>CM031238.1:462571978-463231608 GCA_018340775.1 Taxus wallichiana var. yunnanensis | reverse complement strand
TCATAATCATAATGCAATATTCCCCTAATGCAAAATAAGAGCGAACCCAGAAGAAGGAAATGGGTGGAGATTTCCTTTCAACTTATAATGTAGTTGAGAAAGAAAACAAGCAAGTATGGTACTTGATAACACTTTCAACAATCATATGCATGGAAACAAAGAAATGTTTAGTAATATAGATGAATCAATCAGATCTGAAGTGAAGATGGGAACAAAAAATAAAGTTCCTATGATGGGTAAATGTATTGTATCCATTCTCACCAAGCAAGGAGACAAGAAGCATATATATAATGTTTTCTTTGTTCCAGGATTGAAGTATAATCTTATTAGTATTGGAAAACTTGTCCAAAATGGATATAAGGGGAAGTTTGAGGATGGAGAATGTGTTTTATATGATAAAGGTGGAAGCAATGTTTGACTGCAATTGTGGAGATGACACATGAATAGAATGTTTCCTTTAAGGATGCAAAGTGTAACAGGTGTAGTAGCTTTCAAAATGGTAGCCATTGATCAATCCACACTTTGGAATCTCAGGTATGGGCATTTGAGTTTTGGTGGATTGAATTTTCTTTATAAAAAGAAAATGGTTAAAGTATTTCCTCCTATTCAAAAGCCATATCATGTATGTGAAGCATACATATTGGGGAAGTAACATAGAAATGCTTTTCCCTCATGTAAATAATGGAGAGCAAGCTCACCTCTTGAGCTAGTACATTCAGATTTGTGTGGTCCCATGAAATCTCCCTCCATGAATAAAAGTTTATTTTTTATTACTTTCATAGATGACTTTAGCGAGGAAGGACATGGGTTAATTTCTTAAAAATAAATCACAAACATTTGAAGTATTCAATTAGTTAAAGGCATTGGTTGAGATGCATAGTGGCCATTATATAAAGACATTGAGAAAAGATAGATGGGGAGAGTATATATAAAATGAGTTTTTTAAATTCTCAGAAAGATCACAGGATCAAGAAATAATTCACAACAAGGTATACACCTCAGTAGAATGGTGTAGAAGAGAGAAAGAATAGAACCATTCAAGAAATGGCAAGGAGCATGCTAAAAGCAAGAGGATTGTCCATTGAATTATGGGTAGAAGCAGTTGGGACATCAGTATATCTTTGGAATAGATGTCCTACAAAGAGTGTGAGGAATAAAATACCTCAAGAAGAATGGAGTGGAAGAAGGCCAAGTGTTGAACACTTGAGATTTTTGGATATTTTGCATATGCACATGTGTCAAATAATATCATAAGATCAAAATGGGATAACAAAGAGAGAAGTACATTTTCATTTGATATAGTGAGTAATCAAAATCTTACATATTGTTTAATCTAGTTACAGAGGATTTGATAATCAGCATAGATGTTCAATTCATTGAGGAAACATCTTGGGAAGATGCACAATTAGTGGAGTAGCCACAAAAAATGTAAATGCACCTATCATTGTGCCTAAACCAACAGAAGGAAGAGTGAAAAATGTACCAAGTTGGACACCCATTTCTAAAAGGGGTGAATATTCAAATGGAAATAGCCAAAAAAGCATGCAATGACCAAAAAATTAAGCATCTTCATCATCATTAGACTCATTTCAGCATCACGGAAGAATGAAGAATGTTCAAGTGATTTATGATCAGTTAAGGTATGAAGAAAATGAAGATGAAATGATTAATTTTTCTTTATTTTCAGCGTGTTTATCCTATTTACTATGAAGAAGCTATTAAAGAAAAGAAATGATGTGAAGCCATGGATGAAGAAATGCATGTAATAGAAAATAATCAAACATGGGAACTAGTAGATCTTCTTGAAGGAAAGCAAGTAATTAGAGTAAAGTGGGTTTATAAAACCAAAATTACTCCCAAAGGAAAAATTGAAGGACATAAGGAAAGATTAGTTTTCAAAGGCTATAAACAAAAGCATCAGACGTTATTATAATGAGACATTTAGTCTAGTATCAAGGTTAGAGACTATAAGAAAAATTATTTCCTTAGTTTCTCATCATAAATGGAAATTCCATCAAATGGATGTAAAATCAACCTTTCGGAATGGAGTGTTAGAAGAAGTGTATGTGGGCCCCTGGTTATGAAATCCTAGGGCTCGAAAGAAAAGTGTATAAGCTGAAAAGAGATTTGTATAGACTGAAAAAAACACCAAGATCTTGCTATAAGAGGATAAATTCCTACCTAATTAGTAATGTCTTTAGAAAAATTAGTAGTGAGCCCACACTCTACATCAAAGCAAACCATGGTGAGATTTTAATTTTTGTTTTGTATGTAGATGATCTGATATTTACTGGAAATTCAGACAAAGTAATTGATCAATTTAAATCAGTCATGAAGAAGGAATTTGAGATGAATGACTTAGTATTATTGAAGTCTTTTCTTAGCATTGAAGTCAAGCAAACAAAACAAGACATTTTTTATATGTCAATCAAAGTATGCAAAATAAGTTTTGCAGAGATTCAGAATGTTGGATTGCAAACCAACGTCTACACTAGTTGAATTAAGTCTGAAATTGATCAAAGAAGATTGTAGCAGTAATTTGAATCCTATAAGATACAAAAGCACGGTAGGAAGCTTGATGTATTTTACTATAACAAGACCAGACGTTATGTATGTAGTTAGTTTAATTTCCAGATTTATGGAGACACCAAAAGAGTCTCACTAGAAAGCACGAAAGTGAATACTGAGGTATGTGAATGGAACAATAAATTATGGAATTCTATATGCTGCTAATAATGATTTTAAATTAGTTGGATATACAGATAATGATTGCGAAGGTAGCCTAGATGATATAAAGATCACATATGGATATGTGTTCAATGTTGGATTAGGAGCCATTTCATGGGCTTCGAAGAAACAATCATGAGTTTCATTGTCCACTACAGAAGAGGCAAAAGTATATTACAAAAAAATTAGCAACTTATCGATGATTTGGTTGAATAGAATCCTCACATACTCGTGCATAAGAGCAACAAGGAGCTTCGTGATTTATGTGACAATATGTCTTCAATTGCATTATCTAAAATATCATTTTTCATGGCAGAAGAAAGCATATTGCAATCAGGTATCATTTCATTCGTGAATTGGTTGAGAAAGGAGAAATTGAGATTAAATTTTATAGGTCAGAGAAGCATCTAGGTGACATTTTTACCAAACCACTGTCAAATGAAAGATTTGAACATTTAAGAGAAAAATTGGCCATCATAAATGGACTGCCTAACTTTAGAGATTAATTTCTTGTTTGGCTCAAGATTAAGGGGGAGTTTCATAACTCTTTAAGGGGGATATCAACCAACATTAATTTTGTGGCCTATTAATTATTGTTTTCCGTTAAAATATTTCACTCCCCGTTAAGCCACTTTCCCACATGCGCTTTATTCCATGAGCCATCCTCATCTCTCATACCCTTGCAGACTTGAAGTCCTTAAAAGTCTCACTTAACTTTATAGATTACACTTCGTCTACAATATATTTTAATATATATGAGGCATTTTATATTATTTGGAGTCCCTGACTTTATAAAGAAGAGAAAGTAAATATATTTTTTTATATATTTACTTATAATGGTAAAAATGGAATATTTCAGCATTTTAAATACAACCTTAGCATATGCCAATATATTTTAAGACACAGAGACAAAATTTCAGAAGAGAAAGAAAAGAATTTTGACTCATTTGAGTGATTTTCGAGTTTGTCGGACATTTTTGTCCCATGTGTCCCAAGTTCAAGGGCTCTCTATTCCCTAATCGGAAAATTTCTCAAAATATGTTAAACTTGTGGGTCCATCGAAATTTTTGTTCAACTGTCCCAAGTTCACTAGGGCTCTTTGTTCCCGATCGCCCGTCACATCGGCCGCATCGTGCACTTCACATACTTTGGTCCTGCTTGTCCTGGAAGTGATTGTGAATTTTTTCCCACTTTTCCCATATCACCCGCATCACTCAAATCATTCTTTCATGTCCCTCATGTTCCAAATTTACCAAAGGCCATCCTAGGTTTATTTTTCTCACTCTTCCCGATGCTTCCTTTTGAATTGGTGTATATGAATTTAATGCACATTTATAACCTTCTCTCTCCTAAAAACTATTTAATGGGACTCCCTCTATGCATTTTTCACCCTAATTTATCATTTCCATTCAATCATATCCTTACAATTGAAACCATCTACTCACGTCCCCATTTCCCTTACATTTTCATTGCGGATTCAAGTTGTAAAGTTGTTTTTCTAAGCACTATCAGTATGAAGATCAAGTTTCAATTCAGGAGCATGTTTCTCCACTTGAGTCCTCTGTTCTTGATATTGGGGATAGTGAAGATTTTCACCTAGACTTCGGTGATTTTTGGACTAGGTTGACAGACCCGAACCCCTATCCCATGGCACAAATGATTAATGACAACAGCCTGGCATTTGTTGTTGGTTTCCCAATCTTGGTGCAATGTGTCGACATTGTCATGTTTGCTTACGGAGCCCACTTCAACCCTGATACGAGTGAATTGACCAACATGCACGGGAGATCATCACTAAACTTGATGTTGCCACCATTTCTGCTACCCTAAGGATCCCGAGATGGAAAATTTTGTGGTAATCTCTCAAAATCAAGCACAAGCCCTCTTTGATCAAGACAATGAGAAATAAAAGGCAAGAGTAGGAAATTCATGGTTGAAGAACCCTAAGAAGGGGGCATCCCGACTATTAAAAGCTCTATTTAGGGCTGATTTCAACAAGGAGCTATCTAATTTCATTATTCTATTGGCTCGTGTCATGGGCTTTCCTCGTACTCAATGAGTTCCACTTTTGGATGTGCCCACTCATCAACATTCTTTGTGAAGGTACCCAAAATTTTAATTGGGTAGAGATCATCTACATGAACTTGATAGAGAAGCTATCCAATGTATAGCAAACTAAGAAGTTCTACATGACTTCTTATCTTATGTATATCCTAACAACATCCAGTAATGGTTTGGTTTCACATACGGTGATGCTCGTAAAGGTGATCCCATCTACTCTTACTACCCTCAGTTCACCTTGACACCAACAATCACAATTTCAGGAGGGTGAATGATGCTTTCACCATGTACATTGTGAGGCTTCTAGAGAGTGACACTACTAGGAGATTTTTAGATGAATCCATGATCCTGATAGAAAAGTATGGAGCCTACTTCATTCAATTCAAAAGGTTCTCTTATATCAGGCTAGCTGGTTATGAGAGCACTCCTCTCAAGCTCCCCATATTTTTTAATGATAAGATGGCTCTGATTGAGGTGTACAAACAATTGGAAAATTACACAGACCTACAGAGATAAGAAAATCACTGGGCTACATTTCCCCATATCTTTGGGGAACTATACATGTAAAACAACTCTGGATGCCCAGAACATAGAGAGAGCCCTTACTGCCATCATTGTCCACTTATTCAGGCCCATAACCTATTTTGATCTAAAGAAATTCATTGAGTTGAATCTCAGAATCAAATATCATCACATGGTAGATACTGAAGACTACTGGGCTGATTATGTAGATGACTTTGAGGCCAGATGGAGGCATTATGGTAGATTTCCCCTTTAGCTAATACAAGAGCTTAACTTGTACCAGATTCTTGAAGCGCTTCAAGATGAAAAACAGATTTATTGTCATATGAAATGATATTGTAATCAAGTATACTCCTTTAGAGGATCTGGATTGGTTTAAAAGAGAAAAAGATGATTTGGCTGAGATTCTAGCTCATGTCCTAGTAAGAACAAAGTCTGGTTTGACATAAAGGTTTGAGAGTTGAGGAAGAATACAGGAGAGTCTTCCTCTAAAGAAACTTCAACACTGAGGAAGGAGTCACAAACACCTAGGTCAGAGGTACCTGTATGAACTCCTCCTCCTTCATCAAGTAAAGAACTTGCATCATCCACCCCTTCCTCATCCACTCAGGTATATCAGAAGAAGGTGAAGGAAGTCAAAAAGGAGCCTGTTGAAGAATATCCTCTGCCCAAACATTCAGAATTACCTTCTAGGACAAAGAACATCATTGTTCTCAGTGAAAGTGAAGATAGTGAAATGCCAATTCTGCAGGTGCTTCAGAAGCCACAATGGATAAGGAGCAGGAAATTCATAACACTAAGCCTCCTAGTACCATGGATTCCTCTATCCAAGAAGCCTCATCTACTCCACTCACATCTCTACTAAAAGAAATAGTGGTAAATACTTTGAGTGCCATTAGTTCTCTTACTCTTTGTTCCCTTGCCCCCCCTTCTTCTTCCTCAAATTTTACATGGGTGCAACGTTTTGTTGATAATAGGAAGAGGAATTCTTCTTCTTAGTTGTTAGGGCCCAATTTTGATGCTATGGTGGCCTTGTTGGGCACTACTCCTCTACTGCAAATAAAGCTAGAACAACTTCAAGGATAGTGACTAATGCCCAAGGTCAGCAATTCCTTGAGATAGCCAAGCCCAAATTTGACAAGCCAGAGCAAGATTTGCAAGCCTATGATCTGGAACTTTCTAGGATCTCAATGGGAAAGTCTACCCCTGAAAGTGAAATCCATAACTTGCAAGAAATAGTGACCAAGGTTATTGGAAGGGTAGAAAAAGGAAAGAAGACTATAGAGCAGCTGGAGGAGCAGTCTTAGATACTTTCTGGTTTCATCAAGTCATTTTTTCTAAGGATAAAGTTCTAGATCCTACCCCACTGACTGCCCTCCCACCACCTGTGATCCTTAGTCAAGATGAAGTCTAGAGCATCAAAGACATACATAGGTACTCCATCTAAGGGGGGCTATGGAAGACATGGTTGATGATATGGTCATTGCAAGTTTGAATTTTATTAGAGAATCCTTCAAACTTAATGAGAAGGTAATTAACTTGCAACAAAAGCTCTCCTCTGACATTGGAAATATGGATAAAGAGCTTAAACTCTGGAGTAGCTGCATAGTAGACCTTCACCTAATGGGGCAAACTAATGAAAATCTATTGATGGAAAGTAAGGTTTTTGATGATGCTAAAGATAATTTGTCAAAGTCATGGGTTTTCAATGTAGAGTGGAAGATAAAAGTGTTGGAGGAGGCTTTGGGAGAATTGAAGAATAGTTGGCAGAAAGGAGAGGCCTTCAAAGCTTTGGTGGTATCTACTTTTAAGGATATTCACTATCACCTCCATGACGAGACTTCAGGTGTGCCTTTCTCCCTCAAGAAATTAAGACTCAATTCAGAGCTTTTGTCAAGGAAAATTTGTTCAAGGAGGACTCAATGACCAAAGAGAAGATAAAGGAAATATTCTCTCTCCAATCTACCATTGAGGAAGCTAATAAATAATATCATATGCACACTGAGTTTGATAAAGAAATGGAGAAATGTTTGGGATCTTGGACCCAAGCCACTGCCAACACATCAGTCCCACGAGGCCGAGACATAGCGGAAGCATTGAAAAATTTTAGACAGTGGATCCTCAAGTCGGTGGGCCCTCCCAATCATAAGCATTTGTTTCCTCCTCCTAGCTTCTCTCTTCCTTCTTTTTATCAATTTGGGATTATTGTAATTAGTTGGGGTTTTACGTCAAGCATCCCTTTAACTAAACATTTTAGTTAAAATAAGTAGTTACCAAGTGTAACTGATTTGTAAAATTATATAATGGGCTCTCTCTGCCATTTTGAGGGGGCTGGAACTTGGCTTATTTTTGAAAGTGTAAAGAGGAAAAATCAATCAATACAAAGATTTTTCCTCCTATGTCTATTGGTTTTGTTTTTTATCACTATCCTTTGAATAATTTTGAATCATTTGTCTCGTATTATGTCAAGAAGATTTTTATTCTTGTGGGTGTTATTTCTAAAAATATGTGTCTTTGCAATAACATCTTATTGATTCAAATGCAAATGGTTTTATTCCAAATAATTTTATTTTGGAATGCATAAGGAATTATTTTGTTATCTATAGTTCTAGGAGAATGCCTTTCGATCATTTCCATTACTTCATTCCTCTCGTACTTTTGTATTGATGATCCATTCTATTTTGAAACACTTTCATGATATCCAAGTTCCACATTAAAACTATGCATTGTACATATGTAAATAAGATTGGTCTTTAAATAAGGGAACCTCTCCCATTAATGAGGAGGGTATTTTGTCCCCGATTGTTGTTCTCCAAATTCCTTTTTGATGACAACATTTTTGGGGACTCACTGGGATTCATTTTCTTAAAACACATTCTAGTTCTATGAAAATTTCTTGATCATCCTTTTATCTGGTGACTCCATGTTTTACTCGTGGAAGGAGGGCCCTTGGTATTGAAGATTCTCAGTTTCAACTTTTGGAACAGCAAGGTTTTCCTTTTCCTTCAATAGGAAGGAATAGAAGAGCTCATTCAACAAGCACTCCTCCTGTTAAAGATAGAACCCCTATAGGTTTTATTCTCCAGAGAAATTCAGCCCTAATCTCCACGCTCTGATTCTTGCTAGTGTTTTGGTTCCCCTTCAAGCCATCTTTCCAAGGATGGCAGCACCATTGCCTTGGGGCCATCGTGTCGGGCCTCTCACCCTTCCTCAACCTTTGCATGAGTTACCTAGAGGTAACAGGAAGAACTTCCCCAAGTTCAGAGGTGATGGCAAGGTACATCCTGATGAACATAACACAGCCTTCATAGTTTCCTATGGAGTTCTGAGTTAAACATGAAGATGTCTTGGTAAGGATTTTTGTAGAGACTTTACAAGATAATGCAGCAGATTGGTTCTATCACCTTCCAAGCTAGGGCCATTACTAGTTGGACCATGATGAGGACAAGATTTGAGAACCATTTCAAACCTGCAGAGGATGTACATGCTTTTCTTGCACATATTTCTCAAATAAAGGACTCACAAGAACCCATGAGGGAATTTGTGGCTAGATTTAACAAGTTGATTAACAAAATCCCACCAGACACTCAACCTATGGATCAAATTCAAAAATGTTTTTTCCTGAATGCTCAATTACCTGAGGTTAGCTATGCATTGAGAAGAGCCAATCTCGCAACGTTAGCCGAGGATCAGACTCTTGTTGTTAGTGTAGAAGATGATTTGATTATGTCTGGAAAGTTAAAAAGAGACCCTTCTAAATCTAGGTCTTCTTCTTCCTCCTCTTCCACTCCGGCCTAATACTGATCCATTAGTACAAAAGCTTGCAAATGACCTCATTTCCATCAAGAAAAATGGCTTAGCATGCCTCGTATGCAAATGTTCCAAGGAGGAATTTTCAGCCTAGAAATCATTTTCCTACTTCTTAGATAAGGCTAGCACTTGAGGGGCCACCTATCAAAGTTCATGTTAATGAAACTTGTGAGGTTGAAGACCGAAGATGAAGAGGTTAATGAAGATTGTGAAGAACTTGAAGAAGATTGATGGAGAAATGGAGGAACTTGAGGGATCTTGAGTTAATTTCTTCACTACTGAAGGTGTTGATGAGGAAGATGATTATGATGAGGTAGTAGCAGACATGAATAGATAATCATACGATGTCATGACTCGAGAGTATAAAAATAAAAGGGAGAAAGTGATGCAGCCCACTAAAATATCCAAGGATCATCCCATGACTATCCCTGTGATTACAAAAAGGGGATCTCCTATCCCCACCACATCCACACAGAAGGTGAGTTCTGCCAATTCTAATTTTCCTAATTCTACTACTAAAATTTCTTCTTCTACAACTTCTAAACCCGATAAACCTAATATTTCTAGTAATGATAGCCCATCCACCTCTGGATCTTTCGATATCATTGATCACCTCAAAAAGACAAAGGTTCAAATTTTAGAGGCCGAGTATTATCAAACCATCCCAAACTTTTGCTAAAATGGTTCACTTTGTTAATTCTTAATCCAAAGCTTCTTCTAAAGGCATTTTACCTACTCCATCCTCTCGTACCCCAACCCAATCAGTGCCATCACCTCACCTAATGAAAAGATCAAACCATTATATGTGACCCTTCTTATAAGCAGCCATAAACTCAGCAAACGTGTTAGAGATTCAGGAGCATCAGATAATGTAATGCCTGCCAAAGTAGCCCATTCCTTGGGCCTAACTCTCACATGCACTTATGGGTCTTGTTATTCCATGGAGAGTAAGGAAGTACCCCTAGTTGGAATAATTAAAGATGCACAAGTAGCTTTCACTAATTTACCTAAGAAAATGTCTTGGCTACTATCCTAGTAGCGGATATCCCTCCTTCACATGGTATGTTGTTAAGCAAGAACTTCTATAAGGATGTAGGAGGAGAAATTCAAATGGATTGGTCACATGCCCTTATCCCAGTCAATGGAAAAATGAGGAAGTTATTTCCCGATAAGCAATCTAAGTATATTGTACAAAAAATAGATGATCCCAAGGCATAAATACTTTACAAGGATATGGGGCATGGTAACTATATGATTATGTCCCCAGAGGAAACTCATCTTCCCAAAGGAGTACTTCATGATCCTAATGAGGTTTGAATTTTAGAATTTGATGGAATTTGTTCCTCTGATGGTTCTAGAGCTGGTGTAGTATTGGTGTCTCCTGAGGGAAAATTTCATCCTTTCTCATTCAAACTACAATTTGAAAATACTAATAATACAACAAAGTATGAAGCTCTCATTCTTGGGCTTAATATGGCAAAAGAAAAAGGTGTGAAGAATCTTCTAGTTCGTGGAGATGTAGAACTACTTTTAAAGCAAGTTAGAGACCTTTTTTAGATAAAGAATAGAAGGTTGAAGCATTACAAGAAGCATTTTTGGGACTCTATTGAATTTCTTGATGCCTTCTCCATTGAAGCAATGCCTAGGGAAAAGAACACCAGGGCTGATTCACTAGTTGTCTTAGGATCGTTGTTGATACCTCATCCTGACTTCTCTCAAGATAGGTTTACCATTGAGATGATCCATAGGCCCAGTGTACGTGACAATGCAAGTAACTGGAAATTTTTCAATGATGATCAACATTTGCTTTCTTTCTTAGAGCTCGGGATAACTTTGAATTGTACTTTAAAGGAAGTGACAATTTTCCTCATGAGAGTGTGTCTTCCAATGAAGAGGGAGTCAAAGAGGAAATAGATCAAGATGGGTGTATCAAACTCAAAGGTAACAAGATTCCAAAAGGGTTGGTGATTTTAGAAGAATTTCTTGATAAGCATGATAGGTATGTTAATTCTAAAGCTTCTACTTGGATCAAAACAATCTGCTGAGTATGAAAAAACTAATATTGGGAGTTCTGTTGACCCCAAGATGGTGAATGTTGGAAAATGTTGCACACCAAAAGAAAAGAAGAGGGTAATCAACCTTTTAAAGAAGTATAAGGATGTTCTGGCATATTAGTATGAGGATCTGAAATCTTTCCAACCAAAGGAGATGCAACATTTCATCCCTCTCAAACCTAGGATTAATCCTTTTAAGTAAAAGCAAAGGCAATAGAATCCCAAAATAGCTAACACTATTTTTTAGGAAATACAAAAGTTGTTGAAAGCCAAAATTATTTTTCCCATCCACCATTCAACATGGATTTCCAACATTGTGCCTGTCAGAAGAAAATGGTGAGATTTGTATCTGTGTTGACTTCAGAAATTTGAATCAAGCTTCTTTGAAGGACAACTATCCTCTGCCCATGATGGATCAAGTCTTGCAAGCTATTACGGGGTCTGAAATGTTGTCCATGCTTGATGGCTTCTCAGGGTATAATCAAGTAGAAGTCAATACCATAGATCAAAGACAAGACAGACTTTCACACCCTGGGGTACTTTCTCCTACAAGAGGATGCCTTTTGGGCTCATTAATGCCGGTGCCACTTTCCAAAGAGCTATGGACTTGGGAATTTGAAAGGGAAATGTATTGTTGTATATCTAGATGACCTAACTGTGTTTTCCAAGACTAGAGTAGATCATTTTCAGCATCTGAAAATAGTTCTCTTGAAATGCAAAGAACACGGGATCTCTTTGAATCCTAAGAAATCTATCTTTTGTGTCACAAAGGGAAAACTATTAGGGCATGTTGTCTCTAAAGATGGCATAAAAATTGATCCTGAATGAGTTCAATCCATTCAGAGATTCCTCTTCTAACCAAAGCAAGAAGGGAGTGCATTCTTTCTTCAAGTAAGATCAACTTTACGAGAAGATTCATCCCTAATTTTTAGAGCTAACCCTGAATATCTCCCAAATGATGAAAGGAAAAAAAAAATTTGGCTAGTCTTTTAAAAGAAAAGAAGCCTTTGAAGGTATTAAAAAGGCTATTGCTAGAACTCCTATCCTAAAGCATGTCCAAATTTTAGCAAATATTTTATTATCTATTGTTATACCATAGATAACACCCGGCTATTATTTTGACTCAAAAGACTCTAATGATCATGAACTCCCAATTACATTTATGAGCTACATTATTCAAAATCATGAAATGAAATACACAATGATGGAGAAACATGCTTTTGCAGTGGTTAAAGCTATCAAGCAGTTTCATTTTAATATTCTTAACTCTCACTCCACAGTACTTGTGCCTGACACAACTATCAAGTCTATTCTCATGCAGCAAGAGTTTGGATCCAAGAGAGGGAACTGGGTGGAAAAGGTTCAAGAATATGATATTGACATCAGACCAACCAAGCTAGTCCATGGAAAAGGCTTGTGTGAACTCATCGCTGAGGGAGCTCGTCATGAGTTACCTAAGGATGAAGTTCATCTTCCTACTATTCTATTTCTCAGCTCAATTGATGAATGGTATCCTGATATCACACATTTTCTCACCTATGAAGAGTGTCCCTCTCATTTCACTACCAAGGAGAAAAGATCTATTAAGTTAAGATCAGCCCAATATGTGTTGTGGGAGAATGCGTTGTTCAAGCGTGGAATGGATGGAAGATTTTGAAATGTGTGGATAAAGAAAAACAGAGGAAGCTTTTTTAGCTTTCCATGATCAAGCATGTGGAGGTCATTACTCATCTACTATCACTGCTCACAAGATTCTTCATGTATGATACTATTGGCCTACCTTGTTCAAAGATACATCAAAGTGGATTGATAAATGTGAAGTTTGTCAAACATTTTTGGTTAGACTCAAAGTGGTTGCCTTGCCCCTTAAGCCAAGTCATGGTTGAATAGCCTTTTCAATAATGGGGTTTAGATTTTATTGGAACACTTAATCCCTCTTCAAGTGCCAAAATACCCATGTATTGAGTGCCTTATATTATTTTACTAAGTGGGTAGAAGCCATTCTAGTAAAGAATACTACTTTTGAAGTAGTATGTAATTTTATCAAAGAAAACATCTTGGTAAGGTTTGGTGTGCCAAACAAGATTGTGACTGATAATGCTTCAAATTTTTCTTCAACTGAGATGATGGATTTCTATTATGGATATGGCATCTCCCGGCTCACTCTTAGACTATTATCCCTGTGGGAATGGGTAAGTAGAATCAACAAACAAAAATCTGGTGGCCATAATAAGGAAATTGGTTAATGAATCTCAGAGGAACTAGCACAAGAAACTCTATGATGTTCTTTGGGTAGACAATATTACACCTAAAAGAGCTATTGGTATGTCCCCTTTTCAAGTAGTATATGGTGTGGAAGCTCAATTGCGCAGAATAAATGTGAGAGCTACCAGCCTTGCATTTAATGATGGCCATTGAAGACACTAGCTTCAATGATTCTTTAGATAAAAGAATCATGTATCTTCATAAGTTGAATGAATGCATATTGCATGTCACTAATAGAATATCCGCTCACTAATAGAAAGTGAAATATTTGTTTGATAAGAAGGCCAGGTTCAGGGATTTCAAAGTTGGAGACATTGTTTTGATGTGGGATAAAAGACATGAGCCTCGAGGAAGCCATGGAAAGTTTGATTCTCTTTGGCTCAAACCTTTCAAGATCAAGCACTTTGTTGGTGAGAATTCCTTCTACCTTGATTACATGGATGGTTCTTCTCTCCACTTCCTTATAGTGGGCACTACGAAATTGTTTAAGTCCTAGGTGATGTATTGGTTTGCTTTTGACTTCGTGGCCCAATGGATAAGGCACTAGCCTTCTTCCCCAAGTTTTCGATATTTTTTACGTTGTCTCATTCTTTAGATCAGCCAGTCATCCCAAGAAAGAGCCGGTTATTTTCCTCTCAAAATTTCCCCTCTTTCGAAGGCTAAAAAAATTGAAAATTTTGAGTTAACACCTTTTTATGATGTTTTAGTAAGGAGAAAAATTGAGAAGTTAGACAAATTCCACATTTTATCAGTCATTTGAGTGATTTTAGGGTCTATCGGACATTTTTGTCCCATGTGTCCCAAGTTTTGAAGGGCTCATTGTTCCCTGATTGGCGCTTTCTCCAAAATCTGTTAAACTTGCGGGACCGTCAAAAATTTTGTTCCAACTGTCCCAAGTTCACTTGGGCTCTCTATTCCCGATCGCCCATGTTGGCCGCATCGTGCACTTCACATAATTTGGTTCTACTTGTCCCGAAAGTGATTGTGCATTCTCGTCCCCGCTTTTCTCGCATCATCCGAATCGTGCTTTCGTGTCCCTCATGTCCCAAATGTACCAAAGGCCATCCAGTTAATTTTTCCCACTCTTCCCGATGCTTACTTTTTGAGTTGGTGTATATGAATTTAATGTGCATTTACAACCTTCTCTCTCCTAAATGGCTATTTAATGGGACTCCCCTTTATGCATTTTACACACTACTTTCTCATTGCCATTAGCTCATACCCTTGCAATTGAAACCTTCGCTCACGTCCCCATTTCCCTTGCATTTTCATTACGGATTCAAGCTGTAAGGTTGTTTTTCTAAGCACTATTAGTATGAAGATCAAGTTTCAAGGTCAGGAGCAGGTTTCTTCACTCGATTCCTCCATTCCTGATATCGAGGACAATGAATTTTATCACCTAGACTTTGGTGATTTTTGGACCAAGTTGACAAACCCAAACCCCTCTCCCATGGCACAAATGATTAATGACAACGGCCTAGCATTTTTGTTGGTTTCCCAATCTCGGTGCAATGTGCTAATATTGTGCTCACTTGTGGAGCCCACTTCAACCCGATATGAGTGAATTGACCAATGTGCATAGGGAGCTCATCGCTAAACTTGATGCTACCACCATTGCCACTGCCCTAAGGATCCCGAGATGGAAAATTATGTGGTAATCTCTCAAAATCAAGCACATGCTCTCTTTGATCAAGATAGTGAGAAATACAAGGCAAGAGTAGTAGAAAAGTCATGGTTGAAAACCCTAAGAAGGGGGCATCCGACTATCAAAAGCTCTGTTTAGGCCGATTTCAATGAGGAGCTATTTGATTTCATTATCCTATTGGCTCGTTTCATGGGCTTGCCCTCTACCAATGATTTCCACTTTTGGATGTGCCCACTCATCAACATAGTTTGTGAAGGTACCCAAAACATCAATTGGTAGAGATCATCTACATGAACTTGATAGAGTAGTTATCCAATGTACAACAAACTAAGAAGTTCTACATGACTTCTTATCTTATGTATACCATACCAGATCCAGCAATCGTTTGGTTTCACATACATTGATGCTAAGAAAGGTGATCTCATCTATGCTTATTGCCCTTAGTTTAGCCTCGACACCAGCAATCACAAATTCGTAAGGGGTGAATGATGCTTTCACCATGTACATTGTGAGTATTCTAGAGAGTGACACTGCTAGGATATTTTCGGATGAAGCCATGAGCACGATAGCAAAGTATGGATCCTACTTCATTCAATTTAGAAGGTTCTCTTATATCACGCTAGCTAGCTTATGACAACAATCCTCTCAAGCTCCCCATATTTTGTAATGATAAGATGGCTCTGATTGAGGTGTGCAAACAATTAGACAAATTACACAGGACCTGCAAAGACAAGAAAAACACTGGACTACATTTCCCCATATCTTTGGGGAACTATACATGTAAAATAGCTCTAGATGCCCAGAATATAGAGAGAGCCCTTGCTCTCGTCACTGTCCACTTCTTCAGGCCCAGAACTTGTTTCGACCTAATTAAATTCATTGAGTGAATCTCAAAATCAACTACCATCACGTGGAAGATAATCAAGACTATTAGGCTGATTACATAGACAACTTCAAGGCAGATGGAGGCATTATGGTAGATTTCCCCTTCAGCTAATACAAGAGCTTAACCTGTATCAGATTCCTGAAGGGCTTCAAGATGACAACACAAATTTATCGTCATATGAGTATGATATTGTGATCAACCATACTCCTTTAGAGGATCTGAAATAGTTTAAAAGAGAAAAAGACAATTTGGCTAACATTCTAGCTCCGACCTAAGTAAGAACCAAGTTTGGTTTGTGAAGGTTCGAGAGCTAAGGAAGAATATATGTGAGTCTTCCTCCAAAGACACTTCAACACCAAGGAAGGAGTCACAAACACCTAGCTCAAAGGTACCTATACGAACTCCTCCTCCTTCATCAAGTAAAGAACTCGCATCATCCACCCCTTCCTCATCCACTCGGGTATATTAGAAGAAGTTGAAGGAAGTCAAAAAGGATCCCTGTTGAAGAAGATCATCTCGCCCAAACATTGAAGATACCTTCTAGGCGAGAGAACATCATTGTTCTTAGTGAAAGTGAAGATTGTTCTATGTTCATTTTTCATCCTTCCGATCTTTCACCTGTAATTTAGTTATCTCAGTGCATGATCTTGCATTACATTTTATTGGTTTGTGTTTATTGGCAAGATAGGTGTTCTTCATTCCTCGGTGCATCACCTTTGTAGTTTAGGTTTTATTTTATGCATATTCTTACCCTGTCTCCTTGGAAAGTTAGTTTAGGTTTTGAGTAAACCCTCTACATTTTTTACGTGTGCATCTGAACAGAGGAATAGGAACCGGCCTTCATCCGGAGAGATTTTCCGATTTCGCAAGGTCCCACACTTGGGAAAAGCTCCATGTTATGCAATCGCACTGAGAGTCTCAACCCATCGAGTTGTAGACATTCAGGGGTGCTGTGTTTCACCATCAACACATACCAAATAAACTTTCTCTTTCTTGATCTCCTACATAATAACTATTTCCAAGATGATAACTTGAGCTCCTTCATAATCCAATCACAACAACAAGGGGGTGTAGGAAACACTCACCTCCAACCTTTATTCCAATGAGAAGGAGAATTCATCCTTCTCATTGGCCCCCGAGCCCCAACAATTAAGAAATTAGGGATATCAAACAACCATGGAAACTTTTACAAAGGCTTAGCAATACATACACTCATACCAACAATTTGTAACTCATACAAACACAAAAACAATAATAGCAACAATATACAATTTTCCCAACACAAAGGATTAAAACAAGGAACCCCCAAAAATCCAAAATAACTTACATAAATAGAAAATGAGGAGAGGGTGGTGATATGGTTCCATATAAGATGCCACATCACTTCTCATCCAATCCACTTCACTAATTAAAACACCAAGCCCAAGACTCATAAATTTTGTGTGAGAATATGACAAGTTTTCTTCCACACACAAACCACTACTCCATACTTCTAAGGACAAAATTAAAGGAGTTTAAGAAAGTTTCATTGATTCCACTTTTCCTTTCAAAAAACACCTAATGAGGCTTATAATAAACCTCTCACGTCATAGGTATAGTTGGTGGGTGAGTTTAAGAGGTATGGGACAAGTTTAACTTGTCCCAAAAGCCTCCAAAAGTGGCTCCTAAGCCCAAATTAGAAATTTAAAAGTGGATATGAGTACACAACATCAAAAACAATAAAATCCATCTCAAATCCATAAGGTAACAAGGAATATCTACCACAATTAATGCCCCCTTAGTCACATCTCAAATTAACTTAAACACGTGTTTAATTGACTAAACCAAAGCACAATAGTTAAACAATAGTAAAGTGGAAATACATTATAATTAATAAATCACATATTCACAAGATAAATAAAATGAAAGAGGGATAAAGCAACACATAAACCCATGGTCACATTTTATGTCACCCCCCAATAGGGACTTCAACATAACAATATATATGAACAAAGATTTCAAGGTGACCTTTTTTCCAATATCCAATATTCTTTCATGGTTGGTCTCCTATCCCCTTCTTATTTGTTGTGATATAATTCCATGCAACAATAAAAAAATACCTCTTTGGCCTTAGCCATATCAATAACATAAAAATAATAGAATACATGTATATCTATGATTCAAATCATCATATAACATAGCTAAATCATCATCAAAGATAGAAATTCTATTAATTGTTTACAATTTCTATATATTTCAATCCTACCATTTCATCAACAATAATGAGATCACAAGACTAGCTCAATCATCTAACAAAATCAATATGTCAAGAATCCAAAGTGTTAGTATATATAAAGTAACAACACTAGATCATCATCAATACTAATATATCTATCCATGCCTCTAGAAGTCCATATAATCCACAATATGAGTCACAACATATCAATGATAAAAATATCCATATTGTCTATCAATATGTTAATCAAAATATAATAATGTCCATGTCTCTAATCAACAGTAATCAAAATCATAGTAAAATAAGTGTGGAAGAGAAGTGGGCATTACATATTCTTACCCATGGTGTTTGATGTAGAGCATCAAGTTCGTGAGAAATATTGCATCACCCAATAATATTTAGAGTTAGTGAATAAATACTTGGGAAATTTCATGCCACTCTCAAGTGTGCAACATAAACAAGTTATTTTTTAACCCATTTTTAATGAAATCCTATCCTAGCCTCAAAGGATTAGCTTAAACTATGAAATATTATCTCACATGAGTAAAATTTTGAAGTTGTGTAACATTTCCCATGTTGTGTATACTTGTCTATGCCTCAAGACATTTTCCTTTCCTACAAAAAATTATACTTGTCTGCATATGACTACCAATTCATGGATTATTTATGTGTAACACTCCAAGCCATAGAATATTATCTTACATAGTGAATTCACACAGAAATTGTGTAGACCACTAATGCTTATCTGATGCCACAAAATATTTCAAGATCCAAAAAACATTATCAATGTTGCAAAATATCTCATTCTTATAATGCCACTCTCATTTGTCCCAATGATGACATATCCATATGATAGGATACTTTGTCAACATTGATACAGTTAAGGGGAGGCATGCATGGATCTTTATACATCTTTCATGGCCAATGACCAACTAGAATGATCTAATTAACCTTAATCCAATGGTGAATAACTTCGAGAAACAAAAATGGAATATATACACAACATGGGTATTATTATATAAGGTATATTTACTTTCTAAAGGCATCTTTGTTATCTAGTCAGAAATTCTATGAGATCCACAAATAGAAGGTAGTTACAATGAAATAAGCTTACCCTCTTATTTTAGAAGGTGTCTAGTGTGAGATCGTTAAGTTGAGTCGATATGGTTTAGTAAATATTTGCAAAGTATACAAGATTAGGATAGGTTATAAGATTGGAATTCTTAGAAGAATTGTTATGGTATTTCCATAAGATTTTCGTTTGGTGTAGTTTCATTATACCTAAGTCTATAATCTTTCTTTACATGAATAGAAGAATATTTTTTTATTTCTTGTTAAATTTGTGTGTATGATCTTGTTTTAGTGATATTTAACTATGATAATGTTTGCATGGTATAAGAAATCCTTCCATTTGGAACTTTGAGTATGACTGCATCAAATGGCATGCTTGAGTTATCAATATTGTTGAAGGCATAATCCTAGTATGAAAATGTGTTAAGTGGATTGACTTGTTACTTGTGAAATTATGAAAAGGTTTCTATTATTAAAGAGTGAGTAATGATTGTGAGGTTAAATTAATCAATTATTTGATTGAATTAATTAGAAAGTGAATCAGTTCAGCTAAAAGTTGTAGCTAATTCACCCATCCTTTATATAGGGATATCTCTTATTAGATATTGATAGATTTTGATACTTTATGTGCATTTGTTATATTGATGCAATTGATATGAATAATTGAGGAAAGTTATGTATATTAGTTGGCATGTAATTTTCAAGAAATTATTTCTCGTTATTATTATTAATAAAATATGGGAAGTACATTTTATTATAGTGATTTTTACATGTAAAAAGATTTTCCCCACTCAAATTATGTATACATGTTCTATGTTATTTGCATTCTTATTTACATAAATTGAATTTTTGTATAATTGAAAATGAAACTAACTCAGATATCTTATTATTCTAAAAATTAATTCATTATTAAAACTCATCTCGAGTTTGGCATTTCCCCTATAAGAGAGGGCTCAATAGTTAAAACAAAATAATAAAGTAAATGCTTATATATTACAAAATTTAAATCTTACATTTTCCTCATACACGAAAACCAGAAACAAGTGAAAGTCCTTCCAAGCACATTGACAAGCTCCTCCACTATAGAATTATTATCAAACAAAAAAAAAAAATACATTGCTAAGTGTTTTCCTATTACTCCATAGGTAGCAGCAATAGAAAACCATTCCAAAATAAAATATTATACTCATTATTGAAGAAGTGGTCAAATTTTATTGAATATTTTAAAGTCAAAGCTTAGCCATTGGACATGGCTAGCCAATACAGCTAGTCAACATTTGGGTTAGACCATAAAAAGTGATTTTTAAAATTAAATATTAAATACATTTGTTAAGTTAAAGCTTAAAGGTTTTTAGTTTAATTTTAAATTATATATAGATTGAATATATAAAATATACAAAAACAAAATTAAAATATAATATTTAAAATATTTTTTAAAATTATTATTTTTATATAGTCTTGAAATAAGATTTAATGTTTTACGAATGTTGATAAAATCTTAAAATTTATCGTCAAACTAAGAAAAAATTGAAAAAAATATCATTGAAATATATTTAGTATGAAAAAGTTTTACAACACCTAAAAATTTCTCTTGGGCTTGGGAAATTTCTTAGTCCTAGAAATTTGTTTCATTATTGCTTGAAAAATAAACAATGACTGTCGTAAATTCTAGAAACTTTTACTAAACCTTAGTAAAGTTGATGGTTAATTTTTCAATATTTTTTAAAAATTTCAATTTTTTCTGAACTCGTGCTCAAAAAATTGTGAGATCTAGTCAACATAATAGAAGAACAACCTACTGGTAGGTAATTTACCACAATTAACATAATTATCTTTCAACAAAAATCCTTCAAATTTTTTAATTTCCCTCATAAGTATTAACAAATAATTCATGTTCCATATTGTACACCAAGAATCTCCTAGCGAATCCTAGAAACATGTTAAATCCATGCACAAGTGCATTAGGCTCTCCAAAATGAATAAACTAGCTATGAAACTGATACCACTCCTATGAAAGGTGATGAGAAAATTGTAAATTATCTCACAAAGGTCAAAAACATCAAATGATAGTTGGATGGTTGTAACTGTGACCTAATCCAAGACATACTCTTGTATTTCATAATTTAGATGAATATTCATGAGATATTCAGGAACTCTATTTATATTCTATATTCAAAATACCAAAATGAGTAATCCATTCCTGGTTTGAATACCTTGTGTGCTCTTCTCATCCAAGAATAATATGTTATGACCAACTTTGATTTGAAAGAGAATGCCACTAGAACTTCTCTCCCAAAATCAAAACAATTTACTCTAAAAGAAAATGCAAATAAAAAATAACCAAAATCAAAATTAGTGTAACAATTAAATTCAAACCAAAATAATGATAAAACCATTGTGTTTTACAATGCCTTGTGTGAATATAATGACAATTAATGGATCCTAGATAGTGGTGCCTCAAGACACATGACCTACATGTATGATATTCTCACCAAGATCAAATAATGTCATGATCGAATCTATCTAGGTGATAATTCTATCTTAGAAGCTCATAGTCAAGGTAGAGCTAAGGTTTTAATGGTTTCATTAGCAATGTTTCGTATGTTCGTAAACTAAAAAAATTAACTTTTTATCTTGCTCTTATTTAACACAAGATAATTTTAGTGTTACCTTATTGCAAGAGAAAAATTGTTCATTAAATATTCATCTGACTTTGTTAGTATTAAAGGAAATTAGAAGAATGACTCATACATTTTCAATGGTTTTACATCTAAAACTTGTCTCTATTCTCATATTAAGAATGAAACCAAGTTGTGGCATGAAAGACTTGGTCATCTAAATTTCAGGAGGATTGTTGATATTTCACATCTTGATATGGTAGTTGGTCTTTCCAAAATTAAAACACATCATTATACATGTGAAGGTTGTTTACGTGATAAGAAACATATTCAACCCTTCCACAAGCAACATAAAGCTAACTCCTCTCATCCTTTAAAGTTAGTTCATAGTGATATTAAGGGACTACTTGAGGTTTCCTCCTTAAGTGGTGCTCTATATGTTATTACTTTCATTGATGATCACACTAAGATGACCTAAAATTATTATATTGAGAAACAAATTTATGTTCTCTTTAAATTCAAAAAATGTAAATCCCTAATTAAAACCTCTTCTAACCTAAACATTAAGATATTAGGAATAACAAAGAATGTGAATATGTTAATAAAGAGTTTGATGCATTATGCACCTCTTATGGAATTTGATGATAACTAACAACTCTGTAAATATGTTAGTAGAGATTTTGATGGATGTTATCAAGTCGATGATTTACTTTACTTAAGTCCCTAAGTCTCTATAGGAAGAAGCTATAAATATGGATGTCCATATCCTAAATATAATTAATACAAAATCCTGCATCAAACACATCTCTAGAAATGTAGGAGTAAAGGAAACCAAATAATTTCTATTTGAAAATATTTGGTAGCTATGATTCTATTTTCATTACTAAAGGTAAAAGGAAAACGTTTGATCCTACTTATTCTTGTATTTTTGTTGGTTATAAAGAAAAAAAAAGGATTAAGAATGTATGATCCATCCAAACATGAGATCATTAAGAAGAGGGACATTTGAGTCCTTGAAAATTTATTTTGTATAACCTCTTTTAAACCCTCTTGAGTGTCTCTTGATGAAGAAATGGATATTTTATAAGATGATGATCATATTCTAAACTCTTTTGTTCTTGAAATTGAGGGGAAGATCTTGTAATACACAGTTCCATCTAAAAATCCTAAATAGGTTCAATCTCAAATTCAAGATCATTGTCCTAATACACTCAAAAAAATGACTATAAGTCAACATATTTAACATGTCTTAATGGCCTTATATGAGTGTAAACATCAATCTTATTAAATATAATATATGAGAACTAGTCCCTCCATAAAAAAGGAGTATCATTGGACCTCAATGGTTATATAATATCAACTAAAATTTCACAAGAAAAATTTATAAATTTAAGGCTATGTTAGTATCTCGGGGGTTTACTCAAAACACAAGATTGATGATGTAAAAATTTTTACTCTTCTAACAAAAATGAGCACAACTAGAATTCTCCTAGCTTTAGTTGCTTAATATGGTTAGGAAATATGTCATATTAATGTGAAAAATGCTTTCTAGATGGTGATCTCAAAGAAAAATCTATGACTCAACCTAAGGTATTTGAAAAACCTAAAAAGAAATTGTCTATTTGTAAACTAAAAAATTGTATGGTTTAAAAAATATCCTCAAATGTGATATGTTAAATTTAATAGTTTTTTAAAGCTATCGATTTCTCTACCTACTCTTCTAAAAATGATTTATTTGTAAAATTTGAAATAAATCTAATTATTCTAGTTATTTATTATGTTGATGATCTTCTTATTATGAACAATCAACATAGTTTACTTTGTAAAATTAAAGCTAAGTTAAAACAATATTTTGAAATGATTGATTTAAACATACTCTATTTTTATGCATAGTTGTTTTTTAGGATCAAAACTCTATTATCGATTCTCAATCTCAATCTACTTATAGAAATGTTTAACATAATTGATTGTAAACTTGTTGGTATTTGTAATAAAATTACTTTTATAAATATGATTATGAGCAGCAATAGAACACCAAAGAACACAATTATGTAGATAAATGATCTCAATATGCAAGTAGAATAAGCATAAGCCACATCGAGGGACAACCTCCAAACCATACAATAAGACTCAAATGCTCAATATAATGATCAACTACCTACAAACCCATATATATACTATTCCTAGGTTATGACCATCATCGAGGTCAACCCACTAATGCTAATATAACATATATGAAATAGATACATCATGATAAGAAGTTATGATAGCCACAAGTTGGCTATATACATCCAATGTAAGACATATGATTAAGGGTGTAACGTGTCCCTCCCCTTCAAAGAAACATTTTCCCCAATGTTTGGAAGCCCTAGATGTTGCTGCAAAAATGCTTCATCCTTCCATGATGTGTCCTCAATGTTCATATTCTTCCACTTGATCAGGTACTTGGTAATGAATCTAGTCCTCGGTATTTTGGTGTGTGTCTGAAGAATACCTTCAGGTTCCAATATGATCCTTCCTTCCTCATCTAGTTCATAAGTACTAACTGGGTGGAAATGTGCTACCCAATAACTTTCTTCAAGTAAGAAACATGGAAGACTAGATGTATTTTACTTCCTGGAGGGAGCTCCAACTTATATGCCACATTACCAATTTTCTACAACACATAGTATGGACCAAAGTATTTAGGAGAAAACTTATTATCATTTTTCTATTATTTTAATGATAACTGCTTATATGGTTGCAAATGTAAAAAAACAAAGTCACCCTCTTCAAAGTGTTGCTCACTATGATATTGATCAGCCTATTACTTTATGTGGTTTTGTGCCCTTTCCAAATTCTCTCTAAGACTAGAGAGTACCTCATGTTGGTGATGAATGTGCTCTTAAATTTCCCTCACCTTTTGTTTGACCTTCAAGATAGATATGATTGATGGAGGATAGTACCTATAAAGTTCCTAAAATGGAGACAATTTAGAGGAGGTATGAAATGAAGTATTGTACCACCATTTTGCAAGTGGAAACCATTACACCCAACATTCTTGTTTATTTGAAGTAAAACATCAAATATATCCCTCTAAACATTTATTTACCACCTCATTTTTCCCATTTGATTGAGGATGATAAGATGAAATTTGGGAAAGTTGGGTACCCAAACAAGAGAACAAATTAGTCCAAAAATTTCTTGTAAATATTGGATCATGATCACTTACTATAATTTTGGGCGTGCCATGGAGATTTTAAACTATGTCCATAAATGATATGGAAATTATACTAGCTATGAAAGGATGAACTAGGGAAAAAATGAGCATACTTGGTAAGTCTATCCACCATGACCATGATGACACTTTTCCCTTCGATTATTGTAATCATGTGATGAAATCCATCAACAACTCTTCCCATCTCTCACTAGGAATAGAAAAAGGTTAGAGGAGGCCAAGTATCTTAATGGTCTCACCCTTATGTTTTTGACACACTGAACATTTTGCCACAGATTTTTCAGCATCTCCTTTCAACCCCTCCTAAAATAAATCCTACTTAACTCTGTGATAAGTTTTCAAGAACTTGGAATAGCCACCTAGTGGAGAATAATGGAGCTCTAAAAGAACGTGGTGTTTAAGTGTAGAGTCCTTACATAGATATAACTTATTTTGTAGCATAATGTATCCCCCTTCCATATAAATTATTCTGATATGGATGGATCTTCCTTTATATTCTGAATGAGAGTATGTGTTGATGCATATTTTTTCCATTATTCCCTTGTTTAATCTACCTAATCTACCTTTAGTATAGAGATGAAACATAATAATGCTTCTACGGATTCATCCCTCATAGAAACTATGTACCTAGAGTGATGGTGGTAGGGCCTCCTGTCCCTCCATCCAAACTCTCTCACATCCCTGGACATGGTGTGAAGCAGGGGACTTCCTATGGAATTCACATATCTGTGATGATACATTACTTCTTAAAAACATAGTGGAGAAGGAGATTCTCACTTCGCACCATTCCAATAGGTTGTCTATGTGTTTGGACCACCAGTGTGTTGATATCCCACAAAATAGCATAAACCAACATATTTCTTCTATCAAAAACATCCTTCCACTGGGCTTCCATGGCATGCATAGAAATACATCAAGTTTTCTTCAACAAAGTGTACCAAGGTACCTAGTTATAACTTAAGCACCTAACAATGTGCAACTTGATCATGTGATAAACTTTGTTCTTAACCTCTCAACTAACTACTTCATACATTACATGCACCCAGTTATCACAAGAAATACCTATAGTATCACTAACTGAATGAGAATCATCCCACTATATTACTTATTCCTTAGATGGCTCAATCACCTCAAGGTATCTGATAGTAAGCGCATATATTATATTCAAGTCTTCTTCACTCAAAGGCTCAACATACGGGGCAACCTTTTCATCTATCAATGGTATAATAACGTGCTCTTATTTATTTTCAAATCTAATGTACCCTTGTTGAAGCACAAATTTGCATTATTCTCATATCACTAGGGGCACCCAAGTAACGATGGGAAACTATCTTCCCTTGTGAGCTGCAATACTTCAAAGTCTTAGTAAACTTGGTTCCCTGAATCATAATAGTTGCATCTTTTAATACCCCAATAGGATTATCCCTAGTTCTATTTTCCATATACAACACATTCGAAGAAGGATACAATGGTGGTCTTCCCATCTAATTCCAAGCATCCAATGTGAGTACATTAACTTTCCACACTTGTATCTATCATAATTTTTCTCAAAATCCATCCATATATGACCACATTCAATGTAATATCCTTATCATACTCATGATTATGGGGAGAAGATTTGCATGAAGTATCTACCTCTCGTGCTCATGCTCATTACCTGTGTGTGGTACTTTTTCTCTTAACCACTCTCCTAACAAGGGGATTATGTTTTCTTGACACAACATTCTATATACTTACTTTAAATCCTCTACATCCTTCTATGGGATTTTAACATTCTTAGCACGTTCCATCACGCACACCTACTCTTTCAAGCTTAGAATCTCTCCTTATCGAATTCCTAATAATGTCCATAGTCTCTAGGTAAACTTCATGTTATCTCAATTTTTCCCCCGGGAAAATTGAGCAAACATGACCCTGCGCAGGAAGAAATCTGAAGGTCGATTACATCACATGAGCCCACATTTCAAATATAACAATCAAGTTACATGTGGGCTCAAAAATGGAGGAGCAGGGCTGGCTAAAGAAGGCAAATAGTGCCAAAAAACTAGAGCCTTAAAGGAGGAAAATAGGAAAAATTCAAAGGCTTCGGGCTTCATAAACGAATCAGAGCGGGCTTAAATTGGCTAAGTATGGAGGATATGATGGAAGCTACCAAGTGTCTCAATGGCGTACCATCAAGTGTGTGAATCCAAGAGCCAGTCTTAAACAAGCGTGAAGTTTTTCATGTGTCCCAGGCCCGAAAAGGGATAGAACCAGCTGTTGAAAATCCCAAACAAGTGGAAGGAACCACATGTCATCTCGGCGCAACTTCAAAAGTAGGAGCCCAAGGCGGAAGCTAAAATTAGTGCTATCCCTCCACGTGGTCAGGGTCCAATAGAATTCTAAGAGAAATGGGCCTAAATCAGTTATGTATAAGAGTATTGGCAGAAGGCGCCAAGTGTCTCAACGGAACACATTTAAAGGCAAGACCTAAAGTGGAGACTCAAATGAGTGCAAAAATTCCACATGTATAGGGTTTGAAAAAGGCATCTACTTGAATCAACTAAGTATCATAGGCTCGTGAAAGGCACCACATGTCAGCTTGGCACATCTTTAAAGGTAAATCTAAAAGTAGGTTCCCTTAGACAAGCGCCAAGTCTCCACGTGTCCTGGGTCAAACATATGGCCCCGCCAAGAAAAAAGGACTTAGCCAAAACATAAGGAAACAGAGAAAACTACGGAAGGTGCCACGTGTCTCTTCAGCACAACTTCAAAAGCAAAATCAAAAGTAGTCCCCAAACTAGTGCCAACTCTACACGTGGCCATGTTCTAAGTCAAAGCGGGAAGGCAAGTCATCAGAGGTAATTAAAACTTTTTTGCTAGAAAGGCGTAAAGTATGAAAGTGATCCATACCTCCGCTGATGCCCAAGGAGCCACGTGTCAAGCCTAAATTGCATGTGGGTCGAAAGGCTTGGGAGGACTTTTCACCCAAATGGAAAATGCGGACCAACGGGCCCGAAGATGGTTTTTTGACAAAAATAAATTACGGGGCTACGGGGAATTTTTGCATTTTGTATTTTTGATGCCAAAATGTGCAAAAGTGAGTTTCGGGCCCACAGACCCATTTTTCTAAACTGGTTTTCACCATTTTTTTATGAACCCAAATCAAATATTCAAATGGACATATCTTTCGATCCAGTGCCCAAAATTCAACAAATTTGGCACAATTAGAAAGGCCTCGACCTTGTCTACGCCATGGAAACCTAAAACTTTAATTTCAAGGAGGTTAGGTGGGTGAAAATGGGGAAACATATTCATGCCATTAATATGTAATCCAATTTTCCCCAACAACCAGATTAGATTTCATTTGATTTGTCATTCTTCCTTCTTCAGCACGCCTGAACAGACATAGAGCGGCGGACTCAACGGATTGTGGGCTGATTTGCAGGGGCATTGATGGCCGGTAGCTGATCTTAAAATCAAGTTTCCCACCTCTTTCCTTTTTTTGCCTCTTTTCTACATCTATAAAAGATGGAGCTGGACTCATTGTAAAGGGTTAGAAATTTTTGTGTTGCGCCCTCCCTTCTCCTCTGGTCTGTAGATGAGTTTGTGGAGTCCAAACCTCCCATTCAAGTTATAATACAAAGTTTTTCCTCTTGGCTAACTGTAATGTACTGTATCAACTATGGAGCAATAATATATGTCTGTGGGTGATTCTCAACCCTCTCATGTGTTCATTGTTATCTTTTGATCTCTCATTGTAGTTTGGTTATCTGTGCATGGTGATTGTATTGCATTTCTATGGTGCTGTTAAATTTCAAAATGGGTGTTTAACATTCCTTTGGTGCATCACCTTGTTAGCTTAGGTTTATTTATTTTGCATCTTCTCAACCATGTCCCCTTGGTAAGATAGAGTAGGTTTAGAGTATATCCTATGCAGTTTATTTATGTGCACCATAACAGAGGAATAAGAACCGACCTTCATCCAAAGAGCTCTCTTGATTTCAAATTCCCACACTTTGAGATATGCTCCATGTTATACTATCACACTGAGAGTCTCAACTCAATAGGTTGTAGACATTCAGGGGTCTTGTGATTTTGCATTAACAATTTTGGCACACCCGATGGGACCAAAGAAGTCTCCATCTTTATTATAGCAAGATTGATGTGCGCTTGCTGTAATTTTAGCTTTTAAGAAGCTTTGAAATTTTACATATGATGACTCCAAAAGAGGTAGAATCTACTAGTTTCAAAATCCCAGGCTTGGTAGATTCATGAGAAGGATCTAGAATAGATTGAGAACTAGAGAAGAAGGATTGTTTTTCTACCTACACTTATCCTTAGATAGAGGGAGAAGGGTAAGAGGATCTCAAACATCTCCATCTCCACAAAATATAACCTTTTCGGCACCTCCCTCTGGTAGTCCTTTCATCCAATCAATAAGGATATTTAGGCCAATCATAATGGCACAACCACCCAACCCCTATGTTAATTTCACTAGCAGCAGCCCACTTACTCTCAATGCACAAAATCCAGTCCTAGTTGTAGCATTAAAGAGCATCCCATATTTCATTGGAGAGAACCAAACTTCTCCTAGTGATCACATTCAAGACATTACAAATGTCTACACAATTCATGAGATCACTAAGATGGACATTGTAGTCAAATTTTTAGCCTCTTCACTCAAGGGTAAAGCTTCACAATGGTTCAAGAGTCTAACAATGGACTCTATTCAGAATTAGGACCATCTGTGTAGATCTCTTCATAATCAATTTGGAGAGAAGGGAGATAATATATCCTTATTAGAATAACTGACAATAATCAAGAGGGCCCCTAATGATTAGTTGACAGATTTCAACCTCAAATTTCAAAGGACATGGGGTAGGATACCATTGGCCATGAGGCCCATAGATGAAGGTGCTTTCTTATACTTTCTTAGAGATTTAAATTATGATATTGCCTTAATGATTCAATCAATGGGAGGCACAACCTTTCCTATAGCCTATAACATTTCCATTAGATTTGAGAATTGTTTAATTTAGGCTGGTAAAATTAATCCTAGTCCACCTATGCCTCTGTATCCAGAACTAAGAGCTCCAAGAACTAGTAAAACACCCACATTAGTTCCCATACCCACTCCAAGGAATCAGAGTTCAACTAAAGCTTCCACCTCATCCTCTAGCACTTCAAAAGAGCTACAAGAGGTTATGAAACAACTGCAGAACCTAGGGAATGAGCTAGTGACCATCAAGAGGCAACAAGCTCAAATTTCTAGGCCATATGAGCCTCAAAATTAGTATCAAGCTAGACCCCATACCAGCAAAATAGACCACCAGCTCAGGTTGCAAATTAAAATCAAAACCAAGGACAACCTCAAGTTGTTAGGCCTTACTCGACCATATGATCCAAACACAACTTCAACATTGAGGGCCTTGGTTCCTACAATAAACAACATGGCACAATAATATGATTGGTGTTTCCCATGCGGTCAACCCCATAACTAGGTAATGTGTTTCAATGGTGCATTGAACCAAGACTTGATGGTACAGAACATTGGTGTGTCCCAAGATCCCAGTCAAGAGGAAAATCAGCAGCAAGAAACCCAGAAAGAGGCACCTCCAAGTGAGACCATGCTTGTCAATTGGCAGGCTAAAGATTTCTATTGTATGAATCAAACACCTCCTCATAGTGTGGCAGTAAATACATGGTCCAAGAAGAGGAAAATTGGAGAGGGGAAATTCTCCAATTTAAATGATCCACAACCCTTTGTTTCCCTACAAAGTGCAACTCCCAATATGTAGAGTCAACCCAAGCCACCTTCCAAACCCACTTAGGCACCGGTTGCAGTGACCCATATGCAAGAGAAAAATGTACCAAGGAAGGGGAAAAAAAAGATATCTCATCCCCATTTAAAATCATTGAGAAAATGAAGAAAACAAATGTGAATATTTCAATGTGGGATTCATTGGCTATCCCAGGATAGAGGGATCTATTGTAGGCTGCTATGGCCAATTGGTCAACCTCAAACCATCCCCCCAATCAACAAGATAAAGTTCTTGTCAATGTAGCTTAGCCTGAAAGGGGCCATGGAGGAAAACAAGGTAATAATCTAAAGCCTCCCCCCTTCTATGTTTCATTGATCATTGGCGAAAAATTGGTACATAATTGCATGATTGATTTAGGAGCAAGTAGCTCTGTAATGCCAATACAAATAGCCAATTAGTTGGGTCTTCAATACGAAGTCATCTCCAAGGGTGTGGTGCAACTAGATGGGATAGCAGTAACAACAGTTGGATTCATCAAGGATTTGAGCCTCACATTACACGCATGCCCCAATGTGATCGTATTGCAAAATGTATCATGCATAGATTTGCCACCACATTTTGCATTGTGTTTGTCAAGAGACTTCACCACTAAAATTGGAGGCTATTTGTCTACTAATTGGTCACACATGCTTTTAGAACAAGGTATGGAGCCAAGGCTATGATCAAATCTGAGCCCATTGCGGATTACCATATTGAGCCTCATGTACCTAGCCCAATCAATGAAAACTATTCAACCTTTGATCAGGATGACCTCCCAAGCACTTGTGAGGTAGATACCAAGGTTGGGTGTATTCCATACTTGAATCTCAATGAATGGGCAAACAAGGGGCATGATTTTGACCCTTACAAGGAAATGGAGGAATCTGATGTAGGAGTCTATTTTTTGCATGTTGAGAATCATCCTCTCCCTGACATCACTAAGCCAGACCAAAAGGATGATAATGAGGTATGGTAGTTATTCTTTAATGGCTCAAGAAGTAGTCAAGGAGCCGAAGGAGGAGCTATGATTATTTCACCTCAAGGTACAAAATATTACTCGACCTTCCGTTTCCAATTTTATTGCTCAAACAACATAGTAGTAAGTACCGGGCCTTGTGTTTCACATAGAATGTTTCCATTCTTGGAATAGAGTTGCTCTATCCTTTCATTCTCTTGAGAAGCAGAGATAAAGGGTTAGGGCTAGGAGGAATACTGTTGAATGTTTGGAGGGTGTGCACGTGCCGTAGAGAGATCAGATCGATTGCGAAGAACTCCTTTTGTCTAGGAAGGACTACTGCAAGTAAGAATACAAGACCACCGATTCTAATTAGACAATAAATGAGGGAACTACCTTGGGCCCAGGAAATATTAGACTTCCTTTCGAAGGTGGTCAGTTCCCCTTTTAATACGAATTAACACAAATGATAATAAAGAAGCTATTGCAAAATTACAATTTAATTGCCTCGTTAAAACAATAGAGAAAAGGTTGGTCTTGGTTTTGAATCACGGTAAAAGGACCCGATGCGGTCACTTGCATCCGCGTACCGATTCCTAATAACCGATATTCCGGTAGAAGGCAGTGATTTAGGGGATTTTAGTGAAGGTTGGCTATAAGGTGGCTATGGTGTTTATTAGGCTAGTAAATGATTGGGGATAGGTAATGGGGTGATGGAGAAGACTCGGGCAGTATGGGGGGTTGTTCTTGGGGGGCAATGTAAGGGTAGAGGAGATACTGAGTTATATGTAGGGTATTACCGGGTAGTGGATCTAGGAGTAGACTTATAATTACGTGATTGAAGTCAAGAAATGTTATTAAAAGAACGTACTGAAGGCAGTACTTACTAGTTCCTAATGAAGATACGAGTCCAAAGCTGTGATACGAAGGCGAGGGCTCGAGTAGGATGATCGGACAATAAAAGATGAGTTGTCTTCTCTCCCAATACTTGGATGAGTGTCCACTGGGCTCTGATACTTTACTCGAAGTTGCAATCTTGGGCTTGATGTCCTTTTCTGCTAAACTCCTTTCTTTCCTTCACTTGTCTGCTTGGCCAAGTGAATTCCCGATCTTTCCAGTGAATCCCGGATCCTTTATTTTTGGTTGGGGGAGGTCATTTACATAGAACCGATGGCGGTTACGTACCGAGCAGGCCAGTCAGAAGAACAATGTCGGTTAAGTTAAAGTGGGCTATTTTTAGTAAAATAGCCAACCTTCCCTCCTTTTCTTCCGAGGGATTAGTTGTGGGCTTGGTCAAGTCATTATTAGGTTGGTTTTGGTGCGGGTGAGGAGTAATTAGTCATGGGTGTGGATGTAGACCAAGTTATAGGTCTTAATTAGGTTAGTTTAGGATTAGGGCTAGGTCATGATGAGGTGGCAAAATGAGGTGGCAGGTTTGGAGATGTGGATTTATTAATTATAAGGTAATTAATAAATAATTGTGTAAGGTTTAGGTGATGAGGTTAGGTTGCGAAATGAGATGCGGGGCATAGGGGGTCGTAAGACACAAATTTGGTGTCTACATTAGCCCCTTGTTGTCGTGTAGCTTGTCTTGTAAAGCTACAAAACCGCATGATAATAATAAGTGGTTACTCCCATTAAGGGTATAGGTAAACCCCTCAAATCTATCACAGATTGAGGTGACGTGAAATCGGGATAGGGTTGATAAAGGGTGAATGGTGTTGAGATGATGGTAAGATGGTGGGGTAAGTGCGAGGAAAGCGAGACTTGCGTTGAAATGCGAAATAGTGCCAAAATGTTTCACCACAGAATGTTTCCGTTCTTGGAATAGAGTTGCTTCTATCCTTTCATTCTCTTGAGAAAGCATGAGATAAGCGTTAGGGCTAGGAGGAATACCTATTGAATGTTTGGAGGGTGTGTGCGTACCGAGAGAGATCGATCGATTGTGAAGAACTCCTTTTTGTCTCGGGAAGGACTACTGCGAAGTAAGAATACAAGACCACCAGATTCTAATTAGAAAATAAATGAGGGAGTTGCCTTGGGCCAGGAAATATTAGACTTCCTTTCGAAGGTGGTCGGTTCCTTTTAATATGAATTAACACAAATGATAATAAATAAGCTATTGTAAAATTACAATTTAATTACCCTATTAAAACAATAGAGAAAAGGTTGGTCTTGGTTTTGAATCACATTTGTGGCCGATTCGGTCCACTATCACAGGCTCACCGGTTCTAATAACCGATATCGGTAGGGGCGAGTGATTTAGGGGCTTTTAGTGAAGGTTGGTATAAGGTGGCTATGGTGTTTATTAGGCTGGTAAATGATTGGGGATAGGTAATGGGGTGATGGAGAAGACTCAGACAGTATGGGGGCTGTTCTTGGGGGCAATATAAGGGTAGAGGAGATACGAGTTAGATGTAGGGTGTTGCAGGTAGTGGATCGGGAGTAGACTTATAATTCTTGTGATTCGAAGTCAAGAAATGTTATTAAAAGAATGTATAAGATAGTACTTACTAGTTCTGATGAAGATACGAGTCCAAAGACTGTGATAACGAAGGCAGGGCTTAGGTAGGATGATCGGACAATCAAAGATGAGTTGTCTTCTCTCCCAATGCTTGGATGAGTGTCACTGGGCTCACGGTTACTCGGTTGCGATCTTGGGCTTGATGTCCTTCTCTGAAACTCCCTTTCTTTCCTTCACTTGTCTCGCTCGGCTAAGTGAATTCCCGATCTTTCAATGAATTCCAGATCCTTTGTTTTTGGTTGGGGAGGTCATTTACAGAGAGGCGATGGCGGTTACGTAACCGACAGGCGGTCGAAATGAGAACCGATGTCGATTAAGTCAAAGTGGGCTATTTTTAGTAAAATAGCCACCTTCCCTCCTTTTCTTCGAGGGATTAGTTGTGGGCTTGGTCGAGTCATTATTAGGTTGGTTTTGGTGCGGGTGAGGAGTAATTAGTCATGGGCGTGGATGTAGACCAAGTTATAGGTCTTAATTAGGTTAGTTTAGGATTAGGGCTAGGTCATGATGAGGTGGCAAAATGAGGTGGCAGGTTTGGAGATGTGGATTTATTAATTATAAGGTAATTAATAAATAATTGTGTAAGGTTTAGGTGATGAGGTTAGGTTGCGAAATGAGATGTGGGGCATAGGGGGTTGTAAGACACAAATTTGGTGTCTACACCTTGATCCATGGACTGCATTGGGAAAGAAAAAGAGGGATCAGAAACTTGCAAGTGTTTGGCAACAATGAGCTAGTTTTGAATTAAGTCTGAGAAAAAATTTCTACCGAGAATGATCTGTTAAATAAATACAAGAACCGGGTATGGGACCTCATCGAGGATTTCAAATCATTTTTCATTAATTCCATCCCAAGAAAGAAGAATGAAGTAGCAGACAGGGTGGCGCAATCGGGGGCAGCATTTCATGTTATAGAGAGTATCAAGAGTGACAAGTTTCAACCCCATATCAAAGTGGTTGTAAGACCAGTTGTCTCAAATAACAACACAAGTTGGAAAGTCTTCGAGAATGATAAAAAAATTCAACTTTCTACAAGAAGAAGTTGAGTTCTCCACTAGAAACCAAGACAAGTTGGAACAACATTATGGTGACCAAGTGGTTCACATGAGAACCAATAAATTACCCAAGGGTCTTGTAACTTTGGATTCAATCTTCAACCCAAATGATCAATTCCAGAAGGAGAAGGAAAATATTGAGGTAAAGGGTGAAGATTTAGAGCCCATTTCCATAGACGAAGGAAAAACATATTGGATTAGCAAGGTAAGTACTAAACAAGAAAAATTTGAATCCGTTCAATTTTGTCGAGAGTTTCCAGATGTATTTTCTTGGACTTACAAATATTTAAGAGGTTTCAACCCAAAGTTGGCACAACATACTATCAAGCTGGATCTAGAATCTAATCCTTTCAGGAGACAGAAGCAAAGGCCAGTAAACCCTCACATTGAGCCTCTCATGAGAAAAGAGTTAAACAAGCTAATTGAGGTCAGCATCATCTTCCCTATCAAACATTCAAGTTGGGTTGCAAACTTGGTGCTTGTATGGAAAAGAAGTGGAGAAATCAGATTGTGTGTGGACTTTCATGATCGAATAGAGCATCACTCAAGGATCATTACCCACTTCCATCAATGGAACAAATATTACAGGTTGTAGCTGGCTATAAGAGGTTTTCATTGCTAGATGGATACTTAGGATATAATCAAATAATGGTGAAAGAGGAAGATCAATTTAAGAAAGCCTTCACTACCGAATGGGGAATACGTATGCTTATAAGAAGATACCATTTAGAGTATAAAATTCCAAAGCAACATTTCAACGAGTTATGGACATGGCATTCAAAGGTTTGATCAATAATATAGTTCTGGTGTATCTAGATGATATCACCATCTTCTCAAAGAATGACGTAGATCATCTCTTTTTCCTTTGGCAGATATTTCAAAGGTGTAGAAAGTTCAGAGTGTCATTAAACCCAAAGAAGTGTGTATTCTTGGCACATGAGGGGAAATTGTTGGGCCATATTGTCTCAAGAGAAGGGTTAACAATTGATCCTGAAAGGGTTGAAGCCATCCAAAGACTTCCATTACCACAACACAAAAAGTCTCTCCAAAGCTTCTTGGGTAGAATAAACTTTGTTCACGGGTTTGTGCCTAATTTTTCCACTCTTATGAAGCCTTTAACAATTATGTTGAAGAAGAGTATTACATTCAAATGGATAGCAAAAGGAAAAGAGAGTTTTAAGGCCATCAAGCTCACAATATCACAGGCCCCAACTCTTGTTAACCCAGACTTTTCAAAATAACTCATGTTGTATGATTTTGGAGGATCGGACACAATCTCGGCTATCTTGGTTCAGCCCAATAAGGAAGTTTCAAAATAACTCATAGCCTTCTTCAGTTAGATCTTGGAGGATTATGAGGTAAAGTACTCTTTCATTAAGAAGCATGTCCTTGTTGTCATTAGGAGCTTGAAGAATTTTAGACACTTAGTCTCGAACAATAAGATTCAATTGCTAGTATCTCATGCTAGTGTCAAGGATTTTCTCTTAAATAAGGACTTGAATGAGTAAGAAAGCAGGTTAGATCACTCGGGTAATGGAATATGACATTGAGATCAAAGTGACCAAACTAGTTCATGGAAAGGGTTTATGTGAGCAGCTAGCTTCCAAGAAACAAGTTGAGTCAGTGGATGAAGAAGAGGTTGTCTTGTTAGTATAAAATGATCAAGAGCAGCTAGCTAATGATACACATGTTCCATGTTGGACCCAAGCCCTGGTGCATTATCTCCAAATACGTTTTTTCCCTCCATAATGGAACAAAGAAAAGAGGAGATATTTCAGACTACAAGTCATCCCATATGTACTTAACAATGGTGTTTTGTTCAAGAAGGATCTCAATAGTGTCCTATTAAGGTGCATTGGGACAGGCCAAATTGAAAGTGTATTTCATGAGTTCCATGATGGATTAGCAAGAGGCCACTTTACTCCTCAAGTAATAGCTCTCAAAATCATGAAATTTGGCTATTATTGGCCTATAATGTTTAGGGATTGCTACTCATGGGTCAAGAAGTGCCAGAAGTGTGCATTCTTCACAGGGAAGGAAAACTTAGCAGCCCTACCCCTTCGTCTAATATCAGTGGATCAGCCATTCATGTAATGGGGAGTAGACTTCATTGGAGTGATTAACCCAAATTCAATCTAGGGCCATAAGTGGATACTTACAGTAACAAACTATTTTACCAAGTGGACTGAAGCAGTGGTACTTAAAGAAGCAAATGAATCCAACATCTTGGATTTCTATGAAGGGATAGTCACTAGGTTTGGGGTCCCTGCCACTATTATATAAGATAATGCATTGGCATTCCTTAGTACAAAGATCACTGAATGGGTTGTCAGGAATGGTGTATACCTCAACACTTCATCAAACTATTACCCTCAAGGTAATGGTCAAGCAGAGTCCACAAACAAGAACCTACTAACGATTATGATAAGGACTCTTGATGAAAACCAGAGAACTTGGCATAAAAAGCTCAAATCAGCTCTATGGGCTGATAGGATCACATCCAAAAGGTCCACAGGCAGCTCCCCATACAATCTTGTATATGGAAAAGAGGCAGTATTTCCCATATCATTGAAGTTTCCCACTTTAGAGCTCATGAAATAGTTGGAACTGGCCGAGTTTGAAGTTATGGAAATCATGTATGCAAAGTTGATGGAAGTAGGAGAGGAAAGAGAGCATGCAATGTAGGTCATGGAGAAAGATCAAGAATCAATCAAGAAGACATTTGATAAGAAAGAAAGAACAAGGACCTTTCAAGAGGGGGACTTAGTTCTAAAATGGGATGTTGATCGGGCAAAACCAGGAAAACATTCCAAGTTTGATGCCATTTGGAGTGGCCCCTACATGGTCATAAGATGTACAAGTAGTAATGCCTTTCGGTTGGCTAAGTTGGATGGTGAAGAATTGTATATTCCAGTCAATGGGATCTACCTCAAACACTGCTACTAAAAGGAAAAATTCCTCGCCCTTGTAAATATTAGCCTACATTTTCAAATTTCTCTAAGTGCATATGCACATTGTCTTGTTGTAGCATAGGTTTTATTTCCCTAAGTGCTCTGGCATAGTTTTATTGCTCCAATTTTATGTCATTATACAATTTGATGTGCCTTTAGGTGAATGTTTTAGGCCCATCAGCATCTACAATAGGGAGACCCATAGTTACTGTAACATTTGGTTATTTTAAAATAGAACAAATACATAGTAACTAAAATCAGGTCTCGAAGGGTCCATTTCCAAAACAGCGAGGCAGGTTCCAAGTCACCAAGTGCAAACGTCAGATTCAATCTTCAAGAACAGGACCACCATCAGGCCACCACCCATGACTTCGTGCCCAATGGATACAACAAGGTAGTTGATCTCTTCATCTAGCAGGCATATGTCACTGTGAGTGGCCAAATTTTTATCTCAATTTTACCCTCGGGAAAATTGAGCAAACACAACCTTGTGTAGGAAGAAATCTGAAGGTCGCTTCCATCGCACGAGCCCACATTTCAAATCTAATGATCAGGTTGCAGATGGGCTCAAAAATGAAGGAGAAGGGTCGGCTAAGGAGTCAGACAGTGCCAAAGAAACCAAAGGCTCAAAGGAGGAAAATGGGGAAAAAAATCAAAGGCTTCAGGTTTCACAAACGATTCAGAGCAGGCTTAAATTGGTTAAGTATGGAGGAGAGGGCGGAAGCTGCCAAGTGTCTCAATGGCGCACCATCAAGGGTCAGAATCCAAGGGCCAATATCAAACAAGCACAAAGTTTCCACATGTCCCAAGCCTAAAAAGGGATAGAGCTAGCCATTGAAAATCCCAAACGAGCAGAAGGAACCATGTGTCAGTTATGCGCAACTTCAAAAGTAGGAGCCCAAGGTGGAAGCTTAAATTAGCGTCATCCCTCCACGTGGTTAGGATCCAATAAAAGGAAAAGAGTAGCAGGCCCAAATCAATTAATTATAAGAGTGTTGGAAAAAGGAACCAAGTGTCTCAATGACACACATTCAAAGGTGGGACCCAAAGTGGAGACTCAAATGAGCGCGAGGCTTCCACGTGTCTAGAGTTCGAAAAAGGAATCAGCCCGAATCGGATAAGTATCACAGGCTCGTGGAAGGTGCCATGTGTCAGCTTGGCACATCTGTAAAGGTAAATATAAAAGTGGGTTCCCCAGACAAGAATCAACTCTCCATGTGTCCCAGGTCAAACATATGGTCCCGCCAAACAAAAGGACTTAGCCAAAACATAAGGAAATAGAGCAAACTACGAGAAGGTGCCACGTGTCTCTTCCGCGCAACTTCAAAAGAAAAATCCAAAAGCAGTCCCCAAACTAGTGCCAGCTCTACACGTGGCCATGTTCCAAGTCAAAGCGGGAAGGTGGGTCGTTAGAGGAAATTAAAACTTTTTGGCTCGAAAGGCATAAAGTATGAATGTGAGTTGTACATCTGTTTATTCCCAAGGAGCCATCTGTCAAGCCTAAATTACATGCGGGCTGGCGGGCTTGGGGAGGACATTTTTCCCAAATGGAAAATGTGGACCGGCGGGCTCGAAGATGGTTTTGACAAAAATGAATTGCGGGGTTACGGGGAATTTTTTCATTTTGCATTTTTGGTGCCAAAAGGCGCAAAAGTGAGTTTCAGGCCCGCAGACCCATTCTACTAAGTTGGTTTTCACCATTTTTGTACAAACTCAACTCAAATATTCAAATGGACATATCTTTCGATCCAATGCCTAAAATTCAACAAATTTGGCACCATTAGAAATGTCTCGACCTCGTCTACACCATAGAAACCTAAAACTTTAATTTTGAGGAGGTTTGGTGGGTGAAAAATGGGGAAATGTCTTCATGTCATTAATATGCAATCCGATTGTCCCCAACAACCAGATCAGATTTGATTTGATTCACTATTCTTCCTTCTTCAACACACCGAATAGACATAGAGTGGTGGACTTAATGGATTGTGGGTGGATTTTTAGGGGCATTGATGGCCAGTAGCTGAGCTTCAAATCAAGTTTCCCACCTATTTCCTTTTTTCCCTCTTCACTACATCTATAAAAGGAGATGGGCTCATTTTAAAGGGTTGGACTTTTTTCTTTGTGCCCTCCATTCTCTTATGGTCTGCAGATGAGTTCGTGGAGTCCAAACCTCCCATTCAAGTTATAATACAAATTTTTTACTCTTGGCTAGCGTAATGAATGTTGTATCAAATGCGGAGCGATAATATATGTCTTTGGGTGATTCTCAACCCTCTCATGTGTTCATTGTTATCTTCTGATCTCTCATTGCAGTTTGGTTATCTGTGCATGGTGGTTGTATTGCATTTCTATGGTCTGTGTTAAATTACAAAATGGGTGTTTAACATTCCTTTGGTGCATCACCTTATTATCTTAGGTTTATTTCTTTTGCATCTTCTCGACCATGTCCCCTTGGTAAGATAGAGTAAGTTTAGAGTAGATCCTCTGCAATTTATTTGTGTGCACCTGAATAGAGGAATAGGAACTGGCCTTCATCCAGAGAGCTCTCTTGATTTCAAAGTCCCACACTTTGAGAGATTTTCCATGTTATGCTATCACACTGAGAGTCTCAACCTAATAGGTTACAGACATTCAGGGGTGTTGTGATTTTCACTAACGCTTCCTTCTAATGTTTAATATCAAGGTACTTAACATTAATCAATTCTTTCTTTGTTATAGTTAACTTATACTTCAAAGGATCATGAGTGCATGCGGCCTCGGTGTATGTGGTAACTAACATAATTTGTAATTCAAAATTCAGCCCAACCTTTAGCATCCATTGATCTTCATCCGCATGTTGTATCTTAATCATAAATGTTCCCTTATCCTACTTGTGTTTGTTTCTCATATGATCATACAAGTCTGGATATTCTTCAAATTTATGTCATTTTCCACACCATGAGAAAAACACATTTTTATGGCATTGACACTGATAATGATCAGGATATCCTCAAGTAAAAAAAGTTCCTTTAGGAAATAATCCTCTTCCAACGCCACATCCTCGGCCTCTATTCTTGGTATCCCCATTATTGTGCCCTTCATTATGTTTTTCACCCCGCTTCTTAGATCTACTTGCTACACTAGTTAGGAACACGCCAATTTCAATATATTCATGTATATGATCTATCACTCTATATTTAACAATGTCGTGAGTATGAGTATTTCAAATCTTATAATACATTGACACATTCTTCTGGATCACGCGCTGCAAAAGAGGAAATCTACTGGCATCATGATCCAAATGAAAAATTTCACAATCCAACAGCATCATGTGCACCAAATTGTGAGGACATTTATCCTTAGTATGTCCCTTAACCTCACAATTTGTACGTGTGTATCATGAGTTGAATTACCAAACAGAATCTCTAATTGTTTCGCCATAGATGCAATATGTGCTTCAAGAAATAGGCTTAGTGTCCACACTTTCAATTGCCTCAGCATGCAGAGCTACTTCCAAAGCATCATGTGGATCTTGTTGTCCACTCAAAATTCCCATGCTCTTAAGGAAGTGAAAATTCAAAATTTTGAGTTTAAGTGTCTTCTCTGTTGTCTTGAAAATGTTAAAAGTCGAGAAATTGATAAAATCTGCGTTTTTGGGTCATTTTGTGTGTGTTTTTGGGCTGTGACATTTTGTCCGCGTGTGCCAAGTTCAAATGGGTGCTTTGTTCCCGATCAGGCTGGTTTCCCGAAGTTTGTCTTTTTGGGCCGTTGGAACTTCTTGTCCCAAATGTCCCAAGTTCAAAAGTGCAAGTTGTTCCATTTTTGGTCGAATCACCCGAACAGCGTACTTCCAGAGCCGCGTGTTTCACGCATTCACGTCTCACATGTCCCAAATGAACCAAGTGCCATTCGTGCTTATTTTTCCCGCTCTACCCAAATATCTTGCTTATTCAAATTGGTAGGTATGTATTAAATGTGCATTCATTATCTTTCTCTCTCCTAATCGGCTATATAACGAGTGAACCCCCTTTGCATTTTTCACACTGCTTCCATGCTATCCTTTGCTCGAACCCTTGCAATCTAATTTCCTACGCGTGTATCCCTTCCCTCTGTAATTCCTTCCCGAGTCTAGTTTGTGGCTCTGCCCTCGGATTACTATCAATATGAAGATCAAATTTTAGGGACAGGAACAAATCTCGCCACTAGAGTCTGTCGTTCCCAATATTGGGGACAGTGAAGCTCGTCATCTTGATTTCAGCAATTTTTGGGCAAGGATGGCAGATGCAAACCCTACACCAATGACATACAGATGATTCACAACATCGATTTGGCTTTATTGGAGGTTTCCAATATCGGTGCAATGTGCTGATACAGTGCTTTCATGCGGAGCTCACTTCGACCCCGATTCGAGTGAATTGACCAACGTACACGGGGAACTCATCGCCAAACTAGATCTGCCACCATTAGCACTGCACTGAAGATTCCAGAAATGGATAATGCCATAGTTGTTTCCCAAGATCAAGCACAGGCCCTGTTCAATCAAGACAGCGACAAATACAAGGCGCGGGTGGCGAAGTCCTAGCTAAAGAACCCTAAGAAGGGAGCATCTCATCTATCCAAGACTCTTTTCGGGCTGATTTCAATGAAGAATTGTCAAATTTTATAATCCTACTGGCTCGGGTTATGGGCTTACCCTCTACTAACGAATTCCATTTCTGGATGTGCCCGCTCATCAGCATGGTGTGCGAGGGAACTCAAAATATCAACTGGGTGAAATCATCAGCATGAACTTGGCGGAGCAGCTGTCCAATGTATAAGCAAACGAAGAAGTTCTACATGACTTCGTACCTGATGTATACTCTGGCGGCATCAAGGCAATGGTTTGGTTTTCTTACATTGATGCCCACAAGGATGATCTGTATATGCCTACGCCATGATTCACCCTAGAGACTAGTAATCTTAATTTCGGAAGGGTTAATGATGCTTTCACCATGTACGTAGTCGGCTGCTTGCAGAAGGTGACACTGTAGAAGGTTTTCTAATGAAGCCATGAACCACGATATCGTACTACGGTGCCTATTTTATCCAATTGAGAAAATTCTCCTATATCGGGTTTCTTTGGCTATAGAGCACCCTCCGAGGCTTCCCATGTTCTGCAGTTGATAAGATGGCTTTGATAGAAGTATGTAAGCAATTAGACAAATTACACGTAACACTGTAGAGACAAGAAGATTACTGGATTGCAATTTCCCATCTCTTTGGGAAACTACACTTGTAAAATAGCTCTGGATGCACAAAATATAGAAAGAGCCCTGGTTCCCATCACTGTTCATTTCTTCAAGCCAAGAACTTGCTTCGACTTGAAGAAGTTCATTGACTGAACATCAAGATAATCTATCATCATAGGGCGAGATACGTGAGAAGACTATTGGGGTATTTGTGTAGATGATTTTGAGGCTAGAAGGAGGCACTATGGAGTTCTCTCGCAATTGATCTAAGAACTCGGCTTGTACCAAGTTCTTGAAGGACTCGAGGATGACAACTCGATCTATACTCATATGATTATGACAATGTGGTTAAGCACTCTCCTTGGAGGACTTGGATTGGAACAAGAAAGAGAATGATGATCGGCCAAGATCCTAGCTCTAGTCTTAGTCGGGACTAAGGTGCTGGTTTGACAGGGAAAGTTTGAGAGCTCGAAGGAACTCGGGAGAATCCTCCTCTAAGGATGTTTTAACACCAAGGAGGAAGCATCGACTCCCATATCAGACACACTGTGAAAACTCCTCTGCCTCATCAACGAGGACCTGCGGCTTCCACTCCTTCTTCATCCACTCAAGTGTACCGAAAGAAATTCAAAGAGGATAAGAAGGAGCACTGTGGAAAAATATTCTTAGAGAAAGCGAGGTAGAAGTGCCTTTGGGACAAGAGAACATCATTTTTCTCAGTGAAAGTGAAGAGAGTGAAGTGCCGGCCCTGCAAATGCTCCACGAAGATCCAACGAGATAAAGATAAGGAAGTCGAGAGCATTGAACTTCCAAGTGCTATTGATTCTTCGCGCGCAATTGTCTCAAGCGCCCCACTCACATCTCAACTTGAATCAACAGCTGTGCAAACCTTGAGCATCATGAGCTCTCTGTCTCTTGGTCCTCTTGCCCCTCCTGCGATTCCTCTTCCTCTTTGCGTGGGTGCAACCTTTTATGTGACATAGGAAGAGGAAATCTTCCTCTCGGAGCTCGGGGCCAAATTTTAATCTTTGTCCATGACCTTATTAGGCACTTCTCCTTCTCGTGCAAGAAAGCCGAGAATCACCTCCGGGATAGTGTCGATGCCGAGGGTCAGCAATTCGGAGTTTTGCTAAGCCTACATAGACAAATCGGAGTAGGACTTGCGAGGCATCGACTTAGAACTCTCAAGGATTCCAATGGGAGAGTCTACTCGAAGGTGAGATCCACAACCTCGGGAAAGCGGTCCACAAAGTCATTGGGAGGGTAGAGAAAGGGTAGAAAACTATTGAAGCAGTTGGAGGAACAAGCCCGATTCTCACTTGGCTTTATCAAATCTCTTTTATCTAAGGAAAAAGTTTTGGACCCTACCCATTGACTACCCTTCCGCCACCTCGTAATTTTGAGCCAAGATGAAGTACAGAGTATCAAAGACATGGACAAGTATTCTATCTATGGCGAGCTATGGAGGCCATGGTGGAAGATATGCTTGTTGCGGGGATTAAACTTCATCAATGAAGCTTTCAAACTCCACGAGAAAGGTGAACAATTTGCAATGAAGCTCTCCTCCACTATCGGGGTCATAGATAAAGAGCTCAAACTCTAGAGTAGTTGCATAGTAGACCTCCATCTCATGGGACGAGATAGATGAGAACATTTTATTGGCGAATAAGGTTTTTGATGATGCAAAGGATAATCATCAAAGTCTGTGATTACGGTGTGGAGTGGAAGATCAAAGTCTTGGAGGAGGCTTTGGGAGAGTCGAAGAATAATGGCGAGAAGGGTGAGGCTTTCAAGACACTTTGGTCGATATCTGCTTTCAAAGATATACACTTTGTCATCTTTAGGATGAAACTTCTGGTGTGCCTCTTTCCTGCAAGAAATCAAAGCTCAATTGAGCTTTTGTCAAAGATAATCTTCAAGGAAAGCTCCATTTCCAAAGAGAAAATGAAGGAGATCTCGCTCTCTCAATCTGCCATTGAAGAAGTAAATAAAGACTATCATACTCATGTCGAGTTTGATAAGGAAATGGAGAAGTGCCTCGGATTTCGGGGTCAATCTACAGACCAACACGTCAGTCCCCTTGTGGCGGAGAGACATAGCTAAGGCATTGAAGAGATTCAAGCAGTGAATTTTGAAGTCAGTGGGTCCCTCCCAGTCATGACCACATGTCTTCTTCTCCTTATTCTTCTCTTCTTTTCTAATTCTTTTTCTCAATTCATTGTAATAAGTTGAGGTATTTCGATTGGAAATCCTTAACTAATCTTTAGTTAAAAGAAGTATTTACAAAGAGTACCGATTTGTAAGCTATATAATGGCATCTCCATGCCATTTTGAAAGGAGGAAGAACTTGGCTTATTTTCTCGAAAGTGTAAATAGATCATAAAGAAATCAATACAGGACTTTTCATTCTTTGTCTATCGATCTTTATTATTCCCAGCTTTTCATTTAATTTTGTGAAGATCCTTTATCGTGTTATGTTAAGAAACTTTGTTCTAGCGAGATGTTATTTACGAACTTTGTGTCTTTAAATTCCATCTTATTTATATGATACAAATGATCTTGTTTCAATTCACTGTAACTTCGCATACATAAAGAATTATTTTGTTATCTATAATTGCGAGTGTTTCCTTTTCTTAATCCTATACTCTCATTCCTCGAGTCCTTTTGTAATTGATGATCTTTATAGAAAACACTTTCATAATGTACAAGTTCAACGAGAAAATCATGTTTTGTATATTTGTAAATAGGTTCGTTTTCGAATAAGGAACCTCTCCCATTAAAGAGGAGGGACTCCTTGTCCCCATTTGTTGCTCTTCGTAAAGTCCTATTTGACGACCAACCGATCTACAAAGGTATTATGGGATAGCACCCTTCTAAACAAATTCAACAACCTACCAAAAAACCACCATGTATGCTAACTAGGATGTATATCAAAAGACAACTTTGATAACAAAGTTTTAAAACACGTGTCATACTCCCAAATGCTTTCAGATACACCCTCCTTAATGTCCTTAAGGGATTTTCTACTCTTCTATTCAAACTCAAGGATATGGAACTCATCTAAAAATTTACAATGTAAAGCATCATAATCCACCATAGTCTGATGTGGATCATACTTTCTATACTAGCTATGTGTGCGCCCACGAAAAGTAGTAGCAAATAGAATCGTCTTTCTATATTAAGTGGTGATTACTTTAGTAAGGCATCATAACTCACACTTGTTCACATGCTCTACAACATCCTCAATACCTCTATATTTTGGAAAATGGAGGGACATTTCATAATAATCTTGCTAAGGTTGATGACAGTGCGGACCTTGCCGCTAGATCCAGAACCCAAACCCTCACCAATATTTCCTCCACCACGTAACAAATTTGATAACATGCATCAGGATGTCCAAATTCCAAGAAAAATGACTGATTCAGAGCAAAATCAGGTTTCTAGGGTCCCTTCAGGAATCTTTCTAAACTCCCCAGGCCGAAGAAGGAGGGAGCAAGCTTTGAGAAAGTGCGGAGAAGGTTGCAGAAAGCAAGTAGTTTGGGCGGTAAAAATTGTGAAAATCGGCTAAGTCTGAACCGTCGCGGCCACAAGGTGGGACGAGTGGGACAAAGGTACGCGAACCGCCCGAACCGGCCGAAATGAGTCCAGGCGGCCCACAAAGCAAATGGGACAAGTGGGACAGAAGTACGCGGCGGGCGCGAAAAGCCGATCCAGCCGAGGAGAAAAATTGGCTAACTGCTGAAGAGGGTAGCATTCGGGACGAGTGGAACAAATGGACGCGAAATGCCCGAACCGGCCGGATCGCGCGAAAACAGTACAAGGAGCCCAAAAGCAATTGGGACGCGCGGGCCAGAAATGCCCGAACCGGCCGAAAAGAGTCAAGTCAGTCCGAAGCAAAGTGGGACAAGCGGGCCAAAAATGCCCGAACCTGCCCGAACCGGCGAAATGAGCACAAAGGGCCCAAAATCAAATGGGACATCTGGGACAAATGGAGGCGAAGTACGCGTAGGAGCCGAATCAGCCGAGGACCAATCAGAAGCTGCCACGTGTCCTCACAAGAGAAAAGTCAAAAAGTCAATGGGCGAGTTTTCGAGCACCGATCCGAACCAATGGGATAGTGCCACGTGTCCCAGCTAGGGCCCACAAGGAAAATTCAAAAGACAGCCCGCCGAAAAGTAGAAGAGAGAGAATTATTCAGCGAATCAGAGCATGCCACGTGGCATCCAAGTGGCAGTGCGCGGGAAAATATTTCAAAATCCGTTTTCGCCTGTTCCGTGCCCTAAATCTTCAGATCGACATATCTTTCGATCCAGAGCTCGGATTTGCACGTTCTTGATATCAACGGAAAGCTTATGAGATTCTCTACACGTTTCCAAGGTCAATCTTGCATTTTGGTTCAGTTTGGAGGATGAAAATTGAGAAACGCCTCTGGCGCGAAATAACAAGCAGAGGTAATGCTTCAACAACCACTTTAATGCAGCAAACAACCCGCCGCTTCTGTTAGACAAACCGCCGCTTTGCCAGAACCCGCCGCTTCTGCCATGATGGACGAATTAAATGCAACCTAGAGGTGGTTGGGGCAGATTTCGAATTCCTCTCTCTTTGCTCTCCCATTCTTCCTATAAATTGTAAGGAGGGGTTTCTTTCTAAGGTGGGACATTTCCGCTTTGCACCCTCCCTTCTCTCCTGTTCATAAGAAGATTTGTGGAGTTTTCAAACCTCCCATATAGACTGTAACACCGTTTTTTGCCTTTTGGCCATTGCAATGTATTGAATCTATCCTTGAGCAATATATATATGTGTCTGTGGTTACTTCTAAACCCTCTTACATATTTATTACTGTCATTCTTGATCTTTCATTGCATTTTTGCTATCTGTGCATGATGTTGTGTTACATCTACATGATCTGTGTTAAATTTGGCAAAGCATATGTTCTTCATTCCTTGGTGCATCACCTCTATTAGCTTAGATTTATTTTATGCATCTTCTTTCCTTGTCTCCTTGGCAAATTAGATTAGATTTTGAGGAAAACCCTCTGCATATTTCGTATGCACCTGAACAGAGGAATAGGAACCAGCCTTTCTCTGGAGATTCCTTTCTCACTCTTCAAGTCCCACACTTGGAGAAAGGATTCAATGTTGATGCAATCACACTGGATATTAGTAATCAACCTAGAAACCTGATCAATACCCAGGGGTGCTGTGATTTTGCACTAACAGTTTTGGCACGCCCGGTGGGACAGAGGTCTCATTTCTATTTGCAGCAAGGTTGATATGCATCTGCTGCAATTTTCTTGCTTGAAAAGAGCTATTATTTGCATATCTGGCGACTCCAAGGGGAGGAATCAACTGGTTCCAGCAGTCAGCCCTAAAAGCTTATGAGAAGAATCACAAGATCAAGAGCTGGAGAAGAGGAAGTGCTGTTTGAATACCTGCAACTATCTCCAAGAAGAAGGCAAAGAGGAAGAAGGATTCAAAGGTCTCCATCTCCACCAAACAGAACTCTCTCAACTCCTCCACCTGAGCGGCCTTTCTTTCAATATACAAGGATTTTAAGACCAATCAGAATGGCGCAACCAGTGAACCCCTATGTCAACTTCACAGGCAGCAGCCCACTTGCTCTCAATGCACAAAATCCAATCCCAGTAGCAGCACTGAAGAACATTCCATACTTTACTGGAGAAAATCAGACCACTCCTGGCGATCATGTCAAGGACATTGCTAACATTTGTGCAATCCATGAGATCGACGAGATGCAAGTAGCTGTCAAATTGCTGGCGTCTTCATTCAAGGGGAAAGCATTGCAATGGTTTAGGAGCCTTGGAGCTGGCTCTATCACTGGCGGAATCATTTGTGTATTGCACTTCATAATCAATTCGGAGGAGAAGGAGACAACTTGTCTCTTTTGGAGCAGTGACAACCATCAAGAGAGCTTCCAATGAGCGGCTAAGCGATTTCAACTTGATTTCAAAGATCTTGGGATAGAATTCGATGTGATCGGACCAATGAGAAGGTGCTTTTCTATACTACCTTAAAGCTTTAAATTCTGATATTTCTATATTGATTCAATCCATGGGAGGCACAACTATCCCTGCTGCTTATAATATTGCCATTAGAGCTGAAAATTGTCTGATTCAAGCTGGCAAGCTATCTCCTAGGCCTCCAATGCCATTATATCCAAGCTTAGAGAGCCCAAGTACTAGTCAGGCACCTGTCTTAGCTCCTTCTCCCATTCCTAGAAATCAGAGTTCAAATGAAGCTTCCACTTCATCTCCAAGTGCCCCAAATGAGCTTCAAGAAGTCATGAAGCAACTGCAAAATTTAGGTAATGAGCTGGTCACACTCAAGAGGCAGCAAGCTCAAGGTTTTAGACCTTCGTATCAGCCTCAAGCTCAACCGAATAGGCAGCCATATCAGCCTCAAAGACCACCTAATCCAGCCACAAATATGAATCAAACAAGGCCTCCTGCCAATAGACCATTCCAGCCCTATAATCCAAATGCCATATCTGCCTCTAAGGCATTAGTACCAGCACAAAACAACATTGCCCAGGAGTATGATTGGTGTTTTCCATGTAATGAACCCCATAATCAATCCATGTGCTATAATGGTGCTCTAACCCAAGCTTTAATGGTAACAAGTGCTGGTGTGGAGGGTGAGAGTAGTCAAGAAAACAGCCAACAACAAGAAACATTCCAACAGCAATCAGCCCCAAATGATACCACGTTGGTAAATTGGCAAGCAGAGGATTTCTGTGGCATGAATCAGATAGTTTCTCAGGGTGTTGCTGCCAACACAAGGTCAAAAAGGAGAAATTTGGGTGAAGAACAGCCATTAGTCCCAGCCAATCCTCAACCTCCCACAGCTCCACAAATGATTGGCAAGCAAAACCCAGTTTCAAATGCACAAGGGCAGACAAAAACAGCCCCTAGGCCAAATCAAATGCCAGCTGTTGCTGCCCATATTCAAGGGGCAAATGTGCAAACCAAGGGACAGCAGAGAGATCCTTCATCACCATTCAGTATCATTGATCAGATGAAGAAGACAAACGTCAATATATCTATGTGGGAATCCCTATCCATCCCAGGCCAAAGAAATCTGCTGCAAGCTGCCATAAAGGATTGGCCAACTTCAAATCAGCAGGTTCAAAGGCAAGACAAAGTGCTTACAAATGCTGCCCAGCCTGAAGGAAATCATGGAACACAACAAGGTAGAATGCTGAAGCCCCCCCCTTTCTATGTTTCGTTAATTATTGGAAATCAGCTAGTGCATAACTGCATGATAGACTCTGGGGCAAGTAGCTCAGTAATGCCTAAACAGATAGCTGATCAGCTAGGGCTCCAGTATGAAATAACATCTAAGGGAGTAGTGCAGCTGGATGGGACAGCAATAGCAACAGTTGGAGTGATTAAAAATTTGAGTCTTACCTTGCATGCATGTCCAAATGTTGTTGTCTTACAAGATATATCAGTCATAGACCTTCCACCACTCTTTGCCCTCTGTTTGTCAAGGGACTTTACTGCCAAGATTGGGGGATATTTGTCCGCTGATTGGTCACACATGCTGTTCAGAACGAGGTATGGAACTAAAGCTACAATTAGGTCGGAACCTATTGCAGATTTCCACATTGAGCCCTATACTCCAAGTCATATTAATACCAATTGCTCAGCATTTGATCAAGAAGATCACCTTGGCACTGATGAAGCTGACACTAAGGTTGGAAGTATCCCAGATTTGACTCTTGATGAATGGGCAAGCAAGGTGCATGCTTTTGATCCTTATCAAGAAGTAGAAGAATCTGAGCTAGGGGTCTATTGTATACACGAAGAAAGTCAACCTATTCCTAACATCACCAAGCCAAGCCACAAGGATGACAATGAGGTATGGCAACTGTTTTTTGATGGATCAAGGAGTAGACAAGGCGCAGGAGGTGGAGCCATGCTTATTTCACCTCAAGGAGTAAAGTATTATTCAGCTTTTAGATTTCAATTTGCATGCTCCAATAACACTGCTGAATATGAAGCCTTGGTGCAAGGGATGCATTGGGCAATAAAGAGAAAAATAAATAACTTGCAAGTGTTTGGGGACAGTGAGCTGATTGTAAATCAGGTCAAGGGACAGCATGCTGCCAAAAATGATCTACTCAGATGCTACAAAAACAGGGTGTGGGACCTCATGGAAGATTTTGAGGCTTTCAGCATCAAGGCCATTCCCAGAAAAGAGAATCAAGCTGCTGACAGGCTTGCAGCAGTGGGGGCAACCTTTGACATTGTAGAAAACATTCAACAAGACAAGGTACAGCCAAACATCCACGTGATTGTGAGGCCTTCAGTGCCGGATAACGATGTCAATTGGCAAGTATTTGAGAATGACCAGCAAATCATCCACTTCTTGCAAGAAGAAGCTGAGTTCTCAGCTAAAAATCAAGAGAAGTTGAAACAGCAATATGGTGACCAGGTGATACAGCTGAGAACTGACAAGCTGCCCAAGGGACTTGTCACCTTGGAGTCCATTTTTAACCCCAATGATCAGTTTAGAAAGGAGAAAGCAAATATTCAGGTCAAGAGGGAAGATTCGGTATCCATCTTGGTAAAAGAGAACAAGCCATTGCAAATTGGAAAAATGACAACTGAGCAAGAGAGATATGAGTTCATACAGCTTTGTCAAGAATTCCCTGACGTGTTTGCTTGGAGCTATGAAGACTTGAAGGGCTTCAATCCCAACTTAGCTCAGCATACCATCGAGTTGGATCCAAATACTAAGCCTGTCAGGCAGAAACAGAGACCAGTCAATCCACACATGGAGCCTCTCATGAGGAAAGAATTGGACAAGCTGATTGAGTCAGCAATTATATTCCCAATCAAGCATTCTAGTTGGGTTGCCAACTTAGTTCCAGTCAGAAAGAAAAGTGGAGAGATCAGGCTATGTGTTGACTTCAGAGATTTGAATAGAGCCTCTCTCAAGGACCATTATCCACTCCCTTCCATGGAGCAAATATTGCAGGTTGTAGCTGGGTCAGAAAGGTTTTCGCTGCTTGATGGATACTCAGGCTTCAATCAAATTATGGTGAAGGAGGAAGACCAGTTCAAGACAGCCTTCACAACCAAATGGGGCACATATGCTTACAAGAAGATGCCATTTGGTGCATCGAGAGCGGAGCAACATTCCAGCGAGCTATGGATATGGCATTCAAAGGCTTGATTAACAAGATAGTGCTGGTATACCTAGATGATATCACTGTCTTCTCAAAGAATGCTGCAGACCATCTCTTTCACCTCAGGCAAGTATTTCAGAGGTGTAGAAAGTTTGGAGTGTCTTTAAATCCTAAGAAGTGCATCTTTCTTGCACATGAAGGGAAACTTCTTGGCCATATTGTCTCCAAGGAAGGATTAGCAATTGATCCAGAAAGGGTTGAAGCCATAAGAGCTCTGCCATTGCCAAGTCACAAAAAGGCTCTTCAAAGTTTCCTGGGAAGGATAAACTTTGTTCGGAGGTTTGTCCCAAATTTTGCAGCCCTTGTCAAGCCCATCACCAAAATGTTAAGAAAAAACATGGCTTTCAAATGGACGGCAGAAGGCAAGGAGAGTTTTGAAGCAATCAAAGAAGCCATCTCCCAGGCACCCACTCTCATCAACCCGGACTTTTCCAAGGATTTCATCCTCTATGCATTTGGGGGTGATGACACTATTTCTGCCATTTTGGTGCAACAGAATAAAGATAATGATGAACAGCCAATTGCCTTCTTTAGCCAAAGCCTAAATGACTGTGAATTGAGGTACTCTTTTATTGAAAAACATGTGCTTGCAGTAGTCAGGAGCTTGAAGAAGTTCAAGCATTTAATCTCAAACAACAAGGTCCAGTTGCTGGTCTCACATGCTGGGGTTAAGGACTTCCTCCTCAACAAGGATTTGAATGAGAAAAGGGCAGGATGGATCACCCGTGTCATGGAGTATGACATTGAGATCAAGATCACCAAGCTGGTAAGAGGCAAGGGTTTGTGTGAGCAGCTCGCTTCCAAACAACTAAACAACCCAGAAGATAAAGAAGACGCTGTCCTGCTTTTACAAAATGATCAAAAACAGGAAAATGATGATGAGTCCATTCCCTGTTGGACTCAAAATATGATACATTTCCTACAGACGGGCATGTGCCCTCTAGAAATGAGCAAAGCAAGAAGAAGACACTTCAGGTTGCAGGCTATTCCATATACCATCATTGATGGAGTTTTGTTCAAGAAGGATGTCAATGGAGTGCTGCTGAGATGCATTAACACAGGTCAGATTCAAAGGGTATTAAAGGAGTTTCATGATGGACCAGCTGGTGGCCATTTTGCACCAAGAGTGTGACTCTCGAAAATCATGAAGGCTGGTTATTATTGGCCTAAAATCTTTAGTGATTGCTATGCATGGATCAAGAAATGTAAGAATTGTGCATTCTTCACAGGAAAAGAGAGACTTGCAGCCCTCCCATTGCATCCAATCTCAGTTGACCAGCCATTCATGCAATGGGGTTTGGACTTCATTGGAATCATCAATCCCAATTCGAGCCAAGGGCACAAATGGATTTTGACAGCCACAGACTACTTCACCAGATGGACAGAAGCAGTGGCACTCAAAGAGGCGAATGAGTCTAGCATCTTGGACTTTTACGAGGGGATAACTACCAGATTTGGTGTGCCTGCTACAATAGTCTCTGATAATGCATTGGCATTCATTGGATCTAAAATTACTGAGTGGGCTGTCAAGAACGGGATCTACCTCAGCACTTCATCAAACTATTACCCTCAAGGTAATGGCCAGGCCGAGTCTACAAACAAAAACTTGCTGAGGATCATTAGGAGGACTCTTGATGAGAATCAGAAGGCTTGGCATACCAAACTGAAGTCAGCCTTATGGGCTGATAGGATAACTCCCAAAAGGTCCACAGGTAACTCTCCATTTAGGCTTGTCTACGGAAGAGAGGCAATCTTGCCCCTGTCACTTGAGTTGCCAACGTTGGAACTCATGAAACAACTGGAATTGCTAGAGTTTGGACCCATGAAGGTGAGATATGCAGAATTGATGGAGCTGCAAGAAATCAGAGATCAGGCATTCCAAGCAATGGAAAAGGATCAGGCTTTGATCAAGAAGACCTTTGATAGGAAGGCCAAAGATAGATCTTTTCAAGTAGGAGATCTAGTATTGAAATGGGATGTGGACAGAGCAAAACCAGGAAGGCATTCAAAATTTGATGCCATTTGGAGTGGCCCATACATGGTCACAAAGTGCAAGAACAACAATGCTTTCCAATTGGCCTCATTGGATGGTGAAGAACTGCAGATTCCAGTAAATGGAATCTATCTCAAGCGTTGCTTCTAGAGGGAGTTTCACTACATCTGTAAATACTAGATTAGATTTTCTTCCCTCCAAGTGCTTGTGCACATTGTTTTGCTGTAATTAGTTTTGTTTTCCCTAAGTGCCTTGGCACAGCTTACTGTCTATGGAGATGATGCATGTCTTTGCTAAATCAGGTCACATTCCATCTTTCCCTTTGCACATTCTAAGTCAGTTTGGATTCTAACAGAATATTTGATGACTCCATGCCCAATGGATGGCTTCAGGCAACTGGCCTTTTCATCTAGCAGGCAGAATGATCCCGCTGAGTCGCCAAATTGTTATCCAAAATTCACCCCCCCAGGGTAAATTTGATAACATGCATCAGGATGTCCAAATTCCAAGAAAAATGACTGATTCAGAGCAAAATCAGGTTTCTAGGGTCCCTTCAGGAATCTTTCTAAACTCCCCAGGCCGAAGAAGGAGGGAGCAAGCTTTGAGAAAGTGCGGAGAAGGTTGCAGAAAGCAAGTAGTTTGGGCCAGTAAAAATTGTGAAAATCGGCTAAGTCCTGGTCCAGCACAAGGTGGGACGAGTGGGACAAAGGTACGCGAACCGCCCGAACCGGCCGAAATGAGTCCAGGCGGCCCACAAAGCAAATGGGACAAGTGGGGAGAAATGAGCAGCGGCCCACAAAGCAAATGGGACAAGTGGGACAGAAGTCGAAAAGCCGATCCAGCCGAGGAGAAAAATTGGCTAACTGCTGAAGAGGGTAGCATTCGGGACGAGTGGAACAAATGGACGCGAAATGCCCGAACCGGCCGGATCGCGAAAATCAGTACAAGGAGCCCAAAAGCAATTGGGACGCGCGGGCCAGAAATGCCCGAACCGGCCGAACCGGCGAAAAGAGTCAAGTCAGTCCGAAGCAAAGTGGGACAAGCGGGCCAAAAATGCCCGAACTGCCCGAACCGGCCGAAATGAGCACAAAGGGCCCAAAATCAAATGGGACATCCGGGACAAATGGAGGCGAAGTACGCGTAGGAGCCGAATCAGCCGAGGACCAATCAGAAGCTGCCACGTGTCCTCACAAGAGAAAAGTCAAAAAGTCAATGGGCGAGTTTTCGAGCACCGATCCGAACCAATGGGATAGTGCCACGTGTCCCAGCTAGGGCCCACAAGGAAAATTCAAAAGACAGCCCGCCAGAAAAAGAGAGAGAGAATTATTCAGCGAATCAGAGCATGCCACGTGGCATCCAAGTGGCAGTGCGCGGGAAAATATTTCAAAATCCGTTTTCGCCTGTTCCGTGCCCTAAATCTTCAGATCGACATATCTTTCGATCCAGAGCTCGGATTTGCACGTTCTTGATATCAACGGAAAGCTTATGAGATTCTCTACACGTTTCCAAGGTCAATCTTGCATTTTGGTTCAGTTTGGAGGATGAAAATTGAGAAACGCCTCTGGCGCGAAATAACAAGCAGAGGTAATGCTTCAACAACCACTTTAATGCAGCAAACAACCCGCCGCAACCACATTAGACAAACCGCCGCTTTGCGGAACCCCCGCACGCTGCCATGATGGACGAATTAAATGCAACCTAGAGGTGGTTGGGGCAGATTTCAAATTCCTCTCTCTTTGCTCTCCCATTCTTCCTATAAATTGTAAGGAGGGGTTTCTTTCTAAGGTGGGACATTTCGCTTTGCACCCTCCCTTCTCTCCTGTTCATAAGAAGATTTGTGGAGTTTTCAAACCTCCCATATAGACTGTAACACCGTTTTTTGCCTTTTGGCCATTGCAATGTATTGAATCTATCCTTGAGCAATATATATATGTGTCTGTGGTTACTTCTAAACCCTCTTACATATTTATTACTGTCATTCTTGATCTTTCATTGCATTTTTGCTATCTGTGCATGATGTTGTGTTACATCTACATGATCTGTGTTAAATTTGGCAAAGCATATGTTCTTCATTCCTTGGTGCATCACCTCTATTAGCTTAGATTTATTTTATGCATCTTCTTTCCTTGTCTCCTTGGCAAATTAGATTAGATTTTGAGGAAAACCCTCTGCATATTTCGTATGCACCTGAACAGAGGAATAGGAACCAGCCTTTCTCTGGAGATTCCTTTCTCACTCTTCAAGTCCCACACTTGGAGAAAGGATTCAATGTTGATGCAATCACACTGGATATTAGTAATCAACCTCAGGTGATGTGCTAGAAAGTATTCCTCCAACCGGTCCTCCAAACAACAAAGATGTTTTCCCCTGTGATGTCTTACATATATGTGTTCCATGATGTACTTATGTAATCAAAGGAAAATGATATCTACTTGAAGCTAATGGATTACCTACACTCACTTTTTTATTAATAGTTACTTTTGGAACTCGAACACCAAGGCAAGGGCTAGGTTTCCGGGTGGGATCAGATGTGTGCCTGCATTCCTCAATATTTCTTCATCAAACACACTCTCATCAGAAGGTGGAGGTGATTATCTACTACCATTTCCTAAGTGGTGGAGATCCTGATGCTTCAACTCTACATCTTCCATGTGAGCTTAAAATACTTCGTGATACATCATCCTCCGCAACTCCACTAAATCCGCAATATCGCACTTCTTCACCAATTCCCTTTCTCATAGTTTATTATACTTAACCCACATTTCTTCTCTACGGTTTTTTTGTCACAAGGTCTACCATATTTCACAACACTTTCTCCTTCCCTTACATGCGGTTGTATGTTTAGCTAGCCATAGTTGTATTCACAAAATCACTCACTTACTATTACATTTATACCACCAAGTATATTATTTTATATATGGATCTTGCGTAAGAAAAGTATTCACTAATGACTCATCCCCTTGTCTTTTCATCATGTTATTTGGTCGTCATTGTAATTTCTCTTGCACAATCATTAGTTGTTTACACATCTCTAGTCATCTCTCATGGAGTATCAGGTGTTGTTATTTAGTTATTTGTCATCTCTAGTCTTTTACTAGGGCGCCTAGGGTAGTACTAGGGCTCCTATAAGTGCCCCGGTCCTTAATTTTAGGTGCCTTGGTCCCCACAACACTTGGGTCTAATTTAATTATTTGAGGCCAGTCTTCATCATTTTCCCTCTCATTCCCCTAGGTACTAGTTGGTATGTTGGGTCATTAGTGTCGAAATTTGAACAAGATATTTCCTATATAAACATAACATACTATTCTAAGCCCAAACTATCTACTATCAAGAACTAGTTATCTATTAACACAAAGGTTTTCATTTGGGAATCATTTACATCTACTTCACACAAGCATAGGAGGAAAGGGTTGAATGCATTCTATTTCATCCACCATTTGCATTTTTACATCTAGTTACTACCCCCTACTTTTGTGTCATTGATACTAGGGCACCCTAGGCACACAATTGCACACACAAGCATGCAAAACTATAAGGGGTCCAAAATGTAGTGCAGTGCTTAGTTGTAAGTCCACCATTGTGGAAGCTAAGCTCAGTCCTACCCCTTTATTTTCATATTTCTTTTTTAGGTATTTGATGCTTTGTATGGGGTTTTACAGGTAGATATCCATTACTAATTTATAGAAACATAAGCAGAGCCACTGCGAAAACTATGTGACAAAGACTAAGATATTGCAAATATCTAGCGACACTGTCAGATTCATGTCCTAAGATTTCCTACAGAATCAAACACTCAAACTATGACCAGGGGGTGCCACCCCACTCACTCCTCTCTCAGGCATCCCAATCCTCTTGGATCTTAAGTTTCTGCAATTTACTGGGTAGCACCTTAACATTTTTACCTTTCCACAAATTATCCTATTCAAGTCCAACACATGACGAGGTAGGTCATTCTCAATTTAGTACCTTATCCCTCTTGATTTCATCAATTCATTTCGTTTAAATATCAAATAAAATATTTAGAATTAGTACTTCATTTTGTATCATTTATTGCATTTTTATACCTACTTAGATTAACTTAGAATACAAAATCTTAATTTTCATATTTTAGTTAATCATTTTGGTGAACCCATCTTTTTCAAATATCTTTCCTTAAGATCAAATCAAACCCCAATGATAAAAATATCTCATCCTCTTTTCCCATCATGTCTCATTTTAGTTTTGACACTATCTATGATGAGGTTTCCATCGCTGAACTCCAAGCTCTATATAGTATTCATTTCACTACACCCGATCATATCAAACAACAACTTCTAGAAGGCCAACGACATGTGCCTACTTATTTTGAGGATTCTCATATAGGTATTAGTATTATTGAGGATCTAATAGCCTTTACTTGGTGTACACCATATTATAAGGCTACTTTTGATCCTCCTTCTAACCTTTCAAAATAAACTTTAGATGATTCTCTTATTGATTACTTGCTTTGTATTGACAATCACTCACATGTGCGTACTGACTCTTATTCTACTATGGCTACTGATATAGTTCCTTCGCATGATTCTTTCGCTTCTGACATTTCTTCTCATGATACATCTCATACTAGTTTTCATGCTTCATCACATTATGTCGATGATCCTATTGATATCATTCTTGACGAAATTCTCATATGTGAATCTCTATCTAATGAAGATGAGGCACTTGATAGTTCTGGTTTTCCTTATTTCCATATTGTTGAGCCTGACTCACCTACTCCATTGTTGCCTTCTCCTAACATTGCATCTAGCATTGTCAATGAGTCACCACCATATATCATTTCTTCTCCTAGTATTTCATCTCATTTTTCTATATCACCTATGCCTCCTACTCTATCTTCTCCTATAGATGTGTTTCCATTGGTTTCCTCATCTACTAAATATGTTTCTGATGCTATTCCTACCATTGTTATGGATGTTCTATCTACATTTCTCACTCTAACTTCCTTGGCACCTACTACTAGTGTGTCCTTAATATCAAAATCTCCTTCGTAACCTTTTGATATTCCTATGGTCACTCACAATGGAAAATTACAACCACTTAATACATTATTTTCATCTTCCAATATTCCTTCACAAGATATTATCTCTCTCATGCATGTCGTTGGTCAATTACAATCTCAGGTTCAGTCACTCACTTTAGAAATTAAGGCTTACTATGCTTGAATTGATAAAAATTCATTACATGGTAACCTTGTTGAAAGGAATGATAAGAAGATCATTCCAAGCCGTGAATATTTCAAATGATCATATCACACCACATTTGATAAGCTGAAAGAAATTCACAAAAATAAATTTACAAAATAATTTGCAAACAAAGAGCAATAATTTAATATATTATTATGGAAATATCATATATGAGTATAATGAGAATGGGCCTTGCTTATATAGGCAAGGAATATCAATCTAAGAACCATTCAAGGTCATAGATCAAGCCATAAATCAAGGAAATAACTATACCTAACAAATAGATAATATCATCCTAATATCTAAATAAGATAAAATAAATATCCACACACATAATTGGGTGAAGATAACTACAATAAAGGTAAATAAAGTACGTAGGTGAACATGAGCTAAGGTAAATACCTACTCTAACACCTATCCCTAAGAAGATTCATAACTTTGCATTCCCTCAAGACTTCATCATGCCTACTTTAACATGATTTGATGGTACTGGTGACCCTCATGCTCATCTTCTATATTATTATATGGCTATGGCATCTTATTGTAATGATATATTATTCCTTAAGGCCTTTTGCTAAAGTCTTATTGATGAGGCGTTAAAATTATGCACTCATCTCCCCTTTGGGTCCATTATTACTTTCTATGACATGGAGGATGCTTTCCTCCATCGGTTTATAATCAAAAACGGCCCTAAGGTCACTTATGACTACTTACCTACTCTATATTAGGGCTCCTCTGAACCTATTAAGGATTATATTTTATGATTCAATGCTTGTATGCATCAATTATTATTCCAACCTATAGATCTTGAGAAGCAATTCATCTTCTGTCATGGTTTAATTCCTCCACTCAAGAAAATATTACAATATGATACATGTGAGTCTTTCATTCTTCTATGTTACAGAGTTATTAACCTAGAAAAAGATCTTCTCTCAACATAAATCATAGATCCTTCACACACCACAGTTATTGCCTCATCTATTTTTCTGCCATTACCTCTCGGCTAAGCACCCTACACAAGCTCCACATTTGTATCACGAGAAAAATAAATAGGCTCAACCCACTCCACCACAAAAACATACTCCTCTGGCTCTATGACAGGCTACTCCTCTTACCACTCCACCTTGGACATGTGAGCCTTTACACTTATCTCATAATGCTCGACCACATGATGTGTTGCGTGTCTTACTTATTGAGTGATTAATTCACATACTGTCTAACTAGCATCATCCGCAACACCACTTACGGTGATAGCATGACCAACCTTATTACAACTATCATCGCATAAATGGCCATAGATATAATGATTGTCTTGCCCTTAATGATCAATTGCAACAACTAGACGATAAGGGAACCATCTCCTTTGGCTCTCGCTCATGTGATTGATCCATCTCTCCTCTACCTTTCCATAGGATTTCTACTATAATTGAGTCATCTCGTACATCTAGTGCTCATGCCATGGAAATACGTTCACCACAATTTTTTACTCATGTGCGTTCTCCACCATGTCTATACACCGCTACATCATCACATCCATTGCATCCACTTCATCCATCTCATTTATCACATTCAAACCATCCATTGCATCACACTTTTTTTCTTCGCATTGGTTTCCATGTCACTCCACTCTCACGCATCCCACCATAGCTCCATATGACATTTAGTTCGGTTAATACACTCGTGTTACTTCCATACCACATTCTTCCACCGCCTTACGTTGCCTTGGTCTTTGGTAGGTTATTAATATCACCTTACCCTCGGATGACACACTTGTGTTCTTATGGTTCTTACACAAATTTTAAGGGTTTTTTTATAAGAACCTTTCATTGCGTGCTCCATTGGTCATCTAGTGCACTCCAATCATTTTTTGATGAAGCAATACTACTTTTCGTGGTTCATTCTTAACTGTTGAGGGACCTCAATGAACCTAATCATCCATATGTTGAGGGGCATTGATACTTCCCCCCTACTCATCACATTGACATATTGCGATTATGTTACATTATTATGACACACATTCATCACAACATGTTAGTTTGATAATCACATATCATCTCTTTTTACATGTATTTTCCAATCATCATCATACTAATTATGCATTAAAAATTCCATTTAATAAACATTTTGTCACCAATAATACATGTGTTTGTCATCAGTACACAAAATATTACTCACTCAACATTAACAATGAAAACATCACATACATTCTAACGTTAATCACCACATCATACATCATCAATCACATTACCACATCAATACACCACAAAATAAGTTCATCATATATAAATCATAAGTGTCCATACATATATTTCAACTACAATTACCATTGGGAGGTAGCTCCCCTACATCATATCCTATCATGATAATCACACCTCAGCATCGCTATCTCTCTCAGGTACTGCGAGAACCCTAGAACTAGATGCCTCACCACTAACTCGATATCATTGTTCGCGGCCTCGATATCTATCCACTTACGTATGCAATAAGGTATTTTCCATAGACTACTCCGCAAACTAACTTTATAAATCCATAAATCATACAAACATATCCTGTGTTAATGGACCACCACCCAACACCTCATGGGATCTTCAAGTATCCTCGCATGCCCCATCCCTCTCAGGCTAGCAATACAATACATGTGGTTACTACAACAGCCACTAGCTCAAATAATTGTGCATGATCTCCTATGATATCATCCACTCGTTCAAGTATGCCTAAACCAAGAATATCGGTTGGCACATTCCACATGAAGGTGCAGATGGATGTGTCGACTATCAAGGACCCATACACATCACCTACAAAACAAATACCACACCACATTAGAAAATCACTAATAAAACATAAGCCAACAAAAACATGAGTAACATAATTATATATAGATACTTACAATACATTATAGTTGTTTCCACATCATCAGAGGCATGTGCTTCCCACTCTCCTCCTCCACCTACATGTTGTAGCCCCGCTGATGAGGATCGTCAATCCTCGCTATTAAAAATGTCAATCCGGTTGGTGTCTAAAGGTTGTATGCATTAAGAGAAGAAGATCTTGGAAAACAACTCCTTTAAACACAAACCAAACTTGCATAAAATAAATCACACTTGCAGAAATTAAAAGGCACACTTGCAGAAATAAAGTTTGCATGAAAGAAACACACTTGCATGAATTGAAATGCACACTTGTAGAAATAAAGGCACACTTGCATAAATTGAAATTTCTAAATTGAAAATAAAGGAAAGAGGAAAGGACACCTGCAGGTTCACAAAAGAAATTACATAACATAAAAAATAGAAATTTACAACAAAAGGAAAACTACAGAAATAAAGAAATAAACATTAACACATTGATCCATATTCCTTGGAATGAGTGGCTAACTCATTCCTTGGAAGATGATTTAATTCATACTTGCGAGAAAAACTTTACTTCCAAAGATTGGAAAGAAAGAACAAATCTTGATTACTTGGGAAAAGAAATTACATATCTAAGTGTGGAAGGTTGCATTTATAATTTATGCATCCAACCAACTCCTTATTTTAGGAAATACAATCTGATATTATCTTTATTTCAATCCTAACAACTAATATCTTCATCTCCACAAAATATGGAGAGAGATATATTATTGAAGTCAAATCTTATCTCACTTATTTTAGGAAGATTTGCTCCCAAATCTTCTCCTTACTTTTCGGTAACAAGAATCATAATGATTTTATTCCTCTACATTATTGGAAGGAGGATTTCCCTCAAAATATTATTTTGACCAAATGCCTTTCTCAGATTTTCCATTTGACTTTGTTATTTTTATTGTGGAACTTTTGATGCTTGTCAAATACATTTTTTCCTCGAACTATGATTCACTAAAAGTTATATTTCTCTTGATTGGTAAAACTTATAGCAAATATGAATGATTTTTTTGTTAAACACATTTCTATGAACAAAAACCTCTCTCATATTTTCCATTTGAATTTTTTGTTTCTATTTATGGAACTTTTAGTGCTCGTCTGATACACGTTTCCTCGAACTACAACTCACTAAAAGTTAGATCTCTCTTCATTGGTAAAAATTGTAACAAATATGAATGATTTTTTGTTAAAAACATTCTATGAATAAAAACCTCTCTCAGATTTTCCATTTGACTTTTTTGTTTCTATTTATGGAACTTTTAGTGCTCATCTGATACACATTTCCTCGAACTGCAGCTCACTAAAAGTTAGATCTCTCTTGATTGGTAAAACCTGTAAAAAATTTGAATGATTTTTTTGTTAAAAACATTTCTATGAACAAAAAACTCTCTCATATTTCCCATTGGAATCTCTGAGTTTTCACAATCCCTCAAAAACTGTCATTCAGTTGATGCAAGTTCTAGAACTAAATCTGCAAGTTCCGAACTAAATCTAATTTGTCCATGAATTGAAAGTTTTGAAACTAACTACCATTCAATTGATACAAGTTCTGGAACTAAATCTATGAGTTCGGAAATAAACCTGCAAGTTTTGGAACTAACTCTGTGAGTTCCGAAACTAACTCTATGAGTTCTGCAACTAACTCAAAACAACTATAACTTTTGCATGCGACCTCGGATTGAGATGATTATTTTTTGAACTTGTATAATTTTTTGAGAGGAATCTAAATATGAAATAATATTTGATTTTAATGTACTTTTTATGATCAATTCTAGTTTTCCCAATACTAGCATTATCTTTCCTTTATGGCTTGCATACACAAGACTTTGCATCTTTTCCTAAATAATCAATAGGATTAGTCAACAAAATAGATAACAAAAGATTTATAAAGAATAAACAAGATATATATCCTATATTATATCTTAAGAAAACTATAAGTTCTTAGATTACATTTAAATCCACTTTCAAAGGTAACTTGGAAGGACAAAATAATGGTAATTTATGGCCAATTTATGGCCTCATCATTGCCCCACACTTAATCTTATGCATGTCCTCATGCATTACATTATTATCTCCTCTTCTTAGATTATTCTCTGTATTGAGGACACATTCTTATGGATCTCCTTCTGTTGCTTTTGATTTCTTTCTTTTACAACAGGTTCTTGTGTGGATCTCCTTCTGTTGCTTTTGATTTTCTTCTTCTACAATCAGGTTCTTGTGTGGATCTCCTTATGTTGCTTTTGATATTATTTCTTTTACAATAGGTTCTTATGTGGATCTCCTTCTGTTGCTTTTGATATTCTTTCTTTTATAATAGGTTCTTGTGTGGATCTCCTTCTGTTGCTTTTGATTTCTTTTCTTTTACAATAGGTTTTTGTGTGGATCTCCTTCTATTGTTTTTGTATTCTTTCTTTTACAATAGGTTCTTGTGTAGATCTATTTCTGCTACTTTTGATTTCTTTCTTTTATAATAGGTTCTTGTGTGGATCTCCTTCTGTTGCTTTTGATATTTTTTTCTTTTATTTTACTTATGTGGTTCTTGTGTGGATATCCTTCTATTGCTTTTGATCTCTTTTATTTTACAACAAGTTCTTGTGTGGATCTCCTTCTGCTGCTTTTGATCTCTTTTATTTTACAAGAGGTTCTTGTGTGGATCTTCTTCTGTTGCTTTTGATCTCTTTTATTTTACAGCATGTTCTTGTGTGGATCTCCTTTTGTCATGTCTCATATTTAAAATCAAAATGCATAGCTCATGCTTCTCCTTCTCTCCCACACCTAAGCTCATGCATGTTGTTTATTTATGGCTACCCATAAATTAGACTCAAAAATTTTGATTGCAAAGAGGTGCACATATTTTCATATAAGTAGGGGAGATATGAATTTTATCTTGCCTTCCTTGGAAATATTTAAAAGTGGATCTAGTTGTAATAAAAAAACTTACAAGAAAGCTTAAAAATAAAATAATAGAACAAAATAACTTGATCATACCTCTAGTTGTCTTTGTCATCTTATTGTTAACATGGTCAAATAGTGCAAGAAGAAATCCATCAGGTAACAGTTGATTTCCTTTGAAGAAGAGTCACCTCCTTTTTTCCTTTGATTGGCCAACATGCTGGTTTTCCAATCAAAGTTTTTTTCTTTTTTTTCCTTTGATTGGCCAGCAAGTTGGTTTTTCAATCAAAGTTTTTGATTTTTTTAATTTTTTTGCCTTTGATTGCCGGTAAGCTGGTTTTCCAATCAAAGCTTTTTGATTTTGATTTTATTTTTATTTTTTTTCTGAAATGATAGTATGAGAAGGATTAGAGAAAAATTTGATCCATCATTAGACTATATTCATCAAATTACAACTTGTGTAAAATAGGAAGCAATGTCTGAGATCTCATTAAAAAAATTTGCATACTTGGTAACTCCAAGAAGATTCCAAAAATTGTGTAGACATATTTTAGGTCTTCAAAGCCCAACTTGAATTGTGTAATATTAAAATCACCATAGTAATCTTCAAAGCCCGGACTAGTGATCTTAGGAGATGGAGAGTTGTTAAAAAGAAAGTGAATGTATCCGTGGGTCCCTCCAAAATCTGCATGCTCCTTGGTTGATACTGTTGGTGCTCCAAAATCTACATGCTGATATCAAGAACAACTCTAGAAATTCCTATAGATCTAGTCCTTAGATGTTAGTACGTAAAAATTTCTTGCCTTGATATTCACAATAATTGCTTCTTAATGTTATACAAGCATATACAAAAATGAAAAAATTGAAAGACATGAAAACAAATTTTTCTAATGGATCTGGTTCAGGATTGAATTTTATTATGGGATGAAAAACTAATTTGGATGGGTAGATTTATTATGAGTGGGTTTTTATTTTGGCTCTAATGAAATCCCTGAATATGGATGAAGTTAATTAGAAATGCTACCACTTCATTATTACAAACTGGATAAGCCAGTTTTTGACTAAGGTTATGTGTAATAAGATCACTGAGTTGTTAGTTGATACAAGGGGAAATGGTTGTGGTTATCAAAAATGGCATATGATATTTCATCAACTGGATCTACTTCTAGATTCAATATCATATTATACCATTTCCATATCTGAATTATTTTTTCATACCATTATACCTCTTGATCAAACATCACAGTCATTTTTCTTATACATGAGTTAGTTTGTGGGGAGATATTTACAATCTAATATTCTTAATTGCAGAAATGAAATTTTAATCTACTTGTAGGAAATAAAAGTCTAAAGAAACTACTTACCAAATTCTTCCTGTCACAGAATTTCTAAAAGGTATTCTACTGTCACTAGAATATTCTTTTAGAGAACTCTGAATCTCCCAATAACACCATGTTCCCGGAAATGGCACCAAAATGATGAGGTTCGTCAATCCTCGCCATTAAAAATGTCAATCTGGTTGGTGTCTGAAGGTTGTATGCATTAAGAGAAGAAGATCTTGGAAAGCAACTCCTTTAAACACAAACCAAACTTTCATAAAATAAATCACACTTGCAGAAATTAAAAGGCACACTTGCAGAAATAAAGGCACACTTGCATAAATTTAAATTGCTAAATTGAAAATAAAGGAAAGAGGAAAGGACACCTATAGGTTCACAAAAGAAATTACATAACATAAAAAATAGAAATTTACAACAAAAGGAAAACTGCAGAAATAAAGAAATTACATAACATAAAAAAACAAAAATTTAAAACAAAAGGAAAATTACAGAAATAAAGAAATAAACATTAACACATTGATCCATCTTCCTTGGAATGAGTGGCCAGCTCATTCCTTGGAAGAGGATTTAATTCATACTTTTAATTCAAAACTTGCAGAAAAACTTTACTTCCAAAGATTGGAAAGAAAGAACAAATCTTGATTACTTGGGAAAAAAAATTACATATCTAAGTGTGGAAGGTTGCATTTATAATTTATACATCCAACCAACTCCTTATTTTAGGAAATACAATCTGATCTTATCTTTATTCCAATCCTAACAACTAAGACCTCCATCTCCACAAAATATGGAGAGATATATTATTGAAGTCAAATTTATCTCACTTATTTTAAGAAGATTTGCTCTCAAATCTTCTCCTTACTTTTCGGTAACAAGAATCATAATGATTTTATTCCTCTACATTATTGGAAGGAGGATTTCCCTCAAAATATTATTTTGACTAAATACCTTTCTCGGATTTTCCATTTGACTTTGCTATTTTTGATTGTGGAACTTTTGATGCTTGTCAAATATGCTTTTTCCTCGAACTGTAGTTCACTAAAAGTTAGATTTCTCTTGATTGGTAAAACTTGTAGAAAATATGAATGATATTTTTGTTAAAAACATTTCTATGAACAAAAAACTCTCTCATATTTTCCATTTGAATTTTTTTTTTTGTTTATGGAACTTTTAGTGCTCGTCTGATACATGTTTCCTCAAACTGCAACTCACTAAAAGTTAGATATCTCTTCATTGGTAAAACCTGTAACAAATATGAATGAGATTTTTGTTAAACACATTTCTATGAATAAAAACCTCTCTCATATTTTCTATTTGACTTTTTCTATTTCTATTTATGGAACTTTTAGTGCTCAAATCGATACACGTTTCTCGAATTCGCAGCTCACTAAAAGTCAGATCTCTCTTGATTGGTAAAACCTGTAACAAATCTAAATGATTTTTTTGTTAAACACATTGCTATGAACAAAAAAATCTCTCAAATTTTCCATTGGAATCTCTGAGTTTTCACAATCCCTTAAAAATTGTCATTCCGTTGATGCAAGTTCGGAACTAAATATGATTTTTCCACGAATTGAAAGTTCGGAACTAACTTCCATTCAATTGATACAAGTTCTAGAACTAAATCTATGAGTTTTGGAACTAAACCTGCAAGTTCTGGAACTAACTCTGTGAGTTCCGAACTAACTGAGTTTGGAACTAACTGAGTTCCACATCTAACTCAAAACAACTATAACTTTTGCATGCAACCTCGGATTGAGATGATTCTTTTTTTTAACTTGCATAATTTTTTGAGAGGAATATAAATATGAAATAAAATTTTATTTTAAATTTACTATTCATGATCAATTCTAGTTTTCTCAATACTAGCATTATCTTTCCTTTATGGCCTGCATACACAAGACTTTACATCTTTTCCCAAATAATCAATAGGGTTAGTCAACAAAATAGATAAAAAAATATTTATAAATAATGAACAAGATATATATCCTATATTATATCTTAAGAAAACTATAAGTTCCTAGATTACATTTAAATCCACTTTCAAAGGTAACTTGGAAGGACAAAATAATGGTAATTTATGGCCAATTTATTGTCTCATCACCTGCTAGACTCTGTAAATAATGAGAACAAAAATACCCATCAATTTTTTTCCCACAATGTGTGATACTCCTCTATGTAACCCACATCATTTTCATCTTCTAACTCTATCACCACATCTACCTCATCTAAAATAGGGGTTGCTAACTACTACACTCTAGGCCCCAATCTCACTCCAACCCTCCTCGATGTTATAATATCTCTTGATCATATATATGTCTCCGAGGGAACACCCTGAGCCACACAAAACTAATGTGATACCCTCTCTACATGGAAGAGATCTATCATACCTAGGAGTCTATCCTCCAACCACATAGTCCTTTGAATACATCGCAAATCTACGTCATCCTCCATAATCATGGTATGACATCCATGTAACTACCTCATGCCCCATCCTATCTATAATTTTTTTATAGGTATCTGTATCCATCAGATGCCCACGAATATTAATCCACCTCCTCACACGTATCTCAGGTCTAACCCACTCTGCTCGTGGGCCTCCAACTAGCCTCAACATTATTATGTGCTCATACACTCACACATGTAATAGTGTAGTAGCTCCTATCCCATCTCCATTCTCATCATGAGTAAATCGGTATAGGTATCTATATAGGTGGGCCAACACACATCGCGCTCACACATATCTAGTAGTCTCTTCCTCTATACGCCGACATATATCATGCATCTTATACATGATTCCTATACCACCTCCCTCCACCACTATAGATGAAGCAATCACAAGCGGTATGAACTTCCGCAAACGTGGAACACTGGACCTTAGGATAACATCCCCCATAAAAATCACCTAGTGGCTTGCATTTGCCTCTCCATATTCTCCACTGGAATCACATGTACCCTCTCACCAACAATAGGAAACTGTTATATATGATACACATCCTCCAACATAATGGTCATCTCCCTGTAGGAAACCAAAATGTACGTGTATTCGCACACCATCTATCGCATAGTGCAATCAACATAGGTATATTATGGGTTGCATTCCACATCGGTGTTATATGTCAGAGGCTGACATAGTCCATAACATCCCAATCATCATCTAATAGGCACAATCCAAGCAATGTACTCAAATGACAACCCCTCTGGAACTCTCTCGAGTGAATATCCCTCTTCACAACAAAAAACAACACCAAATGCAGCATTAGAACACCTTATAAGTACAAACACACTCACTTATCACATTCATATACATTACAAATCTAATTTTTCATTATTCTAGACCGAATGCACACATTTTGGACCAGGACACCTAGATGCAACAATGTGGCATTGTGATCAGAACAATAACGCTCAAACCTAGGCGCTTCTTTCCCAAGGGTCACTAGCTCCCTCACCATTATCATCTAGGTCTAAAATGTCAAGAAAATTCTAAATCTCAAATTTGTAAAAATTCACTAAAAATGACCACTACACCATACATTTTCTAAAAAATAATGAACTTACCAACTCCACAATCGTGTGTGACGACACGGCGGGTTCGCCACCCTCTCAAACTGACTAAGACATGTTACTCTCACTAGTGGCATTTTTGCTCACTTCCTTCTCAATCTCACAATCATGAAAACAACAAATGAGGTGACTAAACACTTTTTCACTTTCCTATTTATAGATACTTTTCATCATCCACTTTACTATTGTCATTATTTCACGCTTATTACCACTACTAATACACATTACACGATTTGCATCATATCTTGAGAATTTTTACTCCGATTTACACCCCATTTGCATTATTCTTTCTCAAATTCTACCTACCATCGTACTAAACACATTACATGAACATTATCTCTCTTTGAATTTTTCTCATAACCAATTCATGCACATTTATGTGATTTCTATCACTTTTCTATCTCTTCCTTGAATACTTTTGGCTTAGTGTTCATTCTTCTCATCACTTCCCCTTTCACCGAAAGGGGGTATATCATTGGGGTCATCCTACAATTCCCTTATATAATCACACTTTTAAACCACTAAAAATGTGACAATTCCAAAACATTTACTAACACATTATACAAAATTTCACCATTGATTCCCCCTAATGACCTAATCTAGGCGCAAAAAATGAACAAATTCTCTATGTGACATTTCATCACTTCCCCCTAATTACCTAAATAGGGGGCAACAAGTGATTTAAAATATTTCCATGTGATAATTCACCAGTTTCTATCAATCTCCCTAATGACCTAACCTAGGGGCAAGTAGCGTAAAATCTCTCCACTAGTAACTAATCAAAACAATCAATCAATCATCCAACACGTTCAAATATCTAATAATCGAATCATCACTAAAAATTTAGCACAATTGACCACCCCAAATGACCTAACTTGGGAGTTACATGCAGCCTCCTAGATGACCTAAATTGGGAGATTATAATCATTGCTTTCTCCGACGACCTAACTTGGGAAGCTATTCATACATTTTACACTTTCTTCCACATGACCTAACTTGGAATCCATCTCACATTACATGTTCACTTCAGATGACCTAACTTGGGAGCCATCACATTGCGGTAACACCCATGGAGTGGGGGAAAGAGTGCCTTTCCCATACCACTCCTATATGGGTCAATTGTTTGATCGAAATTGTTTAGATCTAGAAATAACAATTTTTTTATCTGAGTTTGTATGCAGCAACTAGATCTTGAGGATGTAGTTAGAGATTGGAGAATAATAAACTTTTCTCCCTACACTCTTCCTCTGGTGGAAAGATGCCCAAATCCTCTGGTTGATTATTCGTATACACACGTTCGGGTTGGGAACTGATCACTCCCTACCCCATCTCATCATCATCATACGCATTCAAAATCATCTAACATTTCTATCATCACTTTCATTTAGTGTACTTCGTCATACTAGTATGTTGTTTTCGTTACATTGCATAGATCAACCCGTTGATCCATGGTTCAACACACTTTATGGTTATTTCAGTGTGCTTCTTCTACCACATCTACGTGTTCTACTACACCATGGGCTCCTCTAGATTTCTCTTAGGTACACATCTCTATCTACTTTATGTTATCGAGCCTTCATTCACCAACATAAAGTGGGGGAAAATGTAGTCACAAAATCACACACTTACTATTACATTTATACCTCAAAGTATATTATTTTATATATGGATCTTTCGTAAAAAAAAGTATTCACTAATAACTCATCCCCTAGTCTTGTCTGTTAGAGTAGGTATTTACCTTAGCTCATGTTCACCTAGGTACTTTATTTACCTTTATTGTATTTATCCTCACCCACTTATGTGTGTGGATATTTCTTTTATCTTATTTAGATATTAGGAGATATTATCTAGTTGTTAGGTATAGTTCTTTCCTTAATCTATGGTATTGACTAGTTCTTTCCTTGATCTATGGTATTGACTAGATCCTTGATGTCTAGTTCTCTCCTAAATCTATGGTCTTGACTAGTTCTTTGATGACTAGTTATTTCCTTGATTTATGGCTTGATCTATGACCTTGATTGGTTCTTAGATTGTTATTCCTTTCCTATTTAAGCAAGGCCCATTCTCAATGTATTGCATTGAGTTCCATAATAATATATGATATTGTTTCTCATTTGTTTGCAAAGGTTTTATGTAAATTTATTCTGGCGAATTGCTTTCATATTATTGATCGTGGTGTTTGATTAGCATATGTGTTCTTGGCTTGGTACGATCTAGTTATCGTTCCTTTCATTGTCATCATGTTGTTCGATCATCATTGTTATTTGTCTTACACATTTCTCGGGTTTTTACACGGTTTTGGTCATCTCTCAAGTAGAATCGGATGTCATTGTTTATTCATTTGGTAGATCTCTAGTATTTGATTGGGGTGCCTAGGGTAGTACTGGGGCACCCATGGGCACACCAGTCCTTAAATTTAGGTGCCCTACTCCCCACAACACTTGGGTCTAATTTATTTATTCAAGGACGGTCTTCGCCATTTTCCCTCTCATTCCCCTAGCTAGTAGTCAGCATGTCGGGTCATTAGTGTCGAAATTTGAACAAAATATCCCTATATAAACACAACATACTCAATATTCTAAGTGCAGACTATATACTATCAAGAGCTAGCTATCTACTAAGGAAAAGGACTTCATTTGGGCATTATTTACATCTACATCACACAAGTATATGGGAAAGGGTTGTTTCATTCTATTCCTGTAGACACCAAATTTGTGTCTTACGACACCCTGTGCCCCGCATCTCATATTCGCAACCTAACCTCACCACCTAAACTTTACACAATTATTTATTAATTACCTTATAATTAATAAATCCACATCTCCAAACCTGCCACCTCATTTCGCCACCTCATCATGACCTAGCCCTAACCCTAAACTAACCTAATTAAGACCTATAACTTGGTCTACATCCACACCCATGACTAATTACTCCTCACCCGCACCAAAACCAACCTAATAATGACTTGACCAAGCCCACAACTAATCCCTCGGGAGAAAAGGAGGGAAAGTTGGCTATTTTACTAAAAATAGCCCACTTTGACTTAACCGACATCGGTTCCTACTCGACCACCGCCATCGGTTACGTAACCGCCATCGGTTCCCTGTAAATGACCTTCCCCAACCAAAAACAAGGGATCAGAATTCATTTGAAAGATCCGGAATTCACTTTGCAGGACAGAGACAAGTGAAGGAAAGAGAAGAGTTTGCAGAGAAGGACATCGAGCCCAAGACTGCAACTGAGTAACCAGAGCACAGCGACACTCATCCAAGCATTGGGAGAGAAGATAAGCTCACTTTTGATTGTCGGATCATCCCACCTGAGCCTTGTCTTCGTCATCATAGTCCTTGGAGCTGTACCTTCATCAGGAACTAGTAAGTAGTGTCTTGTACGTTTTTAAATACCATTTCTTGAACTTCTGATTCATAGTAATTATAAGCTCACTCCTAGATCTACTACCCGATAGCACCCTACATCTAACTTTCATTCCTCTACCCTTGCATTTCCCCAAGAACAGCTCCCACACTCTCTGAGTCTTCTCCATCACCCTATTGCCTACCCCTGATCATTTACCAACCTTATAAACACCATAACCACCTTACAACCAACCTTCATTGAAAGCCCCTAAATCACTGCCCCTACCGATATCGGTTATCAGCAACCGGTACCGGTGTTATAACCATAGTCGGTTATACAGTGACCGGCATCGGTCACTGTGACTCAAACCAAAACCAGCCTTTCCTCTATTGCTTTTTAACGAGGTAACTAAATCGTAATTTCGCAATAACTTCTTTGTTATCATTTGTGTTAATTCGTATTGAAAGGGGAACTGACCACCTTCGAAAGGAAGTCTAATATTTCCTGGGCCCAAGGCAGTTCCCTCATTTATTGTCTAACTATAATCTGGTGGTCTTGCATTCTTATTCACAGGTAGTCCTTCCCAGACAAAAAGGAGTTCTTCGCAATCGATCTGATCTCTCTCTACGGTACGTGCACACCCTCCCAACACTCAACAGGTATTCCTCCTAGCCCTAACCCTTATCTGTTTCTCAAGAGAATGAAAAGATAGAAGCAACTCTATTCTAAGAACGGAAACATTCTACGCGAAACATTTTGGCACGCCCGGTGGGACCCTTTCTCGGGTTTCTTTCTTTCTTGCTTGCTTTCATATAGGAGCATACTTGCTATTTTCTTCTTCTAAATATTCACAAGATATTTTTTCATTTTGGTAAAATAATTTGTCTTTCTTCCTCATCTTTGCATTAGTGAAAGTCATCTTCTTTGCTTCATCGAATATCATTTTCGATTTGGGTTTAAAACACGTGCATCACATTCTTGCTTGTTGTTTTTAATTCTAGTGAACGTAGATTAAGTAACAGGTCGTACACGTGGGGGTGATATCCACGGTATTGACAAGAAATTAATCTTACTTTCACTGCACAACACATACCAAATCACATCATAATCAACACAACAGCTCAAACATCCCCCTTTTCCGCGGTATTCCTCCGCCCGATTGAGGTAACCTTATAAGCCAAAACAAACTTGACATCTCCCTTAGGTATTTTGTTTAGGATTGACATCATCTTGCATCTAAGGCATAAGCCCACAATAATTAAAACTAATCCTAGGGTTAGTCTCTTGATTTGCTTGTGCATCTTGCTTGTTTTTAGTTCTATTTCTCTGTCATACACTGTTTCAGTGATCACTTCAGAACAATTTGGTGGGTATACTAAGCATTGTTAACCCCAAATCAGCAGCTTCTTACATCTTCTCTTTGCTTTCACAGTGACCGATACCGGTCCTATTATACCGACATCGTTAGCTGACCGACGCCGCTACAGTTTGAACGACATCGGTTATCGAACCGATATCGGTTATGTCTTTCACAGTTCCCGACAAACCAGCAACTTACCAATTCCAACATTTTGTTGTTGTTTCTATTCCGGATTGATTGAATCTCTATTGTGTACTCTTTTCCATGGTTGTTATCACTGAAACAAGCCACAACCATGGTTTCACATGCCTGTTCCATGCCTTTGCCTGAATCACCCCCTTCACATCCTATGGGGAATCCTACGGACACCAGTGATGTTCCCAAGATCCCTGTAGGAGATAAGGAATTTGCCAAATTTTTGGATGCTAATCCTAGTGCCGTACAGTATTATTTGTCTCATACCCCTGACCGTACACCCGACGGTCAGCTTCTCGTTGGTATGCCCATTAGTATAGCTGCTCACTTAGCTCCTTCCCCACCTAATAACTCCGCCTTACCTTCTTCATCCTTAGCTCCGTCTCCCAACTCAGTGGCTTTGGGGGTTCATACGCATGATTGGCTTTCCTTTGGTTAATCTGGGGCCCCACATATCATTACCACCGACTGCTCCTACCTCGTCTCTCTCGCAGACTGCCCCTTTCATAACTTGCTCTCTGCCACCTATCCACATGAGCTTTCCTTCTCAAGCTCCGCCCACCTTTTCATTTCCACAAACTTATCCGGTGGCTTCAACATCTTATATAGGACATCCCTATTCGGTCGCCTCAACATATTCATCATCAATACCTTATCAACATTTAACCCCACCATTGTCTAGTAGTGGCTCTTGGCCTAATCCTCCACCATTTACAACAACCGCACCATCATCTTACCCAACCACTGATTTAATCAAACAAATGATGGACAAGATGCAAAATTTGGAGGCTTCTATTTCAGGAAGCCGTAGCACCCTGACATACGAGCAAGTTTGTCGAGAGCCTATTCATCCTTCTATCCCCCTTCATTCATATCCTCCTCAATGGGAATTACCAAAATTTACTCGTTTTAATAGTAAGGAGGATCCTCAACAACACTTGTGATCATTTAGACATGCCTGCTATCTGATTGCTCATGACGATGCCTTACTACTCCGCACCTTTCCCATGTCCTTATCAAGACCCGCCTTGGAGTGGTACAGTGCTTTAACCCAGCACTCAATCTTCTCTTTTAACCAATTAGCCCAATCTTTCTTGGATCATTTCTCCATTAATATTGCCAAGAAAGTATCCATCACCGACCTCTATGCCATCCGACAATTTGAAGACGAATCTATCGCAGATTTCGTTGGACGATGGCGGGGCCTCATCAACCAACTCACTTATGCCTTACCTCAGGCCGAACTCATCGAACTCTTTACACGGGCCTGCGCTAAGCACATTTCTCCCACCCTCCAAATTCAAACTTTCGCACCTTTGATGAGGCCTTTACTATGGCTCAGAAACTAGAGATTCGAGCCTTAGAGGAGGAAAAATTGAGGTTGCGCAACAAAAACCCTAATTTCGAACCCAAGACTCCACCAACAAACCCAACACCACCAATTCTCACGCATCGACTGCTTTGAAATCAAAAGGAGTTGTACACGCGGTGATGGTCAAATCCCAAGCACCATCTAGTACCCCACCAAAAACCACCTATAAGTATAAAGCCGAGCCCATCAATTACACTCCCTTGGGAGAAACTTATGGTGTGATCTTGGAAAAATTGCTCAAAGCAGGAGCTATCACCTTGCCTCCTGTTAAACCTCACTCCGGGTTTGATTCCACCCATGCTATACCTTCTTGGTACAAAGAAAATGACTTCTGTAACTTCCACCGCGTGAAGGGACACAGTCACGAAAACTGCAAGATGTTGAAAAACATAGTGCAGGAAATGGTTGATGTAGGGGATATAACCCTCGATAATCCTAATGCCCCTGCTAACTAAAATTTGAAAATCTTCAACAAACCATTCCCAAACCACTCATCTAACAGTAACATAAACCAAGATATCTTAGCCGAGGAGAGTGTTCATGAAATCCATGCAGTTTTGACTCCCAACCAAAAGCTTCTATCGAGGAAATTCTGAATCAAGCCTCGTCACTAACGCAGGGATCCACACCCGCTTCACCACCATCAAGACAAGATGATAACCTTGCCATTCCTTTACCCATAAAGGAATTAACCACCCAGAGTTCTCTTCTCACGAATGAGTCTTCTTACACCACATCCCTGCAAGATTGTGAGCGGATGTTATCTAACTTATCTATTTCCCAAACATCTCCTTCCGTCACTCTTGCTGTAAAAGAAGAAGGCTCGCCACTGTTTCTGTCATCCTTAGAAGAGAAACCTCTCGAACCGACATCACCAAACTCCTTAATCATGACGGATCCCCTCAAACATGCTCTCCTACCTATTAGTTCTTCATCGCCTAAATATTTTCAGTGACCGATTGACCTCTTAACACCCATTGATACAATGCCTCATTTACCCCCTGTATCACACCCACAGTGGACCGGAATCACAACCCACCTCTCTTCCATACAAAAGTTCTTCTTCACACGTGAAGATTTTCATCCCTTAGAAGATAGGCGAGTCCTATGGGAGCGTTTGAGTACACCATGCTCTACTCAAATGCAGATGACCGATCCAGACACCTCTACCATATACCCGAGGTGTTTACAAAAGCTCAAAATGCCTATGTCCTCATCTTCACCCCTCTCATCTCTACCGAATACCTCATCCACCTCTATTAACCTAACCAAACCTTCCCCTACGCTTGGGACTTCACCAATACCTAGCCTAACACACCCACCTAAACGGTTAGATTTATCCAAAAATAAAGTCATCCATCCACCTAGGAGACAAACCCAATCCCCTCAAGTCCAATCTATGCCTCTGTCACAACTAAAACCCTCGCCATCACACCTACCTTCTATATTGGGACCTCACCCCTCCACCTTGCCTCAATACATCATACCTCCTGCGTTTTCTTTAAAATGACCTGCACCTTCTACACCCATACAGAGATCCATGGGTGTATCAACACCGTCACCCCAAGTATCCTGTCCACCTATCAACCCTAAACAAACTCCATCATCAAAGGATTTGTTTTTTGTCACTCCTCTTTCTCCGTGGTTGTTTCCTGCCACCACGTCATCTGTGGCCTCATCATCTAACCAGCTAAACATAACTTCTGCGCCGAAGAAGCCACGTTTAGTTAAATCCAATTATCAAAACCCCTTGTCTAAACCACCACCCGTACGAACCAACCATACCCAACCATTACCAAAACCCACCCAATCAATAGCCTCATCTTCCTCTGACTTTGACCCACTCAAAGGATCTTACGCCAAGATCCTTGATATGTTGGTGGAGAATGCGACCATTTACCTACCCCCACTTAGACCCTATGATCCATCTTAAACCTCGACCTATAGGTTATGATGAGTCTAAAATCTGCGCTTACCACCACACACCAGGACATGATGTAGAGGGATGCAAAGCTTTGAAAGCCATCCTTCGTCAGTCACCTCTCTCGGATAGAAAGGTTAAGAAAGACAACTTACGAAGGGAGAAACCTTTAGCTTCAATCCCCTCTCCTATACCACCTATCCCCACCTCACCAAGATCTATCATTATTGCAACCCCACCTCTCAAAGACAATGACTTATCCCTACCATCTTCCTCCTCTCGTGTTCATGAGATCAACATGATTAGCATTGCTACTCGAGGTCAGAAAAACAAGGGGACAGCCAAAGAAAGCGCACCTGCGGCATCCCTTTCTCCGTCCGCCATCCCAATCGCACCACCACCTAAAGTGGTTATTCGTGGACCTACCTACCCCATCTCTGATGGAGTTGTCCATCGTACCATGATCAAACAGCTTCACCAATCACCTGTAAAAATGACACTGTATGATCTCATTCAAACCTCTGAATCTCATCGACAAGCTCTCATTGAGATCCTCCAAGGGATAGAGGTCCTACCTAACGAAACCTTTCCCGTTGCCTCCATCTTAACACCCAACCACGTTGCTTCTCTCACCAAACAATCTACCACTTCTGTCCCTGTACAGCAAGCCGCTGCTGTCAGTTTCTCCGAAGATGAAATTGTCGACTTTGGTGCAGAAGATCCTGACCCCGCTCTTTTCATCTCGGCTTACATCCGGGACATCCGAGTACATCATGTTATGATTGATGGGGTGCTAGCCTAAACATCATCTCTTCCAAAGCCTTCCAACAAATGAATATCCCTTCTAGTTGCATGTGTGCCAACCCCACCATGTTGCATTCATTTAATGATGCTATTACTTCTACTTTAGGCACCGTGATCCTTAACATTTGTGTAGGGCCACGTACCTTACCCTAAAATCTTCTATGTCCTTGAGGGAGAATTCCAATACAACATGTTGTTAGGCTGCCCTTGGATCCGGGCTATGGGATGCGTTCCCTCCACCTTACATAGATGCATAAAATTTGAGTATGAGGGGAAGTCCTACACCATAAAAGCTGACGCTCCCCCCTTCAAAACCTGTAATATGTTATATCACCCTAATGATGTGCTTGTACCAGTCAAGGCACCCATTCATCCAACCCAACCATCTACTTCGACCACACCTCAACCATCCACCTCGACCGCACCTACACCTTCAACCAATGAAACCGCCACCGCAAATACCACTTCCTTCCCAGTGGACAACATCCCAACCTCAGATCCCTTGGTAGATGTTTTTCAACGCCTTACGCTGGGGGAGTATCACCTATATAATGTTAGCACTTTCCATACCCCACAGGAGTACGGACAGTTACATGCGCATCCTACCTACGACCGTCGTGTGGGGGAAGTAATCTCCTATGGACCACCTAATTGCCACACCAACCTAACGTATGGGGGTGTCGACGCATCCTCTGTCACCCCTGAACCTCCCCTTAGTGTGGTTCCCTTCCAATCTGATTTTCAATATCTAACTAATCGTCATTTCGCCCTCACCTTCCTGACGTGTTGTGCTTGGAAGGGCTTCGGTTTCGGTCTTTATGAACAAGGCCGACATATGATCATTCCCGTGACTACACGCAAACACAAAGATCGTCGTGGTCTTGGATTCTCTGAACCACCTACACCAAAGAAACCGCATATCCATTGTATCCAGGAAGACGACGAAGTCACCCTTTCTGAACCATCATCACCCATTTTGCCATCGTCACCCACAGAGTCGATAGACCGGAATCTATCCCTCCTAACTTTTTTTTTCGTAAACGCTATCTTCCTGGGTCCTCTCACTTATCAACGCGATAATGAAGACCCATCTTCTTTTCCCCTTCTGTATCCAGACATGATTGAAGAAGACTCACCTTCAATTAATGTTGTTGAGTGCCAGGATGATGACTCCATCCTCACTTATCTTGGTGCGGACGACTCTTATATTCAACGTGCCTTACCATCTGAAACTCAAACCATGTTGAATGAGTCGACTATAGAAATCAACATCCACACAGAGGATGATCCTCACATTGTGAAGATTGGACAATCTCTTAACGCATCAGAACAAACTACCTTCACTACCTTCCTCCATGCCCGCAACCAAGCTTTCACTTGGTCCTACGCTGACATGCTAGGAATTGATCCTGACATCGCTGTCCATAACATTACTCTGAAACCCGACTCCAAACCAGTTAAACAAAAACTGAGAAAAATGCATCCACGCATTGCTCTCTTGGTCAAAGAAGAGCTTCAACGACTCCTTTATGTTTCCTTCATCTTACCTATTGACTATCCTCAATGGATTTCTAACATCGTACCTGTCACTAAAGCAACGGGGACTTCGGATATGTACGGATTTCCGGGACCTTAACCTCGCTTGCCCAAAGGATGACTTCCCCCTACCTAGTATTGATCAACTTGTTGATCTCACCACGGGCCATGAGATGCTTTCTCTCATGGATGGCTTCTCAGGATACAATCAAATTTTGGTAGCCCCGACCGATCAACATAAAACTACCTTCATAACTCCTTGGGGAACCTTCTGCTATCGTGTCATGCCATTTGGCCTTAAGAATGCTGGTGCAACCTATCAGCGGGCTATGACTTACATTTTTCATGACATTATGCACACTATCCTTGAGGATTATGTCGATGATCTTCTTGGCAAATCTAAACATCGCAGTGAACATCTCGATGTTTTAACCATTATTTTCGATCACCTGTTACAATACTGTGTTCGTCTTCAACCAAAGAAATGTGTCTTTGGTGTCCTTTTGGGAAAACTCCTTGGTTTTATCGTCTCTTTGCGTGGCATCGAGGTCGATCCAGCTAAAGTCAAAGCTATCCTAGAAATGCCTCCACCCACTAACCTCAAACAATTGCGTAGTTTGCAGGGAAAACTCCAATCTATCCTAGCGTTTCATTTCACAACTCTCGGATCGATGTCAACCTTTTCATCATCTCCTTAAAAAGGACATTGTCTTTCAATGGAGTGAAGAGTGCCACCAAGCCTTTGAGGCTCTTAAAGCCTATCTCTTGCAGCCACCCGTGCTTATCCCACCTCAGGATGATCACCCTTTCTACCTTTACCTTTCTGCCACCGACCATGTTGTAGGAGCCATGCTCACACATCATGACTCGAGCATCGAGAACAAGTCATTTATTACATAAGTCATACTCTTGTGGATTATGAGACTAGGTATACACATGTAGAAAAGTTGTGCCTAGCCCTATCATTCGTGGCAACCAAACTCGACATTACCTCCTGAATCACAAAAATTTTGTCATCACCAATGCGGACCCCATCCATTATATGTACGCCAAACCTCATCTAAACCAACGCATCGCCCGATGGCTTATGCTCCTCGCCGACCTCGACCTTGAGTTTGTACACCAAAAATCAGTCAAAGGACAAACTATCGCAGACCAACTCGCATGGAAGCCCCTTTACTGGGAACAATTTACCAATTTTACTTTCCCTGACGAACTCATCGCCACTCTTTCACTCAGTGAGGAGTCGTATCCAATGACCCTCTTCTTCGATGGATCCAAATGCCAGTGCGGCAGAGGGGCCGACATTGTTCTCATTCCTCTTGACGCTGAACCTATGCCTCTTTCATTTCAGCTCGATTTCCCCTGCACTAATAATACAATGGAATACGAGGCCCTTGTTTTGGGTCTCCAGGTTGCGTTACACTTAGGTGTAAAGTCTATTAACATTTTCGGTGACTCTCAACTGGTATTCAATCAAGTTATGGGCATCTACCAATGTAAAAATGAGGAACTTCAAAAGTACAAACATTACGTGGACTCACTTTTGACCTTATTTACTCATTATTCTATCCAAACCATTCCTCGCTCAACTAATAAATTTACGGATACTATGGCTTGCTTGGCCTCACAAATTCCTGCCTCACCAACTGACTCTGACATATTTGTCTTGGTCCAACAACTCTTTGCCCCATCTTACTCAGCCCCGGATGTTTGTATGGTAAATAATGTATCTGCTAATTTGCAGGATACCTGGTATCACCAATTTCACGACTACCTTACAACCTCTGTTCTCCCACCTGACCTTACTAGTAATGGAAAACGTGCTTTTCTTAAAAGTGTTTCTCATTATGTCGTCATGGGGGGACTCCTCTATAAACGTGGCTTTGATGGCATCCTCCTTCGATGTCTAACCGGTACGGAGGTCACCTATACCATCCAACAAGTCCATGATGGAATTTGTGGTGGACATTTTAGTGGCCTTGCCGTGGCCAAATGGATCCTTCGCCTAGGCTATTATTGGCCTACTCTTAATAACGATTGCTACGAATATGTTAAGCGTTGTGTTATGTGTCAACAACATGCCAACCTTCAACATACTCCTAGCCATCCGCTACAGGTCGCACGAGATCTTTGGCCTTTCTCACAATGGGGTTTAGACCTTATTGGTGAGATTCACCCACCATCTTCGCAACGTCACTATTGGATAATCACAAAGAATCGAATATTACACTAAATGGGTGGAGGCCATTCCACTCATTTCAACCAAAAAAGAAAAAATCGTAGAGTTCATTAACCATCACATTATCTGTCGTTTTGGTGTTCCTCATCGCCTGATAACAGATAATGGAAAATCTTTCAAAAATAAGTTGTTACAAGACCTTTGTGACAACTTTGGTATCAAACTTAGCTTCTCATCACCTTACTATCCACAAGAAAATGGTCAAGTTGAATCTTCTAACAAAACCCTGACCAAAATTCTCATGAAAGTCGTTAACGATTCTGGGAAAAATTGGCTTGATCACATCCCCTTTGCCCTTTGGGCTTATCGTACCAGTATTCATACCTCCACTAATGCCACACCATTTTCTTTGGTATATGGTACCGAGGTTGTCTTGCCTCTCGAAATACAAATACCCTCCCTAAGAATATCTCTCCAGGATATTCTCACCAATGATGATTTCCGCCAAGAGCGGTTAGCCCAATTGGAGCTTCTTGACGAGCATCATCTTATAGCTCTTGACCACCTTCAAATCTATCAAAAGCGCATCAAGCGTGCTTATGATAAGAAAATTCATGAGCGTACCTTTAAGATTGGTGATCTTGTCCTCAAAGAGAATCAACATGTAACCAAACTAGAAAAGAGCAAGCATGGAAAATTTGCTCCAAATTGGATTGGGCCTTACATTATCACTCACACTTATGGATCAGGCACTTACCGTTTAGCTTAAAACTTCACTCAATGGTAAACTCGAGCTCGAACCCTTAATGCCTTGCATCTTCGACCATTCTACTATTGAATTTAGTATTATATCACTTCTTATCTACCTTATGCTCGTCCCTTGAGCTCATTTACCACCTCATACACCTTGTTTCATACATCTCAAAATAGAATCATGCTCACATGGTTTGGTCATCATCTCCTCTTAAAGATGCCTTCCCCTTTTTAGTCTGGTCCATGACTTAAAAGTATCAAAATAACACGTTCTCAATTATACAATTATGGGATATTCTTGAGTCAAACTTCCTACAAAACTAGATGCTTCATGCCAAACGGACATCTAGACCTCAAATTTATACATAGACTACTCCCTCGAAGGATAGCTATACACAAAAGTTGCATCTGCTACTATAAATAGACTGCTCCCTTGAAGGACAGCTATACAAAGTCAGCCTCTATCAGAAGCTTCTCGCATTGATCAGCTTCGTGAAGAGCTCAAGAACAACAAAATGCATATCCCATATAGACTTCCCACATCGATCAGTCTATATTCAAAAATAAAATAAAAATAAATAAAATAAAATAAAAGCAGCATTCAAAAGCACTTTTGAGTCATGGACTTGTCTATTTAGGTTTGGTTCTCTTTCGTCAGAATAATCACCTTATAACAAGTTCGATCACGCCCCAGCTATACCATCTACCTCATCTCACCATTCTTCAAAACAACAAAACTCAAGGGACGTGACGTATATCCGATATATTGTGATTATACAACTCTTTTCACCTATCGACTTCTCCTATGCAAGGTACCTAGGGATTCAAGTTCATCCTCCGATAATACGTGGTTTGTTCAGCTCTTTCCAACTATGGGACACTTTTCCCTCTTTTACCCGAATCTAGGATTATGTGTTGACCTTAATCAGGACACGTTTCCCTAATACTTGGGTAAGCTAACCTTCGCTTCACCTATACCTACACCAATACCGCCAATACCTTACCAACACCAACAACATTACCCTACCAATATCAATATTTTTACCAACCAACAAATTGCCTAACCACAACCAAATTGCCTGAATTCACCTCTCCCTGGTCCTAAGGGAGAACTACATCGGTCTGAGGCCCCTCCTTGCTTTGTGTAATGGGCTATGTAGGCAGCACTTAGGAGACATGGGGTCTCGAAGGTTAGCTCGACCATCCCCTACCATAACCTATCATGTGTTGTTAAAATATAAATGATTTCACATATTTATATTGATAACACTCACCTTGGTCCTTTATCACCGTGTCTCCTGTCGGTGTGCGCGATACATATCACCGTATCCAATGCTCGTGCTGTGATATGTAAGCAATGGGGCTGCATCCCTGAATACCTGCAGGATGTTGTCCATCGTTGTCTCCGCATCCACCTAGAACACTGCCTCACCTATGATCGGTAGTCTCAGGATGCGATACACATCCTCTAATGTGATAGTCATCTCTCCAGTAGGGAGATGGAAGACATTGGTTACCGGATCCCATCTCTCGATGAGGGCAACCATCAGTGTGGTCCCATCCACGACCCTATATGCCTCTGGACTCTCGCTAAGCCCAACCTCTCACATGACGGCCCACTGCAGCTGGCTGTAGATCACATGTGGCCGCATCTCGCCCCAATAGAGGTGGCATCTCGATCTCGCATCGCTGGCCGATGGCGTGCTCGCAAAACAACCCACTTCATCAGGCCTACCCTTTACAAAAACAACTACCTTAACCATCTATACCCACTTACCCACCCAACCACAACCCGACTCTATACACACATCTGCACCCACTTATCTTACCCTATACATCTACGATATCCCCTTTAATTATCTCACACCCTACCAACCACCCCGGTCTACTCTAGCCATCTAACCATACCCCTGCCAATTTAACACCTCCTACTTCATACACAACACATAATCTATCCTACCCGACCCGGCCCCCAACAACCCAATTCCCCCCCACCCCAATCACCTTTCCTATCAACTCTACCTCCTCCCCCTTCACCCCCAAAAAAAACTCTATCCTACCGCCTACAACAAACAAACACCACAAATTTCACAACCCTGACTCCTACCCATGATGACCGGTACCGCTCACCCTCGACCGCCATCGGTCCCCAAATCACATTGTATGTACCAACGCCGGTCGACATATGACCGACACTTTGAGTCTATAGACACAGCAATTAGACTATTCTGTGACCGATGTCGGTCGCCTAGTGACCGACATCGGTCACTGTCAAATTCGGAGCCGAACCCAAAACGGCCCCCAAAAACCCTTTTTACCTATTTCTACCCATTTACCCACAAGAAAGACCTAAAAACTTACCCACCCTGCCGTTTTGGCCTACCTAACATTCCTACCCACTCCATTTTACAATTTACCTTCATTTATTCATTATTTTATTAAATTTTGGATTCCTACCCCAAAACCCACATCCTAGTTAAATTCATTAACTTCACATAAGTCGGGGTTCAGAGCCTACCGGTATGACTACACGTCGTCGTGGTGGGATAGGTGGCGGTGGTCCAGCTCCTCCAGCACCTCCTGCTCCTCCGGCTGTGCCATGGCTCCAAATCTCCTCGCAAGGTCCTCAACCAATCAAACTCTGCCTCCTGATCGCTGGGGCCTACCAATAACTCACTCCTCCACTCCACTAGTGCCACCTCAGCCCACAAACTCAACACAATCAATTAACACCTCAGACAAGACAAAAATAAGCACTCAACTTCACAAAGTGACAATGACATGCCGTATTTTTCTTTTTATAGGTTTTGACCTATAACCGATACCGGTTATTTCGCGCCCTAGAATACCGGTATCGGTCTTGTAACCGATATCGGTCACACATAACCGATATCGGTTACCTACTTCCTTAACCTAACTCCCACCCTAATCCACCAATCTCCACTTTTTCCCGCATCACCTACCCCGGCTTTGCTGACTAGCCTTATTTTGACTTCAATCGGCCCGACCCAAGGCCGCAACCAACCAATCGGCACGACCCAAGGCCGCAACCAACCAATCGCCCAACCTAAGGCCGCCCGACCAACCAACCAATCGGCCCGACCCAAGGCCGCAATAAACCAATCGGCATGACCAAGGCGTAACCAACCAATCGGGCATCGACCCTAAGGCTACAACCAACCAATCGGCCCGACCCAAAGCCACAACCAACCAATCGGCCCGACCCAAAGCCACAACCAACCAATCAGGCACGACCCAAGGCCGCAACCAACCAATCAGGCCCGACCCACGGCCGCAACCAACCAATCAGGCCCGACCCAAGGCCGCAACCAACCAATCACCGTGGCGAGCGGGGAAAAGTTACCAAATTTTCCTTTTTCGAACTTAGGTTATTTTTGAAAAAAAAAAATTTGGGTTGGCGGAGCGGTGAGAGGCTTCATGTCTTTAGCGCTTTTTGGAAAAATAACAAAGGAAAATATTAAGCATGCGGGTTCGCAAGGGAATATTTTATTCAATTAAAATTTGACAGTTAGATTATTTTTTGAAGCCAAATGAAGTAAAAACTTCAGAAGGCCATAACTTTTGACTAGGAAATCATTTTTTGTAAAACAAGAACTTTATAGAAAGCTCTCAACATCCTCTTTACACATCAACCTTAATAATTTAATTTTGATAAATTTTAAAGGGTCAATTTTGAGAAAATGTTTGTTGTCACTTAAAAAGTGAACTGGTCATTTTAACTCATGAATTTTGTTCAATTTTGTCATTGTTTCTCCTTCAACATGTCAAACAAACATGGAGATATGCATTTGGAAGAATGTGGGGTAGAAAAAAAGGTCAATTTGTTTGATTGATTTGCATTTCAAAAATTACCAATGTTTACACAACAAAATACCTGCAATTTCGCCTTTACTCGATTTGAAAGGTTCTTTAAAATTTCTTCAGTGTTTTAGTTGTTTAGGGATCATCCTGGTCTCATTAAGTCCAATGGAATATTTCATTTGTCTCTTATAGATTTGCAGGGTTGTTTTCGACATTTGATAAAAAGAAATTTGCAAAGTATACAGTGAAGTAGAAATGAAGTTTGTAAATTTCAAGAACAAATATTAAAATATCTCTTTTGCCATGCAATAAAAACATTGAATTTATTCCATGCGAGTTTAAATAGTTTTATTTCCTTCAATCAAATGATAGAGACAAGAATGTAACTTCTATTTTTTCAAAATTAAACATTTCAAATGAGACAGAGCAGTGCAATATTTCTACATATGTGCTTCCTTTTCACTTTTACAAACAGAGGTTTCCTACGTTTATTACAAAAAAATTCCAATGGAAATAAGATCATATGAACAAGGCAAACCACTTCTATTAATTCAAAGGAATCTCTTACAACTTCTTTCCCATTTATTTTTGAAATACAACATACCAAATGCATATCTTTCTTTTCTGTTCACAGAATTGAATACAAGATATATTCTTCCATAATCAATTACAACTTTCATAGCTAAAACAGAGTAGTCTTTCCAACACAATAATATATAAGATCATCCACTTCAAGGTGGGAAATGTTACAAAATAAGTTTCACAAGGGACTGTCAGAACTCTGTCTTCTTCCTCAATTACAATATACATAATACAATTTCTTCCACATTTATTCAAAAATAGAAAATAGAGTATATCTCTTTCACATTTCAAATTGCAACTTTCATAGCCAATACAAAACATCTTTCCATCACAAATAATGTACAAGGTCATCCACTTCAAAGTGGGAAAGGGTTATAATAAGAATAATCTCAACAAGGACTATCAAACTTGTCTTTTTCCTCTGCTCCAAAACAACAACATGAATATCCTCCATTTTCTTTATTTCAATTTGATCACAACAGACATGGGGAAAGGAAACTTTCTCCACCCAACCAAGACATCCAATGACAAGGAGAAGCCATCCTTCTTCATTGGCCCCGAGCCCCAACCATATTGCAATTAGAAATGATTTTCAACACATGGAAACAACAAGCTTCCACAACACAAAGATGAATGTCTCCTTCAAAACATAGTCCAAAACAAAACTGCAGTTTGAAACAAAAGAAACAAAACAAAAAACAATACTTAGGCTTCATCATGCAAGCCAAAGGAGAAAGAAACTATGGGGGATGTTGCTTATGTCTCCCAAAGGGGAAATGAGTATCACTAATTGAGAACAAACCGCCAAAATATATCATTTCAAATCCCTGACATGTCCTTATGCCTCCCCCAAGTACCCCTTATTCCTCACATTTCTTTATGCCTCCCCAACCTCTTATGGCACCCCATAATGAGTAAATAAATGCAATCTATTTCCTTTTATAAGGTGGAACCCAAATTCCAACTCCCTCCACACTTACACCTCCCAAAAACACTTATGCCTCCCCACAAGAATACCTCATAGTCTTCTCCTACACCATTCCTAGGCCATCTACCTAACCAACCAATAAATAAAACAACACATTCAAACATTCAACCATTCACATATGCATAAAAATGAAAGGAGAGCATTTCCAAGAGCTAAGCTCTTACCTCTCCATGATGGAGTTTGTTCCAAGTTCAAAACAACAAGCTCTCCAATGCAAAATAATCCAAGAGATCAAAAATCAACAAGTATGCAACCATCTCCCATCTCCTCCAAAAGAAAGAACTCTTAAAACCAAAATAAGTCACCCAAAATGAAGCAATGCAAGTCCCAGTAACCCCCAAAACAAGCTAAGGAATTCGAATATATAGAGAGGGAAGAGAAGAGGATGAGGTGGATCCAAGTGGGATGCCACATCACACATCCTCAACTCCAACTCATAAGTCAACTTCAATCTCCAAGGCACAATAAATAAGTGGGTGAATAATATGACAGCTTACTTAAACACTCCAAAACAAGCCCGCAGCCCAAAGGACTGAAATTAGAAATATGTAAGAAAGTGTAATTACAACTTACAACTTGACTTACAAAATGCATAATGAAGGCTAGATTTAACTTCCAAACCATAGGTATGGTTGGTAAGTAAATTTAAGAGGTGTGGGACAAGTTTAACTTGTCCCACAAGCCTCCAAAATCAGCCTCCAAGGACAAATTCGAATTTCAAAGAAGGTGGAGTGTTTCATACTCTAAATTTGCTTATACATCTCTTACACATACTTACACATATATTACAACATTTAATACAAGAGCCAACAAATCCAATAATTACTTTCTTATGTCCCAATTTGATTAATTAATTCTTAACAATATGATTACTCACATTAATTTACCACAATTAATAAATAATGAAAGGGGTAAACACATCACTTAATAAACACATACAAACATTAATAAAAAGGAACCAAATAAATAAATAAACATAACCCTTGGTCACATTTAAAGGTGATCCCCCATGGGAATCCCTAACACAATCAAACACACACAAACAAATACAAGTCGCCATGGTGACCTTGTTGAATTCATCTAGAATTCCAATGTGGTTAGTCTCCAATCCCCCGATGTTTGTTGTGATAATTTAGCCTGCAAAACACAAATACCTCCTTCGGCCTCATGACCACATCGAACATACAATATAAATATAAAATATAAATATAATTACAACATCATATATATATATATATATATATATATATATATCACAACAACATCTAGGAAACAAACAATATCATTTACAATTTTATCAACAACTATATCATCATCAAATAAATTCCATTTCTAGGTCTACTCAATATATCCAAGTATCACATGTCCGAATAATATCCATAAATATAACCATGTCGAACAATATATCATCATCAATATATAAAGTGTCTCTAATAATCATCATGCATTATATATAAATCAAAGTCAACAATAATCCATGATCTAACATCTAACACCATACTAAACAAAAACTATAGTAATGTCTATAATAAAGCCAGCAGTATCAAGATCAATATCGAAAGTGTCGAAGGGAAGTGGGCACTACACAATACGTGCAATATCTTCTTCCTGCCATTGAAACATTCATAAGGCAATGAGGAATTCTAATCTGCATAAAAATGTAAAATTCTCCACCACCCACGCCACTTCGGTGTTGGGGAAATCATACCCACCTTCTCAGGGAGAGTTTCGCGAGGATCTGAAGAACACGCTTCGTCCTCTGCTCGCCTTTCTTGCTGACAACGGGTCTCCTTTCTTAGCAAACATGTATCCCTATTTCAGCTACGTGGACAACAAGCGAGATATATCCCTGGACTATGCATTGCTGAAGCCCTCTGCGCCCATTGTGAATGACGAGGGAGGGAGGCAGTACAGGAGCTTGTTCGATGCCATGCTCGACTCCCTCATTCCAGCTTGTGAGTGATTGGGATATCCAAACATAGGCATGGTCATCACAGAGAGCGGGTGGCCTTCTGCCGGAGGAGACGGGGCTGCCAACGTGTAGAACACGAGGGTGTAAAATAACAACCTCATAAGACATGTACTCTCCCGCGATGGAAACCCCGGAGACCAAGAAATCCCATCGACACCTAAATTTTCACCATGTTCAATGAGAATATCAATGGAGGACCCAAGATCGAACGCCATTTTAGACTCTTCTATCCCAACAAAACTCTAGTTTATCCAGTCAATTTCACCCCCTAGTAGCAGCTGCCTGTATCGCTACCAATTATTTTATTGCTACCAATAATACCAAGGCATTGTATTGTAGTGCCCTTTCCTTCTGGCTGGCAATTAAATTGAAATAAATCTCTCTTATCACCGCAATCCATTAATAAAATAAGGAGAGCAATTTCATACTAATTAGTGTTTAATCTCGATCTCTATTTCATCGGAATCCTTGTTCGTAATTCATCACTGACTGCTACAAAAATAAATTCAAATCTCTCGCCTTTTTCTTTATTAATCGTACAAAAAAACTAAAATTCGTGCCTAATTTAAAAATTGGGATCTTATTAGCTCACATTCCCTTGTGTTGTAGCCATTTCATTTGTTTTTCTTGTGTTGTCAAAATCTCATTTGTGTCTTTTGTCATTTTCTACCCTAATCCTACTTGTTCTCCCCCGCATGTCATCTTAAGTCTCCACTTACCATGTTTTTATTTCTCCTCCATATATTTCTCTTCTCCATTATTTATATCGTGATCAATTTCGTAGAGTTTGTACCATAAACACACCATGAGAAATTCACAATCCAAAGTGTTTCCTATCACATAATTTTATATAGGTATTTTAAAATTTGGTAAAAAATGGACCCAATATATTGCTCCATTTAAAAGGGTATAACGGATTAAAGTATTAAAAAAATAAAATATATATTGGGGGTAGGAAATGTGGAGTGATAAGGAGGAGGGAAAGAGAGTAATTTTGGGGAAGATGAAGAAACCCTATATTCATATATTTTTCATTGTGTGTTTTTCAAAGTAGCGGTGTGCTTTTAGAGAAGCAACATGTATATCTAGAGTAATGGCACTAAATATATCTCAATAGAGTAATGACACTAAATATCTCTCAATAACTAGGACATATTCCATAGTATCATTGCTAAGTAGGGTTCATTTTAAGATCTCCCATCCAAAAAAACTTGGAATATTTTGGCGAATCTTCAAAATTGATTTTCAAAGAAATGGTGAATATTCAAAAAGACGTTTCATGACAAAGGCGATTCGATATGTCGTTGATTTATGGTGTTTTCAAGGTTATTCCGATGTGAGTAAGGTGGACGTGTGATAAAGGAAATACTAGACGATTGTTGGGCGAACATCTATCCCTAGCTATCTCTCCCTAAAACAAACATTACGTTGGACAAAACTTGGTTGGAAGACAAAAGAGAGCAACATGTGAGCATGATATCAACTCTTATAATTTGATAACGGGCCAAGAATTAGATTAGCGCTGACATGCATGTGGTGTAGTTGGAAGAAGATAAATCTCTAGAGAAATGTACCAGACCATACACCTTTTCATCCTGAAGAAGAAGAAACATTCAAATAGTTGGTTGATCCCACAATGAATCCATTGTTTTCTGATTGAGACGTTTTGGTAGTCAAATTGTAGAGAAGCAGTTTAAAAGTGACATGGAAGGTAAAAGGGTGGCTACTATTCTCGGGTTGAATTAGTGGTCGTATTTGTGTATTGGGTAACATCTGTGGAATATAATTGTAATTGGCATAATGCAGAGAGAACAATTCCAACCATAGTTCACATCTCATGGAATTCTTGTAGGGATTCGATGTAGAGTTAGTTAGGTGGTGGCATTCTTAAAAAATCGAGGCATTTCTATTGGGATGAGTCTCCTTTACACTGGAGCATGCCAAACACCTGGTTTGGGCTCTGGCCATACATGTAGACACAAAATCATGCAATTTAGGAATTATTTAGCCCGATCTTATACTCCTATTTGGAAGGTTCTCAAGTGAATAAAGTACTAATTAATCCCACATTTTGGCAACCTTTATTTTATATTTTATTTCATCATTCCTACATATTCCTTCATACATATCCACCTATTTCACAATTGTCCCAAATTTTTAGCCTAAACTCGGGTGCCCAGGCCTGTATTGGGGCACCCTGGGGCACCTTGGTCCCACCTGAGGAACCCGGATCCATGTGCCACTTTCCCGCTTCTTTTTTGGGGTCTCTCTGGCCATTTTTCATTCTTATCTTTTTCCTAGTCAGCCATGTCAAGGTTAATTACAAAATTAAGGCTTGAGAACCCTATAAATATAAAGTTACAAGACCATAATGAGGGTCCTAGCATCACACACTACTATCACTCCATCTAGAGTTGCATCCATTGTATCACTTGTATCCATATAGCACCATGCATCAAGGCTAGGAGATCTACATCAACACACATAACATAGGGGGAGGCATTCTATTCTATTCCATGTACACTTGCAAGTACATTTTCTATAGTTATTATTGCTCGCTACTTCACAAAGTGTGACTGACACAAGAGCACCTAGGGAATGACATGCACACACTCACCAGAACTACATTCAGGTCTGAAATGTAGTGCAACACTCAATGATAAGACCACTAGTTTGGCGGCTGAGGTCAGTCCGACCCATTCATTTTGCATCTTTTATTTTTCTTAGGGTTTGATACTTCCTTTCTTCTTACAGATCATCATCTCATGCAACTCAGGTGAATCTAGTGTGACAGATAGGCGGTATTTTGGATCACTGTGTAACCATAAAAATTCATATTTTGAGCATTTACAGAGACTCAGTGGAGCCTAATCTGTAGACCCTTCATCATAGCAGCCTTATTACACGATCACACACTCTTGTGCTTTGGTTCACATTGACATGTTGAGGATTACCATTACACTGATCCCCACACATTGCACTATAGGTTCTACACATTTATATTCTATCACATACATTACGCATATTACATTATCCATTCTACACTTAGTCTACATCCTACATTATCCTATACACCCCTTATCTATTAGTCATTCATACATCATCTATATCATACACACTACACTAGTCATCATATCATCTACGTCTAGTTTTGCATCTCTTTCATACATTTTGTATTTACGCTAGGTCACATTATATATGGGTCTAGCTTTCCATGTCATCACTACATATTGTATATACACCTATCACTACATCTTGCATAATCTATACACCCTAAATTTCCTACATTTCCTACATTGCATAAGTCCCACAACGCATTTATCCACCAAATGCATTCTACATATTACACTATATTTCCATTACCTATGGGTCTATTTTTTTATCATCATTTACATATCCCATTTCTATATATGCCTATTATTGCACTCCACACATTGCATATCCTATCTACATTACACATCCTACTTTGCATTACCTACACCATGCATTTATATACCCTATTCATCACTTGGTCTTTTATACTACATTGTCTTCCACGCACTATGCTCACCACCCTATGACGTAGTTTAGTTCCTTTTTCCATACTCTATTATTGAGGGTTTACCAATCAAATGAACCTTACATTCACCATGCAAAATTTTCCTCATATGACATTTCTAATGTTAGTGAGATACACTTTAGGTTAAAATCTCACCTATTCTACCATCTCATAGTGGTATACATTGTAGGCTAAATCACCACCCCCATTATATCATTTTTTAGTGGTATACACCTTAGGTTACATGATCACTCCCTTCTTTCATCTTGTCGTGACATACACTTTAGGCTAAATTGTACCCATTTACATCCTTTCATCATATAGTGATATACTCTTAGGGCTAAATCATCACTCCTCCATTCAACAAGTCATGATATATGCTTCGGCTATAGGGTTCACAAACATATCTCCACATGTTGCAATTCATCCCCTTTACATATTCACACTCATCATGGTGTGCTAGACACAACCAACACTACTCAACCATTTCCCGATGACGCATTCTTGTTTGTGGTTCATTCTTGACTACTGAGGGGGAAAAAAATAAACCTCACTGCATACACTTCCATCCACTCAGGGAGTGTATTGTTCCTATCATTCCATCTTGCATTCCATTCCATCCATCCACAACATATTACATTATCTTAAGGGCATTTACTCTTTGTTACTAGTGTTTTGCATTATCATTTTACTACACATGTTAGAGTACTACTTTCTTATATGTCAATATCATACACACATGCATGTTTATGTATTTGTTTAGTGTAATCATAGATACATGACTCTAAACTCGACATGGATGTTTTCCTTCTACCATTCCTATACTAGTCATTGGGGCATCCACATTCATCATATCTAGGTGTTATTGTTTCATTTTTTCTTTAACATCTTATACTACTTGTTCATACACATTTTCATATATTGGTTATCACTCTAACATGCTAATGGGAGTTCCATGTGCAGTACTTGTTTTGCAAGCTTACATGTTTCCATCACTACTTTCTTGTTTCTATTTGTCTTCTTTGTTTGCCATTGTATGTGAGCTTTCCCCTTTGCTTGTATGCAAACTTGTCTTTTATTTATGGCCATGATGGACTTGTGTGTCTTGCGACATCGTGACTGATGTCCCATGTTTGCAACCTGATTTTTGCGGTTTACTTGTTTTCTTGCGTGTTTACACTATTTTCTTAGTAGTTTCTACATTGTATGCATATTTTACACTTGTATTCTTGCATGCATATATTTTCAGAGTAAAATGTCTTTGGCTAGCCATCTCCTTTTGTGCATGACTTGGTATCTACTAAGTGTTTTCCCTTTCCCCCTATAGGGTAGAGTTCTACATGTTAAAGTATGGTTGGTCCTTCTTTCGGGGTCCTATTATCCTTTCAATGACATCACATGCACCCCCAAAGAGGGGGCATCATTGAGGGTTTCTACTAACACATCGTATTTACACCAGTTCATATACAAAGAGTAAGTTCAAACCAGTCTATGAACTCCATACACAATGGCCTTTACAAGACATGGTGTCCTTCAGTAATTTTGTAGAGTAATTACATGATCGGGGGTTACAATGGGTGTGCCTCTCTTCACTACTTTGTCTAGTGGCATCGGATCACCCAAAAATCTAGGATAGTACAGAGGTATCTTTACACATTTCAGTGAAGAACATGTTACGGAGTTAGAGGATACAAAGAATTTCCTCCTTATACTTCTTTATCCAGGGTGGTGTGAGATCACCTAAAAAACTCGTGACAAAGTATAGGAGATCCTTTTACACCCTTTTTCTTGGCATGGATCAGGTGCACATGTTCTAATTACACTTTTATTTTTGTGTATTTTACATTTGCATACTTCACACATTTCTAAACACATGCATATTTTACACAATGTTTTTACATACATACGTATTTGACTATTTAATTGTTTTCTCCTTACAGGTCCACCCATATGAGAAACACGAAGTCAAATTGAGGCCAACAACAAACAATAAAACAAAAAAACAATGATGACAACACACTGCTACATGTAGTTGCCTTTACTAACCATGCAAGTACATTACACATAGTAGCCATTATACACGCATTCTACCCTAGGTTCACTCTCATCACTTTTTATGGGTATTTTTCATCTTTAGAATCCATGCTCCTCCATGTTTTTTTTTATCATTCCACGCTTGAGTATATTCCATCGACACGTCTTATTTTACTCTCTACATGGATATCGTGTACACATTTCTATATACTTATTTAGCTCGATATTATACTACTATTTAGAAGGTTTTCAAGTGAATAAAGTACTAATTAATCCCACCTTTTGGCCACCTTTATTTTATATCTTATTTCATCATTCCTACATATTTCTTCATACATATCCACTATTTTGCAATTGCCTCAACATTTTAGCCTAATCCCTGTGTGCCTAGGCCTATACTAGGGCACCCTCAGGGAGCCTTGGTCCCACACGGGATGCCTCAATCCATGTGCCACTTTGTCCCACTTATTTTTGGCATATTTATAGACATTTTTCATCCTTATATTTTTCCTTGTCAACCATATCAAGGTTAATTACAAAATTAGAGCTTGAAAACCCTATAAATATAAAGTTATAAGACCATAATGAAGGTCTTAGCATCACATACTACTATCAATCCATCTAGATTTGAATCCATTACATCACTTGCATCCACATAGTGTTATGCATCAAGGCTAGGAGATCTACATCAATACACACAACATAGGGGAATGGATTTTATTATATTCCATGCACACATGCTAGTACATTTTCTATAGATATTATTTCTTCCTACTTCATAAAGTACAACTGACACAAGATCACCTAGGACACGACATGCGCACTCTCACCAAAACTATATCCAGGTCTGAAATGTAGTGTAGAACTCAGTGATAAGACCACTAGTTTAGCGGTTGAGGTCAGTCTCACCCATTAATTTTGTATCTTTTATTTTTATTAGGATTTGATACTTCCTTTCTTCTTGTAGGTCATTATCTCATTATTCTACACATCTGACGTAACTCAACAAATCTAGTGTCACAAACTGGTAGTACTTCAGATCAATGTATGACCATATAGAATTCAATTTTTGAGCATTTACAGAGACTAAGGCACCTAATCTATAGACCGTGGCACCTAGGGGTGTCATAGTACCTTCTAGGCACCTTTGTTAGTTTAGATCTTCCAGATCCAACCTTCACAGGACTTTTGAGTGGTCATCTACACTTCTAGATTTTATTTCAACACTTATGGTGAGTCTCTTCTAATCAGCCTAATCCATTTCTCTTCTTGTACTTGCATATTTAGGGTTTTGTTTCATTTAATACAATTAATTTAAATTGTTCCATACTATTTTATTTTATATCATATAATGTTTTATTCATCTTATTTAGATTAACTTGTGGCTATAATTCCCATAGTTTAGTTCCATTTTTAGTTAATAAATACGAAGATGTATTTCAAACAAGATCATTCAACATTGTATTGAGATTTTTCTCAAAGAGGTTGTTGTTGGTGTAGTTAGTGTGGAGATACCTTGTTGAGAATAGTAGTGAGGAAGAGTGGGAAGGACATGTCCACGTCTCTATACCTTGCATCATTCCTCCTGGAATCACCACCAAAACTAAATGATGCAATGATTTAACATTAATGTATTTGTATCCCTGGAAAGTGCTTGTCATGTTCATGTTCATGTTCATTTTTAGTCAAAATCTATGACAGAGTTAACAATGCATAGTTTCCCAACCGAAATAAATTACTAAATTAGCTAAGCTATTGGAAAAAGGAAAGTGTTACAAGGTACAATAAATATCGATGTGTTTTATAAACCATCTCATTGTCAGTGTCGGTGTCTATGTTAGTGTCCATCCTTAAATGTTTCCCCTTTTGCATTGCATTTCCAGTCCCAAAAATTTAAATGAATAGGAAAATTTGATTCACGAGGTGTAGTATATTAGATGACTCTTGATTACATAGTTGTCTCATGCTTGGTTGTCTCTCTCTAGAATAGACATTGTGTTAGATGACATTTGTTTGAATGGGAGAAGTAGGGAATTAGGATGACAAGGTATTGGAAGGTTATGGGATAGGATGAAAACTATGTTGGACGAAAGATTCTAAAACGGATGAAAGTGGGGTGGTAGAGGTGTAGGATGGTAGGCTTATCCACGATCATCTATGTACCGAAAAAGGAGATGCATGTATTGTTGTTTATAGCTTGGAAGGTTGATTTATATGTATTACACCTCGACGTATATGAATGTAGTTTGATTCGAAATGTTGGTGAAATACATGCATACAAGTTCATTTTTAGTGTAAATAGTAGGTAAAATGACCCATACAAATGAATTGTAGGCTGAAATTTTAGGCAAACTGGGTGGAAACTGAATGCTGAAAATTCACCATTTCCAGTTTCCAAACCCCTAATATTTGCGAGTTAACAAAAATTCACCACTAAAATTTTTCCTATTGGTATTTATCATTTAGTTCAATGGATTGTATTCTTATGTCATGAGGATTAATAAGTTTAACTAATAACAATGCAGCTACATATGACCCCTCACATTACTATATAAATAATAATTAGTGTCACAAATGTAGATAGAAAAAAAGGAAGAGAGACATCGAATTACACACGAGGGTTTTACTTTATATATATATATATATATATATATATGAATTTCATCGAGGTTTTAAGAGGAGATATATATATTTTTGAAAACATAAGACATTTTTCATGATAATGAAGAGGTGAAAATAAAAAGGGTATTAAAAAGTCAAAAGGAAAATAGGTAGGCTAGATATAATGTAAGCTAAGGGGTATGAACATTGAAAATTTAAGTATTGGGAGGTGTGTTAATAATAGAAGATTGGGATGTAGATTTGGAAATAGGGGTACTATTTAGTATCCTATGAATACATGTGATAAGGCATAAGTTTACATAGTGAATCCCCTAGAAACACACTTGCATTTATGGTCACAAACTTATGTTTTTACTTTTATTTTTGGACCCTTTCTACCCCAAAGTTTGTTTCTTTAAGTTTTGTGCCCCATTTGGTTATTTTTCCTACTTTGTGTGTTTCATATTACATGCCAATACAAAACTATTTTGAATTCAATAAATCTAGTAATACATAGGTGCATTAGTGCCTTTAGAACACACAAAGAGTCAAGGAAACATCAAGTTCCTATTCTCACATGAATGTTGTTGAAATTAAAAGATCACAATCTATTTTATTTCACTAATATGTGGTCGAAATTTTCTTTTCCATAATGGAAATGTTTTTTTTGTGCTTGAAATTTTGCATTGCTAAAGGATTAAGGGTGATCAATCCCCAATTATGCCAAGGAGAAACCAGAGTGTTAGGTGCATGTAACCCAACAAAAACTCCAAGGAGAGAAAATGAATGAATGACGTGTCGAAACACCCCATAAAGAAGAAGGCCAATTATAAAATTTATTCAACAACTTTTATATCTTCCCCTTTGAGTGTAAGAGGAAAGGAAAGTCTTCCTATGAAGAACTGATTTTCTTTGATACCCTCTATAACCCCATAGACCACACTGATGTAGATATATCCAAGCCAAATTTTGTAAATAAGAACACATAGTAGAAAATAAAATGAGTGACCCATGCCCTTCCCATGTGTCGCACAACTAAATAGAAATTGTAATGTATTAAAATATAAATGGAGGAAGGAGACTCATGCCCCCAAGATTAGTGGAATTATAGTAGAAACTGAATGTCATGGTGAAGGAGTGAATTACTTCATACCCCCTATAACTGGTTTGAATTGAGTGAAATGGATCTTAAACTGTGCCAAAAACCTATAATTGTAGCTAAAAATTTGAAACTACTAAAAAATTTGATATAACTACCCCCTAAGTAAAAACATGTGGTTACATATTGTCTTGACCAAATTGTATGGTTTTAAACATGTACATATTTTTCTAAATTTTTATGTTTGTTTGTATTTTTGAGTACATGTTCCTTGTTTATACTTGTATGTTACCTTATAATTTTGCTTGTGTTTGTTGTAAGTGTAGAATATACCTAGATGAATGTCTTATCTTTTGAGACATATATGTAAAAAATATGACCACTTGGCTCAAAATAAAATATGTATGTCCATGCACTTGATGTATGAGAAGTTATAGGAGAGTGTAGAATGTTGTGGAGGTGGCCTCCTTGAAGAATTTTTACTTTCAAAAGGGAAATTTTTGCACATAGTGGAAGAAATGACATGCAATAAATTCAATGATAGAGATATATATAAACCATATGGATGATAACAATAGTAGTACAAATATGTGAAGGGAAAGACAAGTACAACAATAATGAAATCAATGTGAGTATGAAAAAATGTCACAAAAATGTGTAAATCCACAAACACGGGACACCCATAGTGTCACAATGTAATCAACACCTATATTCCTACAAAAAACAAGAGAAAACAAGATAGGACTAAAACCATAAACATGGGACACTCAAATACAAGGAGCATAGGCCACAAGTAGTGAAACAAGTAAGCATTTCACACACGAGCAAGTATAAGAGTGATAGAGCATGATGATATGATATAACATCCAATATAGGTGAAGATATGAAAGAAAATATGGCATTATTAATCTAGACACATGTGGTAGTCATGTTAGCTCAAAATACAACGTGTATATAATATATGTTTAATCAAGTGTGATGAGGAAGTAGAAAGGGACTATAATAGAACAATAGCGCTTAGATTTAGTATAAAATAGATGCACCATATGTATAGAAAGTTTGGGTAAAGGTTTGGCTAGCACCTATCATCGTGTACCACTCTATGTATGTCCTACAACATGCTCAAAATACCTCATGAATGCATGTGTGTAAAGAATAAAGAAGCATATTATCTATCAAACCAAAGTGAGAAACAACATGTATGGTGTAAATTTTAACAACTAAAGCAAAGTGTGCATGTCTCTTGAGTTTGTTTTTTAAAATTATGAATGTTTTTATATTTTGAAACTATGTTAATGTTTTTTTATTTGTTAAGTCATTAAACTAAAATGTAAAATAATTAGCCTAATCTAAAACAAGTTTTTAAGTAAATAAATGAATAATAAAATACTAAAATAATACCCAAGTAACTAGGCTATACAAATATGAAACACTAATGTGAAAAAAGGGTTAGGAGAGCCTTAGGTCATTGAAGAGGTTGCAAGAATGTGTGTAGTGGATACTGACTAAATAGGAATGGGAGACCATTGTACGTGAGCCTTAGAAATTAAAAATCTAAGTGATTTGACTAGATTGGGGCACCTAGAGAGGGATAGGGGCACCCGTGGGCATCCTAGTTTGAGTTCTAGGTATCATGGTCTACAGAAATGGTTAAACCTAGTTTCGATATGGTCGTTAGGTGTCTACACTTCTTTCTTCGTATCACGTGTATGTCATTGAACTTTTTGGATGTCGTTATAAACATGTAATGGATAAATCACCTACAAAACCCCGAGAAAAACATCAAAACCCTAAAAATAAATATGCATATAAAGGGTTCAAACTTTCCTCAACTGCCAAATTGATAGACTTATCACTCATCATTGCACTACATCTCATACCCAATGTAGTTCTAGGTGTGTGTGTGTGTGGAAGTTTGCCCTGGTTTTTCTTTTTTCCATCGCACTTTGTGAGTATCGAGAAAGTAACTAGATGTAGAATGAAAACAATGTGTGCATGGAAACAATAAAATCCCCTCCTATGAAGTATGATGCAAATGAACCAATTGTTTATTCCTTTTGATGGAGCTAAATAGATGCAAATGGAGCTAAATATTCCTTTTATGGATGTGACCTTAGGTGGAGATAGTAGATGCTTAGTGCTTGGTCCCTTATTATGATCACATAAATTTATATTTATATGATTCCTTCACTTGAATTTCATAACTAACCTTGAAAAGGATGACTAACAAAAATGATAAGATATTCAAATGGCTAGAAAGGACCCAAAAAGTGTGACCAAAGTATAAAGAGGAGTGGGAACCCAAAGGGGATGAGGATGCTTAGTGCTAGCATCTTGGCTTGGTCCTGAGTCTAGAGAGGGTGAAATTGAAGTATGAAAAGATAGATTGGGCTAGTAAAGATGCAAGACCGAAAGTAGTAATAGAAAGTAATTAAAGATGGCCAAAGACATGGGTTAGTTAGTACTTTTATTACTTATGAATCATGAAAATAGTATTATGTGATCGAGACTAAATAATGACTCAAAGTGTGTGATATTGTATCTAGATTAAGTGCATAGCCATGTATAAGAAAGAGGGTAGCATTGAACTATCAAGTGTTGATAGGATAATGTAACTTGATAAAATTCATAGGTATGTTTCATAAAATCATGTCATGAAAAATAGGTGTTGAGGGTAAAACATGGAACCATAAAGAAGTAGTTACCATAGTGGTACAACATGTGGTCGTGAAATGAGGGTCAGTGAAATGGTCATGGCATGAGTCAAAGGGAGATTAGGTGAAAGTATATTAGGATCAGGAGTGGTATGGAGGAATGTTTGAGGGGTATGATGTAACGGATGAGTATCCCTGATGGGTATATAGGTTCCATAAAGTAGCTACATATGGCATGAAGTTTGACAAAAATTAGAGTGACCTTGTTGTAATGTAAGATATATATGTGTAAATATGTAACAAGGGTGTCATATATGTGTAGATCAGTTGACATAGAAACATCTATAAGAATAAAGTGTAAGAAAGAATAGAGTGGCGTGAGATCTACAATAGGAGTCAAAAGAGGATGTGCAATTATAGGAGGAAGAAATGGTAAAGTGAGACATGGGGTTGGGTATCAAGTGTGGTGGAAAAAGGTGTATGATCATTGGATGTGTATCAAGCATTATTCTAACTAGTGACTTGAAATCCATAATCATGGTGACATTTTTAAGTGGGAGATGAGATGCCCCCAATATCATTGGTACAATAGATGTAGCGATGGGAGGAAACGTATGTGGAACCACTAGAGGGGCTAGAGGGAGGGAGTGATCCGATTGAGTGGAAATAGTTGATGGCATAGTGGATTTTAGGAGGGTATCTCATTCAAGTTCATTTGATGCTATGAGGTCTTAAATAATGTGGAAAATCTTGAGACACATGTCAGTGAGGTGACCAATAAATCAATTATAATCCTAATAAGCATTGGAATTAAAAATTTTACTTTGAGGCTTACTCATATCAACCTCAAATGATAGAGGAGAGACATGAGATTAGAACTCAAATAATTTTATCAATAAAATGTGTGGAGCGCAAGGTAAGAGGGTGAAATTTAATCTTGGTGGAGTAATAGGGGTGTGTTTGTTAATGAATTTCTGTCATCAGGGATAATATAATTTGAAGGATGGGGTCCCATTTGTAAAGATAAGTAGTGTCTTGATGAAAAAATGTGGGACTATCTAATGCTAAGGCAAGATTTGTGTTAGCATGTGTGTCCAGGTGTTCCCATGAGTTTCGTGACATGGACTAACCGCCTCTCATAGATCCTTCAACTCGGCGATTGTAGAAGGAGATAAAAATTATGAGTTTTGGTCACAACAAACATGGTCCAACAAATGGTATCAAAACAACAAGTCTCAAGTTCAAAACTCACTCGGGTGAGATCGAATAAGAAGATTGTGGCATGTGTCCATGGACTGATAGTTTCAAAGGATTCAACTCTTATCAAGATCCCATAATATACTCAACTCATGTGTCTCCAACAACTTATCTACATGAGTTTGTGACATGGACTAAATAAAATAGATCCTAACTCTAGCGATTGTAGCGGATTGACACCTATGGGTTTTGGTCTAACAACAATCATGGTCCACAATTTGTAGTATGTAACCAAGAGTTCCTAATGAGGATGTATAGGTAGAATCATCGAGGATAACATTATAGATTTTTTCAAATGTCTTGATAAAAATTGGTGCAAATTATACACAATCTAAACATAGGAAATAATATTACTCCACAAAAAACATAATAATATTCTTCTTCAATTCATTCAAAATTTCAAATACAATATGTGAGATATAATAAATAAGTTGTTTTTTGATGAAGGATCAACACTTTTATCCACAATAACTCAACCCCTCTTCCCATGAGTTGTGACAATTTAGACATCACATAAACAATATACATCTAATTCAAAACAAAGTATCTTTTAACAACTTAACTACATGAGTTGTGATAACAACTTAAAATATAATTAATATTTGAACACACATTTTTTATATTAAATGAAACCATTTAACACTAATATTTCCTAGCATTCCCTATATCTTGTAAACATTGCTTCTTACAAACACTATTTATACTAGGTAACAACTCCATCAAGCTATTTATTCCACTCTCATAAAGGTGTATCTCCTCAGCCAAATTTTTTGGGATCATTCTTGGACACTTGTCTCTAAACTCCCAAACTCAGAATCCTCCATATTCCTGGAGATCCCAATCTAGCTAGATAAAAATCCATATTGAGTTTACCCCACAATCTTCCTAGAGGTCATTATTTGACCTCCCTACTCCATTTCCTCTATCCTACTGATACCTTTATACTACTTACTTATTATAAATTTTCTTTGAGGATTATTTTTTTAATTCCCCCTCTCCCCACAATTTGGACATCACATACAAGCGATAATGTGTCCAATTACAAAACTTTTTTTTTTTTTGAGAATTTTATAGCACAAGATGACTATTTGACATGTTGAAATTTATTTATTTGAACAAAAAAAAATCTAGATGACTTGAATTTTATCAAATACAATTTAATATTAGATTAAATGTCAATTTCTATATAAACTATTAAAACACTCGTAGGTACAATGATGAAGTTTTTGGCTCACAAAGAGCCCTCGAGGATTCAATTCTAGCTTGAGTGCAAAGGCCCAGAGTTATTTTAAGAAGTTTGGGCATTATGCCAGTGAATGCAAAAAGAAAGAATATGATATGAGAAATCATAATCATAATGTAATATTCTCTAATGCAAAAGAAGTTGAACCAGAGAAGAAGGAAATGGGTGGAGCTTTCCTTTTAACTTGTAATGTAGCTGAGAAAGTAAATAAGAAAGTATGGTACTTGGATAGAAATTTAAGCAATCATATGTGTGGAAACAAAGAAATGTTTAGTAATATAGATGAATCAATTAGATCTAAAGTGAAGATGGGAACAAACAATAAAGTTCATGTTATGGGTAAAGGTATTGTATCCATTCTCACCAAGAAAGGAGACAAGAAGCATATACATCATGCTTTCTTTGTTCCAAGGTTGAAGTATAATCTTCGCAGTATTGGACAACTTGTTCAAAATTGATATAAGGTGAATTTTGAGAATGGATAATGTGTTTTATATGATAAAGGTGGAAGCAACAATATGATTGAAATTGTGTAGATGACATATAATAGAATTTTTCCTTTGAGGATGCAAAGTGTAACAGGTGTAGTAACATTCAAAATAATAGCCATTGATCAATCCACACTCTGGACATCTCAGGTATGGGCATTTAATTTTTTGTGGATTGAATGTTATTTATAAAAAGTAAATGGTTAAAGGATTTCCTCCTATTCAAAGCCTAGATCATGTGTGTGAGGAATGCATATTGGGGAAGTAACATAGAAATGATTTTCCCTCAGGTAAATAAAGGAGAGAAAGCTCACCTCTTGAGCTAGTACATTCAGATTTGTGTGGTCCCATGAAATATCCCTCAATGAATAAAAGTTTATATTTCATTACTTTCATAGATGACTTCAACAGAAGAACATGGGTTTATTTCTTGAAAAATAAATCAGAAACATTTGAAGTATTCAAACAATTCAAGGCCTTGGTTGAGAAGCATAGTGGCCATTATATAAATACATTGAGAATAGATAGATAGGGGGAGTATATATCAAATTATTTTTTAAAATTCTGTAAAGAACACGATATCAAGAAATAATTTGCAACAAGGTATAAACTTGAGCAGAATTTGTAGTAGAGAGAAAAATAGAACCATTCAAGAAATTGCAAGGAGCATACTAAAAGCAAGAGGATTGTCCAATGAATTTTGGGAAGAAGTAGTTAGGACATCAATATATCTGTTGAATAGATTTCCTACGAAGAGTGTGAGGAAAAAAATACCTCAAGAAGCATGGAGTGGAAGAAAGCCAAGTGTTAATCACTTGATAGTTTTTGGATGTGTGGTATATGCACATGCACCAAAGAATATCCGAAGATCAAAATGGGATAACAGAGGAGAGAAGTGCATTTTCATTGGATATAGTGAGCAATCAAAATATTACATATTGTATAATCTAGTTACAAAGGAGTTGATAATCAGTAGAGATGTTCAATTCATTGAGGAAGCATCTTGGGAAGATGCACAAGTAGTGGAGTAGCCACAAAAAAATGTAAATGCACCTATCATTATGCGTGAACCAATAGAAGGAAGAGTGGAAAATGTACAAGTTGACACCCATTTCTCAAAGGGTGAATATTCAAATGGAAGTAGCCAAAAAAACTTACAAGGACCAAAAATGAAGCATTCTCATCATCATAGACTCATTTGCAGCAACAAGGAAGAATGAAGAATGTTCTAGAGATCTATGATCAGTTAAGGTATGAAGAAAATGAAGATGAAATGATTAATTTTGCTTTATTTTAAGCAGCAGTTGATCCTATTTACTATGAAGAAGCTATTAAAGAGAAGAAATGGTGTGAAGCCATGGATGAAGAAATGCATGCAATAGAAAAGAATCAAACATGGGAGCTAGTAGATATTCTTTAAGGAAAGCAAGTAATTGGAGTAAAGTGGGTTTATCAAACTAAATTACTCCCAAAGGAAAAATTGAAAGACATAAGGCAAGATTAGTTTTCAAAGGCTATAAATAAAAGTTTAGACATGATTATAATGAGACATTTTCTCCAGTAGCAAGGTTAGAGACTATAAGAACAATTATTTTTTAGAGCTTCTCATCATAAATGGAAAGTCCATCAAATGGATGTAAAATCAACCTTCCGAATGGAGTGTTAGAAGAAGAAGTGTATGTGGGCTAGCCACCTGGTTATGAAATCCTAGGGCATGAAAGAAAAGTGTACAAGCTGAAAAGAGATTTGTATGGTTTGAAACAAGCACCAAGAGCTTGGTATAGTAGGATAGATTCCTACCTGATTAGTAATGATTTAGAAAAATCATAGTGAGCCCACACTCTACATAAAAGAAAACAATGGTGATATTTTAATTGTTGTTTTGTATGTAGATGATTAGATTTTATAGGAAATTCGAGACAAAGTGATTGATCAATTTAAATCAACCATGAAGAAGGAATTTGGGATGAATGATTTGGGATTATTGAAGTATTTTCTTGGTATTGAAGTCAAGCAAACAGAACAAGACATTTTTATATGTCAAGCAAAGTATGCAAAATAAGTTTTGTAGAGATTCAGAATGTTGGATTGCAAACCAACATCTACACCAATTGAATTAAGTTTGAAATTGACAAAAGAAGATTGCATAAGTAATGTAAATCCTACAAGATACACAAGCATGGTAGGAAGCTTGATGTATTTAACTTCAACAAGACCATACATTATGTATGTAGTTAGTTTAATTTCCATATTTATGGAGACACCAAAAGAGTCTCACTGGAAAACATGAAAGTGAATATTGAGGTATGTGAATGGAACAAGAAATTATGGAATTCTATATGCTACTAATAATGATTTTTAATTAGTTGGATATACAGATAATGATTGGGAAGGTATAGCCTTAGTTGATATAAAGAGCACATATGGATATGTGTTTAATGTTGGATTAGGATCCATTTCATGGGCTTCGATGAAAAAAATAGTAGTTTCATTGTCCACTACTGAATAAAGTATATTACAAAAAAATCAGCAACTTTTCAGATGATTTGGTTGAAGAGAATCCTCTCATATTTGCATGAAGAGCAACAAGGAGGTTCTGTGATTTATTGTGACAATATGTCTTCAATTGCATTATCTAAAAATATAGTTTTTCATGGCAGAAGTAAGCATATTGCAATCAGGTATCATTTCATTCATGAATTGGTTGAGAAAGGAGAAATTGAGATTAAATTTTGCAAGTTAGAGCAAGCAACTAGCTGACATTTTTACCAAACCTTTGTCAAAGGAAAGATTTGAACATTTAAGAGAAAATTTGGCCATCATAAATGGACCATCTATCTTCAGAGATTAATTTCTTGTTTGGCTCAAGATAAAGGGGAGTGTCATAATTCTTTAATGTTTTAGTTAATAAACTCCCAAATTTGAAAATTTTCCTCCCACTTAGCCAGCCACCACATCAACCAACATTAATTTTGTGGCCCGTTAATTATTTTTTTCCATTAAAATATTTCACTCCCCATTAAGCCACTTTCCACACGGCTTTATTCATAAGCCATCCTCATCTCTCTACCACAGACTTTAAAGTCCATAATGCATTGGTCTACATAATATTTGGGTATGGCTTTATAGATTACTGTGGAATATTTGTAAACTGCCTATGCCACCATTTTTTAATATATATATGAGGAATTTTATATTATTTCAGGTCTATTCTCTGAGTATAGCTTTTGCAATAAAGAAGAAAGTAAATATATTTTTATATATTTACGATAATGGTAAAAATTAAAAAGGGGATGTTTTATATGTAGAAGCATTTTAAAATACAACTCTTAGCATATAGAGAAGAGACAATGGAGAATAAATAAGAGCAACAACTCAAAGGAGAAAAGAGAGGGAAAATACGAGAGAGAAGAAATCAGTCACTTTCTCTTAAATCTATTAAACTTGTGGGTCCTTTGAACTTTTTGTTCCAACTGTCCCAAGTTCACTTGGGCTCTCTATTCCCGATCACCCACATCGGCTGCATCGTGCACTTCACGTACTTTGGTCCTACTTGTCCTAGAAGTGATTGTCCATTTTGTCCCTACTTTTCCGCATCCACGCCCACATAGGCTGAATCACACTTTCGCATCCCTCATGTCCCAAATGTACCAAAGGCCATCCGGGTTAATTTTTCTCGCTCTTCTCGATCCTTGCTTTTTGAGTTGGTGTATATGAATTTAATGCTCATTTATAACCTTATCTCTCCTAAACGACTATTTAATGGGACTCCCTTCTACGCATTTTACACACTAATTTCTCATTGCCATTCACTCATACCCTTACAATTGAAACCGTCTACTCGCGTCCCCATTTCCCTTGCATTTTCATTGCGGATTCAGGCTGTAAGGTTGTTTTTCTAAGCACTATCAATATGAAGATCAAGTTTCAGGGTCACGAGCAAGTTTCTCCGCTCGAGTCCTCTGTTCCTGATATCGGGGATAGTGAAGTTCGTCACCTAGACTTTGGTGATTTTTGGACCAAGTTGACAGACCCGAACCCCTCTCCCATGGCACAAATGATTAATGACAGCAACTTAACGTTTTCTACTGGTTTCCCAATCTCAGTGCAATGTGCCGATACTGTGCTCGCATGCGGAGCCCACTTCAACCCCAATACAAGTGAATTGACCAATGTGCATGGGAGCTCATCGCTAAAATTGATGCTGCCACCATTTCCACTACCCTAAGGATCCCCGAGATGGAAAATTCTATGGTAATCTCTCAAAATCAAGCACAAGCTCTCTTTGATCAAGACAGTGAGAAATACAAGGCAAGAGTAGAAAATTCGTGGTTGAAGAACCCTAAGAAGGGGGCATCCCAACTATCAAAAGCTCTGTTTAGGGCCAATTTAAATGAGGAGCTATCTGATTTCATTATTCTATTGGCTTGTGTCATGGGATTTCCCTCTACCAGTGAGTTCCACTTTTGGATGTGCCCACTCATCAACATTTTTGTGAAGGTACCAAGAACATTAATTGGGTAGAGATCATTTGCATGAACTTGACAGAGCAGTTGTCCAATGTACAGTAAAATAAGAATTTCTACATGACTTCTTATCTTATGTATACCCTAGCAACATCCAGGTAATGGTTTGGTTTCACATACATTGATGCTGAGAAAGGTGATCCCATCTATGCTTACTGCCCTTAGTTCACCCTTGACACCAACAATCACAATTTCAGAAGGGGTGAATGATGTTTTCACCATGTACATTATGAAGCTTCTAGAGAGTGACACTGCTAGGAGATTTTTAGATGAGGCCATGAGCCTAATAGCAAAGTATGGAGCCTACATCATTCAATTCAGAAGGTTCTCTTATATCAGGCTAGCCGGTTATGAGAGCACTCCTCTCAAGCTCCCCATGTTTTGTAATGATAAGATGGCTCTGATTGAGGTGTGCAGACAATTAGAAAAATTGCATAGGACCTGCAGAGACAAGAAAATCACTGGGCTACATTTTCCCTTATCTTTGGGAACTATACATGTAAAATAGCTCTGGATGCCCGAACATAGAGAGAGCCCTTACTTCCATCACTGTCCACTTCTTCAGGCCTATAACCTATTTCAACCTGAAGAAATTCATTGAGTTGAATCTCAGAATCAACTACCATCACAGGGTAGATACTGAAGACTACTGGGCTGATTGGGCAGACGACTTTGAGGCCAGGCGGAGGAATTATGGTAGATTTCCCCTTCAGCTAATACAAGAGCTTAACCTGTATCAGATTCCTGAAGGAATTCAAGATGACCACATAGATTTATTATCAGATGAATATGATACTATGATGAAGCATACTCCTTTATGGGATGCGGCTGGTTTAAAAGACAAAAAGATGATTTGGTTAAGATTCTAGCTCCTGTCCTAGTAAGAACCAAAGTTTGGTTTGACAGAAAGGTTCGAGAGCTGAGGAAGAATACAGGAGAGTCTTCCTCCAAAGACACTTCAACACCAAGGAAGGAGTCACAAACACCTAGCTCAAAGGTACCTGTATGAACTCCTCCTCCTTCATCAAGTAAAGAACCTACATCATCCACCCCTTCCTCATCCACTCAGGTATATCAGAAGAAGGTGAAGGAAGTCAAAAAGGATCCTGTTGAAGAAGATCATCTGCCCAAACATTCAGTATTATCTTCTAGGCCAGAGAACATCATTGTTCTTAGTGAAAGTGAAGATAGTGAAATGCCAATTCCTGCAAGTTCTTCAGAAGCCACAATGGATAAGGAGCAGGAAATTCATAACACTAAGCCTCCTAGTACCATGGATTCCTCTTTCCAATAAGCCTCATATACTCCAATCACAAATCTACTAGAGGAAATAGTGGTAAATACTTTGAGTGCCATGAGTTCTCTTACTCTTGGTTCCCTTTCTCCCCCTTCTTCTTCTTCCTCCACTTTTACATGGGTGTAACCTTTTGTTGATAATAGGAAGAGGAATTCTTCTTATCGCTTGTTAGGGCCCAATTTTGATGTTGTGGTGGCCTTATTGGGAACTACTCCTTCTGCTCCTGCAAAGAAAGCTAGAAAAACTTCAAGGATAGTGGATAATACCCAAGGTCAAGCAATTCCTTAAGATAACCAAGCCCAAAGTTGAAGGGCCAGAGCAAGATTTGCAAGCCTCTGATCTGGATCTTTCTAGGATCTTAATGGGAGATTATACCCCTGAAATTGAAATCCATAACCTGCAGGAAATAGTGACCAAGGTTATTAGAAGGGTAGAAAAAGGAAACCATATTATAGAGTAGCTAGAGGAGCAGTCTCGGATACTTTCTGGTTTCATCAAGTCATTGTTGTCTACGGATAAAGTTCTAGATCCTACCCCACCGCTGCCTCCCACCACCTGTGATCCTTAGTCAAGATGAAGTCTAGAGAATTAAATACATGCACAGGTACTCCATCTACGGGAGGGCTATGGAAGACATGTTGATGATATGGTCATTACAGGTTTGAATTTCATTGGAGAAGCCTTCAAACTTAATGAGAAGGTAATTGCTTGATAAAAAAGCTCTCCTATGCCATTGGAAATATGGATAAAGAGCTTAAAATCTGGAGTAGCTGCATAGTAGACCTTTTCTGATGGGGTAGGTCTGATGAAAATATAATTATGGAAAGTAAGGTTTTTGATGATGCTAAAGATAATTTGTCAAAGTCATGGGTTTTCAGCGTAGAATGGAAGATAAAAGTGTTGGAGGACGCTTTGGGAGAATTAAAGAATAGTTGGTAGAAAGGAGAGGCCTTCAAAGCTTTGGTGATATCTACTTTTAAGGATATTCACTGTCATCTCCATGACGAGACTTTAGGTGTGCCTTTCTCCCTCCAGGAATTTAAGACTAAATTTAGAGCTTTTGTCAAGGAAAATTTGTTCAAGGAGGACTCAATGACCAAAGAGAAGATAAAGGAAATTTTCTCTCTCCAATATTTCATTGAGGAAGCTAATAAAGAATATCATACGCACACCGAGTTTGATAAAGAAATGGAGAAATGTTTGGGATCTTGGACCCAAGCCACTGCCAACACATCAGTCCCATGAGGCCAAGACATAGCGAAAGCATTGAAAAAATTTAGACAATGGATCCTCAAGTCGGTAGGCCCTCCCCAATCATAAGCATTTGTTTCCTCCTCCCAACATCTCTCTTCCTTCTTTTTCTCAATTCAGGCTTATTGTAATTAGTTGGGGGTTTTGCGTCAAACATCTCTTTAACTAAACACTTTAGTTAAAAGAAGTAGTTACCAAGTGTAACTGATTTGTAAAATTATATAATGGGCTCTCTCTACCATTTTGAGGGGGCTAGAACTTGGCTTATTTTTGAAAGTGTAAAGAGTAAAAACCAATCAATACAAGAGCTTTTCCCTCCTTTGTCTATCTGGTCTTGTTCTTTTATCACTATCCGCTGAATACTTTTGAATCATTTGTCTGTATTATGTCAAGAAGCTTTGTATTCTTGTGGGTGTTATTTACGGAACTTTGTGTCTTTGCAATAACATCTTATTGATTCAAATGAAAATGGTTTTATTCCAAATAATTTTATTCTGGCATGCATAAGGAATTATTTTGTTATCTATAGTTCTGGAGAATGCCTTTCTGCTCATTTCCATTACTTCATTCCTCTGTACTTTTATATTGATGATCCATTCTATTTTGAAACACTTTCATGGTATCCAAGTTCCACATTAAAAATATGCATTGTACATATGTAAATAATCTTGGTCTTTAAATATGGGAACCTCTCCCATTAAAGAGGAGGGACTTCTTGTCCCCTGACTGTTGCTCTCAAAAAAGTCCTTTTTGATGACCAATAGTTTTTGGCGACTCTGCTAGGATTCATTTTCTTAAAACGTATTCCAGTTCTATGAACAATTTCTTGATCATCCTTTGATCTGGTGACTCCACGTTTTACTCACGGAAGGATGGCCCTTAGTATTGAAGATTCTCAATTTCAATTTTTGGAACAACAAGGTTTTCCTTTTCCTTCAATAGGAAGGAATATAAGAGCTCGTTTAACAAGAACTCCTCCTGTTGAAGATAGAACCCATATAGGTGTTATTCCTTCAGATCAACTCAGACCTAATCTCCATGCTCTAATTCTTGTTGGTGTTTCAGTTCCCCTTCAAGCCATCTTTCCAAGGATGGTAGCACCATTGCCTTGGGGCCATCGTGTCAAGCCTCTCGCCCTTCCTTAACCTTTGCATGAGTTACCCAGAGGTAACAGGAAGAACTTCCCCAAGTTTAGAGGTGATGGCAAGGTACATCCTGATGAACATATCACAGCCTTCATAGTATCCTATGGAGTTCTCGAGTTGAACATGAAGTTGTCTCGGTGAGGCTTTTTGTAGAGACTTTACAAGATAATGCAGCAGATTGGTTCTATCACCTTCTAGCTAGGGCCATTACTAGTTGGACCACGATGAGGACAAGATTTGAGAACCATTTCAAACCTGCAGAGAATGTACATGCTTTTCTTGCACATATTTCTCAAAAAAGGACTCATAAGAACCCATGAGGGAATTTGTGGCTAGATTTACCAAGCTAATTAACAAAATCCCACGGACACTCAACTTGTGGATCAAATTCAAAAATGTTTTTCCGAATTCTCAATTACGAGGTTAGCTATGAATTAAGAAGAGCCCGATCTCATGGCGTTAGTCGAGGATCAGGACTCTTGTTGTTAGTGTAGAAGATGATTTGATTATGCGGAAAGTTGAAAAAGACCCTTCTAAATCTATGTTTTCTTCTTCCTCTGTTCCCTCCCGGGCCTATCTTGATCCATTAGTACAAAATCTTTCCAATGATCTCATTGCCATCAAGAAATAATTGGCTCAAGCATGCCCCTACTTGCGAGATGTTTCCTAGAAGGAATTTTCAGCCTATAAATCGTTTTCACTGCTTCTCATACAAGGCTAGAACTTGAGGGCCACCTATCAAGGTCCATTAGCATAACTGTGAGGTTGAAGAGCACGAAGATGAAGAGGTTAATGAAGATTGTGAAGATCTTGAAGAAGAGGTTGATGGAGAGATTGAGGAACTTGAGGGATCTTGAGTTAATTTCTTCACTACTGAAGGTGTTGATGAGGAAGATGATTATGATGAGGTAGTAGTAGACATGAATAGCGAATCATACATTGTCATGACTTGAGAGTAGAAAAATAAAAGGGAGAAAGTGATGCAGCCGCTAAAAGATCCAAGGAGCATCCCACGACTATCCCTATGATTGTAAAAAGAGGATCTCCTATCCCCACCACATCCACACAGAAGGTGAGTTCTGCCAATTCTGATTTTCCTAATTCTTCCACTAAATTTTCTTCTTCTTCCACAACACCTAAACCTGATAAACCTAAGATTTCTAGTGATGATAGCCCATCCACCTCTGGATATTTTGATATCATTGATCACCTCAAAAAGACAAAGGTTAAAATTTCAGAGGCTGAGTATTATCAAACCCATCCCAAATCTTTTGCCAAAATGGTTCACTTTGTTAATTCTCAATCCAAAGCTTCTTCTAAAGGTCTTTTACCTAATCCATCCTCCGCACCCCAACCCAATGCAGTATTATCGTCACCTCACCTAATGAAAAGATCAAACCATTCTATGTGACCCTTCTTATAGTAGGCCATAAACTTAGCAACTGTGTCATAGATTCAGGAGCATCAGATAACGTAATGCCTACCAAAGTATCTCATGCTTTGGGCCTAACTCTCACACACTTATGGGTCTTGTTATTCCATTGAGAGTAAGGAAGTATCCCTAGTTGGAAGAATTAAATATGCACAAGTAGCTTTCACTACTTCACCTGAGAAAAAGGTCTTAGCTACTATCCTAGTAGCGGATATCCCTCCTTCATATGGTATGATGTTAAGCAGGAACTTCTTTAAGGATGTAGGAGGAGAAATTCAAATGGATTGGTCATATGCCCTCATCCCAATCAATGGGAAAATGAAGAAGTTGTTTCCTGAGAAGAAATATGAGTATATTATACAAAAGCAGATGATCCCAAAGCACAAATACTTTACGAGGATATGGGGCGCGGTAACTATATGATTATGTCCCTGGAGGAAACTCAACTTCCCAAAGGAGTACTTCATGATCCTAATGAGGTTTGGATTTTAGAATTTGATGGAAGTTGTTCCTCGGCTGGTTCTAGAGCTGGTGTAGTATTAATGTCTCCTGAGGGAAAATTTCATCCTTTCTCATTCAAACTACAATTTGAAAATACTAATAATATAGCAGATTATGAAGCCCTCATTCTTGGACTTAGCATGGAAAAAGATAAAGGTGTGAAGAATCTTCTAACTCGCGAGGATGTAGAACTAGTTGTCAAGCAAGTTAGAAATATTTTCATGTAAAGAATAGAAGGTTGAAGCATTACAGGAATCAATTTTGGGATTCTATTTAATTCCTTGATGCCTTCTCCATTGAAGTAGTGCCTAGGGAAAAGAACACCAGGGCCGATTCACTAGTTGTCTCAAGATTTTTGCTGATACCTCATCCTGACTTCTCTCAAGATAGGTTTACCATTGAGATGATCCATAGGCCCAGTGTACCTGATAACACAAGTAACTAGCAAGTTTTCAATGATGATCAGAATTTTCTTTCTTTCTTAGAGCTCGGGGACAACTTTGAATAGTTTTACTTTGAAGGAAGTGACAATCTACCTCATGAGAGTGTGGCTTCTAATGAAGAGGATGTCAAAGAGGAAATAGATCAAGATGGGTGTATCAAACTCAAAGGTAAAAATATTCCAAAAGGATTGGTGAGTTTAGAAGAATTGTTTGATAAGCATGACATGTATGTTAAATCTAAAGCTTCTACTAGATCACAACAATCTGCTGAGTATGAAAAAACTAACATTGGGAGTTCTGTTGTCCCTAAGATTGTGAACATTGGAAAATGTTGTACCTTTGGAAGAAAAGAAGAGGATCATCAACCTTTTAAAGAGGTGTAAGGATGTTCTTGTATATTCATATGAGGATCTAAAAACTTTCCAACCAAAGGAGATGCAGCATTTCATCCCTCTCAAACACAGGATTAAACCTTTCAAGTGAAGAAAAGGCAATACAATCTAAGATAGCTGACACTATTTTTTAGGAAATACAAAAGTTGTTGAATGCCAAAATTATTTTTCCCATCCACCATTCAACAAGGATTGCCAACATTGTGCCTGTCAGGAAGAAAAATGGTGAGATTCGTATCTGTGTTGACTTCAGGAATTTGAATTAGGCTTCTTTGAAGGACAACTATCCTCTACCCATGATGGATCAAGTCTTGCAAGCTATTATGGGGTCTGAAATGTTGTCCATGCTTGATGGCTTCTCAGGGTATAATCAAGTAGAATTCAATACCACGGATCAGCACAAGACAGGATTTCACTACTCCTTTGGGTACTTTTTCCTACAAGAGGATTCCTTTTGGACTCATTTCCAAAGAGATATGGACTTGGATTTTGGAATTTTGAAAGGGAAATGTATTGTTGTATATCTAGATGACCTAAGCTTGTGTTTTCCAAAACTAGAGCAGATCTTTTTCAGCATCTAGAAACAGTTCTCTTAAAATGAAGAGAACATGGGATCTCTTTGAATCCTAAGAAATCTATCTTTTGTGTCACTGAGGGAAAATTGTTAGGACATGTTGTCTCTAAATATGGCATAAAAATTGATCCTAAACAGGAGTTCAATCCATTCAGTAGATTCCCCTTCCAACTAGCAAGAAGGGAGTGCATTCTTTCTTCGGTAAGATCAACTTTCTGAGAAGATTCATCCCTAATTTTATAGAGCTAACCCTAAATATCTCCCAAATGATGCAAGGAAAACAAACATTTGGCTAGTCTTCTGAAGGAAAAGAAGCGTTTGAAGGTATTAAAAAGGTTATTACTAGAAGTCCTATTTTAGCATGTCCATATTTTAGCAAAGATTTTATTATCTATTGCTATGCCACAGATAACACCCTAGCTGTTGTTTTGACTGAAAAATATTCTAATGATCATGAACTTCCAATTGCATTTATGAGCTACATTCTTAAAAATCATGAGTTGAAATACACAATGATGGAGAAACATGCTTTTGTAGTGGTTAAAGCTGTCAAGTAGTTTAGATTTTATATTCTTAACTCTCACTCCATGGTACTTGTGCCTAACACAACTATCAAGTCTATTCTCATGCAGCAAGAGTTTGGATCCAAGAGAGGGAACTGGGTGGAAAAGGTTTAAGAATATGATATTGACATCAGACCAACCAAACTAGTCCGTGGAAAAGGCTTGTGTGAACTCATCGCTGAGGGAGCTAGTCATGAGTTACCTAAGGATGAAGTTAATCTTCCTAATATTCTGTTTCTCAGCTCAATTGATGAATGGTATGCTGATATCACACATTTTCTCACCTATGGAGAGTGTCCCTATCATTTGATTGCCAAGGAGAAAAGAGCTGTTAAGTTAAGATCAGCCCAATATGTGTTGTGGGAGAATGCATTGTTCAAGCGTGGAATGGATGGAAGATTTCTGAAATGTGTGGATAAAGAACAACAGAGGAAGCTTCTTTCAGCTTTCCATGATCAAGTATGTGGAGGCCATTACTCATCTACTGTCACTTCTCACAAGATTCTTCATGCAAGATACTATTGGCCTACCTTCTTCAAAGATACATCGAAGTGGATTGATAAATGCGAAGCCCCTCAGACCTTTGTGGGTAGACCCAAGTTGGTTGCCTTGCCTCTTAAGCCAATCATGATTGAAGAGCCTTTTCAACAATGGGGTTTAGATTTTATTGGAACACTTAATCCCTCTTCAAGTGCCGGACATACCCATGTATTGACTGCCACAGATTATTTTACTAAGTGGGTAGAATCCATTCCAGTAAAGAGTACTACTTCTGAAGTAGTATGCAATTTTATCAAAGAAAACATCTTGGTAAGGTTTGGTGTGCCAAACAAGATTATGACTGACAATGCTTCAATTTTTTTCTTCGATCGAGATGATGGATTTATTTTATGGATATGACATCTCCCTGGCTCACTCTTCAGATTATTATCATCAGGGGAATGGGCAAGTAGAATCAACAAACAAAAATCTGGTGGCCATAATAAGGAAATTGGTTAATGAATCTCAGAGGAACTAGCACAAGAAACTCTATGATGCTCTTTGGGCAGACAAGATTACACCTAAAAGAGCTATTGGTATGTCCCCTTTTCAAGTAGTATATGGTGTGGAAGCTTAATTGTCAGTAACAGTAGAGCTACCAACGTTACATTTTATGAAGGCCATTGAAGACACTAGCTTGATGATTCTTTAGATAAAGGATCATGTATCTTCATAACTTGAATGAAGATAGATTGCAGGTTGCTTTGATAGAATATCTAATCACCAATAGAAAGTAAAATATTTGTTTGATAAGAAGGCGGGTTTAGGGATTTCAAAGTTGGAGACATTGTTTTCTTTGTGGGATAAAAGACATGAGTCTCGAGGAAGCCATGACAAGTTTGATTCTCTGTGGCTCAAACCTTTCAAGATCGGGAACTTTGCTGGTGAGAATTCTTTCTACCTTGATTATATGGATGGTTCTTCTCTCAACATCCTTATAGTGGGCACTACGAAATTGTTTAATTCTAGGTGAGTAGGAAGTCCTTTGTATATTATGTAGAGGGTGTGTTTTTGTTTTCCTTCCCTTGCTTTTTGGTGTGTTTTCTTTGTTTTTTGGGGTGTTGTTTTCTGTATTGGTTTGCTTTTGACTTCGTGGCCCAATGGATAAGGCACTAGTCTTCTTCCCAAGTTTTCGAGATTTTCTACGTTGTCTCATTCTTTAGATCCAACCAAGTCATCCCAAGAAAGAGCCAATTGTTGTCCTCTCAAAATTTCCCCTCTTTCGAAGGCTAAAAAGATCTATGGATAGGCGAGCCAACGGTGTGCGGGGCTTAGCCCCTCTTGAGAAAGCAAAGCGGCGGTTTATTGCTATTTCTACTAGCGAGGAACCTATGCAAGTCTCACATGATTTCACGCCTTGGGGTTGGAATCTCATCCCGATGAGAGTATTCCAGCTGTGAAAAGAAAGGAATGAAAGAGGGAAAGAGAAAGAACAGATCCGAAGGGAGAAAAGAAATGAATTCCAAAGCGAGAAAGGTCGGAAGATTTATGTTTTTAGTTTGGTAGTAAACAGAGCCAAACCTACTTGCATAAATAAACAAAGCAATCTTGATAAACAAATGACGGAAAAGTAGATATGAATCTAGCAGATTAAACACATACGAGATCTAACGTAAGAAAGATCTAATGTATACTCTGACTATTGAGCACAAAGTACGAATAATTGTATTCTTGTTCTTTTCTACATTCTGAGAAAGCTCAAAGTCTTTCTCTCCTCACTTCTATTTCTATACGAAAAATGTTCACCCTTGAATACAACAAGTATTCTCATATTTATAGAATATGAGGGAGAGAGAAGACAAAATGGAGCTAACCACTTATTTACAAAAATATTTACAAAATATCTAAAAGTCATGTTGACTTTGACAACTTTGATGGATGACATCATCCCATGATGCAACATGGATGATGTCATCATTTGTGCAACACACTTTTAGACATTTGAAAAGAAAGTCGGAGAATAGAGAGAAGAAGAAGAAGAAGAAGAAGAAGCTACTCATCATCATCATCCTGCTGCCGAAAAGGGGTTGCTTTGTTTACGATCTTGCTCGGTGATGATATGTGGAAGCTGAGCGAGCGGTATTCCAAAAACTTGCTGATCATTGGCCCAAATTGATCCTGTGATGGATCCTTGTGCCGTTCGCGATGGCTTCAAGTCTCCGCTTCGTCTATGAGCTTTTAAGGAGTTTGGAATAATCTTTCTCCGCCTCGATAAGGAACCCGATGAAGTCCCTACAAGCAGTAGGTTGTTGATAGATTCGATGTCGAGCGTGACCTTATTTTGTCCCTTGAGAGGCTATCTCCTTGAAAATCGGATAGTGTCATCGGTGATCTCAAGGTAAGGGAAGGAGTGAGCAACCACAGAGTCATGGCGAGGACAATTTTCTCCATTTGATGCATTGCATCCAGGGCCTCTTCCTTTACCTTGTCTATCTTTTCTAAAACAAATTCCAGCTGATCTATCCGATAGTCCAAAGTGGACATAGTTTTGTTGAGGGCCCTTGGATGGCCGAATACTCCGAACTTGACCAGATCTTCGACTGAACAGTCGAACATTTGTTGGAAGGTCTCGTGCTGGAGTCTAGCATGCTCTAACTCTTCTGATATTGGGCCTGCTAATGTTTGGAGTTCCTTGTTCGCCTTCTCGATGTTCAGGTATAAACTGATATACTCGGCGATTACTTTTTCACTATCCTTGAGGATTTGGCTCCTCCAAGCAGAAACGGCCATACCTTGCTCGCCGATTTTTGAATACTCATTGATCTTCTCTCTGGTGAGCGGCTCGGGAGTTTGGCGGCGATTGTGGGAGGTGCACTTCCCATCTTACGTAAGGCACTGAAGCGAGATATTTGTTACTGCTCCTTGGTAGCCTTTTCTCCTCTTTCGTTTCTGAAGCTTCTTGCAGAGTGCATCCCTTTGCGGAAAGAGCTTCCCCACAGAGACTTTACGAGGATGTCCCCATTGTGACTTGGGTCACGGTGAAATCTGTTGGAGACAGATCTTCTTTCTCTTTGAGGGGTTGGGGTATGCTATTTCCATGACTCTCTCACTGCGGCGCTCTTTGAGAAGCGTGTAACCGACTTGTGCTTCTTTGCTCCTTTAGCGGAATGACAGAAAAGTCCATCGGAGCGATGGGAACTTTCCTCTTTTGTTGGCTCATTCTTGAGAGATCAAGCTGGTCCTATAGAAGAAGGACCGAGAGACGAGAGGAGAGCGACAACGGTAGAAGAGGGGAAAAACGTGGAGACACGCGGCGGCGGCATTGAAAGAATAGCCGAAGAAATGTCCACGGGAGGGAGGGAAACCGCAACTGCAGAAGAGATAGGAAGGGAAGGGAGCTCGGAGATGAGGGAAGAAATAGAGGAAGACAAATCGGCGAGGGAGGAGAAGATAGATGAAGAGGCGGGGGAAAGAGTAGAAGAAGGGGCAGAGGACACAACCAAAGGAGTGGTTGCTTGAGTCACTCGAGGAGGGGAAGGAAGAGAAGAAGAAGGGATAGAAGGGACCTCACGAAGTTGTAGCTTGGCCCGACATCACAGGTGGATGGGCGTATAGGACTATCCTCTGTCAATTCTTTCTCTGGCGAATCCGAGTTATTACTTGTTCGAGCTACGAAGGAAGAGGACTTTCGGGGGCTTCCTCTGAATGGTGCTAGGTTCACCTTCGGCACCTTTGCCTTTATTGCACTTCTTTGACCTTGGAGGTGCGTTGCCCAAAGGGAAGTTGTGAAATCTACCCCGAGGTAGATTAGTCCGTTCATGCGGCACCGATGCTACATTCTCCGCATAGTCTCTTTGACCCTCTCCTCAATTGTTTGAGGAGCTTTGCTTCTGTCGATGTCCGGGAAAGGCCAATCATCCCCTTCCGTGTCATTGTACACCTTGTCAGTTTCGTCTTCCGTAGTTTGGAAGCCTTTGGGGACAATGGCCACTCCGTATTGGATGATTTCCGTTAATGCCAAGCGCGAGTGATCCTTTCTTCTGAGTTCCACCTCATGGAGAACGTCAATGTAAATATCCTCAATTTGAGGGACATGGATCGGATCCAGCTTAGCCCTTGGCAGACAGCCCCTAGGATCGAAGGTAGGCCTGGCTGGGAAGTCATGTTTCAAATTCAGCAACTCCAGCTCTGCGAACATTTCCTTCGCTTTGTGATAGGAGGAGCATGTGTACCGGCCCACTGTGAGGGGGAAAGGAGTTCCGCCCTTCTTTCTTTTGAGGCACTTTTCATGGTATGTGACCAGCTGCCTTGATAACTCCAGTAGAATCAGCTTTGGTCCAGCATACCTTGGTAGCCTGGTTGGCTCTCCCAAAAAGTTGGCAGCCCTTAGATAGGTGAACGTGGGAAATTGGGTGAACAAGGCTCCCCATTTCTCTGTGACTGCCACTATGTTCTTGGTCGTCCAGCTATGAGTCATGTTGGGCCTCAGCAGGCAGATGACGTGATAGAAGAATGCATCGTTAACTTTAGCAAATTGAGGGATACTATTCTCCAGCCTCAGCTCTGGATAGTAATCAAATATCTTGGCTTGAGGCCATACTCCACTTCGGTTGAGCCCTGGGTAATCCCTTGCCGATGCTGCAGCGTAGACTACATAGGAGTTCATATGAAATACTCCAGTTGTGGCAAGCTGTTGTAGCTGCTCAGAGATGGTGCTGCTTATTATTTCCCCCCAGCAGAAGCGCTGATCGGGCAAATTCTTATTCATTGTCTCCAGGTACCGCAGCATCCACTTATGGAAATAGTGGGCATCTGAAAGCCCGAAGACTCTGCTCAGGAAGGTGATCGTGTCACTGAGTTCCTCTGAGAAATCACTTCGGTGGATAGTCTGAGGCCACCGGGTCACCACCTTCTTATTCTTTAGGTAGACCTCATTCATCAACTGCATGCACTGGTCCTCGTTGTCTTCCCAGGCCTTGATGCATTCTGTTGGCTAACAGCCACGTAGTTCCGGTGGTGAGGGATGCCAAGCATTAACTCAAAATGACGGGCAGTGAGGTTTATGACTACCTCGCCCTTACTGTTCTCGACACATCTTGTGTCTTTGTTGTAACATTGGGCAACCACCATCATGAATTCGTTGTTTACAGCGCTGACTGGGATTCCGCCGGCGAAATGCAGAGCACTGCCTATTAACTTGTCCATCCATGGACTTCTTGTAACTTTTTGAGTTCTAACCCAGAACTCATCCATGTCGATGTGACCCAACTCGAGTCCACGACATCCATCGCACTCGGCACTGTGATTCGGGCATCGACCCTGATATTTGTATTTCATTTCTCTTCTTACATAGCTTAGCCTTTCCTCTTGGTTTGGTAGGTTTCTTGCTTAGCGTAGACATGTGTTCTTTCGAACTCGATTCTTGCTGATCTGCATGAAGAAGAAGTGAGACCCAATCCAAAAAGGTTGAATTAGTCATTTGATCTTCCATTGGAAAGCTAGCAGAAGAGAGAGTTAGAGATTATAAGGCTCAGGGCGCATGAAAAATGTATGTCTGAGCCAAATAGATAAGGCGCCTGAGAAAAGGAATGTTGCAGAGGTTATATTGGCGCCAAAGGCGCATGGCGCATGGATGAAGCAGGTTGCATTTTATAGCAGGGCGCACAGGAAATGCGTGTTACATTGGGGTTCGGTGCGCCCTTTGGCGCATGGATAGATTGTGTAACATTAACAAATGGTGCGCCAAAGGAATATGGCGCGGCGCATGGAGGGTTTACACAACATCATGTTACTGCAATGGAGGGTGCGCCCGCGCCTATGTAATCTTTATACTTGCGCGCAGAAGGCTTGTGTTGCATTGAAACTGGAGTGCGCCCTTTGGCGCATGGAAACATTATGCAACATGGACAAAGGGTGCGCCAAAGGCTTTTTAAGGAGGCGCGGGTTTTAGACTTGTAGCAACGCAAAAGGGCGCGCCTTAGGGCGCGTGAATTTCAAGCTGCTTGCAGATGGAAAGGTGCGCCATTTGGCGCGGATCTTGAGTATGTTGCATGGCGGGTAGATGCGCCAAAGGGCGTGATTGCATTAAGTGCAACATGACGCGCCAGTGCGCCATGGAAAATACACTTGATCACTCAATATAACTGATTCTTATTTCCTTCAAAGGATGCTTGGTGCAACAGGGTTTTTATAAAAGATCCAGCAGACCAAGAAATTACAAAACAGCCCCCTTTTTCCAAAAATCCGGAAGAGGGGAGGAGGAAGGGGGAGGAAAAGAAGAAAGGGAGACGGGAAACGAGAGGCAAAGACAGGGGGAAGCTAGCCTAAACATAAACATACTTCGATGAAAACCGGCCAAAGCAAGCACACCAAAAACCGGACAAAAACAAGCTCAAAGAACAGAAAACATAAAACAGGAAGGAAGAACCTCTTACCTTAAAATTATAGCGAAAGATTCCTTGAGCGGGTCCACAAAACGATGAAAGTGACAGAGCGGTGACAAGTCGGAAATATCACGTGCTTGAAAAAAGAATGAAAATGACATGGCGCGCACCGATATTTATAAAGAAAAACTTGTCGTGTCATGCGCTGACCACTTTTGAAATGGCGCATGAAAGCTAGCTTGTCGGCCGACAGAGGAAAGCGTGCGCCCTTTGGCGCATGGAAGGAATTGACAACGAGAAGAATGGCGCGCCTTTGGCGCACCAAACGCGTTATCGACATATGAATTTATGTGCGCCCTTTGGCGCACCAAAACTTGGTGTAACATAGAGATTACGTGCGCCCTATGGCGCACCAAAAACTGACTCAACATCCTTTGGCGCACCGAAAGGAGTGACAACATGGAAAACCATGCGCCAAAGGCTTTTAAGGGGGCGCATCAAAACTTGATGTTGCAAGGCAAAACCATGCGCCCAGCCAAAAAAGGCTCAAAAAGACTAAGTTCAAAAACTAGATTTCCCGGGGAGGGATTTTGCAATGTTTCGAACGCGAGGATCCCTAACGAGGGATCGAAACAAAATTTTCGGTATGGTTATCGGTAAAATTGCCCTTGTCAATTTTACGGGATAACAGCTGGCTCTTTCTGGGGACTATCCCTGAGCAAACTCGGGGGTAGAGAATCCCAGATCACATGTGCCTATCCATTGGGTACGGAGTCAAAAACAAGGGGGACCGGAGGGAGAACAAAGGAAACACACAACAAACCGAAAGCAAACACACGACAAAAGCAAACACACAACTAAAATAAACTGTACAAAGAAGAGAGCAAGCTCTACTTCCTGAAGATCTTGAGATGTTGCCCGCTATAGGGAAGCGGGAGCTCAACTCCATCCAGATATGAGAGATAGAAACTATTCTCTCCATTGAGTCGCTTGATTTTGAAGGGCCCTCTCCATAGGGAATCAAATTTTCCGTGCATGCCCTTCGGTTCTCTTCGCTTGTCCCAAAGAAGGACGAGATCTCCCACTAGAAAATCTCTCTGCTTGGCCTTCTTGTCAAAAAGCCTCTTCACTTGATTCTGATGTTCAGTGATCTTGTCGACCACTCTTACTCTCTTTTCTTCAAGTTCCGCCAGATACATAATTCTCTTTTCTAGAGAATTCTGAAAAGTTTCATCTTCGATTGCTCGTGCCAAGCGTAGAGCAGGAAGTTCCGCAGAAATGGGAAGTTCGGCATCAGTGCCATATAACACTTGAAAAGGTGACATGCCGAGAGATCTCTTGGGGGTAATGCGGTCCGCCCACAAAGCATCGTACAAAGACTTGTGCCACATGCGCTGATTTTCATCTACTAATTTCCGTATGATGGTCACCAAGTTCTTATTACTGGATTCTGCCTGACCATTTCCCTGAGGGTAATAATCGAGGCATGTGCTAAAGTTATTCCGTATTCATAGCAAAAACTAATAACTTCCCGCGAGGAGAAGTTAGAAGCATTATCAGCAACGATCTTGTTTGGAACACCGAACCTGACAATGATATTCTCTTTGATAAAACTGCAAACCACCTCAGAAGTGGCGTGCTTGACAGGTATGGCTTCCACCCATTTAGTGAAGTAATCCGTTGCTGTGAGGACATAGCCATGTCCGGCACTCGATTGAGGATTGAGTGCTCCAATAAAATCAATTCCCCATTGCCTGAATGGTTCATTGATAATGACCGGCCTAAGGGGAAGGGCAGCCAATTTGGGCTTGCCCGGCAATTCTTGCGAGGTTCACACTTTGCCACCCAGGTAGCCGCATCTTGAAAGAGCGTTGGCCAATAGTACCTGGCTCGAATGATTTTGTGTGCTGTCACGGAAGAAGAAAAATGACCTCCACAGGCTGAATTGTGAAAACTTTCCAGCAATTTACTTGCTGGGGCTTGTCAACACATCGCAGAAAGACACCGTCTATCCCGCGCTTATATAAACCGTCATCCCGGATGACATACTTAGCTGCCATGAGCTTTATAGTGCGCTTCTCCTTTGCAGTTAGGTGCATTGGGCATTCGCCGTAGGTAAGGAAGAAAGCGATATCGGAGTACCACTCATCACTGGTTGCAACAAATAAAACCAGAGGCAGAGAATCAGGCTCCTTTAGAGGGCTTTGCTCTTTTTGAGTACTGATCCTCTCTCTTTGGATTTTCAAGACCTTACGAATTTTCTTGTTTTCAGCCATTAGCTGACACAGGCCCTTGCCCCTCACCAGCTTGGTGGGCTTAATATCCAGGTCATATTCCTGGACTTTTGCGATCCAATTCCCTCTCAAGCTTCCTAACTCCTGCTGAGTTAGAATTGATTTCACCGCGGTGTCTGGGACCAGCACTACCGTATGCGAGTTCAGAATATAATACCTGAAATTCTTCACTGCTTTGACAACGGCAAAGGCGTGCTTTTCCAGCTGAGTCATTTTCAGTTCGTGAGGCTTGAGAGGAGAACTCATGAATGCGATTGGAGATTCAATATCCTCCGAGTTCTTTTGCATTAGGATTGCAGACACAGTATGTTCGGAGGCGTAACTATACATAATGAAGTTCTTGGAGAAATCCGGACATACCAGGACCGGTGCATGAGCAACAGAAGTTTTTATCTCCTCAAACGACCTTTTCCCTTCTTCACTCCATCTGAAAGTGGGTGACCCTTTCATCATGTTCAGTATGTGGCGGGTCTTTTCAGCAAAATCAGGAACAAAACGCCTAAGAAAGTTCACCTTTCCGAAGAAAGAATGAACACCATTCTTGCTTGTAGGCAGAGTAAGGCTTTGGATAGCCTTAACTCTTTCGGCATCGATCTTCGTTCCTTCTTTGCTAACCACATGGCCTAGCAATTTCCCTTCCGTAACCCCAAAAACAGACTTTTTGGGATTTAGGGAAATTCCATGTTCTCGGCACCTGGCCAATACTTGCTCCAAATGATCACAATGATCACTTCGTTGTTTAGAGAACACGGTTAAGTCATCTAGATAAACTACAATGACTTTTCCCATCATGCCTTTAAATGCAAAGTCCATGGCCCGCTGAAAAGTGGCACCAGCGTTAGTTAGGCGAAAGGCATCTGCTATAGGCAAATGTACCCCGAGGAGTAGTGAATGCTGTTTTGAATTGATCTTGGTGAAACTTCAATCGATTGTAGCACGAAAAACCATCAAGCATAGGCAGCATTTCGATCCGATTCTTGCTTGAGAACTTGATCCATTATCGGGAGAGGGTAGTTGTCTTCAGTGAAGCTTGTTCAAATTTGGAAGTCTACGCATATGCGTATCTCACCATTTTTCTTGCGCACTGGCACAATGTTTGCCACCCAAGTGCTGTGATGAATAGGGAAGATGATTCTTGCATCCAGCATCTTCTGAATTTCGGCCTGAATGGTGCCCGAAATCTTGGGATTATAGTGCCTCTGCTTCTGACGGAAGGCTTTGACATCGTCTCTTAGCGGTATGTCATGCTGAACGTCCTTTGGCTTGAAGGACTTTAAATCGGCATAGGACCATGCCAATACATCCATATATCTCTTCAACAACTTGACAAATTTCCGCTTTTCCTCTGGCGTGCAACATTTCCCGATGTTCACAAATTGCGGATGTGCCTCAGAACCTATATTGGTAGTTACTGTCTCTGCGGGGATGAGTCGAGGATCGTCCGCTTCTTCTTTTTCACAAAGCGGTCATGCACATCAAGCAGGCTCGGAGAAACCAGGCCCTTCGGAATTTTATTTCCTTTGGTGACATATGCCGTCTTTCTCCTCGATTCATGGTTTTGACTGTTGATTGATTCGCGGCATGTTGAGGTGGATCCTTCAAAATACAACTCATCAAAATTTTCTGATTTTTCTAGAAAGGCAATGAGGTGATTATCATCGTTGAATACACGCCAATCTTGAGAGTTATCAGCACGCTCGGGGCGGAAAACCACTTGATGGTGTATTTGTTCGTTTTCAAACCGGGTGCGGGAGCATGAGAGATCTTTGAAACGGCCAATGAATCGGCCATATCATTTTGAGCTCTTGGAATTGCTCTATTGAAAAAAGCATCAAATTCTTCGATGCTGTCCCATACTGCATTACGGTAGTGCCTGAGCCTTTCATTTTTCACTTGGTAAATCCTTTTGACCTGATTTACAACTAGCTCAGCATCACCTTGTACCTTTAGATTTTTAATTCCTCTTTCCTTTGCAGCTTGCATCGAGCAATAGAGATTCATACTCAGCAGTATTGTTAGTGTTGAAAAACTGCAACTTGAAAGAAAGAGGAATTACCTCCTCTTCGGGAGATATCAGCACGACTCCAGCGCCACATCCACTAGTCGCGTGAATGCCATCAAATTGCAAGGTCCAGATCTTATTGAGATCCTTTTCTTGAACAAAAACGTCCTTTGTATCCGCCTTGGTAGACAAAAAGTAGTTCCCCATCCCTGATGATTCAAAAAGGATTTGGGCTTTGGGATCTTCGGAGCTAGTGACCAAGTACTTCTTTTGGGATTCCGGTTCCAAAGTTTGCATTACGCCTTTGACTGGAATTCTAGCTTTAGACCAGTCCATGTGAATTTCTCCACCAACTTCGCTGCAAAAGCTCCTTCCTAGCAGAATTCCATAGGCTGCCGGAATGTCGACGAGGACGGTCATTTTTACTCTTTTATCCGGGAAGGCTGCAAACGCGAATTGCGCGTCTTTGATTTGGCCAATCAATGGTACTTGCTTGGTCTCCAATGAGTAACATCTGCCGAAAGGTTTGGTAAGAGTGAGGCCCAAAGCATGGGCGACTTTCGCCGGCATGACGTTATCGGAAGCTCCGGAATCAATTATACAGTTGCTCAACTTATGGCCGTTGATTAGGAGAGAGAGATAGAAAGGTTCTATCTTGCCTGATGTGGATGTTGAAGCAACATTTATGTGGGATTCAGGAGGAGTGGAAAGGATTCCTTTTGGGAAGCTGATTAGAGCGTATGACTTGACTGAATATATTTAGTTAATCTTACTTTGTTCGGGTTTGGTGAAGATACTCGGCTTGGACATTTGGATCTTGGTCTTTTTGCATGATCTATTATATCGAATGCGGCGTGAGGGTTGCGTTGGTAAAGGAATGAGTCCTTCACTTCGCGATGGTGGAGATAGGGTTGCGATCTTGATAGGAACATGAGGGCTGATTCGGAGGAGAGATGGGCGGAAAAGACTTCTTTGTAAAAGATTTAACAGGGAGTTGAGTAGGAAGAGGATTACCTCTTTTAACAATGGTTGGAGGCGCGTTTGATACGACCTTCTCTTTCTGCGCATGGGCAGCAACTTCCGCTTCCTTTCCTTGCGGCGGGTAAAAACAGCGTAGGATTGTCGCTTGCATAGCCACAGTACTCTCTTCTTCATCAGATTCATCCTCATCAAATTCCATGTATCAATAGTAGAGTCGCGGTCGGTTCACCGACATCTTGATCATCTTTGCCTTGAGGCGAAGGTTCTTCATATCTTGCTCTTCTTCTTGATCTCGGCGGAGCATTGGACCAGGAGGAGCTCAGCGCCAACCGTGGAGCGGTTGTAGGCAAGTAGCGCGGTCTTTGTGAAGCATTGTTAGGAACAAAATTCCTCGTGGGACATCCGGTACGAGGCCCAGGAGAGGCTGGGCCGGCTACTTTTTAATGCGAGCAGATCGTTCGCCATCTTTTGGAATCTTTGGATCGAGGCGAAGTAGCGGCGGGATCCGAAGATTTGGACTTTGATGATTCCTTTTCAACTCGCCGAGATATTATCAAATTGTCTTCTATCCGGATGGCGGCGGCTGAGCGAGAGGTAGAGTAGCTACTCGCTCTTGAAGGAGCAAGAAGCTGACTTTTGAGCTCATGGCGTTCACGAAGAAACACCACGATTCTCGGTGTTGGAAGCATGGCGGTAGGGACACGGTTGATTAATGCATTGACCGGGCGACAAAATCGCGCATGGTCTCATTGGCCTCCTTTCTTGGTGGGTGATCCGTGATAACAACGCAAATGCATCCTACGAAGGCTTGTACTGTCTTGAAAGCCTCCCATAAGGTAGCCCAGCGGTGATAGATCCAGTAGGCAAATGTTGAAACCATTCAGTGCGGGCCCTTGTAGAGTTTCAGGAAAAGGTGGGTGACACATCTTCGTGAGTCACATCCAAAAATCTTGCATGACATAATGAAAGCGAGATATGTGAGAATCCGTGCTTTGATTTCCGCTCCGTCAAATTTAGGAAAATTCTTTCGGATTTCCGTGAGGGAGCGCGTGAAGCTGGATGTGGCGGTGCGAGAGGACCCATAGCATTTCCCATGGTACCGCCATTTGAAAGGTGGAAAGAACACGGTTGGAAGGGTGGTTCATTTGGCCGAAGTGCAAAGCACTCTGAAAGGGGCGTGGATGTTCCTTGTGAAAAGACTTTTCTTCGTGAAGGTGAGACACTCTGGATGACCAGGCTCAAGCATTGAACTTAGTGATGAAAAGCGCGTCGGTGTCTACGCTGAAATTGTGCCTTTGAAGCGGATCGAAAGTAGGATCGACTTCTCCACGGGCTCTCTGCATGCATAAATGGTTCACTGCCGGTGTACCTTCCAGATTGCAATATTGTGGCGCCTTTGATTTAAAATTTATTTTTAGGTGTACTTGCTGATTTTCTGGTTTTCTGTCAAAAACCAGCGGCAAATGCACTACGAATATTTAAAAACTATCCTCTTCGAAAAACCGATTGCGGTTAATGACAAATAACAACGAGGATAAGATGGCAGGGAAGAATAGCAAGCTGATTTTCGGATCTGATTTTTACTTTTTCAGAGGGTTTCAAACTTTTTAGAAAATAGTCAAAAATCCAGATCTATGGAAAAATACTGATTTTTATAAAAACTCAGCGAACTAAAGATCTGTAACTAGGCCCGATCTATGACTCTCTATGAAGAAAATTTTTGATTTGAGCACTTTTGCAAAAAAAAAAAAAAAAATTTTTGGATTTTCAACAAAAGTGCAGATTTGCAAAGCGTGTGATTTTCTTATATTTTCGATTTTATATTATACCACTACCATAGATCATCGAGATCTATCCGTTCCCAGTAGTCGCCAAAAGCTGTTGTCGAAAATGCAGCGCGCGGACGGATCTATGGATAGGAGAGCAAGCCAGTGTGCGGGGCTTAGCCCCTCTTTGAGGCAAGACAAGCCCGGTTTATTGCTATTTCTACTAGCAGGAACCTATGCAAGTCTCACAGATTACGCCTTCGGGTTGGAATCTCATCCCGGTAGAGTATTCCGGGCTGCGAAAAGAAAGGAATGAAAGAGGGAAAGAGAAAGAACAGATCCGAAGGGGAAAAGAAATGAATTCCAAAGCGAGAAAGGTCGGAAGATTTATGTTTTTAGTTTGGTAAGTAAGAGAGCCAAACCTACTTGCATAAATAAACAAAGCAATCTTGATAAACAAATGATGGAAAAGTAGATATGAATCAGCCAGATTAAACACACACGAGATCTAACGTAAGAAAGATCTAATGTATAACACTGACTATTGAGCACAAAGTCGAATAATTGTATTCTTGTTCTTTTACATTACAAGAAAGCTCAAAGTCTTTCTCTCCTCACTTCTATTTCTATCTAAAAAATGTTCACCCCTGAATACTACAAGTATTCTAGTATTTATAGAATATGAGGGAGAGAGAAGACAAAATGGAGCCAACCACTTATTTACAAAGATATTTACAAAATATCTAAAAGTCATGTTGACTTTGACAACTTTGATGGATGACATCATCCCATGATGCAACATGGATGATGTCATCATTTGTGCCAACACACTTTTAGACATTTCGAAAAGAAAGTCGGAGAATAGAGAGAAGAAGAAGAAGAAGAAGAAGAAGCTACTCATCATCATCATCCTGCGGCCGAAAAGGGGTTGCCTGTTTCTGATGCTGCTCAGGTGATGATATGTGGAACTGAGCGCGGTATTCCAAAAACTTGCTGATCATTGGCCCAAATTGATCCTGTGATGGATCCTTGTGCCGTTCACTGATGGCTTCGCAAGTCTCCCGCTCGTCTATGAGCTTTTCCGGGAGTTTGGAATAATCTTTCTCCGCCTCGATAAGGAACCCGATGAAGTCCCTACAGGCCAGTAGGTTGTTGATAGATTCAGTGATCGAACGTGACCTCTGGCCCTGTCCCTTGAGAGGCTATCTCCTTGAAAATCCGGATAGTGTCATCAGCTGATCTCAAGGTAAGGGAAGGAGTGAGCAACCCTGGAGTCATGGCGAGGACAATTTTCTCCATTTGATGCATTGCATCCAGGGCCTCTTCCTTTACCTTGTCTATCTTTTCTAAAACAAATTCCAGCTGATCTATCCGATAGTCCAAAGTGGACATAGTTTTGTTGAGGGCCCTTGGATGGCCGAATACTCCGAACTTGACCAGATCTTCGACTGAACAGTCGAACATTTGTTGGAAGGTCTCGTGCTGGAGTCTAGCATGCTCTAACTCTTCGATATTGGGCTGCTAATGTTTGGAGTTCCTTGTTCGCCTTCTCGATGTTCGGTATAAAGCCCGATATACTCGGCGATTACTTTTTCACTATCCTTGAGGATTTAGCTCCTCCAAGAAAAAGCGGCCATACATTGCTCACCGATTTTGAATATTCATTGATCTTCTCCTGACTGAGCAGCTCAGGAGTTTCGGCGGCAGTTGTGGGAGGTGCACTTCCCATCTTCTGTAAGGCCTGAAGCAGATATTTGTTCTGCTCCTTCAGTAGCCTTTTCTCCTCTTTCGTTTCCTGAAGCTTCTTGCAGAGTGCATCCACTGCGGAAAGAGCTTCCCCCTGGAGACTTTCTGAGGATGTCCCCATTGTGACTTGGGTCACGGTGAAATCTGTTGGAGACAGATCTTCTTTTTCTTTGAGGGGGTTGGGGTATGCTATTTCCATGACTCTCTCACCTGCAGCGCTCTTTGAGAAGCGTGTAACCGGCTTGTGCTTCTTTGCTCCTTTAGCCGGAATGACCGAAAAGTCCATCGGAGTGATGGGAACTTTCCTCTTTTGTTGGCTCAATTTCTTTGAGAGATCCAAGCTGGTCCTATAGAAGAAGGACCGAGAGAGGAGAGGAGGGCAAAGCAACGGTAGAAGAGGGGAAAAACGTGGAGACACGCGGCGGCGGCATTGAAAGAATAGCCGAAGAAGTGCCCACGGGAGGAAGGGAGACCACAACTGCAGAAGACATCGGAAGGGAAGGGAGCTCGGAGATGAGGGAAGAAATGGAAGAAGACAAATCAGCGAGGGAGGAGAAGATAGATGAAGAGGCGGGGGAAAGAGTAGAAGAAGGGGGCGAGAGGACACAACCAAAGGAGTGGTTGCTTGAGTCACTCGAGGAGGAAGGAAGAGAAGAAGAAGGGATAGAAGGGACCTCGAAGTTGTAGCGACGCCGATATCACAGGTGGATGGGCATATAGGACTATCCTCTGTCAATTCTTTCTCTCGCGAATCCGGAGTTATTACTTGTTCGAGCTCGAAGGAAGAGGACTTTCGGGGCTTCCTCTTGAATGGTGCTAGGTTCACCTTCGGCACCCTTGCCTTTCGTGCCAGCTTCTTTGACCTGGAGTGCGTTGCCCAAAGGGAAGTTGTGAAATCTACCCGAGGTAGATCAGTCCGTTCATGCGGCACCAATGCTCTCTGTTCTCCGCATAGTCTCCTTGACCCTCTCCTCGATTGTTTGAGGAGCCTTGCTCTGTCGATGTCGGGAAGGCCAATCATCCCCTTACTATGTCATTATACACTTTGTCTACTTCGTCTTCCGTGGTTTGGAAGCCTTTGGGGACAATGGCCACTCCATATTGGATGATTTCCGTTAATGCCAAGCGAGAGTGATCCTTTCTTCGAGTTCCACCTCATGGAGAACATCAATGTAAATATCCTCAATTTGAGGGATATGGATCGGATCAAGCTTAGCCCTTGGTGGCAGTGGCTCTAGGATCGAAGGTAGGCACGGCTGGGAAGTCATGTTTCAAATTTAGCAACTCCAGCTCTGCGAACATTTCCTTCGCCTTGTGATAGGAGGAGCATGTGTACCGGCCCACTGTGAGGGGGAAAGGAGTTCCGCCCTTCTTTCTTTTGAGGCACTTCTCATGGTATGTGACCAGCTGCCTTGATAATTCCAGTAGAATCAGCTTTGGCCCAGCATACCTCGGTAGCCTGGTCGGCTCTCCCAAAAAGTTGGCAGCCCTTAGATAGGTGAACGTGGGAAATTGGGTGAACAAGGCTCCCCATTTCTCTGTGACTGCCACTATGTTTTTGGTCGTCCGGCTATGAGTCAAATTTGGCCGCAACATGCACATGATGTGATAGAAGAATGCATCGTTAACTTTAGCAAATTGAGGGATACTATTCTCCAGCCTCAGCTCTGGATAGTAATCAAATATCTTGGCTTGAGGCCATACTCCACTTCGGTTGAGCCCTGGGTAATCCCTTGCCGATGCTGCAGCGTAGACTACATAGGAGTTCATATGAAATACTCCAGTTGTGGCAAGCTGTTGTAGCTACTCGAGAGATGGTGCTACTTATTATTTCCCCAGAAGCGCGATCGGGCAAATTCTTATTTATTGTCTCGGGTACCTTGACATCCACTTATGGAAATAGTGGGTATCTGAAAGCCGAAGACTCTGCTCGGGAAGGTGATCGTGTCAACGAGTTCCTCGAGAAATCACTTGGTGAATATCGAGGCCACCGGGTCACTACCTTCTTATTCTTTAGGTAGACCTCATTCATCAGCTGCATGCACCTTGGTCTCGTTGTCTTCCCGGGCCTTGATGCATTCTGTTGGCTAACAGCCACGTAGTTCCGGTGGTGAGGATGCAAGCATCAACTCAAAATGACGGGCGGTGAGGTTTATGACTACCTCGCCCTTCTTAACATTTCTCGACACATCTTGTGTCTTTGTTGTAACATTGGGCAACCACCATCATGAATTCGTTGTTTACAGTAGTGGTTGGACTCGGGATTCCGCCAAACGGACCAAGAAATTACAAAACAGCCCCCTTTTTTCCAAAAATCCGGAAGAGGGGAGAGGAAGGGGGAGGAAAGAAGAAAGGGAGGGAAGCAGCAGGGCGGCACTGGGGGAAGCTAGCCTAAACATAAACATACTTCGATGAAAACCGGCCACCAAGCAAGCACACACCAAACCGGACAAAAACAAGCTCAAAGAACAGAAAACATAAAAGCGAGGGAAGGGGAAGAACCTCTTACCTTAAAATTATAAGCGAAGATTCCTTGATTGCGTCCCACACAAAGCGATGAAAGTGACGAGCGGTGGCAGCAAGTCGAGAAATATCACGTGCTTGACAAAAGAATGAAAATGACATTGGGCGCGCACTGATATTTATAGAAAAACTTGTCATCAATCGCGCAACCACTTTTGAAATGGCGCATGTAAAACCTTTCGCCGGAGGGAAAGCGTGCGCCCTTTGGCGCATGGAAGGAATTGACAACAGAAGAATGAGCGCGCCTTTGGCGCACCAAACGCGTTGTCGACATGAAGTTATGTGCGCCTTTTGGCGCACCAAAACTTGGTGTAACATAGAATTACGTGCGCTTTGGCGCACCAAAATCGACTCAACATCCTTTGGTGCACCGAAAGGAGTGACAACATGGAAAACCATGCGCAAAGGCTTTTAAGGGGGTGCATCAAAACTTGATGTTGCGAGGAAAAACCATGCGCCTAGCCAAGAAAGGCTCAAAAAGACTAAGTTCAAAAACTAGATTTCACGGGAAGGGAGTTTACAATGTTTGACGCGAGGGATCCTAACGAGGATCGAAACAAAATTTACCGGTATGGTTATCGTGTAAAATTGCCTTGTCGATTTTACGGGATAACACACCCGTGTCGGACCGTGTCGTGCACTTCACGTATTTTGGTCTTGCTTGTCCCGAAAGTGATTGTGCATTTTGTCCCCGCTTTTCCCGCATTATCCGAATCATGCTTTCGTGTCCCTCATGTCCCAAATGTACCAAAGGCCATCCAGGGTTCATTTTCCTGCTCTTCCCGATGCTTACTTTTTGAGTTGGTGTATATGAATTTAATGTGCATTTATAACCTTCTCTCTCCTAAATGGCTATTTAATGGGACTCCCCTCTATGAATTTTGCACACTACTTTCTCATTGCCATTCGCTCATACCCTTGCAATTGAAACCTTACGCTCGCGTCCCCATTTCCCTTCCATTTTCATTGCGGATTCAAGTCGTAAGGTTATTTTTCTAAGCACTATTAGTATGAAGATCAAGTTTCGGGAAGTCGGGAGTAGGTTTCTTCACTCGATTCCTCCATTCTGATATTGAGGACAATGAAGTTTATCACACGGACTTTGGTGATTTTGGACCAGGTTGACAAACCCAAACCCCTCTCCCATGGCACAAATGATTAATGACAATGGCTAGCATTTCTATTTGTTTCCTAATCACGATGCAATGTGCTAATATTGTGCTCACCTATGGATCCCACTTCAACCCGAGATATGAGTGAATTAACCAATGTGCATAGGGATCTCATCGCTAAAGTTGATGCTACCACCATTTCCGCTACCCTAAGGATCCCCGAGATGGAAAATTCATTGGTAATCTCTCAAAATCAACCACATGCTCTCTTTGATCAAGACAGTGAGAAATACAAGGCAAGAGTAGAAAATTCATGGTTGAAAAACCCTAAGAAGGGGGCATCCCGACTATCAAAAGCTCTATTTAGGGCCGATTTCAATGAGGATCTATTTGATTTCATTATCCTATTGGCTCATGTCATGGGCTTGCCCTCTACCAATGAGTTCCACTTTTGGATGTGCCCACTCATCAACATAGTTTGTGAAGGTACCCAAAACATCAATTGGGTAGAGATCATCTGCATGAACTTGACAGAGTAGCTATCCAATGTACAACAAACTAAGAAGTTCTACATGACTTCTTATCTTATGTATACCCTACCAGCATCCAGGAAATGGTTTGGTTTCACATACATTGATGCTAAGAAAGGTGATCCCATCTACGCTTATTGCCCTCAGTTTAGCCTTGACACCAGCAATCACAAATTCAGAAGGGGTGAATGATGCTTTCACCATGTACATTGTGAGTATTGTAGAGAGTGACACTTTGCTAGGATATTTTCGAGATGAAGCCATGAGGCTGATAGCAAAGTATGGAGCCTACTTCATTCAATTTAGAAGGTTCTCTTATATCACGCTAGCTGGTTATGAGAGAAATCCTCTCAAGCTCCCCATATTTTGTAATGATAAGATGGCTCTGATTGAGGTGTGCAAACAATTAGACAAATTGCACTGGGACCTACGAGAGACAAGAAAAACTAACTGGACTACATTTCCCCATATCTTTGGGGAACTATACATGTAAAATAGCTCTAGATGCCCCGAGAATATGAGAGCCCTTGCTCGGAAATCACTTTGTCCACTTCTTGAGGCCTAGAACTTGTTTCGACCTAAATAAATTCATTGAGCTGAATCTCAAAATCAACTACCATCACAGGGAAGATACTGAAGACTATTGGGCTGATTACGTAGACAACTTCAAGGCCAGATGGAGGCATTATGGTAGATTTCTCCTTGGCCAAATACAAGAGCTTAACCTATATCAGATTCACGAAGGGCTTGAAGATGACAACATAAATTTATCATCATATGAATATGATATTGTGATCAGCCATACTCCTTTAGAGGATCGAAATATTTTAAAAGAGAAAAAGATGATTTGGCTAACATTCTAGCTCCTGACCTAGTAAGAACCGAAGTTTGGTTTGTGAAGGTTCGAGAGCTAAGGAAGAATATATGTGAGTCTTCCTCCAAAGAAACTTCAACACCAAGGAAGGAGTCACAAACACCTAGCTCAAAGGTACACATCACGAACTCCTCCTCCTTCATCAATTAAAGAACTCCGCATCATCCACCCCTTCCTCATCCACTCAGGTATATCAGAAGAAGGTGAAGGAAGTCAAAAAGGATCCTGTTGAAGAATATCATCCGCCCAAACATTCAGTATTACCTTCTAGGCCAGAGAACATCATTGTTCTCAGTGAAAGTGAAGATAGTGAAATGCCAATTCCTATAGGTTCTTCAGAAGCCACAATGGATAAGGAGCAAGAAATTCATAACACTAAGCCTCCTAGTACCATGGATTCCTCTGTCCAAGAAGCCTCATATACTCCAATCACAAATCTACTAAAGGCAATAGTGGTAAATACTTTGAGTGCCATGAGTTCTCTTACTCTTGGTTCCCTTGCTCCCCCTTCTTCTTCTTCCTCCAATTTTACATGGGTGCAACCTTTTTTTTATAGTAGGAAGAGGAAGTCTTCTTCTCACTTGTGAGGGCCCAATTTTGATGTTGTGGTGGCCTTATTGGGCACTACTCCTTCTACTCTGCAAAGAAAGCTAGAACAACTTCAATTATAGTGGCTAATGCCCAAGGTAAGCAATTCCTTAAGATAACCAAGCCCAAAGTTGAAGTGCTAGAGAAAGATTTGCACGCCTCTGATCTGGATCTTTCTAAGATCTCAATGGGAGAGTGTAACCCTAAAATTGAAATCCATAACCTGCAGGAAATAGTGACCAACGTTATTAGAAGGGTAGAAAAAGGAAACCAGACTATAGAGCAGCTAGAGGATCAGTCTCAGATACTTTCTGGTTTCATCAAGTCATTGTTGTCTACGGATAAAGTTCTAGATCCTACCCCATTATTTTGCCCTCCCACCACCTGTGATCCTTAGTCAATATTAAGTCTAGAGCATTAAAGACATTACATGGGTACTCCATCTATGGGAGGGCTATGGAAGACATGTTGATGATATGGTCATTGCAAGTTTGAATTTCATTGGAAAAGCCTTCAAACTTAATGAGAAGGTAATTAACCTGCAACAAAATCTCTCCTCCGCCATTGGAAATATGGATAAAGATCTTAAACTCTAGAGTAGCTGCATTGTAGACCTTCGCATGATGGGGTAGATTGATGAAAATATATTGATGGCAAGTATGGTTTTGATGACGCTAAAGATAATTTGTCAAAGTCATGGGTTTTCGGCGTAGAATGGAAGATAAAAGTGTTGGAGGAGGCTTTGGGAGAATTGAAGAATAGTTTACTGAGAAAGGAGAGGCCTTCAAATCTTTTTGTGGTATACGCTTTAAGGATATTCTTGTCATCTCCACAATGAGACTTCAAGTGTGCCTTTCTCCCTCTAGGAAATTAATTGAATTTAGATCTTTTTCAAGGAAAATTTGTTCAAGGAGGACTCGATGACCAAAGAGAAGATAAAGGAAATTTTCTCTCTCAATCTACCATTGAGGAAGATAATAAAGAATATCATACACACACTAAGTTTGATAAAGAAATGGAGAAATGTTTGGGATCTTAAACCCAAGCCACCCAAGTTTGTCGATCAGCATCTGGAAGGTGAGACATAGTGGAAGCATTGAAAAATTTAGGCACGAGATCCTCAGAAGTCGGTGGGCCCTCCCCGATCATAAGCATTTGTTTCCTCCTCCCGACTTCTCTCTTCCTTATTTTTCTCAATTCGGAGCTTATTGTAATTAGTTGGTGGTTTTCGTCAAGCATCTCTTTAAATAAAAACTTTAGTTAAAATTAGTTACCAAGTGTAACTTATTTGTAAAATTATATAATTTGCTCTCTCTGCCATTTTGAGGGGGGTGGAACTTGGCTTATTTTTGAAAGTTTAAAGAACAAAAAAGCAATCAATACAAGAGTTTTTCCCTCCTATGTCTATCTGGTCTTGTTCTTTTATTCTATCCACTAAATAATTTTGAATCATTTGTCTCTATTATGTCAAGAAGATTTGTATTCTTGTGGGTGTTATTTCTGGAACTTTGTGTCTTTACAATAGCATCTTATTGATTCAAATGCAAATGGTTTTATTCAAATAATTTTATTCTGGCATGCATAAGGAATTATTTTGTTATCTATAGTTCTAGAGAATGCCTTTCGATCATTTCCATTACTTCATTCCTCTTTGTACTTTTGTATTGATGATCCATTCTATTTTGAAACACTTTCATGATATCCAAGTTCCACATTAAAACTATGCATTGTACATATGTAAATAAGCTTGATCTTTAAATAAGGGAACCTCTCCCATTAAAGAGGAGGGACTTCTTGTCCCCTGACTGTTGCTCTCAACAAAGTCCTTTTTGACAACCAACAAAACATAAGAAGAGAAACAAATTGAAAAACAAAGAAACATCTTTGAGTTTGTAAAATCTCTTGAATTAATATAATATATTTTGTGTGTGTGTGTGTTTTATTTGTATTTTTTCATTGTGTCTTTCCCTTATTGATTGTATTTGGCACTAAATTTTTCCAACATGAAATGGTCTTTGTTGGATGTCTTGAAAAAGGAGATGATCAGTCTACTTTGAGAAAACACATTAAAGAGGTAATCAAAATGAGGAAGAAATAACAAGCCTACACTTGTTCGGATATTGAAAAATTGTATTTATTTATTGAATAAATTTGAACCTAGTCAATTTTCATGATGAGTGAGGTAATTATGGTGATGTGCACTATCATGGCATATTTGCATACATGGATAGAGGAGTGAATAAATTGGAATTGTTCTTCATAATTAAATATAACATGTACAATGAGATACCCACAAAAAAATCATACATGCAAAAATGACTACACAAAGGATAAATTCGGGGGACACAATTAATCTTCAATCCATTAGGATGACAAATGGAAGTATGGAGATTGTTATGCGATAGAATATATGCATGTACTTGAGGAAAATTATCTTTGAAGTTTGGGAAGCAAGAAACCTATATGTAAGGATGGATTATGGACTATGGATCATGAGCCAAACGTCAATAGCAGAGACACGAGTAACAATCTATATAAGATAATGTTGATGTGTGTGTGGTGTACCATAATAATATGATCACACGAAAAGAATATAGTAACCTTGAGATGGAGAGGGAGCCTTTTGACCTTGAGATTGCTCATGACCTGCTTTGAACATCAATAGTGCCGAGTCCCGGGAGGTGCGGATGGATAGCTCTTTAAGAGTTGGAGGCCTAGAAGGCTGCGATGAATTGCTTTGAAGGATGAGGTCAAGAACCTTGATAGCGAGAAGGCAAGAAAATCGAGGAGGAACAGGGGAACATTGATAGCGAGTCAGTCCCATTGAGGACATATACAAAGAAGTTGACCTCCTTAGACCTCCCTGATTTTTGTGCTTAGGAAAGGCTGTTCAGCTGCGAAAAGAAAAGGAATGAAAGAGGGAGAGAGAGAAAAGCAGATCCGAAGGGAAAAGAAATGAATTCCAAAGCGAGAAAGGTCGGAAGATTTATGTTTTTAGTTTGGTAGTAAGCATGAGCCAAACCTACTTGCATAAATAAACAAAGCAATCTTGATAAACAAATGACGGAAAAGTAGATATGAATCCAGCAGATTAAACACATACAGATCTAACGTAAGAAAGATCTAATGTATAACACAGCTATTGAGCACAAAGTCTGAATAATTGTATTACTTGTTCTTTTGTTACAAGAAAGCTCAAAGTCTTTCTCTCCTCACTTCTATTTCTATCTAAAAAAATGTTCACCCCTGAATACAACAAGTATTCTCATATTTATAGAAGATGAGGGAGAGAGAAGGCAAAATGGAGCCAACCACTTATTTACAAAGATATTTACAAAATATCTAAAAGTCATGTTGACTTTGACAACTTGGTGGATGACATCATCCCATGATGCAACATGGATGATGTCATCATTTGTATCAACACATTTTAGACATTTCGAAAAGAAAGTCGGAGAATAGAGAGAAGAAGAAGAAGAAGAAGAAGAAGAAGCTACTCATCATCATCATCCTGCGGCCGAAAAGGGGTTGCCTGTTTCTGATGCTGCTCAGGTGATGATATGTGGGCGAGCGCGGTATTCAAAAACTTGCTGATCATTGGCCCAAATTGATCTGTGATGGATCCTTGTGCCGTTCAGCGATTGCCATGCAAGTCTCCCGCTCGTCATGAGCTTTTCGGGAGTTTGGAATAATCTTTCTCCGCCTCGATAAGGAACCCGATGAAGTCCCTACAGTGCGGTAGGTTGTTGATAGATTCGGTGTCGAATGTGACCTCATTTTTTTGTCCTTGAGAAGCTATCTCCTTGAAGATCCGGATAGTGTCATCAGCTGATCTCAAGGTAAGGGAAGGAGTGAGCAACCCTGGAGTCATGGTGAGGACAATTTTCTCCATTTGATGCATTGCATCCAGGGCCTCTTCCTTTACCTTGTCTATCTTTTCTAAAACAAATTCCAGCTGATCTATCTGATAGTCCAGAGTGGACATAGTTTTGTTGAGGGCCCTTGGATGACCGAAGACTCCGAACTTGACCAGATCTTCGACTGAACAGTCGAACATTTGTTGGAAGGTCTCGTGCTGGAGTCTAGCATGTTCTAACTCTTCTGATATCGGACCTGCTAATGCTTGGAGTTCCTTATTCGCCTTCTCGATGTTTAGGTATAAACTGATATACTCGGCGATTACTCTTTCACTATCCTTGAGGATCTGGCTCCTCCAAGCAGAAACAGCCATACCCTGCTCGCCGATCTTTGAATACTCATTGATCTTCTCCTGACTGAGCAGCTCAGGAGTCTCGGCGGCAGTTGTGGGAGGTGCACTTCCCATCTTCTGTAAGGCTTGAAGCAGGTACTTGTTCTGCTCCTTCAGTAGCCTTTTCTCCTCTTTCGTTTCCTGAAGCTTTTTGCAGAGTGCATCAACTGCGGAAAGAGCTTCCCCCTGGAGACTTTCAGAGGATGTCCCCATTGTGACTTGGGTCACGGTGAAATCTGTCGGAGACAGATCTTCTTTCTCTTTGAGGGGGTTGGGGTACGCTATTTCCATGACTCTCTCACCTGCAGCGCTCTTTGAGAAGCGTGTAACCGGCTTGTGCTTCTTTGCTCCTTTAGCTGGAATGACCGAAAAGTCCATCGGAGCGATGGGGACTTTCCTCTTTTGTTGGCTCAGCTGCTGAGAGATCCAAGCTGGTCCTATAGAAGAAGGACCAGAGACAGAGGGGGAGGCAGCAACGGTAGAAGAGGGGAAAAACGTGGAGACACGCGGCGGCGGCATGGAAAGAATAGCCGAAGAAATGTCCACGGGAGGAAGGAAACGCATGCTGCGAGAGAAGACATAGGAAGGGAAGGGAGCTCGGAGATGAGGGAAGAAATAGAGGAAGACAAATCAGCGAGGGAGGAGAAGATAGATGAAGAAGCGGGGGAAAGGGTAGAAGAAGGGGCAGAGGACACGACCAAAGGGGTGGTCGTTTGAGTCACTCGAGGAGGGGAAGGAAGAGAAGAAGAAGGGATAGAAGGGACCTCTGAAGTTGTAGCGACGCCGACATCCTGGGTGGATGGGCGTATAGGACTATCCTCTGTCAATTCCTCATCAAGAGTTATGACTTGTTCAGGCTCTGAAGGAAGAGGACTTTCAGGGGCTTCCTCCTGAATGGTGCTAGGTTCACCTTCTGCACCTTTGCCTTTCAGCTGCTTCTTTGACCTTGGAGGTGCGTTGCCCAAAGGGGAAGTTGTGAAATCTACCCGAGGTAGATTAGTCCGTTCATGCGGCACTTTGATGCTCTGTTCTCCGCATAGTCTCCTTGACCCTCTCCTCGATTGTTTGAGGAGCCTTATTCTGTCGATGGCGGGAAGGGCCAATTGTCCCCATCTGTGTCATTATACACCTTATCTACTTCATCTTCAGTAGTCTGGAAGCCTTCGGGGACAATGGCCACTCCGTATTGGATGATTTCCTCGATGCTAGCGAGTGATCCTTTCTTACGAGTTCCACCTCATGGAGAGCGTCGATGTAAATATCCTCAATTTGAGGGACATGGATCGGATCGAGCTTCGCTTTTGGCAGGCAACTTCTTGGGTCGAAGGTAGGCCTGGCTGGGAAGTCATGCTTCAAGTTGAGTAGCTCCAGCTCTGCGAACATTTCCTTCGCCTTATGGTGGGTGGAGCATGTGTATCGGCCCACTTTGAGGGGGAAAGGAGTTCCACCCTTCTTTCTTTTGAGGCACTTCTCATGGTATGTGACCAGCTGTCTTGACAGTTCTAGTAGAATCAGCTTAGGCCCAGCCATACCTTGGTAGCTGGTTGGCTCTCCCAAAAAGTTGGCAGCCCTTAGATAGGTGAACGTGGGAAATTGGGTGAACAGGGCCCCCATTTCTCTGTGTTGCCCACTATGTTTTGGTCGTCCATTTATGAGTCATGTTTGGCCTCGGTAGGCGAGATGACATGATAGAAGAATGCATCGTTAACTTTTGCGAAATGTTGGATGCTATTCTCGACCTCGGCTACGGATAGTAATCAAATATCTTGGCACGAGGCCATACTCCACGCCAGTTCAGCCCGGATAATCCCTTGCGATCTTTGCGGCGTAGACTACATAGGAGTTCATATGGAACACTCTGTTGTGGTGGCTGGCTGTGTATATTTCTTGCTCGAGAGATGGTCTTTGCTTATTATTTCCCCCCAAAGCGCTGATCGGGCAAATTCTTATTCATTGTCTCAGTACGCATGCATCCACTTATGGAAATAGTGGGCATCGAAAGCCGAAGACTCTGCTCAGGAAGGTGATAGTATCACTGAGTTCCTCTGAGAAATCACTTCGGTGGATAGTCTGAGGCCACCGGGTCACCACCTTCTTATTCTTTAGGTAGACCTCATTCATCAACTGCATGCACTGGTCTTCGTTGTCTTCCCAGGCCTTGATGCATTCTCGTTGGCTAACTATGACCACGTAGTTCGGTGATGAGGATGCAGCATTACTCAAAGTGACGGGCAGTGAGGTTTATGACTGCCTCGCCCTTACTGTTCTCGACACATCTTGTGTCCTTGTTGTAACATTGCGCAATCACCATCATGAATTCGTTGTTTACAGTGCTGACGGGGATTCCTCCGGCGAAGTGCGAGGGCCTTTGCCTTGCTTGTCCATCCATGGACTTCTTGTAACACGAGTCTAACCCGAGAACTCATCCATGTCGATGTGACCCAATTGAGTCTCGACATCCATCTGCACTCGGCTGTGATTCGGGCATCCTGACCCTCTGATATTTGTATTTCATCTCTTCTTCTGTCAGCTTAGCCTTTCCTCTTGGTTTGGTGGGCTTCTTGCTTGACGTAGACATGTGTTCTTTCGAACTCAGTTGCTGATCTGCACGAAGAAGAAGTGAGACCCAATCCAAAAAGGTTGAATTAGTCATTTGATCTTCCATTGGAAAGCTAGCAGAAGAAAGAGTTAGAGATTTTAAGGCTCAGGGCGCGGGAAAAATGCAACTGGCAGGCCAAATAGATAAGGCGCACAGAAAAGGAATGTTGCAGAGGTTATATTGGCGCCAAAGGCGCATGGCGCATGGATGAAGCAGGTTGCATTTTATAGCAGGGCGCACAGGAAATGCGTGTTACATTGGGGTTCGGTGCGCCTTTTGGCGCATGGGAAGATTGTGTAACATTAACAAATGGTGCGCCAAAGGCTTTGGCGCGGCGCATGAAGGTTTTACACAACATTATGTTACTGCAATGGAGGGTGCGCCCGCGCCTTTCTAACTTTATACTCGCGCGAATAAGGCTTGTGTTGCATGAAAGCTGGGTGCGCCCTTTGGCGCATGGAAACATTATGCAGCATGGATAAAGGGTGCGCCAAAGGCTTTTAAGGAGCGCGGGATTTAGACTTGTAGCATGCAAAAAGGGCGCGCTTTGAGGGCGCATGAATTCTAGATGTGCGGGATGGAAGGTGCGCCATTGGCGAGGTTTTGGTCATGTAACATGGCGGGTAGTAGATGCGCGAGGGCGCAGCTGTTTTGTTGCAACAAGACGCGCCAGTGCGCCATCGAACTACACTAACTGCTCAAATCTCTCATTCTTTTCTTCCACTTCAAAAGTTACTTGGTCATATAAGGTTTTTTACAAAAAGGTTTTGCAGACCAAGCCCTTTCAAAACAGCTCCCTTCGGCGAGATCGGAAAGAGGGAGGGAGGAGGAAAAAGAAGAAAAAAACGTGACGAGGACAGCACAGGGGGGGAAACTAGCTCAAACATATCTCCATTTAAAAAACGACTGAGCAAACCCAAAACATAGACCAAAAACACGAGACCAAGAACACACGAAAACATGAAAGCACAAAATGGAAAAGAGGAGAACCTCTTACCTCGAAATATATCAAAAATTGAGAGCGGGTCCACGGGGCGATGGCAGCGTGCGAGAGCGGAGGTGACAAGTCCAGAGCGATCACGTGCTTTGACAAAAAGGAATGAAAATGACATTGGGCGCGCACTGATATTTATAGAAAAACTTGTCATCAATGCGCCAACCACTTTTGAAATGGCGCATGAAAACTGCTGTCGACAGGGGAAAGTGTGCGCCCTTTGGCGCACGGAAGTATTTGACAACAGAAGAATGAGCGCGCCTTTGGCGCACCATATGCATTGTCGACATGAAGTTATGTGCGCCCTTTGGCGCACCAAAACTTGGTGTTGCAGAGAGATTATGTGCGCCCTTTGGCGCAGCGAAAGACGTGTTAACATGGAAAACCATGCGCGAAAGGCTTTTAAGGGCGCACCAAAACTTGGTGTTCTGAGGAAAATCCATGCGCCCGCCAAAAAAAAGGCTCAAAAAGACTAAGTTGAAAACTAGATTTCCGGGAAGGGATTTTACTGACGTTTGAGCGAAGGATCCCTAACGAGGATCGAAACAAAATTTTCGGTATGGTTATCGGTAAAATTGCCCTTGTCAATTTTACGGGATAACAGGTTAGCTCTTTACAGGGACTACTCTCACGGCGAACTCGGGGTAGAGAATCCCGAGATCACATGTGCCTATCCATTGGGTATGGAGTCAAAAACAAGGGGACCGGAGGAGAACAAAGAAACACACGACAAACCGAAAGCAAACACACGACGAAAGCAAACACACAACAAAAAGCAAACTGTACAAAGAAGAGAGCAAGCTCTACTTCCTGAAGATCTTGAGATGTTGCCCGCTATAGGGAAGCGGGAGTTCAGCTCCATCCAGATACGAGAGATAGAAACTATTCTCTCCATTGAGTTGCTTGATTTTGAAGGGCCCTCTCCATAGGGAATCAAATTTTCCGTGCATGCCCTTTGGCTCTCTTCGCTTGTCCCATAAGAGGACGAGATCTCCCACTTGAAAATTTCTCTGCTTGGCCTTCTTGTCAAAAAGCCTCTTTACTTGATTCTGATGTTCAGTGATCCTGTCGACCACTCTTACTCTCTTTTCTTCAAGTTCCACCAGATACATAATTCTCTTTTCTAGAGAACTCTGAAAGTTTCATCTTCGATCACTCGTGCCAAGCGTAGAGCAGGAAGTTCAGCAGAAATGGGAAGTTCGGCATCAGTGCCATATAACACTTGAAAAGGTGACATGCCGAGAGATCTCTTGGGGGTAATGCGGTCCGCCCACAAAGCGTCGTACAAAGACTTGTGCCACATCCGCTGATTCTCATCTACTAATTTCCGTATGATGGTCACCAAGTTCTTATTTTGGATTCCGCTTTGACCATTTCCTGAGGGTAATAATCGAGGCATGTGCTAAAGTTATCCCATATTCATAGCAAAAACTAATAACTTCTCGGGAGGAGAAGTTAGAAGCATTATCAAGCAACGATTTTGTTTGGGCGCGACTTGTGACAATGATATTTTCTTTGATAAAAGCTGCAAACCACCTCGAAGTGGCATGCTTTGGCGGTATGGCTTCCACCCACTTGGTGAAGTAATCCGTTGCTGTAAGGACATAGCTATGTCCAGCACTCGATTGAGGATTGAGTGCGCCAATAAAATCAATTCCCCATTGCCTGAATGGTTCATTGATGATGACCGGCCTTAGGGGAAGGGCAGCCGACTTGGGCTTGCCGAAAATTCTTGCGGGGTTCACACTTTGCCACCCAGGTAGCGCGCATCTTGAAAGCGTTGGCCAATAGTACAGCTCGAATGATCTTGTGTCTTTATCACGGAAGAAGAAAAATGGCCTCCACGAGGCTGAATTGTGAAAACTTTCAGCGGTTTTACTTGCTTTGGGGCTTATCGACACATCGAGGAAGACACCGTCTATCCCGCGCTTATATAAACCGTCATCCCAGATGACATATTTAGCTGCTCTGAGCTTTATAGTGCGCTTCTCCTTTGCAGTTAGGTGCATTGGGCATTCGCCGTAGGTAAGGAAGAAAGCAATGTCGGAGTACCACTCGTCACTAGTTGCAACAAACAGAACTAGAGGCAGAGAATCAGGCTCCTCTAGAGGGCTTTGCTCTTCGTTGGCACAATCCTCTTTTCCTTTAGGACCTTCTAAATTTTCATTTTCAGCCATTAGCTGACACAGGCCTTTGCCCCTCACCAGCTTGGTAGGTTTAATATCCAGGTCATATTCCTGGACCTTTGCGATCCAATTCCCTCTCAAGCTTCCTAACTCCTGCTGAGTTAGAATTGATTTTTACTTTGCGTGTCGGGGACCCACCACCACCGTATGCGAGTTTAGAATGTAATACCTGAAATTCTTCTTTGCTTTGACAACGGCAAAGGCATGCTTTTCAATTGAGTCATCTTGACTCGTGAGGCTTGAGGAGAACTCATGAATGCGATTGGGGATTGATATCTTGAATTCTTTTGCATTAAGATTGCGAGACACGGTATGTTCGATGCGTAGCTATACATGATGAAGTCCTTGGAGAAGTCGGGACATACGGGGACCGGTGCATGGGCAAGCGAGAAGTTTTATTTCTTCAAATGACCTTTTCCCTTCTTCACTCCATCGAAAGTTGGTGACCCCTTTCATCATGTTCGGTATGTGGCGAGTCTTTCGGCAAAGTCGGGAACAAAACGCTAAGAAAGTTCACCTTTCGAAGAAAGAATGAACACCGAGTCTTGCTTGTAGGCGAGTAAGGCTCGAATAGCCTTAACCCTTTGATATCTCTATCTTCGTTCCTTCTTTGCTAACCACATGCCCTAGACTTCCCTTAGTAACTCCAAAAGCGGACTTTTTGGGATTTAGGGAAATTCCATGTTCTCGGCTTTGCGATACTTGCTCCAGTGATCACAATGATCACTTCGTTGTTTAGAGAACACGGTTAAGTCATCTAGATAAACTCTGATGACTTTTCCCATCATACCTTTAAATCACGAAGTCCATGGCCCGTTGAAAAGTAGCGCTGCATTAGTCGAGGCCAAAAGGCATCTGCTGTAGGCAAATGTACCCCAGGGAGTAGTGAATGCTGTTTTGAATTGATCTTCAGGCGAGACTTCAATCTGATTGTAGCCTGAAAAACCATCAAGCATAGACAACATTTCTGATCCAGTTACTGCTTGCAGAACTTGATCCATTATCGGAAGAGGGTAGTTATCTTTCAGTGAAGCTTGATTCAAATTTCGAAAGTCTACGCATATGCGTATCTCGCCGTTTTTCTTGCGCACTGGCACAATATTCGCCACCCAAGTGCTGTGATGGATAGGGAAGATGATTCTTGCATCCAGCATCTTCTGAATTTCTGCCTGGATGGTGCCCGAAATCTTCGGATTATAGTGCCTTTGCTTCTGGCGAAAGGCTTTGACATCTTCTTTCAGCGGTATGTCATGCTGAACGTCCTTTGGCTTGAAGGACTTTAGATCGGCATAGGACCATGCCAACACATCTATATATTTCTTCAGCAACTTGACAAATTTCCGCTTCTCTTCAGGCGTGCAACATTTGCCAATGTTTACAAATTGCGGATGTGCCTCAGAACCTATATTGACTGGTTATATTTGGGGATGAGTCGGGAACATCTTGCTTCTTCTTTTTCATAAAACGGTCATGCCTGTCAAACAGGCGCTCCAGAGAAACCAGGCCCTTTGGAATTTTATTTCCTTTGAGCTGACATATGCCGTCTTTCTCCTCTGATTCATGGTTTTGACTGTTGATTGATTCACGGCATGTAGAGGTGGATCCTTCAAAATACAACTCATCAAAATTTTCTGATTTTTCTAGAAAGGCAATGAGGTGATTATCATCGTTGAATACCTGCCAATGTTGAGAGTTGTCTGGCACGCTCGGGCGGAAAACCACTTCAATGGTGTATTTGTTCGTTTTCAAACCCGGGTGCGGGAGCATGAGAGATGCTGAAACGGCCAATGAATCGGCCATATCATTTTGAGCTCTTGGAATTGCTCCTATTGAAAAGGCATCAAATTCTTCGATGCTGTCCCATACTGCGTTACGGTAGTGCCTGAGCCTCTCATTTTTCACTTGGTAAATCCTTTTGACCTGATTTACAACTAGCTCGGCATCACCTTGAACTTTTAGATTTTTAATTCCTCTTTCCTTTGCGGCTTGCATACCGAGCAAGAGAGATTCATACTCAGCAGTATTGTTAGTGTTGAAAAACTGCAATTTGAAAGAAAGAGGAATTACCTCCTCTTCGGGAGATATCAGCACGATTCCGGCGCCACACCCACTAGTCGCGCAACTGCCATCAAATTGCAAGGTCCAGATCTCATTAAGATCCTTTTCTTGAACAAAAACGCCCTTTGTACCCGTCTCGGTAGATAAGAAGTAGTTCCCCATCCCTGATGATTCAAAAAGGATTTGGGCTTTGGGGTCTTCAGAGCTAGTGACCAAGTACTTCTTTTGGGATTCGGTTCTAAAGTTTGCATCACACCTTTGGTGGAATTCTAGCTTTAGACCGAGTCCATGTGAATTTCTCCACCAACTTTTTGCAAAAACTCCTTCCAGCGAAATTCCATAAATTTCTTTGGAATGTCGGCGCGAGCGGTCATCTTTACCCTCTTTTCAGGGAATGCTGCGAATGCAAATTGCGCGTCTTTGATTTGGCCAATCAATGGCACTTGCTTGGTTTCCAATGAATAACATCTGCCGAAAGGTTTGGTAAGAGTGAGGCCCAAAGCATGGGCGACTTTTCGCCGGCATGAGCGTTATCGGAAGCTCGGAATCAATTATACAGTTGCTCAACTTATGGCCGTTGATTAGGGAGAGAGATAGAAAGGTTCTATCTTGCACGATGCAGATGTTGAAGCAACATTTATGTGGGATTCAGGGGGAGTGGAAAGGATTCCTTTTGGGGAAACCTGTTTAGACGTAACAGCTTGACTCTGAATATATTTAGTTAATCTTACAATTTGTTGGGATTTGGTGAAGGTACTCGGCTTGGACATTTGGATCTTGGTCTTTTTGCATGATCTATTATATCGAAATGCGGCCGAGGGTTGCGTTGGTGAGGAATGAGTCCTTCACTTCGCGATGGTGGAACAGGGTTACTGATCTTGATAGGAATATGAGGGGGCTGATTCGGAGGAGAGATGGGCGGAAAGGACTTCTTTGGAAAAGACTTAGCAGGGAGTTGAGTAGGAAGGGGATTACCTCTTTTAACAATGGTTGGAGGCGCGTTTGACACGACCTTCTCCTTCTGCACATGGGCAGCAACCTCCGCTTCCTTTTCCTTGCGGCGGGTAAAAACAGCATATGATTGTCGCTTGCATAGCCTTGAGTACTCTCTTCTTCATCAGATTCATCCTCATCAAATTCCATGTATCGATAGTAGAGTCGCGGTGGCTCACCGACATCTTGATCATCTTCGTCTTGAGGCGAAGATTCTTCATAATACTGCTCTTCCTCTTGATTTCGGCCAAAGCATTGGCCGGAGGAGCTTGGCGCCAACCGTGGAGCGATTGCGGGTAGACGCGGTCTTTGTGAAACATTGTTGGGAACAAAACTCCTTCGTGGAACGTCTCGGTATGAGGAACTAGGAGCTGGGCCAGCTGCTTTTTTCAATGCGAGCGAGATCATTCGCCATCTTTTGGAATCTTTGGATCGGAGGCGAAGTAGTAGGCGAGGATCGAAGATTTGGACTTTGATGATTCCTTTCTCAACTCGCGAGATATTATCAAATTGTCTTCTATCCGGATGGCGGCGGCTTTGGCGAGAGGTAGAGTAGCTACTCGCTCTTGAAGGAGCAGCAAAGCTGACTTTTGAGCTCATGGCGTTCACGAAGAAACACTTTTGATTCTCGGTGTTGGAAGCATGGCGGTAGGGACACGGTTGATTAATGCATTGAACCGGGTGACAAAATCGCGCATAGTCTCATTGGCCTCTTTCTTGGTGGGTGATCGTGATAGCAATGCAAATGCATCTTACGAAGGCTTGTATCTGTCTTGAAAGCTTCCCATGAGTTGCCCATTTGGTGATAGATCGGTGGCAAATCTTGAAACCATTCATTGTGCTGGGCCCTTGTAGAGTTTCGAGAAAAGGTGAACCGACACATCTTCGTGAGTCACGTCCAAAATCTTGCATGACATAATGAAAGCGGATATGTGGGAATCCGTGCTTTGATTTCCGCTCCGTCGAATTTGGGAAAATTCTTTTGTTTAGTGAGGAGCGCGTGAAGCTGGATGTGGTAATGCGAGAGGACCCATAGCATTTCCCCATGGTACCGCCATTTGAAAGGCTGGAAAAAGCACACAGTGGGAGGGTGGTTCATTTGAGCAGCGTGAGCACTCTGAAAGGGATGTAGATGTTCCTTGTCAAAAGACTTTTTCTTCGTGGAGGTGAGACACTCTGGATGGCCATTGCTAGCGAGCTTAGCGCTGAAAAACGTGCCGGTGTTATGCTGAAATTGTGCCTTTGAAGCAGATCGAAAGTAGGATCAACTTCTCCACGGGCTCTCCTGCTGCGCGTAAAAGGTTCACTTGCCAGCGTACCTTCCAGATCTGCGATATTATGGCGCAGATTTAAACTTTATTTTTGGGTGTACTTGCTGATTTTCTGGTTTTTCTGACAAAAACCAGCAGCATGCACTTTTCTAGATATTTAAAAACTATCCTCTTCGAAAAACCGATTGCGGTTAATGACAAATAGCAGCGAGGATAAGATGGCAGGGAAGAATAGCAGGCTGATTTTCAGATCTGATTTTTAATTTTCAGAGGGTTTCAAACTTTTTGGAAAATAGTCAAAAATCCAGATCTACGGAAAAATGTTAACTTTGATAAAAACTCAGCGAACTAAAGATCTGTAACTAGGCCCGATCTATGGATCTCAGAAGAAAATTTTCAATTTTAGGCACTTTTGCAAATTTTTGGATTTTTGACAAAAGTGCGAGATTTGCAAAAGGAGCGGTGATTTTCTTATATTTTTTGATTTTATATTATACCACCACCATAGATCGTGAGATCTATCGTTCCCAGTAGTCGCCAAAAGCTGTTAGTCGAAAATGCATCGCGTGGACGAGATCTATGGATAGGCGAGCCACGGTGTGCGGGCTTAGCCCCTCTTTGAGGCAAAGCGGCGGTTTATTGCTATTTTCTAGCGAGGAACCTATGCAAGTCTCACAGATTCGCCTTCGGGGTTGGGATCTCATCCCGGTAGAGTGTTCAGGCTGCGAAAAGAAAGGAATGAAAGAGGGAGAGAAGAAAAAGCAGATCGAAGGGAGAAAAGAAATGAATTCCAAAGCGAGAAAGGTCGGAAGATTTATGTTTTTAGTTTGGTAGTAAATGAGCCAAACCTACTTGCATAAATAAACAAAGCAATCTTGATAAACAAATGACGGAAAAGTAGATATGAATCCAGCAGTTAAACACATACGAGATCTAACGTAAGAAAGATCTAATGTATAACACAGCTATTGAGCACAAAGTCTGAATAATTGTATTACTTGTTCTTTTCTGTTACAAGAAAGCTCAAAGTCTTTCTCTCCTCACTTCTATTTCTATCTAAAAAATGTTCACCCTTGAATACAACAAGTATTCTCATATTTATAGAAGATGAGGGAGAGAGAAGGCAAAATGGAGCCAACCACTTATTTACAAAGATATTTACAAAATATCTAAAAGTCATGTTGACTTTGACAACTTGGTGGATGACATCATCCCATGATGCAACATGGATGATGTCATCATTTGTGCCAACACATTTTAGACATTTCGAAAAGAAAGTCGGAGAATAGAGAGAAGAAGAAGAAGAAGAAGAAGAAGAAGAAGCTACTCATCATCATCATCCTGCGGCCGAAAAGGGGTTGCCTGTTTCTGATGCTGCTCAGGTGATGATATGTGGAACTGAGCGCGGTATTCCAAAAACTTGCTGATCATTGGCCCAAATTGATCTGTGATGGATCCTTGTGCCGTTCATTGATTGCCGCAAGTCTCGCTCGTCATGAGCTTTTCGGGAGTTTGGAATAATCTTTCTCCGCCTCGATAAGGAACCCGATGAAGTCCCTACAGGCCAGTAGGTTGTTGATAGATTCAGTGTCGAATGTGACCTCTGGCCCTGTCCCTTGAGAAGCTATCTCCTTGAAGATCCGGATAGTGTCATCAGCTGATCTCAAGGTAAGGGAAGGAGTGAGCAACCCTGGAGTCATGGCGAGGACAATTTTCTCCATTTGATGCATTGCATCCAGGGCCTCTTCCTTTACCTTGTCTATCTTTTCTAAAACAAATTCCAGCTGATCTATCTGATAGTCCAGAGTGGACATAGTTTTGTTGAGGGCCCTTGGATGACCGAAGACTCCGAACTTGACCAGATCTTTGACTGAACAGTCGAACATTTGTTGGAAGGTCTCGTGCTGGAGTCTAGCATGTTCTAACTCTTCTGATATCGGACCTGCTAATGCTTGGAGTTCCTTATTCGCCTTCTCGATGTTTAGGTATAAAGCTGATATACTCGGCGATTACTCTTTCACTATCCTTGAGGATCTGGCTCCTCAAGCGAAAGCTTGAGCCATACCACCTGCTCGCCGATCTTTGAATACTCATTGATCTTCTCTGGTTGGTGAGCGGCTCGGGAGTCTCGGCGCGAGTTGTGGGAGGTGCACTTCCCATCTTACGTAAGGCTTGAGGCAGTACTTGTTCTGCTCCTTGGTAGCCTTTTCTCCTCTTTCGTTTCTGAAGCTTTTGCGAGTGCATCAAGCTGCGGAAAGAGCTTCCCCCCTGGAGACTTTACGAGGATGTCCCCATTGTGACTTGGAGTCACGGTGAAATCTGTCGGAGACAGATCTTCTTTCTCTTTGAGGGTTGGGAGTCACGCTTATTTCCATGACTCTCTCACTGCGGCGCTCTTTGAGAAGCGTGTAACCGGCTTGTGCTTCTTTGCTCCTTTAGCGGAATGACCGAAAAGTCCATCGGAGCGATGGGGACTTTCCTCTTTTGTTGGCTCATTTCTTTGAGAGATCAAGCTGGTCCTATAGAAGAAGGACCAGAGACAGAGGGGGAGGCAGCAACGGTAGAAGAGGGGAAAAACGTGGAGACACGCGGCGGCGGCATGGAAAGAATAGCCGAAGAAATGTCCACGGGAGGAGGGGAAACCATGGCTGCTGAGAAGACATAGGAAGGGAAGGGAGCTCGGAGATGAGGGAAGAAATAGAGGAAGACAAATCAGCGAGGGAGGAGAAGATAGATGAAGAAGCAGGGGAAAGGGTAGAAGAAGGGGCAGAGGACACGACCAAAGGGGTGGTCGTTTGAGTCACTCGAGGAGGAAGGAAGAGAAGAAGAAGGGATAGAAGGGACCTCACGAAGTTGTAGCGACGCCGACATCTAGGGTGGATGGGCGTATAGGACTATCCTCTGTCAATTCCTCATCAAGAGTTATGACTTGTTCGGCTCACGAGGAAGAGGACTTTCGGGGCTTCCTCACTGAATGGTGCTAGGTTCACCATACGCACCTTTGCCTTTCATTGCTTCTTTGACCTTGGAGGTGCGTTGCCCAAAGGGGAAGTTGTGAAATCTACCCAGAGGTAGATTAGTCCGTTCATGCGGCACCGATGCTCTGTTCTCGCATAGTCTCCTTGACCCTCTCCTCGATTGTTTGAGGAGCCTTATTCTGTCGATGGCGGGAAGGGCCAATTGTCCCCATCGTGTCATTATACACCTTATCTACTTCATCTTCCGTAGTCTGGAAGCCTTCGGGGGACAATGGCCACTCCGTATTGGATGATTTCCTCAATGCTAGCGCGAATGATCCTTTCTTACGAGTTCCACCTCATGGAGAAGCGTCGATGTAAATATCCTCAATTTGAGGGACATGGATCGGATCGAGCTTCGCTTTTGGCGGGCGGACTTCTTGGGTCGAAGGTAGGCACTGGTGGGAAGTCATGCTTCAAAGTTGAGTAGCTCACTCTGCGAACATTTCCTTCGCCTTATGGTGGGTGGAGCATGTGTATCGGCCCACTTTGAGGGGGAAAGGAGTTCCACCCTTCTTTCTTTTGAGGCACTTCTCATGGTATGTGACCAGCTGTCTTGACAGTTCTAGTAGAATCAGCTTAGGCCCAGCATACCTTGGTAGCCTGGTTGGCTCTCCCAAAAAGTTGGCAGCCCTTAGATAGGTGAACGTGGGAAATTGGGTGAACAGGGCCCCCCATTTCTCTGTGACTGCCACTATGTTCTTGGTCGTCGGCTATGAGTCATGTTTGGCCTCAGTAGGCAGATGACATGATAGAAGAATGCATCGTTAACTTTTGCGAAATGTTGGATGCTATTCTCCAGCCTCAGCTCTGGATAGTAATCAAATATCTTGGCCTGAGGCCATACTCCACTTCGGTTCAGCCCCGGATAATCCCTCGCCGATCTTTGCGGCATAGACTACATAGGAGTTCATATGGAACACTCTGTTGTGGTGGCTATTGTGTTTGCTCGAGAGATGGTCTGCTTGATTATTTCCCCCCAAAAGCGCGATCGGGCAAATTCTTATTCATTGTCTCCAGTACCATGCATCCACTTATGGAAATAGTGGGCATCTGAAAGCCCGAAGACTCTGCTCAGGAAGGTGATAGTATCACTGAGTTCCTCTGAGAAATCACTTCGGTGGATAGTCTGAGGCCACCGGGTCACCACCTTCTTATTCTTTAGGTAGACCTCATTCATCATTTGCATGCCTTTGGTCTTCGTTGTCTTCCCAGGCCTTGATGCATTCTCGTTGGCTAACAGCCACGTAGTTCCGGTGATGAGGGATGCCAAGTATTAACTCAAAGTGACGGGCAGTGAGGTTTATGACTGCCTCGCCCTTACTATTCTCGACACATCTTGTGTCTTTGTTGTAACATTGCGCAATCACCATCATGAATTCGTTGTTGTTCACAGTGCAGCTTGGCGGGGATTCCTCGTGAAGTGCAGGGCACTGCCTATTAACTTGTCCATCCATGGACTTCTTGTAACTTTTTGAGTCCTAACCCAGAACTCATCCATGTCAATGTGACCCAATTCAGAGTCTCTGACATCCATACTGCACTCAGCCTGTGATTCGGGCATCCTGACCCTCTGATATTTGTATTTCATCTCTTCTTCTGTCAGCTTAGCTTTTCCTCTTGGTTTGGTGGGCTTTTTGCTTGACGTAGACATGTGTTCTTTCGAACTCAGTTGCTGATCTGCACGAAGAAGAAGTGAGACCCAATCCAAAAAGGTTGAATTAGTCATTTGATCTTCCATTGGAAAGCTAGCAGAAGAAAGAGTTAGAGATTTTAAGGCTCAGGGCGCGGGAAAAATGCAACTGGCAGGCCAAATAGATAAGGCGCACAGAAAAGGAATGTTGCAGAGGTTATACTGGCGCCAAAGGCGCATGGCGCATGGATGAAGCAGGTTGCATTTTATAGCAGGGCGCACAGGAAATGCGTGTTACATTGGGGTTCGGTGCGCCTTTTGGCGCATGGGAAGATTGTGTAACATTAACAAATGGTGCGCCAAAGGCTTTGGCGCGGCGCATGAAGGTTTTACACAACATCATGTTACTGCAATGGAGGGTGCGCCCGCGCCTTTCTAACTTTATACTCGCGCGAATAAGGCTTGTGTTGCATGAAAGCTGGGTGCGCCCTTTGGCGCATGAAAGCGGGATGTAACATGGAAAGAAGGTGCGCCAAAGGGTTTTAAGGAAGCGCGGGATTTATACTTGTAGCATGCAAAAAGGGCGCGCTTTGAGGGCGCATGAATTCTAACTGCAGCAGGATGGAAGGGTGCGCCATTGGCGCGGGTTTTGAGGTCATGTAACATGGCGGGTAAGTGCGCGAGGGGCGCAACTGTTTTTGTTGCAACAAGCGCGCCAGTGCGCCATGGAACTACACTAACTGCTCAAATATTTTCATTCTTTTCTTCCACTTCAAAAGTTACTTGGTCATATAAGGTTTTTTTACAAAAAGGTTTTGCAGACCAAGCCCTTTCAAAACAGCTCCCTTCCAGTAGATCGGAAAGGGAGGAGGAAGGAGGAGGAAAGAAAAGAAAGGTGATGGGACAGCACGGGGGGAAACTAGCTCAAACATATCTCCATTTAAAAGCAGCCAGCATAGACCAAAAACCCCGACCAAGAACACAGACCAAGCACACAATGAAAAAGAGGGAGAACCTCTTACCTCGAATATATATCAAAAATTGGAGAGCGGGTCCACAGGGCGATGATAACGACAGAGCAGAGCTGACAAGTCCAGAGCGATCACGTGTTTTGACAAAAAGGAATGAAAATGACATTGGGCGCGCATTGATATTTATAGAAAAACTTGTCATTAATCGCATGACCACTTTTGAAATGGCGCATGAAAGCTCTTTGTCGGCGAGGGAAAGTGTCGCCCTTTGGCGCACGAAAGTATTTGACAACGAGAAGAATGAGCGCGCCTTTGGCGCCATATGCATTATCGACATGAAGTTATGTGCGCCCTTTGGCGCACAAAACTTGGTGTAACACATAGATTATGTGCGCCCTTTGGCATCCTTTGCATCGAAAGACGTGTTAACATGGAAAACCATGCGCGAAAGGCTTTTAAGGGCGCACCAAAACTTGGTGTTCAAGGCAAATCCATGCGCCCGGCCAAAAAAAGGCTCAAAAAGACTAAGTTCGAAAACTAGATTTCGGGAAGGGATTTTCGGTATGGTTATCGTTTGAGCGAAGGATTTTGAGTTGAAATTTGTGGCTTCTTGGGTAGACCTATGTACAAAACATGGAAGCACTTAATAGATTTTTGTAGCTTCATATCCTCTTCTCTTACTCCCAAGATCAATATAGGCATGGTTATCTTCCTCCATCTTGCATGAATTCAATATTTCTAGTTTTTCCTTTTTACGGTTATTGAAAATAAAAAAATTAGATGAATATGTTTCTACAAATTTTAATGAGATGTAACACGAAAAATTTAAAATTCCCCCTTTCTACACAACTTGAAGGATATTTTTTTGAGTGTGACCTAGTTTTCTATTTTACCTCCTTAGATGTTTGGTTATCTTTAATAACAATACTAGATAAAAAACACAAAAATAACAAGTTCAACTTGATTTCTAGCTAAAAATTTCCTTTTGGTTTACATTGTAAAGGTAATGAAACATGTTTTTTTATGATTTATAAAACACCTATTCGAACCATGAAATGGGAAATTTGAGTTGTGACTATGTTCCTTGTCATGTGTAATGTTGTATCAAACCTTAGAACGACCTTGAATTTCCATTTGTGCATATTATTTCACCCATCTAGGAGCCCTTTTAACCCTTTTTGCAGTTTTGGGAAGCTGCTGAAAGTCATAAGTTGGGTTTGGTTTTGACTTTTCATTTAGACCCTAGGTGAAGGAATGGATATCAACCTCCATATATCTCTGGTATTTATCCATGAAAATCACTAACAACCATAAGTTATGAGAAAATCACTTCTCAAGCCAATTTTTAAAGGGGGTTTGTAGGCCTCGATTCTTGGGCAATAAGGTCAACTAGTGCAATTACAACGAGTGGCTTTGGAAAAGTATTCACTATTTGTACCCTATTTTCCATTTTTGAGTTCTCATCAACTCCAATGAATTCCTTATATATATGAGAGTGTATAGGATTTGTCTCATGGTGCATCTCGACCATAAAAATAAGCTTTTGAAGGAAATTTCATAGCCCTCAAGTTAAATTGGACATTGTTGCAAACATTTAGCAAAATTTGAAAGAATGCTATGGGACCCTCCTAAAGTCAAATAACCGATGAGAAAAATTGTAGGTACTAATATATGATTATATGAAACTCCCTCTTATTTCTTGTTTTGAGAAATTTGATTGTCGTGAAAATGGTATCTATCTCTCCCTCTCTAGTTAGAAAATGAAATAAAATGAATGTATATTTAACTTTATTGTGTTGCATGTTAAGTATTATAATCATGTGAATGGAAAACTATGAAATCATGAATATTGTTAGTTTTGGGTAGATGCCATGCCAAAATTTTTTACCTGATCATGTGGTGGTTGCAAGTACCAGGATAAGGACAAAGTGAAGCATTATTGGTGTTTTCATAATAACATGTTATCTTGGAAACAATGTAATTGTAGAGAAATGTTATTTATTATTTTATGTGATGAACATGAAATTGTAGCATATTAAGAAAGTGTACTATTTTATTACTTAGTTGTACTTATATATGTTGATTAATTCTAAATAATCATAATTTAGAACACACATTCCATGCCAATCAATCTCATAACAGATAACCATATGCAGCTGTAATGACTTGGTGTAACACCGATCTCTCATTTCATGACTCGGTGAAACACCGATCTCTCATGTTAACTCATTGAATTATATACTAGGTATACTTGGTTCTCATACCCTTTTTGGGGTGTTAAGTGTTCTGTTTAAGAGGCCTATCTGAATACTTGTTACCAATATTCATCTGAAATCTCACTTCTTAAAACTAGGTGACATAGGACAACACAACCAACAACTTGTGATACTTTGGCCAAAGATTTACAACATATTGTTCATGTTAATATTCCTAGATGACATACTCATCAAAATGGAATACGTCCTTCACCCCACTTCATCTATTATCTAGAATGGTCTTCACTAACTCTTGTCAGTCCACTTGTTCAAGGTTAAACCCTAACCAAGGTTAGCAACATAGTCTAGTGTAGAAGGCTACTCATGGTGACTAAGGGTACATAGACATACTCAATCGACCTAAGTTGATTGCATGTGTGTCTAGTTATCCTAAGTCATCATGAGTTTCCCCGACACTAGATCATACTTCCAACCTAACCTAGGGTATAACTAAGATCAAGTCCAAGTTTATGTAGATCTAGATGATTCAACTCTGAAGGGTGTTGTAACATGTCAACTGCAACATAGTATCCTCATGAAGACCCAAGTCTTCACGAGAGGTATGGTGTTGTAGTTGGCATGTGCCAACATCTGACAGAGTCATCCCATCTAGATGTACATACCCAAGAGAAAGAAGTTAATTACTTAATTATTTTCTTTAATTAAAGTCTAATTATTACAAAGCCATGTTGAATCCCTAGTTTCATTAACCATTAAGGTTGCAACAATAAATGAATTGTAATTTCTTTGTAGAAACATCAAGATTTCTTTTTATTCATTAACTTCCTAATTTAGGATTCAATTTTACAAACAGAATCAACATACTAACAATATGGTTCACTTATTTAACTTAACCATGACTTAGCTTGTTTAAGTTCTAAATCAGATTCTTTTATAATAGACTTCATTGAAATGAAGTCTACTATTATATATATATATATATCTTTTTTTTATTCAAATTAAGGTATTAATCAAGAGGAAGTACATCTTCCTCTTTCCAAGACAACATTAGGTTTAATTCCAAAGGATTCTAAAACAATCCTGATTATCATTTATGGAATAGTTGTCTTTTTCTTTTTCTTATTAAGAATTAGGGTTCATTGTAACCTCTTAACATTATACAAGTTATCATAATGGATTTTCTCTTCCATTAACATCATTTTAATAAACCATAGTGATTTAATTAAATGATCACCATGAATTCCAACTTGATAAGTTGCATTTAAATAAAGGGATAGTGTATCTAATTCCCTTACCACCTAGTTCATTTTATTTCAACCCAAAAGGGTTCAGTTCAAAGTATATATGTAAAAGAACAAAGATAAGCATATCACTAATACTCACTGAATATGTAAAAAGATGACACATCAAGTATAGATAAACCCACAAACTTTTCCATTTATCAAGGAGGAATTTATACATTGCAAGTACTAATACTTTAGACATCTTTAGTGTCAAACAAAACAATAAGCTCTATAAAATTACAACTTTCCTTCCAAAAATACATTTTAATATTGAATCATATTTCCCATAAGAGAGCTAGTATTTTGGTAAACAAAAGTAACATCATAAAATATCTTGTCTCCTTTTTACCACTTACAAAGTCCATCTGCAAAATTTTCTAGCATAGGTCAGTTCAATGAACTGAGCATGATAAGCACTAAGCATTAAAATGATGTGCTTTTAACTAATTGTTTCATAAAAAGAACTCTATTTTTATGAAACAGTTAAAGCATTACAAAAAGACACATCAAGAAATAGTAGTCATAAGAGGGAGAAACAAAGTGATAATCCATATCAACATTAAGAAAAGATCATGGTGTAATCAAAATCAATATTCAACCGATGATTTCATAAAAGAATTATTTTAGATAAGTAATATTTCAACAAGATCACTAACCGCATTTCATCTATAGATATTTATGATTCATCTCTTGATTCATTCCATCTAACCAAAAGAAAAAGATACTAACTCTAATGATTCATAGAAATAGAATTACTTTAATGGAACAATAATTCAAATTACACAACATTAACTTACTTCATCCTAGAATATTAATGCTAAGCTCAATTATCTTTATGATGAAATTTAGGATGAACCAAAAACATCTTAAAGTAAGATTTTCTTATTTAAGAAACTAAATCCAAGTTCAGAGTCAAACTCTAGCCTAAATTTTAGGATTAGCATCAATAGATTTGACAAAGGATGAATTTAATTTACATGCACCTGGAATTAGTCACACATCACAACAATTACATCCCTACCAATGTAGTAGTCAAGAGAAGAAAGAAAAGATTTATCCACCAACTACCCACCCTGCAAATCCTTCAATGTAATACAAACCGAACAGGTCATCTCCTTACACAGAGTAATATAGATGAGAGAATGAATGAAAAAGAGAAAAAAACAACCTATATCTTCCTTCAGAGTTGAAGAGGATGGTATTGTGAATACCTTAACTCAAAATAGAGAGAAAGGATAACAATGAATAAAGATGAGATAAGATCTCATTATTCCTTCCTAAAAAGAGGTATACATACCGGGATTGAAAAGAACTGAGATAGATTTGATTGTTCAAAGCCAAGAAAACATTCAACTCCAACAACCATTGAAACACAAAGAACTATTTGATATTACAATCGATATCTATGATTGTAACATGAAAGTTAGAAACTGAAAATGAAGTTTTCCCAACATACAAATGAGAATAGTAAAATTGTAGCACAAAAGCTACAAACTAAAAATGGTTATTCAAATGCTTTTAGTTAATAACAATATCCAAAGCAAAACAAAAACCAACAATTGAACATTACATTCATTCCAAATGTTAATAGCATCACTACAGAAGTTTCTCTAGTTTTCCCAAACAAAGAGAGACAGAGTAACGTTGAAGTAAATTACCCTTTTTGGCCATGATTTATTTTCAAAGTGTCAAACACACAAAAGCTTACCCATCCCTTGATGGTAAAAAAAAAAGGTGAAATCAATATTTAACATTCAAAATTTCCATTCAAGCCAACCCAAATCCACATACTTCACAAGAATCAATGGAACAAACTATTGGTTCAAGAAGAATGAACCGACCCAAATTTGACCACAAGGAGAAACAACAAAAAATGACATGACCCCAAGTCAGGTGCTCGAATTTGAGCTCAAAATAAGTAATAAAAACTAAAACATTTTCCTATTTCATTTCTTAAGATAGAAAGATTGAGTTAATCCAAAGTTCAACCTAAGATACCGCATTCCTACAATATCAATTGATACATCAAATTTAAATAAAAAGAACCAGTCAATCCCAACAAGATGAACCGATAAGGAAAATCTTGAAGCACTCAAACTCACTTTAGGAAAGATGTAAATAAATTTGATAAAATTTCCATGGATCATGCCAGTAGGATAACTATCAACCATGCTAAATAGATAGATTGATTTGAGGAGATTCATTCAAACCCAATATCAGACAAGTCACTAACAAGTCTTCTCACAACTTTATAGGTGTAAGTAAAGAATCAAACTTCATTTAAGTTCAAGAAGAAGCTAAACATGATTCTATCATTTTTCTAGCAAGGGAGAACAAAAAACCCAAACATAATTTCTTTCATAGTAGTGACTTCTACTATCTAGTTTCAATATAGTCCAACAAGAGTTCTCAGATTCAAAAACATCTCAAGCTCAACAAAAGTAAAACATGTTTACTATTATTTTTCAACAAGAAACAAATCCCAAAACATTTTCTAGCATAGTTGTGAATCATACTACCTACTCCATATAGATAAAAAACAGAAAATAAGAAAATAAGTTTTGAAAGAAAGATTAAACATCACATAAACTCATTTGTTTCCCAAGAACAAAGTTCTTTTAATGAAGACATTTAGGAAAAAGAAGAACAACTTAATGGGTAGAGCCTATCATGCCTGATAGAGCTTCTTCTCGATTTGTAGATGATTTCCCAGTTGAGCCTCAATAGTTTCTTCTTTTTCCAAGTGATGTCAAAACTCCAAATCTTTCTACTTCTTCTTATACTTCCACAGGATCCAAAAATAGCTCAAGAATGCCAAGAATACAACTAGATAAAAAATAGAACTATTGGTTGAAGAACCGAAAACCCCATGCAGAGAAAAAATTGAAATGAACTAAATATCAAACAACCTTTCCAAAATCACCATGCATTTCTCCTAGGTGGTTTCTTCACCATAACCTGAGATCAATTAATGCGAAGGACTATCAATTTCCCTCCTAATTCTCCATGCCACCACCATCCAAGTTTGGTGAGCCTTTAATTCAAAATTTACATGCAATTTCCATTTAGTGGTGATGCCAACTAGGCATCCCCTAACTCCCAATGCCCTCCCAAAATTGGCAGTCCAAAGTTATTAAAAACCAAAATAAATTCCCATTAATGCCTTGAAAACTAACGCCACCAACCTTACCATTTCCAAGTGGTCCATAGGTATCTTCTTAGGTTAGCAATAGTTTAGGTTAGATTTTTATTAGGTTAGAAATCAACCTTAGTTCCTAGGTAGGTCTTAATTACCTTAGGTTAAAATCCAAACTAGTATAGAACATCCCATCTTAGGTTAGGGTACCCATCTTAGTGATTCACTATTAGGTCTATGACCCTTATACGTTGCTCAGTGTTTAAAACATTTAACAAGAAGGCCCATGCTTATCACCCTAAGGCTTGTTGTCAGTCAAGAACCCCTAAGAAGAATTCTTCACCATGGTAAAAAACAAGTCACAGTCAAGCTCACCTTCCATTTCCAAATGACAAGACAACAAAGATGAGTAGGTAAGAAGAACTGAAGCATACCTTGGATCAATGGAATTGATCCAAGGTCTTGTTGTTTACACAAATAAATTAAGTATACACAATACAAGTTCATCACCTTCTTAAAAGTGAATTTAAGCTATGTAAAAGAGATGAATGGCATTATTTTCAAGTAAGCAGAATTCACAACCAAAAATGATTCTTTTAACAAATAATGAATTATCCATTACAAACATGATTTCCTAAAATCATAAGAGTACTCCTTCCTAAGACAAATCACCTGTCAACATTTGCAAATGTCAAGAGTGGAAGTCATCACCGTAATAACCAGGTCAAAGATGTTACATACTTCCCTCCTAAAAAGAATCATCATCCCGATGATCAACTTAGTCAAACAATTTAAGTCTAGGAAAAAATCCAATTATCATCCTTCCATTCATATGTTCATAACAAAACTAGATTTGAGAATTTCAAATTCCATAATCAACATTAAAGTAGCTATCCATTTTAAATAGAGTAGTATCTACCCAAGACTAGTAGATTTATTGACATAACATGAATAAAATCTTAAAATTTTATCAGTCAATAGAATCAATTCTATTCAAACAAATATGGAAAAGTAGTTTTCATATCTTCAAGATTTTCCTAGGTTGCACTTTCTTCATTAAAATGATCCCACTGGACCTTACATTGACTTATTTCATGATTTCTTAAGTGCAACTGGTGAGTTTCCAACACTCGAATGGGTTTAACCATGATTATTCTGGGTCTTGGACCTACAAGGAATTCAATTTAACACATGTGATAAATCTGAAACATATTTCTTAAGTAGAGAAATATGGAAAACATCATGCATTTGTGATAAATCAGGAGGTAAAGCTAAACGATAAGCTATAGGGTTGATTACTTCAACAATTTCAAAGGGTCCCACATAATGAGGTGATAACTTGGTAGCCTTGCCAAAAGTTATAGAACTCTTTTTGGTTTAACCCAAAGAAATACCTTCTCACCAAGTTCAAACTTCCTATCAACCCACTTTAAGTCTGCATAACTCTTTTTTCTATCTACTTCTTCTTTCAAGTGTGCACAAATCATTTTAACTTGTTGTTCCATTTCCATAAGGATTTCAGGCCCAATTACCTCTCTATCCTATGTTATCCCAACTAACAGAGTTCTGCATTTTCTTCCGTATAATGCTTCAAAAGGTGCCATTTTTAAAGAGGCATGATACGTGTTATTATAAGAAAACTTGACTAATGGAAGGTATTCTTCCCATTTATACTGTTGATCCATACAATACATTCATAACATATCCTCTAACACTTGATTAACTCTTTCAGTCTATCCATCCATTTTTAGATGATATGCAGAACTGAAATTCAGCTTAGTCCCTAAGGTTGCATTAAGTGTTTGCCAAAATCTTGATGTCATTCTTGGGTCTCTATCAGATATGATCAATTTAGGTACTCCATGTAATCTAAAAATTTTGTGCACAAATATTTTTGCTAAAACAGGTGAATCATCCTTAAGATTACCAGTAATAAAATGTGCCACCTTTGTTAGTTTATCAACAACAACTAGAATAACATCATGTTTATTTCTTGACATAGGCAACCCTTGTACAAAATCCATGCTTATTACTTTCCATTTATATATTTTGTGGTATGTTATGAGGATAGTAAACCAACTGGATGCATATGTTCAACTTTAACACGCTGACATTCTAAGCAAGTGTGTTACAAAATCAATCACATCCTTTTTCATCCCTTTCCAGAAATATTGTTGTTTTATATCAGCAAGCATTTTTGTAATGCCTAGGTGTCAGAAAAAGGTGAATTATGAAATTCAGCTAACAATTTCTTTCTTAATTCATTTAACAAAGGTATGTATACTCTATTTTCAAACCTCAAGATTCCTTCATTGTCAAAGTGAAAACCTTTATACCTCACATCATTTGGATCTGCAGCAAGTGTTATTTTCACTTGTTGATAATAAGAATCAGATTCCATGACACTTTTTACTTCATCTTTAAACTGAGTTCTCAACATTATAAGAGCATAAATGTGCTTCCTATGACTTAGAGCATCCATAACTCTATTTTCTTTTCCTTTAATATAACTTATATCAAAATCATATTGAGATAGAAATTCTAACCATCTTTTTGTCTTGCATTCAGATTTGGATGAGTAAAAATATACTTCAACCCAAGATGATCAATTTTTAGTTCAAAAGGCCTACCAAGAAGATAATGCCTCCATACCTGAAGTGCATGAACAATGAAAGCAAGCTCTAGGTCATGTGGAGCATAATTTAGTTCATGTAACTTGAGCTTTCTACTTTCATAAGCAATAACATGATCCTTTTGAAGTAAAATACCTCCAAGACCCTCACTAGAAGCATCTGTCACTACAGTGAAGTCTCCATTAGGATCAGGTACACCAGGATAGGTGTTGATGTTAACTGATCCTTTAGAGTCTTAAATGTAGATTCACATTTCTCATTCCACACAAATTTCTTATCTTTCTTTTGCAACAAAGTTATTGGTGTAAAAACCTTAGAAAAGTCTTTAACAAACTTCCTATAGTAACCAACAAGACCCATGAAGCTTCTAACTTCATGTACATTCTTAGGTGTAGGCCACTCAGTTATTGCAACAATTTTTGAAGGATCTACCACTATTCCATCCTTGCTTATGACATGACCCAAATAGTGTACTTTTCCATCTCATAGAAGGAACATTTGGACAACTTACCATACAACCTTCTCTTTCTTAAGATTTCCATAACTATCTTCAAATGCTCATGATGTTCATCAATGCTCTTAGAGTATATGAGAATATCATCCAAGAATACAAGCAAAAATTTGTCCAAGTATTCTTGAAAAATATTATTCATTAAATTCATAAAAGTTATAGGTGCATTTGTTAATCCAAATGGTAAAACTATGAATTCATAATGTCCATACCTTGTTCTAAAAGTTGTTTTATGAATATCCTCATCCTTTATTCTTAATTGATGATATCTAGATCAAAGATCTATTTTAGAATACATTGATGCACCATGCATATGATCAAATAGATCATCAATTCTAGGAAGTGGATATCTATTCTTAATTTTTCTTTGTTTAACATCCTATAATCAATGCACAATCTAAGTGTTCCATCTTTCTTTTTCACAAAAATTACCGGTGCTCCCCAAGGTGAGACACTTGGTCTTATCAAACCCTTGGAAAAAATTTCTTGCAACTGTGCCTTAAGCTCTACTAATTCAATGGTAGTCATTCATTATATATGGTTCCTTGGAAATAGGTTTGGTTCTGGTTTGATCTCAATCATGAAGTCAAACTCCCATTTGGGTGGAAGACCGGGTAACTCTTTAGAAACACATCACTAAAATTTCTTAACAAAGTGGGTATTTTTCCATGAAGTCACCACTTTCATCAGTTGTTTTAGAAATTTTACTACATACAAGGTGAACCTTTGTTTTTGGCCTTTTTAAGTTACATAGCTGACAATTTCCTAACTGAAATCTCACATTTTATACCTGAATGTATGTTGTTTTCTATAGGTCATCCAAACAACTAATATGTTTCTCAAAATAGTCAACCTTTTCCTTATGCTCAGCTAGCCAATTAACACCTATGATTACATCATAAGACCCCAAAGGAGAAACATAAAGGTCAATTTAGTGGAAAAACTTGGCAAGTCAAGGACTGCTCCAAAAAGACACATACTAACTGTGAAAACAACATTATTTCCATAATGTACAACCCATGATTTATCCATTTTTTCCATTTTATTTTTAATTTAGATGCTAATTTAGTAGAAATGAAACATTCAAGTAGCTCTAGTATCAAAAATTATAGTCACAGGTATACCAAATAACTTACCTAGAACTTCTATGGGTGTGGCTTTTTTTTAGCCTGTTTGTCACGCTATTACTGCAATGTGTATCTTGTGTTGTTGATTGTGGTCATCCTTCTTCAAAGGAAATTGATTTGTGTAATGATTTTCCACAATTTAGTAGACAGCCTCCTATAGGTCCCTTCCTAGGCTCAAATTTATTTCCAGCCTTAAAGTTATCATTCTGACTCCCATAGGTCTTTTTATTATTATTGTTCTTGAAAAGTTATTTCACACATTAGTAGTAGGTTTATTTGTTGTTGATTTCTTGTTGTTATCAAGCAAAAATTTTTTTTCATACCAAAATTTTTCCATGGTCCCTTTTTGGGTGCAAGAGATGAAGAAGAGTTTGGAACTTTCTTTCTGATTTCCTCCTTATGGGCAAGAGATCACTTTCAATTTTTTCTCCTACCTTATGGATTTTTCTACAACCCCTTCCATAGTGGTTGGGCTGTGAACATCTACTTCACCACCTATAATGGGATTTAATCCCATGATAAATTTTATATATTATGAACTTCTCATCAGTTTGGTACTGAGGTACATACTTAAGGAGCTTAGTAAACCTCTCCCAAGTACTCTATTATGGTAAATTTTCCCTGAGCTAAGTTCTGAAATTCAGTCATTTTCTGATCATAGTAAAGTTGTGGCAGCCATCGTTTGCCTAAAATAATTTTTAAATTGATCCCAAGTAATATTTTCTTCATCAATGTTTAACTCAGCCTTACGGTTGTCCCACCATGAAGATGCTTCATGGGAAAGTTGATAAGCTCCCCATATTGCTTTTGTTTCTTCGAGAAGTTCCTTATTGCAAAGTACTTCTCCATTTCATTGAGCCAGTTCTCAGCTCCATCTCCTAATGTAGTGCCATCAAACTTGGGTGGACTTATCCTTTTTATATCATTAGTGAGTTCAGCTACCAATCTTGCCTTTTTATTTTCAAGTTGATTAGGTACATTAGCATTAGCATTGGCTGCATTATTGTTATCAATGCCTAAATTTCCAACATTAGCATTGTCCATAGGAGGTGGCTGATTGTTGTTACCAGCATCTTCTTCCTCCTCCTCATTTCCCATTACTTGTTGTTCAAGTACAACTAAATGATCTCTTGTGTCCAACAGAAAGCAAGGATCTCATCAAGTTTTTGGGTAGTAGTTACTTCTCCACCAGGTGGTGGGTTGTTTGCAACATTTCCTCTTGTTCTAACCATTTTATGTTAACAAGAAAATTTAAGTTTTATCATATTATGGACACAATAGGTCCAAGAGCTGTAACCTTTCTCTGATACCAAGATGTAACATTCCCATTTTAAGACTTTAGAAACAAGGGAATTATTTTTTTTTTTTTATAATAATGTTCTATTCTAAATAATCATAATTTAGAACACACATTCCATGCCAATCAATCTCATAATAGATAACCATATGCAAGTTGTAATGACTCGGTGTAACACCGATCTCTCATTTCATGACTCGGTGAAACACCGATCTCTCATGTTAACTCATTGAATTATATACTAGGTATACTTGGTTCTCATACCCTTTTTGGGGTGTTAAGTGTTCTATTTAAGAGGCCTATCTGAATACTTGTTACCAATATTCATCTAAAATATCACTTCTTAAAACTAGGTGACATAGGACAACACAACCAACTTTGTGATACTTTGGCCAAATATTTACAACATATTGTTCATGTTAATATTCCTAGATGACATACTCATCAAATGGAATACATCCTTCACCCCACTTCATCTATTATCTAGAATGGTCTTCACTGACTCTGTCAGTCCACTTGTTCAAGGTTTAACCCTAACCAAGGTTAGCAACATAGTCTAGTGTAGAAGGCTACTCATGGTGACTAAGGGTACATAGACATACTCAATCGACCTAAGTTGATTGCGTGTGTGTCTAGTTATCCTAAGTCTTTGTGAGTTTCCCCAACACTAGATCATACTTCCAACCTAACCTAGGGTATAACTAAGATCAAGTCCAAGTTTATGTAGATCTAGATGATTCAACTCTGAAGGGTGTTGCAACATGTCAACTACAACATAGTATCCTCATGAAGACCCAAGTCTTCATGGAGGTATGGTGTTGTAGTTGGCATGTGCCAACATCCGAATAGAGTCATCCCATCTAGATGTACATACCCAAGAAATAAGTTAATTACTTAATTATTTTCCTTAATTAAAGTCTAATTACAACAACCATGTTGAATCCCTAGTTTCATTAACCATTAAGGTTTCCAACAATAAATGAATTGTAATTGCTTTGTAGAAACATCAAGATTTATTTTTATTCATTAACTTCCTAATTTAGGATTCAATTTTACAAACAGAATCAACATACTAACAATATGGTTCACTTATTTAACTTAACCATGACTTAGCTTGTTTAAGTTTCGAATCATTATTCTTTTATAATAGACTTCATTGAAATGAAGTCTACTATTATATATTTATATATATATATTTCATTTATTTTTTATCAGATTAAGGTATTAATCAAGAGGAAGTACATCTTCCTCTTTCCAAGATGACATTAGGTTTAATTCCAAAGGATTCTAAAACAATCCTGATTATCATTTTCAGAATAGTTGTCTTTCTTTTTCTTATTAAGAATTAGGGTTCATTGTAACCTCTTAACATTATACAAGTTATCATAATGGATTTTTCTTCCATTAACATCATTTTAATAAACCATAGTGATTTAATTAAATGATCAGCCATGAATGCCAACTTGATAAGTTGCATTTAAATAAAGGGATAGTGTATCTAATTCCCTTACCACCTAGTTCATTTTATTTCAACCCAAAAGGGTTCATTTCATAAGTATATATATAAAAGAACAGAGATAAGCATATCACTAATACTCACTGAATATGTAAAAAGATGACACATCAAGTACAGATAAACCCACAAACTTTTCCATTTATCAGGAGGAATTTATACATTGCAAGTACAATACTTCAGACATCTTTAGTGTCAAACAACAACAATAAGCTCTATAAAATTACAACTTTCCTTCCAAAAATACATTTTAATATTGAATCATATTTCCCATAAGAGATCCAATCTTTTGGTAAACAAAAGTAACATCATAAAATATCTTGTCTCCTTTTTACCACTTATGAAGTCCATCTGCAAAATTTTCTAGCATGGGTCAGTTCAGTGAACTGAGCATGATAAGCACTAAGCATTAAAATGATGTGCTTTTTTAACTAACTATTTCAAAAAGAAATCTATTTTTATGAAATAGTTAAAGCATTACAGAAAGACACACATCAAGAAATATAGTCATAAGAGGGAGAAACAAAGTGATAATCCATATCAACATCAAGAAAAGATCATGGTGTAATCAAAATCAATATTCAATTGATGATTTCATAAAAGAATTATTTCAGATAAATAATATTTCAACAAGATCACTAACCACATTTCATCTACAGATATTTATGATTCATCTCTTGATTCCTTCCATCTAACCAAAAAAAAAGATACTAACTCTAATGATTCATAGAAATAGAATTACTTTAAATGGAACAATAATTCAAATTACACAACATTAACTTACTTCATCCTAGAATATTTAATGCCAAGCTCAATTAACTTTATGATGAAATTTAGGATGAACCAACAACACCTTAAAGTAAGAGTTTCTTATTTAAGAAACTAAATCCAAGTTCAGAGTCAAACTCTAGCCTAAATTTTAGGATTAGCATCAACCGATTTGACAAAGGATGAAGTTAATTTACATGCACTAGAATTAGTCACACATCACAACAATTACATCCCTACCAATGTATCAGTCAAGGAGAAGAAAGTAAATATTTATCCACCAACTACCCACCCTACAAATCCTTCAATGTAATACAAACTGAACAGGTCAGCTCCTTCACAGGACAGAGTAGTACAGGTGAGAATGAATGAAAAGAGAGAAAGGAACAACCTATATCTTCCTTTAGAGTTCGAAGAGGATGGTATTGTGAATACCCTTAAACTAGAATAGAGAGAAAGGATGACAATGAATAAAGATGAGATAAGATCTCATTATTCCTTCCTAAAAAGAGGTATACATACCGGGATTGAAAAGAATGAGACAAATTTGATTTTCAAAGCCAAGAAAACATTCAACTCCAACAACCATTAAACACAAAAGAACTATTTGATATTACAATCGATATCTATGAATTGTAACATGAAAGTCAAAAACTGAAAATGAAGTTTTCCCAACATACAAATGAGAGAAAAACGTAGCATAAAGCTACAAAACTGAAAATGGTTATTCAAATGTTTTTAGTTAAAAAACATATCGAAGAAGCAAAAAAACCAATAACTGAACATTACATTCATTCCAAATGTTAATAGCATCAGCTCTAGAAGTTTCTCTAATTTTCCCAAACAAAGAGAGACAGAGTAACGTTGAAGTAAATTACCCTTTTTTGGCCATGATTTTTTCAAAGTGTCAACACACACAAATCTTGCCCATCCTTGATGGTAAAACAAAAAAGATGAAAACAAGATTTAACAGTCAAAATTTCCATTCAAGCCAACCCAGATCCACATACTTCACAAGAATCAATGGAATAGACTACTGGTTTAGGAAGAATGAACCCGACCCTAGATTGACCACAAGGAGAAATAATGAAATAGTGACATGACCCCAAGTCAGGTGCTCAAAGTTGAGCTCAAAAGAAGAATAGAAAAACCAAAAATGTTCCAGTTCATTTCTTAAGATAGACAAGATTGAGTTAATCCATAGTTCAACCTAGATACCTCATTCCTATAGTATCAACTGTACATCAAATTTAAATAAAAAGAACCAGTTAATCCCAACAAGATGAACCGATAAGGTAACTCTTAAAGCACTCAAACTCACTTTAGGAAGATGTAAATAAATTCAATAAACCTTTCCATGGATCATGCCAACAAGATAACTATCAACCATGCTATCAGATAGATTGATTCGAGGAGATTCATTTCAAACCCAATATCAGACAAGTCACTAACAAGTCTTCTCACAAATTTACAGGTGTAAGTAAAGAATCAACTTCATTTAAGTTCAAGAAGAAGCTAAACATGATTCTATCATTTTTCTAGCAAGGAGAACAAAAACCCAAAACATAATTCCTTTCATAGTAGTGAATTCTACTATCTAGTTTCAGAACAGTCCAACAGGAGTTCTCATATTCAAAAACATCTCAAGCTCAAAAAAGTAAAACATGTTTACTATTTTTTCAACAAGAAACAAACCCCAAAACATATTTCTACCATATCAGTGACTCCATATAGATAAAATACAAAGAAAATAAGTTTCGAAAGAAAGATTAAACATCACATAAACTCATTTGTTTCCCAAGAAAATTTATTTTAATGAAGACATTTAGGAAAAATAGAATAACTTAATGGGTAGAGCCTATCATGCCTGATAGAGCTTCTTCTTGATTTGTAGATGATTTCCTAGCTCGAGCCTCAATAGTTTCTTCTTTTTCCAAATGACATCAACAACTCAAAATATTTCTACTTCTTCTTATACTTCCACAGGATCAAAAATAGCTCAAGAATGCCAAGAATATAGATAGATCAAAAATAGAACACCATCCAAGTTTGGTGAGCCTCGTAATTCAAAATTACACGCAATTTCCATTTACTGGTGATGCAAACTAGGCATCTGTACGTACCCAAAATTGTAGGGTACTGTACCACCAGAACGATGTTACTTATGCCCCAATGATGATATAGGTTAACTCGTAAGGTGTTCATATCCAGAGAAGTTCACAAAGTATATGTTAGCATCCCAAATTCTTTATCCATGTTCTTTGTGCTTTGTTTTATTCCTCTACCTTTCTTTTCTTAGCATTTTGACCTTTAGTGATGAAACCGCCACCTTGGTAGGGCGGCGGTCCTATAACCTCCACTCTGATTAGGGTGGCGGTCTTGTAACCGCCACCCTGCTCAAGGCGGCAGTCCTTCACGCATTTTCCAGCACGTTCTTTTGATCACAACTTACGTAATTTTCAACTTTTACTAGCTTTTCTCCACCGCCTTGGCTCGTATTAATGTTTTGTGTCCCCTGGAATAGTGTTTCTCCATTGTTTAATGGTAAAAGAGTTCCATTCCAAGTTACCCTTTGGTGAATGGGAATTCTATAAATAGCTGGTTTGTTTTCAAACAAATGGCCCCTCAAATTCTCATTTTTCATTGTTTAAGTCTGTCAATTTCTTGTTTAGAAGCTCATTTTGTTTTCATGTTTGCATCCATGCTAGTTTTCCTTCTTTGTTGGAAGCTTGATCAATCTTCTTGCTTCATCTTGTTCATTGTTGTCCATACAAATTAGTCTAGAGCAGAGTAGTGTCAGTTTTAGATTGAATTCATTAGAGTTACAGGTTGTGTTCTTCACAGAAGGTAGATTCTAGAATCTCTTAGTACCCTTGTGTTGTATTCCCGCAATAAATCCCACTAGGAATTGCATATGCAAACCTCTATCACTTTTGCTATCCCTCTCCTACTCACATTGTATTCAGTCTATATCCAAAGCTGCCATTGTTCAAATACCTTCTTCTATTGATGCTAGCATATACACACTCTTATGGATTCATGTGAACACAAAAGGATGAGGAGATCATTCTAAGGGAAAAAGTCATACACTCTTGGATTCGCCACCATTATGCAAATTCCAGGTTTTATCTATCAAATTTCTAGTTAAAACATATCAAATAGAGTAGTGAAATATTTCATTTCTAGTTAAATTTCATTCTCGATATTGCCAGGGAAGCTGTGGGGATTGATAGTTTCTGAGAAACTATGATTCATTCCTCACTTCTAAGGTAGGATTGAGAATCTTTCAATTAAGTTAATCAGCTATCTAGTTATTTAGGATAAAACTCACAACTACACAGGCAAGTAGCTACACCGGGCTACCTTGTTTGTTTTAATTTTGTTATTAGATTAGTTGTCATTTTCTGAATATATTAGATTAGTTTCTCTTTCAATTCCATTAAAATTCTATTAAAAATACAAAAATAGAGGAATATATATATGTTGTAGATATATCTTGCATAGTTAATTTATTTCATTTCAGTTAGGTTTATATTGGCTTTGTATGACAATCATGGGACCTAGGAGCCAGGGAATATGTTTCACAACCCATAGATCGGATCACGATTGATATTGATTGGAGCCTTTGAGCAACTATCCTCACCGAACGATCTATCACACTGGTTCAGGTTAGGAGGGCCTTCTTTTCCTTAGATTCGCAGATCCCACCATTACGTGTTGAAGACATAAGATTACCTAACTAGCTTATCTACATCCCACATGTTTTCTATCCCCAATGGCTGTCTTGGCATGACCTCGGGAGGTCGGGTGCAAGGAAGAGTCACTTGTCAGAGAGTCCCATTCTCGCATGTCACTTTTCCATTGTAAAAAATTGGTGAACCTGACATGTAACAAACAAATTTTTGTCTTTCCCACCACATTAGCCTTCACATCAGCTTTACCAACAAAATTAGTGAAACTTACGTAAAAGGAACAATTGTTTCACTTTCACACTCTTCTTTTAATTTTATCCACCTTCACTCTTTCCCATTATTCTGCAGGTATTCATATACCCCCCGAATATGTCAGGATACGATGCATATGGTAGACCTCTCCTAGGTCTTGAAGCATACTACGATCAACTAAATAGACAACCATCACCCTCGCTCTCAGCATGGGGTGACAACTATTCAACTAACCAATTTTCAACACAAACTCCACCTCAAAGGACTAGATATAGTTCTTATTTCCAAATAGAGGAGTTAGATCAGCTCACTCAAACACAACAAACAAAGCCTTCAAGCTCAAACAATATGATGCTCACTGGAGAATCTAGTTCATCTCCTCAGGTGTTGCTTAGACCACAAATTAGTAGATAGTCAGATCCATATCTATTGTTAGATGACGAATACTTAGCATGTTATGCTAGGAGTGAACAACGCTCTCAAAATATGTACCCATCTATAGGAGGTTTGCAAACACAACCCGAGGTCTCGTTCCAAGAAAACACCCCCATCCCTCCACCTATAGGAAATGCCCTCAGTGAAACTTGGTAGGGAACTAATCAATTCATAGCTGGGTACCATATGCCTATACAACCTCAAGGTATACAACAAACACCACTAAGGAAAAATACCGTGTCTTCACCAAACGAGGTCATCTCAGCCTTAGTTGAGAAAGTTAGAGGGTTGGAACTTGCACGAGCAAGTCAAAATTCACAATTCATGCATGCAAGAACTTCTAATCCTCCACATCATCCTAGCCAAATAGACCTCCTCATAGGAACAGCACATTTGGGCATGCCTCCTCAGTATTCACAACAAACACCAACTAGAACCGCGTTTTCTAATGCCGCTCCAGTGGAAAATATGATATCTCCCGGTTTAGTACAAAACAATCCATTGCTAAGAAATGCTCCTCCATACTTAAACATGTATTCCAAATAACCATAGGGAGATATTTTCTCTTCTCCTGGCATATTCACTCAACCACAGGGATTCCCTTATGCCCCTACAAATACATATGCTATGCCATATCAACAACCCATTCCACCTCCACCCCCTCAACAAACACCATCAATGGTCAAAACCTATGCAATAGGAACTTATTTAGAATATTTGAAAGAACCTTTGGAATTCACTATATGAAGTGTCATGCTTCCAAGACCTCTCCCCAATCTACCCAAGTACAAAGGAGAGGGAGACCCAAATGCACATATTAAGGCCTACGCCATAACCATTCGAGAATTGCTCCCTTGGGATGGAGTTGTTGCTAAAATATTCCCCAAAACTTTAGAGGGTATTGCCCTCAATTGGTATTACAGAATACCTGAAGCCTCAATACATTCATTTAAACAACTCATTTCAGAGTTCATCAAGGCATTCGACATGAACAAATTGTTGAGAATAGGAATCAGGGAATTCTTACATATTAAACAAGAACACAATGAATCTATTGCTCATTTCATCCAAAGATGGTGTACAATCCTCTATTCTTCAGCAAGCGCTCCAAACATGGATCAAATGGAACTATGTAATTTATTCCTTCATTCTCTTAGCAGAGAGATAAAGGAAGAAGTCTAGAAGTTCCCACTAAGAACTTATGATGAAGTACTTGAGAGTGCTCTCTGAATAGATCAAGCTACAATAGATAGCGGTTGCAAGACATATGGAACAAATGGGAGGTTAATCATTCCCAACCTAAACACTATGACTTATCCTACTACCACAAATGCCAATCAAGGACCTAAAATCCTTAACAAAAACCATGGAGTGACTAACCAAACCAAAAAAGAAAATGTTGTAAATGTTTCACCACCAGTTAACAACCAACGAAACAAAAATTTCACCCCAACAATCAACGCAGTAGATTTTAATCATCCCCAATGACAACAACAACAACAATAGCAATGACAGATCCAGACACAGGGTCCAAGTCAAAACTCAACTGGATATCAAAACCAAAGACAACAAACACAAAACTTTAATCCTAATCGTCAACAATTCAATCAGAATTTTGGACCACAACATGTGCCAAACCAACAACTTAGGAGTTATAATCACAACTCGTATTTTGGTTTCCACAAAATTTGAGGCCATGACACTTGGACTTGCTACGATTATAATAAGTTCATGCAACATTTTCCGGAAGAACAAAGACAACTCTTCATAGATATGTTCTTAATGATTCTTGTGACACCGATGCCAAATACTTTCACATGGGTAGTTTTCCCTCAAAACGCACCTCTTAAGATCTTAAATGATACACTTCCAAATCACAATAGCAATAATAAATTAAATCCAAATGGGACAAACAAAGGTGTAATGATAGGAAATAGCGATCATGAAGCCTCAACTTCACTAAATCCTGTTGCACCACAATTAGGAAATTAGCCACGAACCAAGATAATTAGTCTAGTGGAGTTAGATCTTGAGCTACACGTAGAAGCCATGACAAGAACACAAGAATATTCTTCTCAACCAAATCCAATCTATCCACTAGATCCAGATAACATTCAACAAACAATGGTAAAATCCGTGGGTACTTATGATTTAATTAATTACTTAACAAAGACCTCTCGCATCTCCTTTTTGGACTTATTGAAAAATTCTCCTACCCATAGGGCTTCTCTTTTAGAAGCAATAGGTTTGGGTCATTTAATTAACATCACTCCACCTCCCGAAACACAAGTAAACCATATAGACTTTGATATCCACCCTCTAGGGCAGCTAGATAGGGATACCGAGTTTATATTCGACATAAACAAAATGCTAATAGATTCTGAAATTACACGTAGAGGTGATTCAGCCTTGCATTTACAGGTGTGGGTTTACAATAATTATGTTAAATGTGTAATGGTGGATGATGGGGTAGTAGTTAACATTGTCCCCTTCTCTTTCCTTCAAAAGCTAGGATATGGAGAAATAAACTGTTCCACAACAAGAAATATGCTAAGAGGTTATGATAGCCTTAAAGCTACTTCAATTGGGACTATAATATTACCAGTCACCTTAGGACCCAAGACAATCCTCACCGAGTTTTATATCATAGATCAGGAAACCAACTATAATATGATCCTCGGTTGACCATGGATACATCGCATGAAAGCAATCCCCTCTACGTTATTCCAGGAAATAAGATTCTTACACCTAGGAAAGATATTCGTAGCAAAAGGTGACCCAAAACCATTCAACATACACCTAGTAGACCTAAAGAAAAGACCAGGCATTCACTCTGAGTTTGAACTCCCAACAAACCAACTTAACAAACCAATCAACTCAAAACCAGAAGAAAAATTAATACCTACAACAAAACTAGAAATTACAAACCTAGTCAAGGGCATCCCAGCCCTCAAGGATGAAGCTAACGTTGTAGAAACAATGTCATTAGGAACTACTACAAAAATTTTCAAATTACTAGAACAAGATCTACCAATTTTCCTACCATTTGATTCCGTAGGTATGGGATGTACCCTAGGAGTTGGTTCTCTTCTAGCAGAGGAACTTTGCATGGTAGAAGTAACCGAAACAAAAGAAATAGATGCGAAGAATGTCCCAACATCCATCTTTCCTAGTAAGTATTGGAATCTCCATTTTTATGGAGCTAGATGTCGCTATGGAGCTGGGGTAGGTGTGATCTTTACTTCTCCTGAGGGAAAGATCCTACCTTTTTCTTTTAAGTTGAACTTTGAATGTACAAACAATGGCACTGAGTACGAAGCCCTCCTCCTTGGCCTCATCATAGCCAAAAGGATTGGTGTCAATAACATCAGAGTATTAGGAGACTCACAGTTAGTTACAAACCAAGTCTCTGAAGTATATGAGACTAAATCTGAGCACTTATAACTCTATAAAACAACGGTATTAGATCTAAGAAAAAGATTCGACTTCATATCCATTGAGGCAATCCCACGAGAACAGAACCTTCTCATAGATTCAATAACAACCTCAGCTTCGTGTTTTACCCCAAGTAATGAGTTGGAAGATACAAGTTTCAAGGTATCACTTCATACTGAACCATTGGTGAAGAAAATATCAACAAACCCTCTTCTAGCACATACAACTGAGAATGAATCTCCTATCTTACATCATGTTGATAGTGATAAAGTCACTCTCGAATATCTAAACACCTATGTAGAGCTACACCTTTCTCACCCTATAGTTGATCTTTCCCTAATACCACACTCCTCTTCCTACTTTGGAAATCCCATGGTAGAGTCTCCTCCATAGAAGGATCTTGATATCTACAAGATAGAAAATGGAGATAACTTGGAACTACGTCCGGTCCCACCGAATTTGAAGAAGGTAACGCTTCTTTGATAGAAGAAACCATTGACATAAACATTGGAACGGAGGAAGAACTAAGAATTTTGAAGTTGGGATCCTCACTAACTCTAGAAGAAATAGAAACACACACCCAAATCCTCAAAGAACATCAAAAGGCTTTTACATTTAATTATAAAGAAATGATAGGTATCGCACCACAAGTTATGGTACATAATCTTGTCACTAAACCAGATGCAAAGCCAATTAAATAGAAGTCAAGACCAATGAAGCCAAAAGTGGCTCTCATGGTAAAAGAGGAAGTAATAAAACTTCTCCAAGTAGGATTCATCAAACCAGTCAATTATTCACAATGGGTATCTAATATCGTCCCCATTCTCAAAAAGAATGGGAAGATACACATTTGCATAGATTTTCAGGATATTAACAAAGCTTGTCCCAAGGATGATTTCCCATTACCATCCATTGACATCATCGTTGACGCAACAGCTGGATTTGAGCTTTTGTCTCTCATGGATGGGTTCTTGGGATATAATCAAATCAAAATATCTGAACAAGACCAAGCCAAAACCACATTTATAACTCCCTGGGGAACTTATTGTTATGATGTCATGCCATTTGGTATTAAGAACACCGATGCTACATATTAGCGGGTAATGACATATATATTCCATGATCTTATCCATAAAATTGTGGAATCATATGTGGATGACTTGTTGGCCAAGGCCAAGAAGCGCTATGATCACCTGGAGGTGCTCGTATCATCCTCTCATGACTAATTGAGTATGGTGTCACATTAAACCCAGAGAAGTGCGTTTTTGGTGTAACAGGAGGCAAAATTCTAGGATACATCATATCTTCACGAGGGATTGATGTTGATCTAGCCAAAATATGGGTTGTTCTCGAAATGATCCCACATTCGAACGAGTCTGGAATCGGTCATTTCTTGGGAAACTCGATGCAATCCGAAGGTTCATCCCGATTTAAGATTTTCTATTCATCCAATCAACAATTTACTCAAGAAAGATTATAGTATCAATTGGATTGAAGACTGCAATGAGGCTTTTGAAGCAGTTAAGTGCTTCTTGTTGTCACCACCCACGCTAATGCCTCCCAAGCTAGACCACCCTTTAATTCTATACTCTCGAGCCACTCATGTCTCATTGGCTCGTATGCTTAGCTCAAGAAGATGATGATAAATGAGAACGCACAATCTATTTCATTAGCCAAACATTACTTGATTACGAAATGCATTATACATAGGTAGAATGAGAATGCTTGCCATAGTCTTCACAAAAATGTTTAAGACATTACATGTTAAATCAAGAAACAAGGGTAATTGTGAAGACAAACCATTTACAGACATTCCTCATGCAAGGGTCCTTGTCTAAGAAGGTTGGACGTTTCATAACCCTAATGGGAGAATTTGAGTTAACATTCGTAAACCAAAAATCCGTCAAAGGACAAATCATTGTAGACTAGTTAGCTGACAATCCACTAGATGGAGGTGAACTGGTAGATCTAGACTTTCCCGATGAATGTGTATTCTTTTTCAAAACCAGACCCCCCATCTCTACATGTCCCTGGTATACTGATATCATCAATTTTATCATGGACCATACATACCTGGAAAGTGCCACATCACAACAAAGAAGGCGGTTATGCATTATTGCCGCTAAATATGTTGTTTTAGACCAAGTTCTCTATCGTAGAGTCTTCGACGACATGCTTCTAAGATGCATCGACATAGAAGAATCAAAGAGGATCCTTCATGAATCCCACAGTAGGATATGTGGGGGCCACTTTGGTGGTCATGCCACCACTCACAAAATACATCGAATGGGCTATTTTTGGCCCACTCTCAAACATGACGTAGTGGAATTTGTACGTAAGTGCCACAAATGTCAAGAATTCTCTCACGAGATTCACATGCCAGCACAATCCCTACAACCAATAGCGACTCTGTGGCCCTTCTCCACTTGGGGTCTGGACTTAATAGGGAAATTCTCTCCCTCATCAACCGATGGCCATAATTTTATAATCACAGCCATGAAATATTTTACCAAATGGGTGGAGGCCATGCCTCTCACCACTGTACTAGGTTTGGTGATTGCCAAATTCATTTTGAACCAAATTATCTGCAGGTATGGTGTCCCACAAATCATTATCTCAGATAATGGCACATCCTTTAAGAACGAAGAAGTTCATGAGCTATGTAGCAAGTTCAAAATAAACCATCACACGACCTCTCTTTACTACCCTCAAGCCAATGGGTAGGATGAAGTGACAAACAAAACGTTGAAAGCTATTCTCCTCAAAATGGTAAAAGAAAACAAACAAGATTGGCAATTAAAATTATATCTGGCCTTGTGGGCCCACCGAACCTCAATAAGAACACCAACAGAGTACCTCCTTTCTCACTTTGGTATTTGGGGGCGTAACGGTTCTCCCACTTGAGGTTGAAATACCTAGTCTCTGCATCTCACTACAGGGGATTCTTGATGAAGAAGCTTATAGAGAGGCACGCCTCTCCCAACTAGAAAGCCTAGACGAGGCCAGGTTAAATGAAAAACAATGATATAGAGCCTATGCTAACTGGATGTGCCAGCAATATAACAAAAAGGTCTATGAGTGAGAAATATATGAAGGAGATCTAGTTTTAAGACTAGATAGATTTGGATCGATAAGAAAATTGGAAAAAGGAAGAAAGTTCTGGCCCAAATGGTTGGGCCCATATCGAGTCATGAAGGACAATAGTAATGGTGCGTATCTCTTGTACACACTAGAGGGCGAGGAATTTAGTGAATCAGTCAATTCCTTGCATCTTAAATAGTTTTATGCATGAAGCATCGACACTATTTGTATAATTATATCTACATTACATATTCATTTAGATAGGTTCAGTTTGTTCACTCGTTTCATATAATTTGGTGATCAAGGGACTTATCCTTAAGCAATTCATTACAAACTTCTGATAGTATTGGTAGGAGATTTCAAATCATACTTCTTCATTTTCATAACATCATCAACTATTTCAGAATCATTTCATCAATTAAAGCTAGATATGACAAAGTCTTAACGGTAGCCATACCAAGGCCTACATGCTTATTCTCACTTTTGGTTTCTTCCTAGGGTAGGTGTCTTTCCTATGGTCTATTCTAGAAGCTTCATGGTGTCACATCTATCCCGCGTATATATCTCTTTGGAAATAAGAACATACTGACATTTTTCTCAAGTAAGTCAAATATAGATCAAATAGAAAATTTTACTTTTACACATTTCCTTGCCCTACCAACCTTCGGTGATGATCTTGCATCTCTTACTAGTGTCGTAGGGTTGCGAAAGGATGGTAATGCCTTTACTTCCTGTGCTTTGTCCATGGTGATAAGCCCATGCTTCCTACTAGTAGCATGGGGCAAGGTGTAGGGGGTCCGCTTGACAGAAAATGTTAAAAGTCATAAGCAAATAGTTCAAACAAACTTTTGAAATCTTGAGTCAAAACAAATGAATCAGATGTCCAAAATTCCAAGAGAGTTCAAAACCCTAAAAACCAGATTTTGTCAACCAAGTGGCCATCTACGGATCTAAGTCTAGATAAACTACAAAGCAAGTTGCATTCTAAACTATGGAGTCACTTGAGTAAGATAGGTTTGTAGAATCTTAATTTGGTTCCACCAACTCTTTTCTACCTCCCATCATTACCATTTCAACACACCCCATAGCTTGTGCCCTTTCTAGCTCTCGGTGGTGAGCCCTCACATCTTCTTTGGTTATGTGGAGTGATGAGTGGGGCAAGTTCATCTGCTCATCATACCAGCTCATCATCACATTTTTCAAAACAATATGAAGTAACGAAAAATTTCTTGTAGAAAATAAAGTTCAAGATCACATAGTGTCCACATCATCATACATCAGCATCACGAAATACAAAAAAGAAAACATTTGTGATTTTTGTTCTCCATTGCATACATTTTGAAAAGCATATAAAAACAAAATTTTTACAAACATCTAATATACATGTGAAAATGAATCACAAAACTCTAGGTACAAAGAAATATAGATCCAAAAAGAGATGTATATATATAATCAAGTTTTATGTACAATGCCATCATGCACTAGGCATGGTCAAAATGCTCAATGAGCCCGAAAAATACATAATGGTCGTATAAAAATATAGCAAGAGTCACTACAAAAAGAGCCAAGTGGCCTCTCAATCCCTATGGGATCCCTCTAGAAGGTGCACGATCACGTCTAGGACTCCGGCTACACTGGCGCTCTAAGTGCACTGAGGGCTCACGATCCTAAACAGTAGCTATAGCCTCGCTATGAGAGCGGCTCCTCCTCATCAAGCACTCTACAACCCTATACCCGGCTACCTTGGCACGGAGGGAAGTCACCATCTTGGCCACATGCCAGATAGGGGAAAAAACATCAGTATGCCTACCGGCTGTTGAAGGCTCCCCTGCATCCGTGGATAGCTCGGCACGAGTCTTCTCCATGGGGAGCATTAGGGTATCAGTACATACCCAGTGAATCAAGTCTCACCACTCATCAGCAGTGTCTGCAAGCAAAGGAGAAAAACAAATTCTAAAATGATCAAAATGTAAAACCAAGGATGAACAAAAAGAGAGGTAGCAACTAAGGCAATTCTAGTTAAAATAAATATCAAAAGAAGAGTGGCAACTCACTCAGATCTCTGGTCCTTCAAGAAGGATCTCTGGGTCTGTGTCTACCACAGACGCCACTGCTGATTGATGTCCTCCTCCCACATCTAGAACAACATGGTGTCCTACCACGGACATGTCCTCTCCGCCTAAGTCCTGAGAAAGTAACTCCTCTAAGACTAGAGTCATCCTCTCTGTGCTCTACTTTGCCCTCTCACTTGTAAAAGCTCCTAAGTGTCATGCCGCTTAGGATCGCTATCCTCTCCACCGACTCATCGACCTCCATGTCCTCGGTCTCCTCCTCCATCTCTCCCCCGTGAACTCCTCAGACTCAGAGTCTATATCAATGGGGTCATCACTGCTATGGGTAGGACCGGCGGTAATCCAAAGTAAAGGTGCCTAAGGAGCACCGACTCTCGCTTAGGCACGTACCACCCTCCTAGCTGCAATAGGGACACCAGGAGTAACAACAGTCCAACCTCGGCCTCTAGGACCTCCCCTAGCCTCCTAAACTAATCTGAACATAGGAACCACTAGGGGAAGCATGTCAATATAAGCAAGGCTGAATTGCTGAGGCACTCGATCAAAGGGGTGTGTCTCTACCTTCCCCGTCCTATCCACAAGCTGCCCTATAGTAGAGCAGGAAATCAAAGTGAAGGTATCCTCACCCCACAACCCTGCCATGGCTTGATAAGGTGTGGCCTCCATATCCTTAGTAGTCAGGGAAGCAACTGGTTGGTGGGGTTCTCTAGCACTGTCTTCTCTATCCATCTAGCTACCCTCACACCCACAAGATCGACACCTCTATGCCTCTCCCATAAGGGATGATGCACTCATAAACCCAACTCATAACTAGGGTCGGATGGCTTAGTGACTATCCTTGTAATCGGACCACCCTGTATAAGTCGTGATAGGTGGTCCCAGGTATATCGGCTCCCCAAGCATAAATCCAACCATGTGCCTCAATCTGTGCGATGATGGGGGCCTAGCAGTAGAGTAAAGTATCCCCTCCATTTTCCCCAATCAATCTCGAAGCAAGGATGTCCATAATGGCCTAACGGATCAGAGGGATGGGCAAGCCAGGAATAGAATGGACCTTCACCCCCTTCTTCGAACCAGTGGAGACAATTACGTATCCCATATAGGTGGCCCACCGAGTCACCTAAACTCGGATCTTGTTGTATCAAATGAAAGTATCCTCCCAAAAATTAGGACTCCTAAAATATGGTATAAATCCTCTAGGGTGATAGTCCACTCACCCCTAACACCTAGAAATTGAAAGGTGTTCGATATGCATCCCAAGAAGAGAATAAGTCACATAGTATGTGATTGGTAGGTGTAACATGGGGAACCCGTGCGATCCTCAGTATACCTACCCTCTGAAGGGTATCCTGCTCATCCTGAGAGAGTGCATCTAGCACTGCTAGAAGCCAATCACTCTCTCTCTCTCTCTCTCTCTCTCTCTCTCTCGGCTCCATCTGATGTACTCTTCCTTCTTCTGCAAAACACACAAAAACATGTAAAAAGAAGAAAGTTAGTATCAAGATTGCAATAAAAAAATCATTAAGGCAAATAAGAATACTAAAAATGTAAAAATAAACTCAAATCAATGTTGTTTTAACATTTTGAAGAGAACCTCCACCCTGCTCAGGGCGGCGGTCCTGTCTCGCATTTCAAAATAGGTCACGTGCCCTAAAATGCTTAAAAATACAAAAATTCGACCATTTTAGCTAAAACAAAAGCCTACCCATTAGGTGCCCCCCCTAAGAGACACATTTAAAACTGACATTTCTAAAAATGACCCCCCCAAGACAAAGATTTTGACATTTTAACATTTTTAGTGTAAAAATGTTAAAACAGGAAGAACTAACTTGAGATCTCACAGGTTGATGTTCCACTCACAGAGGCATGATCACTATCTCACTATGAATGTTTCAACTATACTCTCATCAGGAAATGTCACCGTGGGTCCAAGAGCTCAAAAACTATCAAATCGACATGCGTAAATGAATAGGAAAATGGTCCCATTATATATATATATATATATATATATAGTGTTTTGAATCATTTTGAATGCCCCTCTCACAAAGTTTAGAGCACCAACGGGATAATTTCTCATCCCGCATACAAATTGTAAGTCCTCATTTCATACTAATTTAGTATTTATTTTTTGATTTATTTTATCTTTCTACACTTGAGTCTTCTTTCCATTTTACAGTAGCGGGAACTTAGATGGTAACATTTTGACACACGGGTGTGTCAAGTATAATTTTTAACTTCCCATTTTGGGACTGCCATAACTCGGACCCACCATTTTATGCCTCTTCATGGTTAAAACACTTCTCGAGGGGGCAATATGTACGTACCCAAAATTGTAGGGTACTGTACCACCGGAATGATGTTACACATGCCCCAATGATGATACAGGTTACCTCGTAAGGTGTTTGGATCTAGAGAAGTTTGCAAAGTATATGTTAGCTTCCCAAATGCTTTATCCATGTTCCTTGTGCTTTGTTTTATTCCTCTTCCTTTCTTTTCTTGGCATTTTGACCTTTAGTGATGAAACCGCTACCCTGGTAAGGTGGTGGTCTTATAACCGCCACCCCGATCGGGTGGCGGTCCTATAATGGCCATTTGATTAGGGTGGTGGTCCTATAACTACCACCCGCTCGAAAAGATGGTCCTTCATGCCTTTTCTAGCACATTCTTTTGTTCACAACTTGTGTAATTTTAGACTTTTACTAGCTTTTCTCCATTGCCTTGGCTCATATTAATGTTTTATGTCCCTGGAATAGTGTTTCTCCATTGTTTAATGGTAAAAGAGTTCAATTCCAAGTTACCCTTTAGTGAATGGGAATTCTATAAATAACTAGTTTGTTTTCAAACAAATGGCCCCTCAACTTCTCATTTTTCATTGTTTAAGTCTGTCAATTTCTTGTTTAGAAGCTCATTTTGTTTTCATGTTTGCATCCATGCTAGTTTTCCTTCTTTGTTGGAAGCCATTCAATCTTCTTGCTTCAGTCTTGTTCATTGTTATCCATATAAATTAGTCTAGAGCGAGTAGTGTCAGTTTTAGATTGAATTCATTAGAGTTGCAGGTTGTGTTCTTCACAGAAGGTAGATTCTAGAATCTCTCGGTACCCTTGTGTTGTATTCCCACAATAAATCCCACTAGGAATTGCATATGCCAAGCTCTGTCACTTGCGCTATCCCTCTCCTACTCACATTGTATTCGGTCTATATCCAAAGCTACCATTGTTCAAATACCTTCTTCTATTGATGCTAGCATATACACACTCTTCTGGATTCATGTGAACACGAAAGAATGAGGAGATCATTCTGAGGGGACAAAGTCATACACTATTGGATTCACCACTATTCTACAAATTCCAGGTTTTATCTATCAAAGTTCTAGTTAAAACATATCAAATAGAGTAGTGAAAGATTTTATATGAGTTAAATTTCATTCTCGATATTTCTAAGGAAGTGTGAGGATTAATAGTTTATGAGAAACTATGATTCATTCCTCACTTATGAGGTAGGATCAAGAATCTTTCAATTAAGCTAATCAGCTATCTAGTTATTTAGGATAAAACTCACAACTGCATAGGCAAGTAGCTACAGGGCTACCTTGTTTATTTTAATTTTGTTATTAGGTTAGTTGTCATTTCTTGAATATATTAGATTAGTTGCTCTTTCAATTCCATTAAAAATCTATTAAAAATACAAAATAGCGGAATATATATATAAGTTGTAGATATATCTTGCATAGTTAATTTATTTCATTTCAGTTAGGTTTATATTGACCTTGTATGACAATCACGGGACCTAGGAGCCTGGGAATATGTTTCCACAACCCATAGATCAGATCACGACCGAGCTTGATATTGATTGGAGCCTTTGAGCATCTATCCTCGCCGGACGATCTATCACACCGGTTCAGAGTTAGGAGGACCTTCTTTGCCTTAGATTTGCATATCCCACCATTGCATGTTGAAGATATAAGATTACCTAACTAGCTTATCTCGCATCCCGTGTGTTTTCCATCCCCACCAACCTGTCTCAAAGCATGATCTCGAGAGGTCAGGTGCGAGGAAGAGTCACTTGTAGATTCCCATGCTTGCATGTCACTTTTCCATCGTACAACATCCCCTAACTCCCAATGCCTCTACCAAAATTGGCAGTCAAAAGTTATTAAAAACCAATATCAATTCCTATTAATGCATTGAAAACCAACACCACTTTGACCTTGCCATTTTACAAGTGGTCCATAGGTCTCTTCTTAGGTTATCCATAGTTTAGGTTAGATTTTTATTAGGTTAGAAATCAACCTTAGTTCCTAGGTAGGTCTTAATTACCTTAGGTTAAAATACAAACTAGTATAGAACATCCCATCTTAGGTTAGGGTACCAATCTTAGTGATTCAATATTAGGTCTATGACCCTTATACGCTGCTCAATGTTTAAAACATTTAAAAGAAGGCTGAGACTTATCATCCTAAAGCCTGTTATCAGTCAAGGAACCCTAAGAATAATTCTTCACCATGGTAAGCAAAACAAGTCACAATCAAGCTCACCTTCCGTTTCTGAATGACAATACATTAAGACGAGCAGGTAAGAAGAACTGAAGCATACCTTGGATCAATGGAATTGATCCAAGGTTTGTTGTTTACCCGAAATAAATTAAGTATAAACAATACAAGTTCATCACCTTATTAAAAGTTATTTTAAGTTGTACAAAGAGATGAATGAAATTATTTTCAAGTAAGCAGAATTCACAACTAGAAATGACCCTTTTAACAAATAATGAATTATCCATTGCAAACATGATTTCCTAAAATCATAAGAGTACTCCTTCCTTCGTCATTATAATAGTCGGGTCAAAGATGTTACATTAAACCTAGGACCACTTAATAAGTTTAATTGTGTCGAAACTTGTATTTAAATTGTAATTATCGATATTGAATTCTTAAGATGATGGATTATAAGTAAATTAAAATTTGAGACTAATCCATTAAAATCAATGTAAACCCTCATATACGTATCATGAACTATGCAAACTAAATAGTTAAAATACATAGTTAGTTGTAATAATTTAAAAGTGAATAAAGTTTATATAGCCTATAATCTATTGTGTAAAACCTATGTGCACTAGCACATCACCTAGCCTGAGATGAGTGCTCACCCAAAGCACACAAAGGTACTAGTCCCTCTTTAGAGTTTCTTATGTAGGATGTTAGTGTGATGAAGATAAGACATATTCAGATCCATAAATAAACATAAACATTCCATAGTGCATAATCCAAATCTAGATCTTAGAGAATCATGAATTAAACAATAACTATAATAAGACTAACCATACATGAACCAGTTTCAGTTATGTCTAACACCATTATCCAACCAATATCATCCATTACATTAAATACTGTAAAACACAAAAGCTTCTTACATTATAAAGTATGCCCATAAGTCATGCGTGCATCAGATCCAATAACATAACTTTACAATAACTTAGTCTCTCTAAAATACATAGTTCAATACATATTTATAGAGGTGGGGACTTTCCCTTCACCACTTACACACTTCTCAAAATAGATCGTATCTTATGCTATTAATAACCTTGCACCTTTACAATAACATGCACACATGCAAGTGCGCTAATAATAGATGTCTTATAGTTAACTAGAAGAAGTAATCCTATTATTAACTACAACCATGCATGGCACTTATCAGCCACTCATTCCCAAAATACCATTTGTATGTTGCGCAAGTCTCCATCCCGATGTGTGCTCCACACATTATCTCCAAAAATAGCATGTATCCATAAAAACGGCTAAGTCCTAAGCCAACTATTCTAGCACACATTTCCTTTCCTATTATTCCACACCTTCAAATGTGCCTCATTCCCACGCATGTATTATTTATGTGTCTTATCCTTAAAATAATATTATTTTTGCTCAACATTACCCCACACTAAAGTACATTACCATCCCGATAATGCGGAATTATTTTTGATGGTCTCAAATAATAAAGAAGAAGAATTTCAATAATTTAATGAATCACTATACAAAATAATGAATCTTTACTCTCCAGCATCCTCTTCTTTAACTGGGAGGATAAAATTTGGATATTCAAGTTTGATTTCTTCCTCTAGTTTTTTCCAATCATCTAGCGTTGTCCTTGTCTTCTTAGGAATGTCTATGGCGATGGCATATAACTTGTCTTGGGTAATATTTTCCTTCTCATTCTATAGTACTTGGACAACATTGGCCATAATAGACATCATTCCTTCTAGAAGATCCATCTTCTATGCTATAAGCTTCCCAATCTCATCTATCCTCTCCTTATGTGGATCTTGGGCTACTGCAAGGGCTTCACACTTTTGTTTTACTAGTGCCAATCTCTCTGTATGCCCTAAAGTCTCATCTTTCATTGCTGCTAGGACTTCATTATCTTCAACCGAGTCCTAATCCTTATTACTACCTCTGGTGTTGCACACAAATTAAGAGCTTGGTCTTCTTTCTTCATCTCATCCTTTAAATTTTGGATTAGTTCCTTATATGCTGAAATTTTTCTGATTATAGAGGCCCTTATTCTCTTTGATTCTTGTTCAACATTTTTGGTGCATGCATTCTAAGTGGTCCATCTTCTAGCACTAAATTAACCAAAGTGCACACACAATACATAACAAAAGGAAACATTTTAGGTACCTTTGGTTCTAGATGAGGCCTTTCTTTTCTCTAATCACCAATCTCCTCTACCATGCTAACGAAAGCTTCATTATTTGTCTTTTCTTTTTCCTTCTCTACCTTTAACCACTCTATCTTTACAGTTTTATCTTTGTTATCCTCCATTAATGCTCTAATGGTGGTGGCCTTATCAATATTTCTTTGTGCCACCTCAGTAGATACCTTGAATAATGCATTGCTTACCTACTCATTAGACATAAGAGTGGGATTTATGGTCATGTTATTGCTCTGTGGTGCCTTCTTTACTCTTCTTAAGACACAAGAATCCTCACATACATCAAAATCTGGTTCATCCATATGGGTCTACATGGACCAGGATAGTTATTTCCTTGTATGCGTAGTGGCCATATCTGGATCCATCAGCTCCCATCCATATAATTCCTTAAGGTCCATTGTGCTCTAAAAGTGAGCGCACATGATTTTTCTTATGTCCTCAACATAGCCCATACTTGGCACAATATAATATTCACTTCTCTTTGTCCTTGGCCCCTTAGGAACACGAGCACCAAGGTTTGGAGTCGACCTTTCTCCTATCCGAGTTGTAGCTGGTGTGATGGTCTTCTTGAAAACTATTTATTCTTCTTATTTCACCCCTTCTTCTTCATCCCAAAGTGCTCCTCCACATCTTCTAGTTGAATTGGGATTCCAGGATATCTCTCTTCAGACTCCTCCTCCTCACTAAGCTTCAAATTTATTTTTCTCTTCTTCTTTGGTGCTTCCTTCTAAGGGAAGAGTCGAGGTGATCTTCTTATAGGCTGTGATGTTCTTGCACCTTGGATCTTGATTCTTTTGAATACCCTCTTAAACTAGAACTCTTCAGGGAATGCATCCACGTCTAAGCCCTCCTATCCTTCTTGCACTGTGGTGGAGTATTTGCGTGCTCACTCTCCACTTTGTCTGTGGGCTGCCTCTAGCCTCTATGGTCCAAGCCTCCACTATCCTCATGTTCTTCTTCCTCATCTATCTCTATGGTCATGGTAGGCTTTATAGTTGCCACATTTTCAATCATATGTTTTCCCTTAGGCGGCCCTAGTAACAAAAAAAATTTCTCCACATACTTGTTATTCTCCAACATAGGCTTGAGATGAAGTGAGCACGGTTCCAATGTCCCTAATAGCCAAACTTACTAGCTTTATATTTATAACATCTGAAATGAGCCTCTTAATGTAGGTAGAGTGACTTGGATAAACATATGTTTTTCTAAGAGTATGATTATCACAATCTACCATATCCGCATTGAAGTTCGGGTGACTCACATCGTCAAAATTGTGAACCGAGGCACGGGAGTTGTGAAATGTGAAGGCATAGGGTAGTTTTCACCATGGACTCCATGTCCCATCCTTTAGTGTAAACCACATGATGTAGAAATGTTGATACACCATGAATTATCTTTGTCTTACTCACAATCGAAGGTAAATCCTTTGGAATGTGTCATTCCTCCTCAAATGCTACGCTAAGTTGGCAATACCAATTTTTTCCCTTTGCTTGAATGGCCCACTCATTGTTCATTCACATAAGTATTTATCAAACCTCTTTGCATGAGGGACTTATTCTCTATGGGGTATTCCCAAATTTTGTTCTTTGGCCCATTAGGCACTCTAATTTCTACAAATACAAGAGATAATAGAATAACACCAAAACTTATCTTCTCACTTAGAGATAATAGAATAACATAAGAGATAATAGAATAATTGTCTCTATTATATATCCTACTAGATTGTAGACTTATCCTTCTGACATTTTCTTCATGATATATAGCCACATGGTATTTACATGTGACCATCTCTCTTGGTCATTCAACTTAGTGAGTAAATGTGTTCTGCTGCACTAACACATACTTCCTCAAATTAGATATGTCCATCCCACGTGGACCCTTGGAGTATCCCAACTCCTTGCTGGTGGCTATAATAACTACCTTATCAGTCAGATAACTAATAATATTTGTCCCTATGCCCTTCAGTCCTATTAATGTGGCAATATGGGCCACTATGATCCTTACCCTCTATCCAACAAAATAGAAAAAATACTCATAGAATTTTCTCATAAGCCATTAGTATAAAGATTCTGGTTTTCCAAAACATGGGATTTCATATAACTGATAAACCCCTACCTTCTTAAGAAATTTCTCACCAGTATCATCATATATTGGCATATCATCCACCGTGCACTTGTTAGTCTTCTTATTCAACAACACATCCAATTATCACTTATTCTTGGTGGTGTGGTGGTTGTAATCACTTACCTTACATATGTGAATATGCGAATCCCAATCCCGTCTAACTATAACTCCCTCTAGATATAACATCTCTAAGAAATTTCTGTTGGGAGAAACTTCAACCTCAATTTCCACCTTTTTCTTCCCCTTCGTACCTGCTGTAGGTGCTTTCTTTGGTGTCATTACAAAAATTCCACCTTTTATCTTATGTATTGAGTAATTTGAACCATATTTCAAAGCTGCATGCCCTAGCTCCTTCTTAATACTTTTTCTGCACTCAAACCCTTCACCAATGGGGACATAAGCTATACATTGCCTGCAGATCCACTCTTCACATTCGATTTCCTAGCTCTTCGCACCTCAAAACATTTCTCTTAGCTTGGTAGAACTAGCTCACTTGAATATGTGTGATTAAAAAGTTAAAAATGAACCCACATCACATCCTTATATAGATTTTCAAAAATTTAGTGTATTTATTGGTCCTTCACCTATCACAAATCCTCTCATTAATTGCCCATTTTCTCAATTTTCTGCAAGGTACACCTTCACGCCCCAAAGCCTATAACCTTCAAGTGTGCCTTCCTATCTTCTAGCTATAGGATTATCTTCCATGCACTTCCATGCACCAAAGTACCTTACCACTGCACCCTCTTCTAGTAGTTTCCATGATTGTTATTTACCTCGCGTTTTAACTTTCATTCATTTATTTTCAGCTATGGTCTTCTCTAGGATCAATCTTTTTTCTATCATCTATTTTCCATCTTTAAATTGCACATGTAATAGTATATTATTATGTGTACCCATTTTTGAATAAAAAATAACAACTACCCCACACTAATGGTATGTGCAGTCCTCTACGCATTAAAATACTTCAAATTATAATTAGCTTTTAGTGCATAAAAATGCTTATTACACAAAACACCAAACTAAATTGAAAAAGTATAGCGACAAAGAAGGAAATACATTAAAATAAATATAGAAAGGGAAATCTATACTAAATGGAAATAATTCCTTATTACAAACACCAAGAAGACTTATTTATAGTAGGGCTTTAGCCTACTCCCATTAAAGTAACCACGTAATCGTGCTCCATCAAACACCTCTAAGCGACAAGAACTTGTTTCAAGGAAGTGAGTGATAAAATTTGGTCCCAAAGAAATGCACCTTAAGTTTTCCTAGATGGCGTAAAAACTTGGAATCATAAAGGAGTACCATGTGTCCAACCTCAAGCTTCATGTCCCTAATGTGTTTCTCATGTCATGCCTTCGCCTAGCCATTTCTCGCTTCTGACTCCAATGTGCTATGGCACACCTCTCATCCAACAATATTAACTTGTAAATTATTTCTTCTAATTCATGTTCATCAGTGAGACCTCCAACGCGTGCAATACACAATGATGGTAACATGAATTGCATTGGAAGAGATGCTTCATGCCAAACACCAACCGAAAGGGTGTGGCCTCATTCAACCTCGTATAAGTTGTTCTATATGCCCAAAGTACAACATAAAATTTAACATCCCAATCTTTCCTTCCAACATCAAAATTATTTGTCAAGGTTTGTTCCATTTTCTTGTGGGTGATAAGGTGTAGTCTTGTTGTACGTGACCATAAACGCATCAAGCAGTATCTGATTGTTTCATTCAAAAAGTGTGTGCCCCTATAACTTGACAAGCTCAACCGACATCCATACCTAGTGAGAATATTTTCCCATAAGAACCTTTCTGCTATAGCTATTGTACAATCCTTTGTAGGTGTTGCTTCTTCCTACCTCCTAAGATAATATGTGCAAGTGATGATGTAGCACGATCATTCTATGTGCAATTGGGGAAATAGGACCCATAATGTCTATAACCCATTTATCAAATGGATCTCGAACTAGTAATAGGCCTCAAAGGCATTTCATCTCTTTTCCAGGTTATCCAAGGCATTCACATTGATTACACAACTTACAATATGTTAGAATTTAGAGGATTGAATTATTACAAATTTAATCAACAAATGCATTTAAATATTGACATAAACCATAAAACATTAAATTTTAAACATTATGCAATGTAATAAATACAATTACATAACATATTAACTAAGTAATACATACTAAAAGTAAGAACACGGTGTCACAATGTTTATAGTGGAAAACCCCAAATAGGGTAAAAACCACGTGAAATAACTTTTTACTTTCCAAGAACCAAACTTACATCCAATAACTTTCACCTCCTCCTTTCAACCCTAATCACAAGGTAAAATAATATTCACCTTTGATATTTCATTCAAACATATCAAATGAGGACCTATAGTTTTTTTATATTAATTGATCGGGTATGTCTCCGACCCACCTTTTAAACCTTATTAGTTGACACATATACCTAGGTTTATAATATTTACTATTAGAAATATAATCATTTCATGATATTAAGTATTTAAGCTGAAAGTATATACCTAGGTTAGCATATTTAATAATAGAAATAGAAATATTTCATATTATTATATATTAACCTATATATATTAGTGATGGACTCATATACATTAAGGGTTGTCAAGACCACTTAATCATTATGTTACAACACTCCCCTTAATTTTAAGTGGGATAACATACCATATGCCAATAGATTACCTGACCGTGGTACACTACATGATTTACAATCCTTAAACCATAAAGATTTTAGGCTAGCATATCGGTTGAAGGAATTATAACACCTTCATCATACTCAAGTTACCTTTTGGTACAAAAGGATTTGGAATCCCAAAGATCATCCCATGATCAGTGGCTAAGTATGATTTTGAGTTTTACATGTTCTCACAAGTTCTCATAAAAGGTTATTGAACCCAAGCATATAGGAGATTTTTTAACCAAGGACCTCCTTAATAATATGCTTGTACTATATGTTTACCAATAAACTCAATAGCACTAAAAATTTTACTGAAGACCGTCTTTAATATCTTTCTACACTTCTTTATAAAAAATAAGTTGAGGAGGTATACATGCCTGAAGGTCTTTTTAAACTTGCTCAAAGTTATATTTTACACTTGCCCGAAGGTCTTTTATAAATGCCGAAAGGTATTTTTACAAAAACCAAGTTCCATTAGGAGGTGGTATTGTCATGCACACTCCCCTTAGTGGAAACTCTGTCAGGTCCAATATTTTCACGAAATTGAATAAAAATTTGCATCCCTCAAGGGCTTTGTGAAGATATCATCAATCTAATCTTCATTTGGCATAAACTTGAGATCTATCTCACCACTTAACACCATCTCATAGATGAAATGTATATGTATCTCAATGTGCTTTGTCCTATGATCCTATACTAGATTATGTGCAAGATCTATGGTGCTTTGGTTGTCACGAAAAAAGGAAAACTTCCTGTATCCTTCATATTTATCTCATCAAAAACCTCTTTATCCATAAATCCTCTTTTGCAGCTTCCATTGCACTTGATACTCAATTCTGTTGAAGATATATAAACAATTGGCTGATTTTTTTACACCAAGTAATGACACTGCACCAAATTTAAACACATAACCAAAAGTATATTTTCTATCCAATACATCACCAACATGATCAGAATAAAAAAATCCATATAAGTTAGCATTTTCATTCTTAGTATAATGCAACCCATAATTGATTGTTCCTTTAATATATCTAAGAATAATTTTTGTAAGATTCCAATGATCTCTATAAGGTTCCTACATAAACCTAGAAGTAATTCCTATTGCATAGGAAATATATGGTCTCATGATAGTTAGATAAATCAAACTACCAACTAACTGTCTATATAAAGTAGGATCAAATTTTTCACATGTAGGTTTAGGATCAATTTTCAATCTAAGATCATAGGAATAGAAATTAGTTTACAATCAATCATGTTAAACTTTTTAGTACATTGGTTGCATATTGTGCTTGAGAAACAACAATAGAATATTTATTTTGAAATACAACCATGCCAAGAAAATGATGTAAGAGACCTAAATTAGTCATTTCAAACTATTGTTTCAATTTTTCTTTAATTCTATGAATTAAAGTAGGATTATCACCAGTCATAAGAAAATCATCAACATATATACAAAAAATGTTAATGTGTGATCCTTCTTGCTTGATGGATAGATCATTGTCATAAGAAAAATTAAAAAATCCTAACTATTTAAAGAGAAGAATTAACTTTCGCATACCAAGCTCTATGAGCTTGCTTTAAACCATACAAGGATTTTTTCAATTTACAAACATAGTTTTCTTTACTAGTTTCTTCAAACCCTTTAGGTTGAGACATGTAAATTTCTTATATTAAATCACCAAAAATCATTTTTCACATCCATTTGGTGGATTTCCCACCCAAATTGAGTAGTAATTTAAAATAAGGTCCTAACAAGTACCCATTTTAGCTATAAGGGCAAATGTCTCAACATAATCAATACCAAGTTTCGAGTGAAACATCTAGTAACAAGTCGGGCTTTATGTTTTCAACACTACCATCAAAATTATATTTTATATTTTATAACCACCTAGACCATATAATACTTTTTTTTCTAGAGGTGGAACCAAATCCCAAGTTTGATTGTGAATTAGGGAATTATATTTAGCCCGCTTTGCATTGATTCACTTCTCTTCTCCGGATGCTTCTTCAAAATTTTACAACTCAAGTTCATACAAGGTCATTAATGCATGGTAAGTATAATGGCTTCTAGTCATTTTCCTAAGGTTAATAGAATTTTAACTTTCTAAAATAGATTGAGCCCAATTTAATTTCTTAACTAGGAAGATATGAGTTTAAAAAACATCTATAGCATCAAAACATGATCATGACCATTTACTAAATCAAAATCAAAACCATCATTTAGAAGCATTTAATGATGTAACTTATAGAGAAGAAGACAACACATGTCAACCTTTCACTAGATTATATCTAGACATTTCATATAAGCTTCGATAATTAACATGTCCTAACCTTTCATGCCATAGTTTTGAATTATTCAAAATTTGAGATATAAAACAAGATGCGAGAAGAGAAATAATAAAAAGTATAAAAACTATTTCATTGAATTCCTTCAGCTATTATAATCTCTTTATTGTTCTTGAATACCAAGTGTCCTTCATGCATGGATTCTAGTTGAGTCCATACCTCTATCGGATGTTTGATATTATCAATGTGTAGAAAGTAGTCATCATTCATATTTGACAGAATCATAGAAATAACCTCCTGCATTCATTGCAAGAACACGTTCATGTTATCTATAGTTTCTTGATGACCGGGGAGCAACCTCAAATCGAAACAATCATCCGAGTTTCCTTACCATAAATTATGTTTTGACCCAAATGTTGTAGTTAGTTCCATTCGGGATCTAGGTTTTGACAAGATACAAAAAGCTGGATGCCATTATTTTCTGAACTTATAAAACACACCCCATTATAATATATAATGTACCATAGAGTTAGATACATATTTATCGAAAAAAAACACACTTTTAATAGAATCATATCTAAATTTTATAGATCTAAAGAAACTATTTGATTATAACTAATATTTTCATTACAATGCATACTAATCAACCTCACATGATTAAAATACTAACCCGCAATATAAAGGGATCTACATTATACCCAGGACTTACATAAAAAATATTTTTGGCCATATAGAAGTGAAGAAGAAACCCCTAACAATGCATAACAACTCATATTTCGATAAAAATTAATGTAGAAAAAGATCATTTGACTTAAATTTGACGTCTAAATGACCATCATTATGATTTATTTTTGGTGCTGTCGTGATAGTTATTTTCCTATTCTGAGGAAGATTGTCTTCCTATGGGAGACCATGTGGTTTTAATTTTTACATGTTTACCTTGGAATTTAAACAGGCCTGCACATACATTACAAACTATATAAGAATTAATAAAATATTTCTTAAACTTTTTAACCTTTACATATGATAATCATGCCTAGGTAAAAATTATTCCAAAGCTCCTTTCACTAAAGGTTTTGAATACGGGGTCCACCACAATTTTCTGCAAATACCAATTCTTCACAACACACACACACAATTTTAGTTTGCACAAAAATGGAAAGAAGGGGCTCAATAAATTTAAATACCCTTTTGAGGTGGTTGAAAAAAACCATAAAAATAAATAGATTAAATACACTAACTTAGACCTAACCTATTTAATTTAAACCATTCTACGATACCATGTTAGAATTTAGAGAATACTAACTATTATGAATTTAATCAACCAACACATTTAAATATTAACATAAACCATAAAACATTAAATGTTAAACATTATGCAATGTAATAAATAAAATAATATTACATATTAACTAAGTAATACATACGAAAAGTAAGAACACAGTGACACAATGTTTATAGTGAAAAACCCCAAATAGGTTAAAAACCACTATAAAATAACCTTTTACTTTCTAAGAACCAAACTTACATCGAGTAGATTTCACCTCCTCCTTTCAACCCTAATCACAAGGGTAAATTATGATTCACCTTTGATATTTCATTCAAATGTATCAAATGCATACATATAGTCCTTTTTATAGTAGGTGATCGGGATGTCTTCGACCCACCTTTTCAACCTTATCGGTTGACACATATACCTAGGTTTATAATATTTAATATTAGAAATATAATGATTTCATGATATTAAATATTTAACCGAAAGTATATACCTAGGTTAGCATATTTAATAATATAAATATAAATATAAATATTATTAAATATTAACCTATATATATTAGTGATGGACTAATATACATTAAGGGTTAGCCATACCACTTAATCATTATGTTCCAACACAATACTCTTTGCAATCTTTATATAGGTTCTCCTACCATAAAATCTTGAGTAAAATCTTACGTGCGGTGGTGTCACCTACATAATGTCTACTGCAATACCACCATGAGCCTCTTCCATGATATCCATGCGATCATGTTCTAGTACACACCGGTGCAATACGTCATCTCTGCCTAGTTTGTATAAGTCACCACTAATCAACATAAAGGGTTTCGAATGAATTTCAAGTTGTTTCTTCTTTAATGATTTCATTCCTTGTGGCGCCATACCTTGTGCATAAAATTAAAACAATATCCTCTAATTATGAAGGTGCATGATTTAACCTATATAAATGTGCATCGGCATTGTATCTTCAAGTGTCGCACATGCTTTCTTGATTGAATCCTTGATAAGTGGTCCGGGAAAAATTACTTTTACTTGGTTTTACCACGAATGTAAAGTCAAATTCTAGGAATAAGAGCACCCATCGACATATGCGCCCTTATAAAATGGGACTATTTACCAAGTATTTTAATTCCATGTGATCAATATAAAATACAAATGGTGTTGCTAGAAAATACTATCTAAATTTATACGGTCGTAGATCATTGACAATGTGTCTGCTTCTGTAGTTGTGTAATTTTGTTCTACAGATTCAACTTTCTTGTAACATTCCCATTTTAAAACTTTAGAAACAAGGGATTGTTTTTTTATAATTTCCATGGTTCTAAATAAAACATTATTTATAACACACATTCAATGCCAATCAATCTCATAATAGATAACCATATGCAACTATGAATGACTCGGTGATACACCGATCTATTCATTCAATAACTCGGTTACCTACTGATCTATTCATGTTTAACTTCATTACTAAATACTTGTCATCTACTACGTATACTTGGTTTTCTTACCCTATTCCGGATATTGAGTGATCTGTTTAAAGAACCTATCGAATATTTGTTACCAATATTCATCGACATCTCATTACTTTAAGCTAGGTGACATAGGACAACACAACCAGTAGTTTGTGATACTTTGGCCAAATATTTACAACATCTGTGTATGTCACTACTCCATATGGCATACTCATCATATTGGAATACGTCCTTCACCTCACTCCTCTATTTTCATGATTGGTGTTTCTGACTACCGTCATCCACTTGTTCCAGGTTTAACCCTAGCCCTAGATAGAAACATAACCTATTATAGGAATATGCTCATAATGGCTTAGGGTAAATGGGAATACTCGGTTGACCTAAGCCGACCGGATGTGCCAATGTACCCTGAGCCATTGGAAGCTAGTTCCTATCCTATATATGCTCCTATCCTGACCTAGAGAGAAACTAAGTTCAAGTCTGAATTCCTATTGTGTGTAGATCTAGATGATCAATGTAGAAGGGTGATGCCACATGTCAACTACAACGTTGTATTATCAAGAAGACCCAAGCCTTCACAAAAGTACATCCTGTAGTTGGTGTGTGCCAACATCCTATAGAAAGCGCCTCATCAAGATGTACATATAGCCCCCAAGGAGATTGTTAATACATTTTTAGTTTGGATTATTTCTTGATTACAACAACCCTGTCAAACCCTAATCCAACACTCAATAAGTTCTTTCCTAAATTTTCTTCATTTATTTCATGAAGAACTCTATCATAGTTATGGTTGTTTTTACTATTTGATTTCTCAGTTAAACTACCAATTAACCGCAACAGAACAACGTTATCATAAGTTTCATTTAAAAAGTACAATAACTTTTAGAAAGGTTCAACATCTGAATATATCCAATTTAAAGTAGACTTCATACAAAATGAAGTCTAATAAATTGTAATCATATTTCCAAACCTTTTTGGTTTATATTCACTTAAGAAAGAGAAAGAGTCTTTATCTACATGTTTAAGTGTTAGGGTATATCCTACCCAATATCCATATTTCTTAATGTATGTTCATCACACATTACATTACTATGTTAAATAGTTTAGATAAAGAACATCATATTTTGCATATTAACAAGTTGCATCTTAATTAGGAAATTGAACTAAATCTTTTTATCCAACTTATCAAAGGATAACCAATTAAGCTTATAAATAATATGAAGAATATCAACAAGATAGAAATCCATCTCTTTCATAAAAGTACAAGATAATTTTCACAACCAATACAAGTAAATTTTCAACTTTCAATTCATCTTTATAACTTATACATTTACAAGAGTTATCCATTTTAGGCATATTGCATAACAACCGCCTTCATTCTAAAAAGAATACAACTTTTCTTTTTCAATACAATCTCAAGAATGAATCAGAATTCTTCACAAAGAATCAGACTTAAATCAACCAATGCATCCTATAGGTTTTTCCTTCTTTTATCACTTATGAAGTTCATCTGCAAGAGAATTTCTAGACGGTCGGTTCCATGAACTAAGCATGATAAGCACTAAGCCTTAAAATGAAGTGCATTCTATTGGTGTCTATTTTGATCCTCCGTCATTTTCCCATCTTTCCTCTTTGTTCTACGTGCTCTGAAAACATTTTTCTTTGAGTTTGGTGGTCTGCAAGTTTCCCCATCCAAATTGAATGCTTTAAATGGATCATAAACCTATTATTTTGCCCCAACTTGAAATAAAAATACATGCGAGAGCTCTGTTTTATGCCCTAAATTTCCAAATCCACGGGCCTTTGTCATTTTTTTCATTTTTCCTAGCCTGTGGAGCTTGAATTTTCTCATTTTGTACTTATTTTCCCTAAAAAATCCTTCCCCATGGTCGAAAATTGCTTGAAACCACTTCCCATATGTTTTTGACCAGAAAATCCCTTACCCACGAGAAAAAAATTGAATTCGGACATCCTTAGTAAATTCTGTGTTTTTTACGATCGTACGGGTGTCATTTGACCATCAAAATTAAGCTCAAAAGACATTTGCTACGTGGCCACTTCTGGTTGGACAAGGATTGGTGGGGTTTCTTTGAAATACTTGGCATATTTTAGCTTTGGGAAAAATTCAACATTACCCCCACAACTCGGAGGACACGTGTCGTGTTCTTATGCCAAGGCAGGATGGAAGGTGGGTAGGGAACTTAGGAAATTTTTTTCCTTTTTGGCAAAAAGGGTGAAAAATAGAAGAAATTCCCAGCGGGTCCACAATAGAGAAAGGGGTGGACACGTGATGGGCATGAAAAAAAGTGCGGGCCACGGAAGAAAAGGGGAATTTTTTTCCTTTTGGTCAAAAAGACTTGGAGAAAAGAATTAAGCCGTGGATTTGAATGAAGCCATGAGGAGACACGTGGCAAAGGTAGAATGGGTCGGCGGAGGTAAAAGGGAAATTTTTCCTTTTGTAAAAAGACTTAGAATGGAAGATTTGAGGCGTGGCTCCGTGACAAATCAGAACAGGACACGTGGCGAGGATGAGATTGGAGGCATGGACCCGTGGGGAGAAATGAGAAAAATTTCCCTTGGCGAAAAAAGATGCTAAAATGTGGAATAAGCCCGCATATTTTTAGTGATAAAGAGGCTAACATGTGTCAAGGACAGAGGAGGAGGTGTGGGCCCACGGGGAAAAAGGTGATTTTTTTCCAAATTCCAAAAAAGATCAAAATGTGCGAGAATTGAGTGTGATCCCAATGAGACCCACCATATGTAACATGTCATCACCAAATTTCAAAGGCGGAGGGGTAGAGAAAAAAGTAATTTTTTCCATTTTTCCAAAAAAGTTAAAAAGTCAAAAAGTGAGTCTGAATTAATTCCCAATCGTATTTTGACACGTGGATGGCCCAGATTGAAGGAGAAAGAGTAGATCAAGGGTAACTATACATTTTCATTTTTGGTCGTCATTTTTGCTCTAGGAAGTGTGGAAATGCGAATTTTGTATCATTTTTCATCAAATTTTTGGTGAATTCTTGTCTTTTGAAATAAATTTTTACTCGAGGCCCCTTGCAAAGCGTGAAATATCAAATTATAAAGTTGTAGAATCAAATTTTGGAATAATAAGGATGAAATGATGAAATGAAAGGGGTTTGCTTACTTGGATAATGAAAAATGTGCCTTAGAAATGGATAATGATGAAGGATTTGTAATGATTTTCCATTTTAGAAACACCTAGCAAATTTTGTTGTAAATTTGTTAAATGTCCCTATCTGCGAATCATGTTAGAATTTTGTAACAAAATTGATCTTTGGGCATATTCTTTTCTTGAGAAAAAAGGATCAAATGTAATTAAAAGTTATATAATGCATGTTTTGAGATATGCAAAAGGTCGAGAAACTTAGAAATTCACGGGAAAATCTAGGAAGAAGCGCATTCTCTACGAGAAACCACCTAAGAACAATTTCTATTTCGTTTTTACATCAGATTTGTATCATGTTGCGTTGGTTTCAGTTGTAAAGCCATCATCAAGCCACGAGATTATTTTAATAACATTCCCTGCTAATAAATTTTGTCATTCGGATTATTTTGTGTTGTCTCTTGGCAAAATTTGCATGCACTTATGTTTGAGAATGTTTTCAATTTATGTTTCTTACTCTTGTTGCGGTCTTGTGTTTAAAATTTCTCTTGATCATACATGGTCTCATTTCTTGTTGAAGTTTAGTGGCATATACGAGTCTCACATTCGGAAGAGCTTTCATCGATAAAGAGATAAATAGATTTAAAATCACTTTACCTTCCTTGAATTCGAGATTGTTTGTAAACCTTTGGGTGCACCTTAGGTCGTGATAAAACATAGATTTATGGCTACATTGTTGGTTCGTATTCTTCATGATTTTGTGCGAGGTTTTCAAATATTGTGTGGAAGAGTGTAGATCTAAGCCTCCATTTGGTGCACATATCCTTGTTGAAGGAGTACCTTAACCCCTTTGAAGCATTCTGTTGTTTAGGTGTTACAAATTTCTTGCAAAGGTCCTTAAAGAATCTGGAAAATTCTAGTTGGTCTTGTCTAAAATATCCCACCAAAAATTTCATTCAGAATAACTAATCCTACCCCATACTACCCCTGCATTTCATTGTGTGTCAACAAAAGAACACAATCCATTTACAAAAATGCACAAAGCAAATCAGGATCATACCATGTCTCTAAGAACCTCGGCCTTGTCTTGAAAGCATTTCTATCATTTACTAGTGACAACTCTATATAGTTTGAATAATGGAAAATTGATCATGTTTTCCCAAGGCCATCTCCATACAATATGCACAATATAAGGATATCTCTACCTCCTTCACAAAACAGAGGTTGCAATATAGGTTCTCTTACCTTGGTTGAAAGGCACAACCTAAAACATTGAGGATTAGATCAAAATCCTTTCAAGGTGCTACCCACTTCTTCAAAGCCTAAGTGCTAACAAGTCAGATAAACTACTTCCTCGGCTACAAAATGACATCTAAATCATTTATCTTCCTCACGAGTTTCTTGTAAAATCCATGATCTTGCTCAAGTTGTGAAGGATATTAAATGCAGGTACCAACACCGAAATGGCGTCATTGTCGGGGAATTGTTTTGAATTCCTAAGAAATAATTTGCACTAGTGAGATTGATTTGTTGATTCATTTGCCAGTCCATGTCTATTTAGCCCATAAAGAACACCAAAATGGCACTTGTTTCGGGGACATTATTCAATATTTCAATATTTCAGATCCTTGGTAATACTTCTTGTGTGATTTATGTACAATTACAAATCTCGATTATCATATTCAGTATCAGATTTATAATATTGGAATGAAGAGTAGAGTTCGAGTTTGATATTCTCTTAGTTCAATCTGATCCATGTGCATACATATTTGAGATATTTGAATGCATATCAAACCACAGTAAATTCCTTGCAAATTTTACACGCAAATACATTGTTGAAGCATCATTTTATAATCGGACTTCTAAGGATTAAGTGAAGATATAAGTTTTCCTATAATTTTACCAATTTCAGTAGTTTTTGCACTTCATTAGCATTTTTGGTTGATAAATTCAAGAAAAGGAAGGTCGATCTATAAAGTTTGGTAAGATTTTTAGTTCGATAGGTATTTGATAGAGTATTTTAGTGCATTTGCACAACTAGGGTGAAATTCCTTAGTGGCAACTCCATGCTGATTTGATCTTGACAAATACCGGTGTCTTAACCTTTCTGTCATTTACTTTGGTGTTTCTAATCTCTAAAAAATTGGAAGGAAGAATATCTCTCTTCATTAGAAACTCTTCTAAGAAGTTCTTACAGATTTAAGAAACCCGAGTTGGAAGGGAGAAGAGTTTGAAATGTTGTTAAAGGTTGAACATCATGAAAAGATATATCCATTAGTGAGAGAGCCTCATCTAATGAAGGTCCTTCTACTATACCGGGTAAGTTCCTTCTCCAATCTACACATATTTGTTTCAATTCAAATAAAACTTTCCAAGAAAACCAGCACTTAGAGAATACCAGTCTTGTGAATCACATTCTTGAGCCCCAAAGACCTTGCACTCCTCATCAGCTTGTGTCACCCCCAAGATCACCTCCACCAAACAATATGGCTCAGCCTAGACCTCCATTTGTTGTTAATACCTTTGGTCCTATAGACTTTAGAGGAAAGATGGTTACTCAAATGTTGTCCCACAAGATGTCATAAATAGATTGCCAAAATTCCAAGGTAATAATGCAATAACTGGTGATCAACATCTCAAACTTTTTGTTAACATGATGGAAGATTTTGAGATAGAGTTTGAAGATGTGTATATTAAATTGTTCATCTATACACTATAAGAGGATGCTAGGGATTGGTACAAGGATCTTCTGATAATTCAATTGATTCTTAGGTGAGATGAAGAATGCATTTAGGTTGTAATATGGTGAAAAAACTGATCCTAGATTTCTCTTGTGTGAGTTTGAGAATATCAATAACCCCAACGAATCATTCCATGAATTTAACAAAAGGTTTAAAAAAACTTTGAGAAGGCTTCTTGTTAGTACGAGGCCTTGTGATGAGTCTTGTTTAATCAAATATGTAGATGAATTTGATAAAAAGGCAACCTATTACCTAAGAGAAAAGAACCATACCAATCTAAGACAAGCTTTCACCATGGCACTTCAAATTGAAAACAATATCAAATAAATTGGGAAACCTCTTAAGAGAGATGGTTTAAGTTGATAAACCCTAAAAACCTCAAGCTAGCAAGGGTGCTGATTTAGAGGAGGTTGTGAAAAATTTGGCAAGGCGATCAAAGAAATCTCATATAATATGGCAAGAGATGAGAAGGGGTGGGAAACTTCACAAGGTTAGCCAAGAGCAAAAAACCATGATTTTTTTCTAATTATCCTAGAGGTGATCAAAGGGCAGATGATAGAGGAAAAATACCCATGGGGTCTGTAAATAGACATCCTCAAGCACATGAAGGAAGAGTGTTACCGGATCCCCTAAGCTGTTAGGGTTCTTGTTGTGGAAGAAGTTGCTGATATTGGTTAGTGTGATAGGTGTTTTCTACCCCATCCTCTATGTGAAGTGGACTAGAAAAAGGTGAAGCTAATAATGATGATGGTGCGATGATGATATTTTCACGGTGGGCTGTTCTTCAAGCTCACAAGGAGGAGTAACATCTTGAAGTGATAAGTGCAAGGAAAGCTGCAAAATTTTGGGATTGCATCAAATGGGTACAAGTTTTCCTTCCCCCTCATACTCTTGAAGTTGATGTAGTGCAATATTTTGAAATTCCTAACAATTAATTTGAATACTTAAGAGCTTTGATTATTAATAAGTATGATGGCGGTATTCCTTCGAGAGGAAGATAGATAATTATTGATGAATGTTGTTGTATCTCAAGATAAATATTATAACACTAGAAGAAAAGTTGTTAAAGGAGTTGGGCCTCAAGACAAACCTAAGAAACCCTTGCTCACAAGAATTCCAAAATAATCTCCTAGGAGAGAAACACTTGCCAAAAGCTTTGTTGTCCCAAGCAAAAATTATAGTCCTCCTCATGCCCAAGCTACCAAGAATCCCTTGCCATCAAATGAATCTTCTTGTCTCCCTTCAAATTCTGCTTTGCCAAAGAGTGTTCCCTATAACATAGCCCACGTATTGAGCCAAATAAAAGTGATTGTTCCAATCATTGAGTTGCTTAGAATTCTTGAACATAAGAAGAGAGCATTTGAGTACTTAGTGTTGAAAGAAGAGAAGATTACTCTAGGAAGAAATGTAAATGTTGTTGAAACTCCTCCTCAGATCTTTGTAGACCTTGAAACACCACCAGTAGTAGAAGATCTTAGAGAGGCACCTGAGGTATATTTGGGTACATCCTTGGTTGATTCCCAATTGAATGTTGATCCATTCTTCACAACTTTGATCATAAAGGATAGGCTACTTCACAATTATATGTTTGATTCCGGTGCATCATGTAATGTCATGCCTCTAGAAGTCATGAATGAGTTGGATATCAAAGTGACAGTATCCTATGGAAAGTGTACTACCATGGACTCAAGAGAAGTTCCGGTAGTTGGTTGTGTGAAAGGCTTGGTGGTGTAGGTTACATCTTATCCTGGGAGGAATTTAAAATTGGATGTTGTGATTATTGATTGCCATGCCAAATGTGGTATGTTATTGTCAAGAAAGTAAGTTTCAAGTGTTGGAGGAAGTGTCCAAATGGATATGTCTTTTCCACCGCTCCCACCGAGGGAAGCCTTGTCAAGCTCTATGGAGAAAAGAAAATGTTGTATCTAATTGAGGACCCAAGCAATGTTTCTCATGAAGTATTATTTGTTGATGTTGATGCTGATAATTTTATTGGTTTTGCTGATGGAAAGGAACACAAAATGGATCAGTCAAAGTTCCTTGAATAGGTATGTTCACCTTGGACCTTGCTATTTGATGGAGTCTGCTCCAAATTTGGAAATGGTGTTGGTGTAATTTTGATTTCTCCTAGCTTGGAAGAATTTGTTTTTCCTTCAAGCTTAATTTTGAATGTACTAACAACATTGCTAAGTATGAAGCCTTGTTGTTGGGTCTAAGAATTGCATGGAAGTATGGTGTCAAGGACATCATTACAAAGGGATATTCAGAGCTAGTTGTCAAACAAATAAGAAAACTATATGCTACAAAAAATCGGTGGATGAAGTAGCATACGCATGCGATTTGGGATATAATTGAGATGTTTGATTCCTTCAATATTGTGCACCATGATGAAGTTTGAATGTTGTTGTCGACATGTTGGCGGTGTTAGGGTCAAGATTTGGAGTTTGCACCATTTCACCTTATTGTGAGTACAATGTTGAAGTCTTAACTAGGCCAGCTATCCTTGATAACATCAAACATTGGCAAGTGTTTAATGATGATGCTCAAGAGCATAGGTTCTTAAAAAATCAAGGTGAGTTTGTAGATCAGCATATTGATTGGGAATCAATGGTATGTATGACTAAAGGAAGAGATACTTTATTTGGAAAAGATATTATCCAATTGAAAACTAACACCATTCCTAGATGTCTTATTGCTCTTGAGTCAAATTTTAGCAATGTTGATTGAATCATCAATAGAAAAATATCTACCTCAAGGGATGTGGAAGAGCATGACTTGGGAACAAAGGACAAACCAATAAAATTTTGTTTGTACAAAAATTTAAACAAATAAAAAAAATCCCTACCTCAATTGTTGAAACAATATCAAGACTGCCTTGACTGGTCATATTCAGAGCTGAAAGCATATAGAGAAGACTTGTTTCAACATGAAATCCTTATTGAGAAAAATGCCAAACCATTCATACAGAAGCAAAGGCAAATTAATCCACTCCTCTCCATAAAAATGCAAGATGAATTGAAGAAACTGAAAGAGAGAGGGATCATTCAACCCACAAGGTATTCATCTTGGGTTGCAAACCTTGTGCTAGTCAGAAAAAATAATGGAGATATCAGACTTTGTGTAGACTTCAGAAATATTAATATAGCTTCATTGAAAGATAATTATCCTTTGCCAAACATGGAGAACATGCTGTAGTTAGTGATTGGATCTAACTTGTTGTCGACCTTGGATGGTTTCTCTAGCTACAATCGGGTTGTTGTCAAGGAGTCGGAAAGATTTAAAACTACCTTTACCACTCCTTGGGAACATATGTTTAATGGAGAATGCCTTTTGGTCTCATGAATGTTGGAGCTACTTTCCAAAGAGCAATGGATGTTGCTTTTTCTGGTTATATAAATGAATTCATTGTAGTTTATCGGGATGATGTGACAGTATTTTCAAGGAGAAAAAAAGATCACTTGCAAGCATTTGGAAAGAATATTAATCAGATGTAGAGAATTTGGAATCTCTCTCAATCTAAATAAGTGTCCCTTTGGGGTGTAAAGGCCAATCTGCTTGGTCATATTGTTTCAAATGCCGGTGTCATGATTGATCCAAAGAGAGTAGAAGTAATCAACGGTGCAGTTCCAATAACGAAGAAGGGCATCCAATCTTTCTTTGGGAAAATCAATTTCATTAGAAGGTTTGTGTCAAATTTTGCTAAGTTGACTCTTCCTATCACATGCATGTCAAATAAAGATAAAGTTATCAAATGGGAGGAGGTTGTTATTCATTCTTTTGAAGGAATCAAGGAAGCACTTAAACATGCACCTGTTTTGGCAGCTCTGAATTACAAGAATCCTTTCCAAATCTTCTCCTTTTCTTCTGATAATACTATTGCATATGTTTTGCTCCAAAAGGATGAAGATGGGGTTGAGAGGCCTATTTTATTCTTTAGCAAGGCTTTACAAGCTGCTGAGTTAAAATATACAATCATGGAAAAAAAAACATTTGCCTTGGTGAAAGTAACAAAGGTTTTCAGGCCTTATATTTTAAGTTCAAAAGTTCTTGCTTATGTTCCCCACACCATGGTAAAAGACATCTTATCAGAGATGGAGATCTCAAGTAAAATATATAGATGGGTGAACAAAGTATAGGAGTATGATATGGACATCCAAACCACAAAGTTGGTAAGAGGTTTGGGTCTTGCTAAGCTCATGGATGAGAGCAACTTGCAGATTGTAAAGTGAATGAAGTAGAGGAAGAAATGATAGATGTTATTGGAAAATTGGTAAGTTTGAATGGTACAAGGATATAATATTTTACCTCAGACACATATGTTGTCTGATCATTTAAATAAAAATAAAAAAAGAGCCCTCTAGCTGGCTTCTCAAAAATACATCATCACTAACTTTGAGCTAGCTTGGAAGAACCACGAAGGTGTCCTCTTGAAGTGTGTAGCTGAAGATGAAGTTCCCAAAGTGATTGCTGATTTCCATGGGGGATTTTGTGGAGGACACTTTTTTTGGAAGGGTTACAACACATAAAGTTTTAAGAGCTAGTTATTGGTGGCCTACTCTCTTCAAAGATGTAACGATGTTGATTAGAAGCTGTGAAAGCTATCAAGCATTTCTTTGGAATAATGAAATCTTTAGGCTCCCTCCCTTTGCAACACTATCAATCAATTGAAGCTAATTTTAAATATTGGGGGATGGAATTCATTGGTGAGATTTCAAACCCTTCTAGTGCTAGACATAAATGGATCCTTGTAGCCACAAATTACTTCACCAAGTGGGTAGAGGAAATTCCCACCAAGAAAGCAACACACCAAGTTTTTATGGAATTTTTTTGAATAATATCATATGCAGATTTGGTGTGCCAATCAAGATTGTGGTTGATAATTCCATGTGTTTCAGAGCTAAACCTTTTATGGCAATGTGCAAGGAGTATGGAACCAATCTAACTTATTCTTCAAACTATAATCCCCAAGGAAATGGACAAGTGAGTCCAACAATAAGAACTTGTTAAAGATCATTAGGTGTACCTTGGGGTTGAACAAAGAGAAAATGAGGTGAACAACTAAAATTTTCAGTTTGGGCTGATAGAATCACTGCTAAGAGAGCTACTGGTAAGAGCCCATTTGATTTGGTATATGGAACTCAAGCTTTACTTCCCTTACATATTCAATTATCTTCATTTTAGTTTGTTCAACAACTTGAAGATCAAGAAGTTAGTCCATAAAAGCAAGGATTAATCAGATTGTGGAGCTAGATGAAGAGAGAAGAGCATCCCACAAGAGGCATGTCGATTTAGAGAGAAGTGAAAAGATTGTTTGATAAAAAGGTCACTCCTAGGGCCTTCAATATTGGAGATGTGGTTTTGTTATGGAATAGTAGAAATGAAGATAAGGAAAACATGGAAAATTTGATGCATTATGGATGGGCCCTACTCCATTGATATCAGAATCGGTGAGAATACCTTTTTTCTCAAAGATTTAGATGGGGAATTGCTTGAACTACCTATTAATGGCTAGGCATCTAAAGCATTTCTTGGATTAATCCCCAAATTTGAGGTATGCACCACTTGTACAGTGTATAGTGTTTGGTTTTCACTTTGTTTTTGGTGTTTTGTCGGTTTGTGGTTTGCCTTGGTGTGCAATAGCTATTTTTGTCAGGTTATTAGCTAGTTTTTGTGGTTTTAGCTCATGAATCCCTTTCCCAATGGATTAGTTTAGCACTTGGTCTACTTATTGTTCTTGTGGCACTCACTGGGAGTTCCCATCCCTGAATAGGAGCTGATGTTGGTGTCCATTTTGATCCTCTGTTATTTTCCCATCTTTCCCCTTTGTTCTACATGCTCTAAAAATGTTTTTCTTCAAGTTTGGTGGTCTGCAAGTTTCCCCATCTAGATTGAATGCTTTAAATGGCTCATAAACCTATTATTTTGCCCCAACTTGAAAGAAAAATACATGCAAGCTCTGTTTTATGCCCTAAATTTCCAAATCCATGGGCATTTGTTGTTTTTTCCATTTTTCTCGGCCTGTGGAGCTTAAATTTTCTTGTTTTGTACTTATTTTCCCTCAAAAATCCTTCCCCATGGTTGAAAATTGCTTGAAACCACTTCCCATATGTTTTTTGACAAAAAAATCCCTTACACACGAGAAAAAAATCAAATTCGGGAATCCTTAGCAAATTTTGTGTTGTTTTACGATCATACTAGTTGTTGGTGTCTGTTTTTATCCTCCGTTATTTTCCCATCTTTCCCCTTTGTTTTACATGCTCAAAAAATGTTTTTCTTCGATTTTGGTGGTCTGCAAGTTTCCCCATGTAGATTGAATGCTTTAAATGGCTCATAAACTTATTATTTTCCCCAACTTGAAAGAAAAATACATGTAGGCTTTGTTTTATGCCCTAAATTTCCAAATCCATGGGCCTCTATCATTTTTTCCATTTTTTCCGGCTTGTGGAGCTTGAATTTGCTCGTTTTGTACTCATTTTCCCTCAAAAATCCTTCCCCATGGTCGAAAATTGCTTGAAACCACTTCCCATATGTTTTTTTACCAAAAACTCCTTCACCCACGAAGAAAAAATTGAATTCGGGCATCCTTAGAAAATTATGTGTTTTTTGACGGTCATACGAGTGTCATTTGATTATCAAAATTAAGCTCAAAGGATGTCTCCTATGTGGCCACTTTTGGTTGGACAAGGATTTGTGGGGTTTCTTTGAAAAACTTGGCATTTTTGGCTTTGGGAAAAAATTCAACATTACCCCCGCAACTCCGTAGGAAGACACGTGTCATGTTCTTACATTAAGGCGGAATGGAAGGCAGGAAGGGAACTTAGGAAAAATTTGCCTTTTTTGTGAAGGAGAAAAAAGGTGTGGAAAGGCCTACAAGTCCTGCAATGGAGTAGGAGGTGGACACGTGGCAGGGCGGTGGCAGAGCAGGGAAGTACGGGCCATGGAAGAAAAGGGGAAATTTTTCCCTTTTGGTCAAAAAGACTTAGAGCAAAAAATTAAGCCATGGGTCCGAATGAAGCAGAGGAAGACATGTGACGGGCAGAGTGGGTCGGTGGCCGACGGAGGTAAAAGGGAATTTTCTCCCTTTTGACAAAAAGACTTAGTATGGAAATTTGAAGCGCTTTGTGAACGAACCACAGGGGGACACGTGTCAAGGACAAAATCGGAGGCACGGGCCCATGGAGGAAAAGTTGAAAATTTTCCCTTGGCAAAAAAGGGGTTAAAACATGAAATAAGCCCGTGGATTTTTAGCGATAGAGAGGATGACACGTGTCAAGGATAGAGGCGGAGGTGTGGGCCCGTGGGGAAAAAAGTGAAAATTTTCCAAACTCCAAAAAAAGGGTCAAAATGCACTGAGAATTGAGATGTGATCCTAATGAGACCCATCATGTGCCACTTGTCATCACCAAATTTCAAGGGTGGAGGGGCGAGAAAAAGGGTCAATTTTTTCCATTTTTCAAAAATGTTAAAAGGTCAAAAAGTGAGCCCGAATTCATTCCCAATCATAGTTTGACACGTGGAGGGCCCAGATTGAAGGAGAAAGAGAAAATCAATGGTAACTGTACATTCTTTAATTTGGCCACCATTTTTGCTCTAGGAAGTGTGGAAATGTGAATTTTGCATCAATTTTTATTGAATTTTTGGCAAATTCATGTTGTTTGTGCTTGAAAAGACCAATGCAAGTCGTTTTAGGGATTAATTTGTAGACTTGAGGTGTTTTTGAAATAAATTTTACTCAAGCCCGTGTAAAATGTGAAATATCAAATTATAATGTTGCAGAATCAAATTTTGCAATGATAAGGATGAAATGACAAAATGAAAGGGGTCTGCATGCTCGGAGAATGAAAAACGTGCCTCCATAATGGATAATGATGAAAGATTTGTTATGATTCATCTCTTTTGAGACAACTGAAATTTTTTTGGATGTGTTCTATTAAAACATCCCTGTCTGTGAATCATGAGAAATTTTGTAACAAAATTGATGTTGGGCATATTGTTTTCTTGGGAAATAAGGATCAAATTTAATTGAAATTTATATAATGCATGTTTTGAGACATGCAAAAGGTTGAAGAAACTAAGAATTTCATAGGAAAATCTGGGAAGAAGCCCATTCTCGAGAAACCACACGAGAACCATTTTAATTCTTTTCTACATCAGATTTGTATCATGTTGAGTTGGTTTTAGTTGTAAATAGATTAACAAGCTCTAATATTGTTCTTATAACATTCCCCTGTTGATAAATTTGGTCATTCTGGATTATTTTGTGTTGTCTCTTGGCAAAATTTGCATATACTTATGTTTCAGAATGTTTTCAATTTGTGTTTCTTGCTCCTGTTATAGTCTTATGTTTGAAAACTCTTTTGATCATACATGGTCTCATTTCTTATTGATATTTTAGTGGCATCTATAATCTCACATTCAGAAGAGCTTTCATTTGATAAAGAGATAAACAGATTTAAAATCACTTTACCTTCCTTGAATTTAAAGATTATTGTAAACCTTTGGGTGCACCTTAGGTCATGATCAAATAGAGATTTCTATATGCTTTTTGGTTCATATTCTTCAAGATTTTATGGTAGGCTATCAAATATTGTGTGGAAGAGTGTAAATTTGGGCCTCCATTTGGTGCACATATCCTAGTTGAAGGAGTGCCTTAACCCTTTTGAATCATTCTATTGTTTAGGTGTTACAAATTTCTTGTAAAGTTCCTCAAAGAATCTCACAAATTCTAGTTAGTCTTGTTTAAAATATCCCACCAAAATTTCATTCAAAATAACTAATCCTACCCCATACTACCCCTACATTGCATTGTGTGTCAACAAAAGAACACAATCCATTTACAAAGCAAATCAGGATCATACCATGTCTCTAATGACCTCGGCCTTATCTTGAAAGCATTTCTATCATTTATTAGTTATAGCTCTATTGAGTTTGAATAATGGAAAATTGATCATGCTTTCCCAAGGCCATCTCCATACAATACGCACAGTATAAGGATATCTCCACCTCCTTCACAAAACAAAGGTTGCAATATAGGTTCTCTTACCTTGGTTGAAAGGCACAACCTAAAATAGTGAGGATTAGATCCAAATCCTTTCAAGGTGCTACCCACTTCTTCAAATCCTGAGTGCCAACAAGTCAGATAAATTGCTTCCCTAGCTATAAAATGACATATAAATCATTTATTTGCCTATGAGTTTCTTGTGAAATCCATGAATGCTGCTCAAGTTGTGAAGGAGATTAAGTTTGGGTACCAACACGGGTGTCATGTGACCATCAAAATTAAGCTCAAAGGACATCTCCTACCTAGCCACTTCTAGTTGGCCAAGTACTTGTACATACCCAAAATTGTAGGATCTTGCACCACGAACAACGTTACACATGCCCCAATGATGATACAAGTCTCCTCGTAAGGTGTTCGGGATCCGGAAGAGATTTCCAAGTATGTGTTAACATTTTGCATGTCTTGCTTAGCCCCTGTGTGCTTTTTTTTCTCTTCTTCCTTTTTCCTTGCATTTTTGTCTTGATTCTGAAACCGTCGCCTGTCTCCAGGTGGCGGTCTCGTGACCACTGACCAGCAGAGCGGTGGTCTGAATCGCTTGCCACCGCTGGGCGGTGGTCCTTAACGTGTTTTCTAGAATGTTCTTTTTAACGCGACTCATGTAAAATTTCAATGTTTACCAACTTTTATTCACCACCTGTGCTTGTATTTATGATTCTAGTTCCCTAGAATAGTGTTTTTACATTGTTTATGGTTAAAGAGTTCAATTTGGTTTTCACCTTTGGGTAAATGGGAATTATATAAATAGCTGGCTTGTGCTCAAGCAAATGGCCCCTCAAATTTTCCTCTCAATTTCTCATTTCAATAGCTTAGCCTTCCAGTTTTTCTTAGGAATCACTAGTTTTATTTATTGCATGCATAATTAGTGTTGTTTTGCTGTTTGGAAGCCACATAATCTTCTTGTGCTAGTGTTATTAGTATTTCATGCAATCAATTAGAATAGGATAGTTTAATTTTTAGTAGGAATCCATTAAAGTTGTAGGTCTTGTTTATCAAATAGGATAGTTTCAGGTTCTGGATGTTTTATGTTGTATGACTCACAATAAATCTCGTTAGGAATTACATAAGCCAAGCTCTGTTCTCTTGCACTATCCCTCTCCTATAACATTGTATTCGGTCTACATCCTAAGATGCCACTATCCCAATACCTACTTCTATTAATGCTAGAATTACATGCTTTTCTAGATCCACATGAGCACGAAGGAATGAGGAGATGACACTGAGGGGACAAAGCCACACACAACCGGATTTTCCACTATTCTACAAAATCCAGGTTCAAGATTTCAAATTTCTAGTTAAAACATATCAAATAGAGTAGTCAATCATTTCATTTCAGTTAATCTCACTTTTGATATTACTGGAGAACCTGTGGGGATGATAGTTTCTGAGAAACTATGATTCATTCCTCACTTATGAGGTAGGATCGATGGTCTTTCAAATAGATTAGATCAGTTATCTAGTTATTTAAAATAGATTCACAAGTTTGCCTGAGACACGTAGCTATACTCATTTGCTTTGTTTATTTTAATTTTGTTATTAATTTAGTTGTCAATTTCTGGATATTTTAAATAGTTTCTCTTTCAATTTCGTTCAAATAGTTCATCAAAAACACAAAAATAGAGAAGTTATATATGTTGTAAACATACTTTACATAGTTAGTTTTACTTTGCTTCATTATAATTATATCATTTCCTTTTTCATGACAATCACGGGACCTAGGGAGCCCAGAGAATATGTGTTCGAGCCAATAGTGCCTTAGCCCAATCTTGTTGCAGCAATAACTGATATAGACCAGAATCTCAGAATTCAGGTCTTCCAAGTAACAATAGACCTACAAGAAATTAGTGCACAACTGAGAGGACTAAACATAGAAGACGACAAAGCGCATACATTTTGGTCAAACTAGCCAAACTACAAATTACCCTAGATAACTATCCACATGTGTAGAAGGGCACGAAAGAGAGCAAATGTTTGGTTGTGATCCTTTGGTCCCACAACCCAATGAGTCCACAATTCAATTAGACGTATATGCTAGTTTATACACATTAGTATTTAGATCCACTCCACTTCTACTAACCATTATCACACAGTTATCCTTGTTAGACATAGCAGATTAACAAAGCTAAAGATTTACGGACTAGACCAGAGATAATCACTGTAGAATCCACCATATCCATCATCTATCTTATGACCCTATCTAGAGATATACATGAAACAATTCTAGGGAATTTTCCCGTATTCCACAACCTATAGATTGAATCATGCGAGCTCGATATTGATTGGATCCTTTGAGTAGTCATCCTCACCGACCGATCTATCACACAAATTTAGTTTAGGAGGGCCTTCATTACTTTAGATTTGCAAATTCCATTAGTGTACGTCGAAGACATAAGATTGGCTAATTAGTTTTCCATATCCTACATGTATTCCATCCCCACAGATTTCTCGGCACAACCTTAGGAGGTCGAGTGCAAGGAAGAGTTACTTGTAGATTCCCATGCTCACTTGTCACTTTTCCATCGTACAGTTACTGACCCTCTAACTACCGGGGTTCTTTGTTGTTGATGAAGTTCTTGATATGGATTGGTTTGATAGGTGTTTTCTCCCTCATCCTCCATGTGAAGTAGACCAATAGGTTGATGAAGTTGATAATGAGGATGGAATTGATGATGATATTTGCATGGTGGAATGTTCCTCAAGCTCACAAGGAGGAGAAACATCTACTAAAGTAATAAGTGCTAAGAATGTTGCTACCTTTTGGAATTACATCAAACAGTACAATTATTTCTCCCCCTCATGCTCTTGAAGTTGATGTAGTGCAAGCTTTTGAAATTCCTAGGAATGACTTTGAATACTTAAGAGCTTTGATGATTAAGAAGTATGATGGTAGTATCCCTTTGGAGGAAGATAGACAATTGTTGATGAATGTTGTTATAGCTCAAGAGAAATATTATAACACTAGAAGCAAGGTTGTTAAGGGAGTTGGGCCTCAAGCCAAAACTAAAACACCCTTGCTCACAAGCATTCCCAAAGAAGCTCCTAGGAAAGAAACACTTGCCAAAGGTTCTATTGTCCCAAACAAAAATTACAGTCCTCCTCATGCCCAAGTTGCCAAGAATCCCTTGCCATCTAATGAATCTTCTTGTTTCCCTTCCAATGTTGTCCTATTAAAGAATGTTCCATATGACATAGCCCAAGTATTGAGCCAAATTAAAGTGAGTGTTCCAATCATTGATTTTCTTATAATTCCTTAGCATAAGAAGAGAGCATTTGAGTACTTGGGGTTGAAGGAAGAGAAGGTTACTCCAGGTAGAAATGTAAATGTTGTTGAGACTCCTCCTCAAATCATTGCTGACCTTGAAATACCACCTACAGTTGAAGATCTTGGAGAGACACCTGAGGTATATTTGGGGACATCTTTGGTTGATTCCTAGTTGAATGTTGATCCATTCTTCATAACTTTTCTCATAAAAGATAGGCTACTTCAGAATTGTATGTTTGATTTCGGTGCATCATGTAATGTCATTCCTCTAGAAGTCATGAATGAGTTGGATATCAAAGTGACAGCTACCTATGGGAAGTGTCTTGCCATGGATTCAAGGAAGTGTAGGTGGTTGTTTTTGTGAAGGGTTTAGTAGTGCAACTTGTAGCCTATCCAGGTAAAAATTTGAAACTTGATGTTGTGATTGTTGACTACCCTGCCAAATGGGGTATGATTTTTTCAAGAAAATGGGCTGCAAGTGTTGGTGGTAGCGTTCAGATGGATATGTCTTTTTCCACCATTCCCATTGAGGGAAGCCTTGTCAAACTTTATGGTGAAAATAAAATGTTGCACTTAATTGAAGATCCCAACAATGCTTCCTATGAAGTGTTGTTTGCTGATGTAGATGCTGAAAATTTCATTGGTTTTGCTGATGGAAAAGAAAACAAGATGGACAAATCAAAGTGCCTTGATATGGTAGGTTCTCCTTGGACCTTTCTATTTGATGGAGCTTGCTCCAAATTTGGAAATGGTGCTAGTATAGTTCTACTTTCTCCTAGTTTGGAAGAGTTTTCTTTTTCCTTCAAACTTAATTTTGAATGCACTAACAATGTTTCTAAGTATGAGGCATTGTTGTTGGGGTTAAGAATTGCATGGAAGTATGGAGTGAAAGATATTGTTGCAAAAGGAGACTCAGAGCTGGTTGTCAAACAAATAAGAAAATTGTATGCTACAAAAAATCAGCATATGAAATAGTATAAGCATGCAGTTTGGGATCTAATTGAAATGTTTGATTCCTTTAACATTGTGTATCATGATAGAGGTCTCAATGTTGCTGCTAACAAGTTGGTAGTGTTGGGGTCAAGATTTGAAGTTTGCACCATTTCACCTTATTGTGAGTACAATGTTGAAGTGTTGACTAGGCCTGTTGTCCCTGATAATGTGAAACATTGGCAAGTGTTTGATGATGATTCTCAAGTGCTAAGGTTCTTGCAAAATCAAGGTGAGTTTGTAAATCAGAATATTGATTGGGAGCCAATGGTGTGTGTGACTGAAGGAAGAGAGACTTTGTTTGGAAAATATATTATCCAACTGAAAACTAACACCATTCCTAGAGGCCTTGTTGCTCTTGAGTCTAATTTTAACAATGTTGATTGCATCATAAATAGAAACATGTCTATCTCAAGGGATGTGGAAGAGCATGAATTGGGAACAAAGGAAAAACAACGGAAGGTTTTCTTGGGCAGCAATTTAAGTAAAGAAGAAAAATAGTCCTATGCCCAAATCTTGAAAAAATATCAAGACTGCCTTGTTTGGTCCTATTCGAGCTGGAAGCATATAGAGAAGACTTGTTTCAACATGAGATCCCTCGGAAACAAATTCCAAATAATTCAAACAGAGGAAAAGGCCAATTAATCCACTTCTCTCCATGAAAATGCAAGAGGAATTGAAGAAGTTGAGAGATGGAGGTATTATTTAGCCTACTAGATATTCATCTTGGGTTACAAACCTTGTGCTAGTCAGAAAGAAGAACATAGACATCAGAATTTGTGGGGATTTTAGAAATCTAAACAAAGCATCCATGAAGGACAACCATCCCTTGCCAAATATGGAAAATATTTTGTAGCTTGTGACAAGGTCGAGTTGCTTTCTACATTGGATGGTTTCTCAGGATACAATCAAGTGGTTGTCAAAAATCAGAAAGACTTAAGACAACATTCACTACTCATTGGGAACATATTTTTTGTTAGGATGCCCTTTGGTTTGATGAATGTTGGTGCCACTTTTCAAAGAGCAATGGATGTTGCTTTTACTAGTTACATCAATGAGTTCATTATAGTTTACCAAGATGATGTGGATTTGTATTTTCAAGGCGAGAGAGGTGATCATTTGTAGCACTTGGAAAAGATGTTGATTAGATGTAGGGAGTCTAAAATTTCTATTAATCCAAAGAAGTGTCATTTTGGCGTGCAAAATGTCAGGCTACTTGGTCACATTATGTCAAAAGATGGTGTTATGATAGACCACGAGAGAGTGGAAACAATCAACAAGGTACCTATCCCAAGAACTAATAAAGGCATCCAGTCTTTCTTTGGTCGATTAATTTTATTAGAAGGTTTGTTTCCAACTTTGCTGAGTTGACTCTTCCAATCACAAGCATGCTAAAGGACCAAGTTATTAGGTGGGAGGAGGATTCCATTAAAAATTTTGAAGGAATTAAGGATGCACTTAAACATGCACCTATTTTAGCAGCCCCAAACTATAAGAGGCCTTTCCAAATATTTTCCTTTACCTCTCGAATATAACATTGCTTCTATTTTTCTACAAAAGGATAGAATGAGGCTTAGAGGCCTATTTCCTTCTTTAGCAAGGCTTTAAAAGCTAGCTGAGTTGAAGTATACAATCATGGAAAAACAAGCATTTGCCTTGGTGAAAGCAACAAAAGTTTTCAGGCCTTATATATTGAGTTCAAAAGTTGTTGCTTATGTTCCCCACACCATGGTGAAAGAAATCTTATTAGAGATGGATATCTCAAGTAAAAGATGTATATGGGTGAACAAATTACAGGAGTATGATATGGAAATCCAAACCACAAAGTGGGTAAGAGGTTTAGGTCTTGCTAAGCTCATGGTGAGAGAAACTTGCGAGAATGTGGAAATGAATCAGCTAGCGATCTCAAGTAAAAGATGTATATGGGTGAAAAACTATAGGAGTATGATATGGAAATCCAAACCACAAAGTTGGTAAGAGGTTTGGGTCTTGCTAAGCTCATGGTTGAGAGAAACTTGTAGAATGTGGAAGTGAATCAGCTAGAGGAAGAAAGGGTAGATGTGCTTGCAAAGTTGGTAAATTTTGAGTGGTACAAGGATGTAATCTTTTACCTTAGACACCTTTGCTATCCTGATCATTTAAATAAAAATAAAAAAAGATCCCTCAAGTTGGCTTCCCAAAAATATATCATCATAGACCTTGGGCTAGCTTGGAAGAACCTTGAAGGTGTCCTCTTGAAATGCATAACTGAAGATGAAGCTCCCAAGATAGTTGCTGATTTCCATGGGGGAGTTTATGGAGGACACTTTGCTGGAAGGGTGACAACACATAAGATCTTGAGGGCTAGTTATTAGTGGCTGACTCTCTTCAAAGATGCAACCCAGCTGGTTAGAAAATGTGATAGTTTCTAATGTTTCTCTTGAAGACTGAAAGCTTGGGCTCCCTTCCTTTGCAACCTATATTAATTGAAGCTACTTTCAAACAATGGGAATGGACTTCATTGGTGAGATTTCAGATCCTTCTAGTGCTGGCCATAAGTCGATTCTTGTAGAAGCTGATTATTTTATAAAGTTGGTAGAGGCAATCCCCACCAAGAAAGCAATACACCAAATAGTTATAGACTTCTTGTTAAATCAAATCATATGCAGATTTGGAGTCCCGATCAAGATTATAGCTGATAATGCCATGTGCTTTAGAGAAAAACCTTTAATGGTAATGTGTAATGAATATGGAATCAATTTGACTTATTCCTCAAACTATAACCCCCAAGGAATGGACAAGTTGAGTCCAGAAATAAGAATTTGTTGAAGATCATTAGAAGGACCTTGGAACAAAACAAGAAGAAATGGGGTGAAAAATTCATATTTACTGATGCGGGATGATGGGATGAATCCTAAAAGAGCTACTAGTAAAATCCCATTTGAATTGGTGTATGGAACTTAGGCTTTGATGTCCTTACACCTACAATTATCTTCATTTCAATTTGCCCAACAATTGGACTATCAAGAGCTTGGCCCATATGAATCAAGGATAAATCAGATTGTTGAGCTTGATGAAGAGAGAAGAGCATCCCATTAAAGGCATATCAAATTTAGAGAAAAATTGAAGAGATTGTTTGACAAGAAGGTCACTCCTAGAGCCTTCAATGTTGGAGATCTGGTCTTGTTATGGGATAGTAGACATGAAGACAAGGCAAGCATGGCAAGTGTGATGCATTATGGATGGGCCCTTATGCCATTGATATCAAGATTGGTGAACATACCTTTTTTCTCAAAGATTTAGATGGGGAATTGCTGGAGCTTCCTATTAATGGCAGACATTTAAAACATTTCTTGGATTAATCCCCAAATTGAGGTATACAATCCCCAAATTGAGGTATGCACAAATTGTACAGTTGTATAGTCTTTTTTTTGCTTTGTTTTTTGTCGGTTTTGTGGTTTTACTTACTATGTGGTAGCCATTTTTTGTTTGGTTCTCAGCTATTTTTTGGTGTTTTTGGCTCGTGACTCCTTTTCCCAATGGTATTTTGGCATTGGTATACGTTTTCCTTGTGGAACTCACTAGGAGTGCCCATCCCCAAGAAATAGCCAATGTTGGTGTCATTTCGAGCTTGCACCATGTTGCCCTAAATGTTCAAAATCTATATGTGCTCAAAAAAAAATTATCCTTTGTTTTGATGGTCTACAATTCATCCCCTCTAGTTGAATGCTTCAAAAATTCCCATAAAATTGTTGTTTTACCCTGGTTTAAAGGAAAAATCCATGTGTGCTCTTATTTGTGCCCTAGTTTTTCAAAAATTTGGGCTGTGTGATTTTTCCTTTCCCGAGATCATGCAAAAATTGAATTTGAACAATTCATGCTTGTTTGTATTTGAAAATCCAGTCCCAAGGTCAAAAATAATGTCAAATCATGCTTCATTGATTTAAAATCAAGAAATTTGCAATCCTTATTGAAAAATTTGATTTCTAGGGCATCCTTTAAATTTTTTTCACATTTTGACATCATACGGGTGTCATTTTCCCATCAAATTCATCATCGAAGGTATTTGCAATGTGGCGGGTTCTATCATTTGGGGTGTTCGGGAAATATTTCTAACTTGTCACTTTTTGAAATTTTGGAAAAGGAAAATTTTGATCCGTGGCTCCGCCTTCTGCAAGAAGTGCCTACGTGGCATGTTTTGATTGGCTAGGGGATTGGCGGGTGGTGGACTTTCCTTAGGAAATTTTGATTTCATTTTGCAAAATTTTCAAAGTCAAATTTTGGCCCGAAGGCCCGCATCCAATCGCAAGAGGACACATGTCCTAGAAGTTTCAAAATGGAAGGGCGAGCCACGGGGGGACTTAGAGTTTTTTGGCTCTAAATTTATAAAATTTCAAAATTAGTTTCTCCCTGCTCCAATCAGAGGAGGACATGTGGCATCAATTTTAGGCGGGTTGATGGCCTGGTGGATGAAAATTTAAAATTTTTCCTTAGCAAAAAAGGGGGCTAATTTGAAATTTTGGGCCAAATCTCTGCAACGAATTAGGAAAGGACACATGTCCAAAAGGGAAAAAGGTGGAGGAAGGGGCTGAAGGAAATTTTTATAAATTTTTTCCGTTGTCTAAAAAGGTAAAAATGAAGAATGGATCCCCGCCAATCATAGGTGGACACGTGTCCTACGAGCAAGGTGGCTCAAAGCATGCCGATGGAGGTAGAAGGGGATTTTTTTCCTTTTTCACAAAGGAGTTCAAAATAAAAATTTGGAGCACTAGCCCACTAGCAAATCATTGAGCGACACATGGCGAGAGAAAGGTAGGTCGGTGGGCCGAGTGGGGGAAAGAAGAAATTTTTCCCTTTTTCCAAAAGAGCTCAAAACCAAAAATTTTAAAGCTGGCCCGCTAGTGATAGAGAAAACGACACGTGACAAGGAAAAAATTAGAATTGTAGGATCTGCGTGGCAAAAAGTGAAATTTTTCCTGATTTCCAAAAAGGGTCAAAATGCATAGAATTGAAGTGCAATCCCGATGGGGCCCACCATATGCCACGTGTCATCTCCAAAAATCAAAGGCGGAAGGCGGAGGAAAAGTCAAATTTTTCCATTTTTTCAAAATGTCAAAAAAGTCAAAGGGAGTCGAATTGATTTCCAATCATTTTTGGCCATGTGTCCCGCCTTATCCAAAGTTTAAAAAGGTAATATTGAGCTTATTTTTGGATCTCATCTTCCACATGGAGGGCTGATATTAAAAGTTGATGTAAGATCAACGATTACTATGCATCCATCTATTTTTCCGCCATGGGAGCTCCAAGAAGCTTGGAAATCACATTTTTGCGTCAAATCTTACATGATTTTGTGTCATCTTGGACTTCTAGGAGCATTGCTATCACTTTCATGACTTAATTCTTTGATCTATGATGTTTTTGAAGTAAATTTTTTCCCCAGCCCAAGCAAGCACGTGAAATGACAAAATCAAAAGTTGCAGAGGTAGTTTAAAAAGGTAAAAAGGTGAAAATGATGAGTAAGAGGTGTTTGCATGCCTCAATGATGAAAAACATGCCTCCAGGATGGATAATGATCTAGATATTTGTAATGATTTAATATTTTGGCACACACCGAAACATGCGAGTGTTTTTCTATTTGATGTCATTTTCATTGAATCATGAAGAGTTGTTGTAATAGAATTGATCCCATGGCATATTATTTTCTTGGGAAAGAAGGATCCAATGTGGCATGAGGTATATAGTGCATTTTGGAGAAATTGTAAAAGGAGGGAGTTGAAAATCACGAGCAAAATTCTAAGAGAAAGCTCATTTTTTGAGAAATCCACCAAAGAACTAGGTTAATGTCTCATGTGTTGGAAATTCATGTATGTGAGTTGGTTACAAGTGTATAGCCATCACACAACTCTGAGATTGTTCATGTAACTCTCCCCTATTGTTGAATCTAACAAGTTTTGAATTAAATCTATGTTTTCTTTGGGCAATATGGTGTTTGTTATCATTTTTAAATGCCTGTGGATAGTTTTCATTGTTCTTGTTGCAATCTTGCATTGAAATTCTTTAGAAATCACACAAAATCTCCATTTCTTGTTGATAATTTAGTGGCATTTGCAATCTCATATTCAGAAGATCCTTTATTTGATAAGGAGATAAATAAATTTAAAATCACTTTACCTTCCTTGACTGCAGAGATTTCTTGTAAGCCTTTGGGGGTACCTTAGGCGTGGTTTGATCAAGGATTTTTGTGTTTAATTGAGTTCTTTACTTCAAGATTTTGTGGTGAGTTCTCAAAGATTGTGTGAAGAGTGCAACTTGGGCTTCCATTTGTGCCTCTTCTAATTGAAGGAACATTCTAATTATTTGAGGAATTTCATCTGATAGTTGTTCAAGTATTGTAGAGATTATCAAATATCTAATCTATCCTAGTCTATCTTGTCAATTCCCCACCAAAAATCATCTAAACAACAAAGATCCTATCATGTATTATCCCTAATTTGCATTTGTATACCCACAGAAGATCAAAATCCATTTGCAAAAGTATGCATAATAGATCAGGATTTCCAATGTCTCTAGTAACCTTTTTCTTGTTTTGAGAACATACCCATGTTTTGAGAACTGAAAACTCGTGAGAGTTCAGATTTGGGGTGTTGATCATGTTTTCATCATTGTCTCCATCATAGAAATCCAAGAAAAGAGAAGGACATATTCATCTCCTTCACCATTACAAGGTTACAAAATAGGTCCTCTTAACTTGGTTGCAAGGCACAACCTAAAACAGCTAGGACAAGATCAAGTCCTATTGGAGTGCTATCCATTTCTCCCATAAACACGAGTGCCGGCTAGACCACATCCCCAACTACCAACGACATACAACATGGTCTAATATGTCCTTAAGCTCCATGGCATATCTTTGGTGCTACTTATATTGAAAAGGAGAAAATATTTGGATACCAACACACTGAAGGGAAGCTTGATTTCGAAGAAGTCAAAAAGGAAATCACACATGCCCCTATTTAAGTATGTCCAGACATCAAAACAGATTTCATCATGTACAGCTATGCTTCCACTCATATAGTAACAACCATCTTGATGCAAGAAAATGAAGAAGGAATTGAATCTCCCATCACTCTCATGAGCTGCCCATTAAAAGAACACGAATTAAAAATGTCACAAATTGAAAAGCATGCTTATGCGGTGGTGAGAGTAGTGAAACATTTCAGGTATTACGTGTTGAGTTCTCATACCCTCGTTCTCGTCCCTGATACTGCAATTAAATCCATCTTGACTCAACAAGAGTTGGGTAGTCAATGGGGTAACTAGATAGCTAAAGTCTAGGAGTATGACTTGGACATTAGACCTACCAAGTTGGTACGAGGAAGGGGCCTATGCCAATTGATTATAGAAAATAATGCTGAGACAGAATGTGAAAAAACCGAGGATACCTCTTTGGAATTGCCCATGGTGCTTTTTGTGAGCACAACCGATGAATGGTACACAAATATTGCTTTCTTTCTGACTTATGGTGAATTCCCCGCATTTAAGCCAAAAGGATAAGAGGACAGTTAAGTTAAGATCTACAAGATACATCCTATGGGATAATGGAATATACAAGAAAGGTATTGATGGTGTATTCTTGTACTGTGTTGATAAGTCTCAACAGTGAGGTTACTAGAGTCCTTCCACAATCTATCATGCGGAGGAAATTTCTTCTCCTCCATGAAAGCTTATAAGGTCCTATGGGTGAGGTACTATTGGCCTACTCTCTTTCGAGACTCAGCAGAATGGGTGTCCAAATGTGAAGCTTGTCAACATTTTTTTGGCCATCCTAAGTTAGCAGCTCTTCCCAAGCCTGTGGTGATTGAAGAAACTTTTTTCCAATGGGGAATTGATTTCATTGGAATATTAAATCTTGCCTCCAGCAGTGTGGGACACAACTACATGCTCACTTTGCCACAGACTATTTCACCAATTGGGTGGAAGTTTGCACCCATCAAGTAAGAAACCTCTCGAAGTTGTCTGCCGCAACTTCCTCAAAGAAAATATAATTGTCAAATTTGGTGTGCCTCATAAGATTGTTGTTGATAATGCCTCTAATTTCTCATCTCATGAGTTGAGAATTTTTTATAGATTTGGGGTCATGTTGGCTCATTCATCCAATTACTAACCTCGAGGCGGTGGTCAAAAGGTCAATCAATCAAGCAATAAAACCTAGTGACCATAATCAGAAATTTGGTTGATGAGAATCGAGATGACATGGCACAAAGCATTGTATAATGCATTGTGGGCCGATCGGATTACTCCTAAACAAGTTATTGGGATGTCCCCATTTTAGGTGATGTATGGGATCAATGCTAAGATACCTATCTCTGTGGATTTTCTAGCCTTACAGTTAGCTAAATCAATTGAGGATGAAACATTTCAAAGTTCTATTAAGAAAAGGATAATTTACCTAGCCAAGCTAGAAGAAGAATGAAGCAAGGTGGTGGATCACATCATAGACCATCAGATCAAAGCAAAATAATATTTGACAAGAAATCAAAGCAATGTGATTTCCAGGTCAGAGATCTAGTACTTCTCTGGGACAAGAGAAGAGAACAGAAAGGGATGCATGGAAAGTTTGATTCTTTATGGAAAGGACCTTTCAAATTACATCAGTTGAATGGTGAAAATAGCTTCTATCTATCATACCTTGATGGATATTTTCTCCCTCTACCTTTTAGTGGTCAACATCTGAAGTTGTTCCATCAGTAATGCAAGATGCTCTCTTGCATTGTACATAATTTGTTTTCTGTCATGTGTTTGCTTTTTGTTTCCTTTCTTTCTTTGATTGTTTTTGGTTTTCTTATTTCTTCAGACTCCGTAGCCCAATGGATAAAACTAGAGATTCTAAGTTCTCTTTCTTTGATGTCACCAAGAAAGTCCCCAACTGGAGCCAGTTGTTATCTCATTTTAGTGATTGTAGCTAAAATTAAGATAACCATAGAATTTTTTTGGAAAAATCTCCTAAATTGCCCTTTTGAGGAGATTTTGGTTTTCGGGTTTCAACAACATGACAACATGTTTTTTACATACTATATGCAAATTTTTTCCCGAAACTTGAAACCCAAAACAAGTTATTATTTCAGGTTTTCAGAACTCATGAACATCGGAACATGACTTACAAAAAGCATGCTACATGTCGCTTGACTTCCAAAACCCAAAACCTGATAGGTTCCTTTGTGTCGGGTTTTAACCTTGGAACATCCAAACATCTCATGTTTCATGTCGTCTATTTCCCAAAACCCGAAACCTGAATTGATAGCTAATCCTTTGTATCGGGTTTTCGGGCACTCCAAGCATGATGACATGGCATTAACTCTAAGTTGTCGGGTAGTTGGCACATGTGTCAGGTGAAGTGTCATAAATGCTAGGGTTTTATAAATAGCCCAATTTTACACGTCATTTTTACCGGTTGTAATTTTGCTTTGCGTGGATTTTTCATTCTTGTGCCTGTAACCTCCAAACCTGATCGAGCTTCTTGATCGATTGCGTGCTCCGTTTTCGATTATTTTTTGAGATTACTGAAGGTATTTTACTTTTCTTTCTAATTTGAGGTCTTTTGGATTCATATTTGAAATATTCTTTTGATGTTCTCCATCCTTTCCTATTTTTCCTCTAGGTTTAGGGTTTTAGGTTGTTTTCTTCATTTTGTGTTGTATTCCATTGAAATTTCTTGTTTGGAATTCACCCCTAGGGTGTTTCTTTATTTTATCCCATGGAATATACCCTATTGATTATTGAAAAAATATAAAATTCCTAACTGGTGAAATGGTGGGAATTTTGCATGTCCTGACACCTCAAAAACCCGATTCCTTTATTTTCGGGTTTTGTAGGGTGTTCAACATCTCCTTGTTTCCACCATTTTCGGGCTTCATCAAGTGCTCAAAATCTCCAAGTTCCACCAATGTATTGGGTTTTATCAAGTTTCAGACATCTATCAATCTCTGACATACACTTTGCAGTGTATCGGGTTTCTTCGAGTGTTCAACATCTCCTTGTTTCGCTAGTGCATCGGGTTTTACCAAGTGTCTGACACCTACTAAGTTCGACACTCTTTGTAGTCTTTCGGGTTTTTGAAGTGTCCGAAAAGACCTTATTTCCAACATACATTCTAGTGTGTCAGGTTTCATCAGGTGCTTTACAAGTTCTAAAATCCGGATAGTGTGTCGGGTCTATGGGGTTGCTCAGCAAGCTTCCAAGTTTGATTGTTCAAATAGGAGTTGTCTAGGCATTATTTCTTTAGGATTTCTCATGTTAGATCCTAGATCATCTAAGGATAAGTCAGACAGGTCAGGGAAGATGAAATACAAGTACCAGAAAATGGAATCCCCCTCCTACATAGATTGCAATTATGACATCCAAGATACGAAGCTTGGTAACATTGACATGGAGGATTTTTGGAACAGAATCAAGGATTATTCTCGGATTCCACTGGATGAAGTCAATAAACAACAGTGGCCTCCCTCTTGCAGGAAGGATTCCTAATGTCTACTTAATGCCCGAGTTCATTTTGGCTCGTGCTTCCCATTATGACTCGAGACTCTCGCTCGGTGAAAAATCAAGCGGGATAAGTTATAGTTAAGTTAGACGGGGTTACTTTGATTACCTCTTAAGATTACCTAACTTTTAGGAATATGTTGACCTAGATCTTAAGTCAGCATAGAAATCCTAGGACAAATATCAAGAAGACTACATCAAACATGTGAATAAAAAGTTCTTGATTAAGGCCAAGCCAGCTATCTCAAGGTTTCCCAAGTTTGTCCCCAGGAGTGATTTCATCCTTGAAATCAGTGACATCATCACCTTGCTAAGTCGAGTATTTGGACTCCCTGAGTCAAGGTAATTCCAAGGATAGATGTATCCATTCATAGTTATTATGAAGATGAACAAACAAGGGATTGATTGGAGTAGTCTCATAAGTGATGAGATTGATTCCCAGATGAATACAGTCTTGACTACGGGTAAATTCTATATGTCGTCATATGTCACCTATGTAGCAACTAGCATGAGAAATTATCTAGGGTTGGATGCAAAAGGAGATAGGGTAACAAAACACATATATTGGTACTTCCCTCAGCTGACAATGAAAGGTTCCAAGGATTAGTTCAGAAGAGTGAACAATGCTTTCTTTTATGAAAATATCTGCAGGATGAACCCTGATCTAAGGAAAAGAAGAGTCTCTGACGAAGCATGGGCTGAAGTATCAAAATGGGGTTGTATCTTCTTGCAGTTCAAGAAGTTCACATACCTTTGAGTGGTCATGTACCCAGGTGATCCTTTCGATTGCCTAGATTCCCAGGTGATAAGTTGATCCTAATGGAGTTGGTAAGAAAATTGTTGGATTTCCAAAAATTCCAACAAAGAAAACACAAGGCTGTCATATCCTTCCCTATTTCAATAAGAAGGTACACGTGCTCCATAGTGGTCAAAGATAAGAATGTGGTGTACGAGCTTGGGACAAGTTGAATAAGCATATGAAGAATAGAGATGGATTTGATTTTAGAGGAGTCCTTAAATCATACAAGACTTTATATCTACATGTTCCTAGCTTAGAATATATTTGGGTTGATCTTCGAGGATGAAGTTGCCATTTGAAGAAAGGATAATAACGAGTTAAAAATTGAAGATATCTAGAGACTTGATGTATTTGACATCCCAAAAGGCACTAAGGACAATGAGAGTGTCCTTGATGCCTCGTATGATGGGTTGAACGAAGATCAATATGTATTCCCAGCCATTGATTGGTCTATTGCTGAGAAAACTTCTATCACGGGAAGAGCTACTCAAATTCTTACCCATACTAAGGCATGTCTCATTTCTTGAGGAATTAGTTATAAAGAAGGGAGTTTTGCAAATCTAGATGCTTTAGAAATGGGACCCTCCAAATGAAAAAGGAAAAGTTTAAGAACCCTTCCAAAAGGCCAATGAAGGTTACTTTTGTAAGAAAGGGAGAAGATCAAGTAACTACACCAGTGGCCACTCTCCCACAAATAGTTGAGGTTCCTGATTCACCTCCATAACTAGAACAAGGGAATCTTCCTTCAAGAGAAGAGATTATTCAACCTTCCATTCCTCTTTTGGTAGACAGTTCATCAGAGGTAAGTCTTCCTCCCACCTCTCAAGCTCTAATTCTGGAATCCTTGCCTCCTCCCATTCAACCTTCCTTGTCTCAGATTTCTTCACCAAGTTCCTCAGCTATGGCTAGTATCTTCTCTAGCCTCTCACCTCTCCCCACTGGACCCCAGTTAACCATGGACATGCCTCCTCCTACTGCACCTTCATTCCCTGAATCCATTACCACAGGTGCTACACTTACGGTGGTTACCACTCCACAAGCTAACCTTCCTCCACTTGAAGATGTGACCATAACGCTTGTAATGGGAACAACTTCTTCCAATACACCTAAATGGTTAGTAGATCAGACTCGAGGAAGATGAAGGTGGTTTTTCCATTACTAGCCTTTAATTTTAGTTCCCTCAATGTCACTCCTACCAAGTCGGCCAAGAAACCCAAAACAGTCTAAAGGATTTCAATGGATGCCTCAGGATATAAATTTGTAGAGATTGCTACTCCCACGACTAATAAAACTAAGGATGGTATAATGGTCATAGATTATCAAATCACAAGGGTGGATTTAGGAAAAGTAACAATAGAGGGAGCACGAAGGATGCATAAGATGCCATGAATGTGTTGTGCGGAAAATTTGAGGGAAACTAAGGAAAAAAAAGATGATTTAAATGAAAAGGTACAACAGCTAACAGAAGTGCTACTCAAGCTCTCAAAGCCTCCTGAGTCAACACCATCATCCTCTACTCCTATCGGGTTTGATTTTTCATCGGTACCCATGATCAAGAAGATTAATGAGAAGGGGAGAACGGTCAATGAATGGACCCAAAGGCTGCTCCTACAAGGAAAAGAAGTCATTGAGGACACCGTGGAAGTCTACAAATCCTTAGAGGATATAAAGAAGGATGGAGAGAAAATGGATGATGAGTTTTCAGCAGAAATCGGGAAATTAGAGTTGACTTTCAAAGATCTCCAAATCTTTGAAACAGTTCCATCCCACATCTTGGTCTAAGAAAGCATCGTTCCACATGGGGATAAGAATTTTTAACTAACTAAAGCCATCAAATTCAGAATAAAGATTCTGAATGAAGCTTGCAACAAATTGATGGAATCAAGAGATAAATTGGTCGATGGCAAGAACAACTTAGAAGAAGAGCTAGTCAAGATATGTGATAAAGTGTTGAGTGAAAGCTTGGGTATCCTACCTATTGATGATCTTTACAAATAGATCCAAGAATCAATTCAACATGAAATAACTTATGGATTTGGCCTAGAAATCATTGTGAGTTTTGAAAATTTAACATTCTTTGGAGACCCTAAGGAAACTCAACAAGAAACTAAAAAGATTCTTGGCAATGCTAGCAATACTCGGGAAACATGTGAAGTTTTGAGTTATCATTCCATCGCGCTGATCAAAATGAGATGTAGGGCATAATCCAAAAATTCCAAGAATTTCGGGACAATCATGATTTTTGGAGGAAGACAAAGATGATGATACTGAATAAGCGCAATGTGACATGTCATTTCAATCCTGAAATCGACATGTCTTTTTCAATTTTTTTTTGTCACATAGGAAGAAAATTTTGACTTGGTCTCCTGCATGAGAGTCAAGAAAAATAGGACTGTCATTTAAAATACTATTTTCTAGGATTTATCCTATTTTATCTCAACTCCTTTTATTATAAATAAGGGATGATTATGCATTCCAAAAGGTTGAGATTTTTGGAATATTGAGAACTATTGTGAAGAAGAAAAACTTTGTGTTTTCTTTTAATCATTTGAGGAATAAAAATCGATGTTATTTTTGCAAACTTTGTGTTGTGAGATTCATATCTCTTAATATATTGTTCTTACGATCGTATCTTAAGCTATTCTTTGTTTAGCATTCTCGATCATTTTAATTTTTTCAAACATCACATTACATTTATTATCTAGAACTCATATGATTATTTCGTGATCTGTGTTTGCTCGAAAGAAAATACGTCCCCATCATTTCCTTTACATTGTGTTTTCCTTCTGATCCATTCCATTTCAGAAAATATCAACATCTTTACCTAGTGTGGATATGGATTTTGGGATTCTATCCCAACCCCAATGGTTAGATTAGTGTGGATATTGTACATATTATTTCTATTGTGTTTTAGATTAGTAATAAATAGGAAGCCTCACCTATCTTTGAGGAAGGATTTAATCCCATGCACTGTGGTTGAACCTCATATTTTGGCATGACAAAATATCCAACCAACAATTTCCCTTTTCGATTACAAGTGTTATCAAATAAATGGAAAACTAATGTAAGAAAATAAATATTTTGGGAAGAATATTTTATCTACTTACCTACCTCTCGATATAGTTATAACTTGTAACATGTTAGGTTAACTAACTTTCTCAAATAATTAAGGATGATAAAATTATATTTTAAAGAAGAATTGAATGTAACATCTATTTCACTATAATTTATGTTTATCCAAGTTGAGGATAATCGGTTGGATATTGACACATGCCAACTGCAGTGAAGTACCTTTGTAACTATAGGACTTGTTACAAGGTTACTACATTACAGTTGACATGTCTCAGTACCCTTCAGAGTTTGTTCAACTAGACTAACATAAGTTCTTGACATGTTCATTGTTCTTCCCTATGTAAGGATAGGAACATGACCTAGTGTCGGAGTCCACCCTTGATGACTTAGGATAACTAGACACACCTAATCAACTAATTCGATTGAGTATGTCTATGTACCCTTAGTCACCGCATGGGAAGTATCCCACACTAGGGCATGTTGCTAATCTTATCTAGGGTTATAATTTGAATTGTGTGGACTGACAGAGATCAGTAAAGACCAATCTAGATAAAAGATCAAGTGTAGTGATATAATTATTTTGTTTGACAAGTATGTCATCTAGGAATGCAAACATGATAAACATGTGTAAATCTTTGGCCAAAGTATCACAAGTTGTTGGTTGTGTTGTCCTATGTCACTTAGTTTAAGAAGTGGGATTTCAGATGAATATTAGTAACATATATTTAGATAGGCTCTTAAACAAAACACTTGATTACCCCTAGCAGGGTAAAGAAACTAAGTACACTTTGCATACATAATACTGAATAACATGAGAGATTAGATGGCACCGAGTCATGAAATGAAATATCGGTGTTTCACTAAGTCATTACAATTACATATGGTTTTTGTTATGGGATAGTTTAGCATTTGAATGTGTGTTCTAAATTATGATTTAGAACAAAGAACTTTGTGTATAAAAAAATCCTTGTTTCTAAAGTCTTAAAATGGGAATGTTACATAGCTTGTAGAGGTAGAATCATGTGTGTCCCAACCTTGCATGACTCGGCCTGCAAGCACCCCCTTTAGGAGGAAATTCTACAAGAAAATCCCATCTATAGGATTAAGCTTCAAAACAATGGGAAAATCACAAGGATCAGACCATGCCCAATTAGATATCTAGCTAGTTTAGAGCCAAAGACATATTTTCCACCGATCATGTTCACTCCGAACATGAGGTTGCGCTCAGTGTGCCAAAGGTAAATATAAGTGCTTCCTAAATCCAAGCACATAACTACGGAGGTATATATTCTATTTTTTGTTACTTTGAGGAGGGTGAAACACCATATGCAAGGTATTTTTCACTCTTTTTTCGACCATGTTCGAGTGTGAAATCAATTACATGGTCACAATTTGTGAGGAAGGAAAGCTACTTCTCCTTTCCTATAGTAAGTTTTACTTGAGTTCCATTTACCTTTGGTGAGAGTAGGTTAGTTTAGGTTTTTTTATTGAAACAAGTGTTAACTCACACTCTACATATTCCCTTTGGGACATGTATGATTTTTAGCTTTTATACAAAGTGTTTTGCTTCTATTTCGACACCTCCCTCGGTGCCTTTCCTTTCTTGTAGCTTTTGCCCATATATTTTGTTACTTCCGAGATGGAAATTCAATTTTGGTAGAGGTATTTCAAATAATACGCACAACTTTCAACTCTCACGATCCAAGTCGAATATCCTCATGAGAGTAGTAGTTCAGTTTAGAGTTGATTGAGCTTCAAATAACTTCAGGAATGTTCTTCAAAGTTACAGATTAGATATTTAAGTTTAGCACTTGAATCCATGCCCAATGGAATTCTAAGGCTACTAGTATCTGCATCTAGTAGGAAGATGGCCCCGAAATTCACCAAAATTTTTACCCAAATAACTCTCCTAGTTATTTGGATAACTTATATTTTTCATTCTGACTCTTATGTTTCACATTTCAAGTTGTGCGTACTCAAGATTGTTCTTTTGATACCTTGGCACAATTGTAGTTCCACTACGCACCCTTACATGCCTTCTTACTTCTCCCTCTGCATTTTTCTACCTCCTTCCATTTACCCTTTGTGCCTTCCTCTTGCACACCCACTTTCTTTCCTATCCTATCATGCAATCCTTCGTGCACTTCTACGAGACTTACCTTACAAATCGGCTAAGTCCCTTGCTTGCCTTCATGCTTGAACACCTTGCACTTCCTCTTTTCCTTACACTCCTTCATGCTCCCTTCCTCGGTTGAATGCTCTTGACCCTTCCCCATACTTTTCCTCTACATGAATTCTACTATTCCTCCTACATGTGAACCTTCTCGTACTGCCTTTATCTTCCGTGACTTGTGTCTTCTTCCACACTATTCATTGTGCCATGTCATTTGTCAAACTCTAGTGTGATGCACGCATGACCTATCAAAGTGTGCTAATAGGAGGCCAACTATGGACAACCAACCGATACATGACATGTGACAAAAATAAAAAACAAATGAACAGTTGGTTGATTCCACTTATATACCCATATGGCTCGACATCTTTTTATAGCCGTATCATTTGCTATAGAGCTTTGATTGGTGTGCTCTGGAATTTTCAAAGAGATTCTAAAACAAGATACTCATTAGAATATTAAAAATCAAATATAAGTGGGATTTACTAGGCAAAAAATAGGGAAACATCTTTCTGATCATTAATGCACACATCTAATTGACCTCAACCACCAGATTTCAATAAGATATTTCCTTCTTTCTTCTTATACATACCAAAAAAACATGGGGAAGCACATATCATAGCCTTACAAATGGTTTTTTAGGCATTTATCACTTACTATTGGTGGTTGCAAATTGTAATATGAGTTTCCCTCTTTTTCTCCTCCTCTTCTCTCCTTATTCTTGTATAAATAGTAGATTTCTTCTTTGTAAAAAGGATCCCTCTATTTTGTAATGGCACCATGCAGAAATAGTGGCCAACTTCCCACAGGTCTCATACCTTGGTGTGGTCTCTACAATGTATTCTTGCCTCCTACCACAAATTTAAGTGATCATGCATCCCTCAAGAAATAAAATCATGTTTTCTAGAACTCTCATCTTCCATTTCTCATTTTCATTATATCTCACCTCTCTGTTTACGTTTTATTGCTTGTTGTGCATACTTCCCACTTATAATCCCCACATTCATGTGTTGTGCATGCTAGAAGGTCAAGCTCGCATGTTGATCTCGTGGCAGGTGTTGTCCTCCTTTTCTCATGTGCCTCCTTTTTTCCCTCACCACTTGTGGAGAGAGATCAACCATTTCTTTCTAGCATTATTGCCTTCCTTAGCTTAGTATTTTCCCCTTTATCCACATAATTCTATATTTGGTCCCTTAGCATGTTTATTCTAGGATTTTCTTCCATCATTAGGATTAAAGTAGCGTTAGAGGTAGGTATAGGAACCAACCTTCTCTAGAGATCTGTCTCAAATGTGCAAGGTCCCACAACTTAGGGACGGTTCCATTTTTGTCTCAAAAAAACTCAGCTATTTCAGATCCAAGACATGAGTGCATGTTTGAACAACCAACACATACTAAATTGATGATGAGAATAATCAAGGAGAAAAAAATCCAAAGGAAGACCATTCAATAGGTTAGCGGGAAAAATAACAAGGGAAGACAAGTAACAAAGGTAAATAAAAAGGTAAACATATCATTTGTTGTTTTGTATAGTTACAAATATCCTAAGAATTTTTGTAAGAATTGTGATATAAATGGACATACCATTATCCTAAAAAATTGATAAGGGAAATTTGTAGGTAACTATACCAAAATATTTTGTTTTGGCCCCAAGGAAGTTTGATAACATTCGAAATAGCCCAAAACTCCCTTTCAAAAAATTGAGTCATTTGGGACTTAGCCGTTCTTAGCTAATTTTATAAAGGGGAGAAATTTGTGTGTTGACATGACTGAAAGTGCACCACTTTACAAAGGGGAGAAATTTGTGTGTTGACATGACTGAAACTATGCCATTTTACAAAGGGGAGAAATTTGTGTGTTGACATGATGAAAGTGTGCCCTTTTACAAAGGGGAGAAATTGGTGTGTCGACATGCAGAAAAGTGCGCCCTTTTACAAAGGGTAGAAATTGGTGTGTCAACATGTAGAAAAGTGTGCCCTTTTACAAAGGGGAGAAATTGGTGTGTCGACATGTAGAAAAGTGTGCCCTTTTACAAAGGGGAGAAATTGGTGTGTCGACATGCAGAAAAGTGCACCCTTTTACACTGGGATGCGTTGATCATTTTTGTTGAATATTTAAAAGGTTATGTTGGCATACATGATGACCTCATCCATGTTGCACCATGGGATGTTGCCATCCAAAAACTTGCCCAAGTCAACTATTGACTTTTTAGATATTTTCTAGATCTTTTGTAAATATCTTTTAAGATATTTTGTAAGTAGTGGGTTTGCTTGTCTTATTTCCTCCTCTCCTATAAATACTAGAATTCTTGTTGTGTTCTAGGTGAACATTTTTTGTATGAAAAGAGAAGTGAGGAGAGAAATACTTCGTGTTTTCTTGCAATAGAAGAAATATTAATACACATATTCAGACTTTGTGCTTAATGTGAATGTTATTTGCATAAGATATTTCTTAAGTTAGATCTATGTTTTTATTCTATTAGATTCATTCTTATTATTGTCATACATTCATCAATATTGTTTTAATTTTTATGCAAGTAATTTTGGCTCTGTTTACTACCGGCCCAAAGCATAAACCTTCTAACCTTTCCATCTTGGAATTCATTTCTTTTCTTCCTTCAGATCTACCCTCCTCTGTTCCTTCCCTCCTACCTTTCTGTTCATTGTTGGAACTACCTCTACTGGGATGAGATCCCAAACCCCCTGAAGTTAGAATAGTGTAGATTTACATAGATTCTGCTTGATAGATTAGCAATAAACTAGTTTCACTTTCTTTGTCTCAAAGAGGGGCTATGCCCTGCACACTGTTGGCCTATTTCCCCACGACCTACCTAACTGACAGTTTTTTGAGACCAACACATATTGACACCACATATTGGAAGTTACATCCAAAATTCGTAAACACAAAATTGGGTCACACTCCCTTGGTCCCTCGACAAATAACCAACTCAAGCACACTCACATAACCGTGGCCCCTTTCACACCCACACTAATATTAATATAATTAAATTAACCCATGTCCTCACAATATTTATTATGCAATTATCCTAATTAAGATAATGCCTACACTTCCACCTCACCTAACCACCTCACCCTAGACCTATTCTTAGTATGTTTCCATAATTAACTAAGACCTACCTAAACCCTAAAAATCAAATCCTACATTCCCTCTAACCACATTCCCGCATGTTAGAAAGGAAGCTTCTATTCTAATCTATGGAAGTAAACAAACGAGATCCAAGAAAATCAAAGAGATCTTCCCATTTTAGTAAACCTAAGAAATCCCGACCTAACCAACACTAGTTACCGTAAACCACTTGCCGGTAAACAAGGAACCATAGTTGGTTACCATTTAATCCTGAAAACAACCTAATTTTGAGGTTGGCACATTTTTTGAGAGCAAGAGATGAAACTAGAGCTGCATGCAAGCAGAACCAACATTTGTACATGCATCAGAGCATCCACAACCAGCATCAAAAGTAATCACAATGTCATTTTCCTTCATGGGAGCATCCGGGAAGCACCAGCACCACACCAAGTTCCTTCCATTTGATCACCCACCATCACCAACCAGACATCAAGCTCGTATAATAGTAATTTTTTTGTTAACCAACACTTTTCCATTTTCATTTTAGTAGACTCTTTTACTTGTGTTATTAGTTTCTACTCCCATTCCATTCCCGTACCATTTACCTTCATGCAAAATTGACCATTCTTTCACCCACACCATTGAAATTCCCATATCTAGTTCTTAGATATCCTTGAGTATACCTAAGACCTACACAGACCTTTCCATTTCCATTTCCATTTCCATTTAGCTTTAGATCTACCCTCACATCAATTTTTTATTGGGTTTCATGTACCCCGACCATACCAACACCGGTTACCCACAACCGTCACCGGTTAACCTAAACCGACATCGGTCATACAAGCATGACATCGGTCTCTGTGTGTTTACCCTCAGACCAAGAACAGAGCTTAAAACCTCCACCAAATACCCAAAACAACCTAGAATTAGACCCGATAAGTACCAAGATCTTGTGATAGAGACCTTGACCTTCAAATTTAGTCATAGCTTAGCCTATTGTGAATGAATTTGCTTATTGTATTCGAATGAGATACCTAAATAATTTTAACTACAGTAGGATTTTATTTATTGTTAACATTGAGTTATTTTAAACAATGGATTGACAAACCGTCTACGGAGTATCACACTTCCCATATCTAGCATACACTAGGCAGTCCACTGCATATATTGTTTAACTTTTATTTGGTGGTCTTGTTTTCTATTTCAGGTAGTTCCTCCAAGCCAAAAGGAAGTTATCACAATCAGCTGTGGATCAAGAAGTCATATGCATGCAACAACCTACAACCAACATTTTAACAGGTATTCCTCCTAAACCTCTACCCTTATTTGTTTCATCGATATTCAAAGAAAAGCTCTAGAATTAGGTGAAACATTTTTGGCATGCTCGGTGGGACCCATTCGGGGTTCTTTGCATTTCTTCATTTCTAGGTAAAAAGCTTCATGTTTGTTTTCTTTCTAAAAGGTTGTCACATTAAAATTTCTCCCCTAGAATCTTCTCTTCTTCTATTGTCTAAAATAAACCATATTTTGGTGCTTTAAATTGAACATTTCTTTCCTTTCATTAGTATCACATTAGTAAAAGAGCATCCCTTCTCATGTTCATATTTTTGTGTCATTGAATTCAATATTTCGATTTGGGTTTTAAAATCAACTTCATTTCATTCTACTTTCTTGCATTAGCTCACATTAACTGAGGGAAACCTATACGTTGGAAGTCATTCCCAGCTGATGGTTGACAAAAAAATCATAGAAAGCACATCTTCTCTCTCTCTCTCGAGTCTTACCAAACTACACAAATTCAAAAATATACACATTCTTAAATGACATCTTTCTTGGGAACATTTGTCAATGGGGTAAGTGCAGGAAGTTGATGGACAAATATAGGGTCATCCGTGGACATCATATTGCAAATAACAACATAATATCAACTTGTAGGGATTATTAGCAATACATACACTCAAAATTAGACAAAATTATATTAATATGAATCGTAGCATCTGGAATCTAGTTTCTAAAATAATAATTTTTGTAAAAAATGGACAAGATTAGCTATATTAAACACTCAAAATTCAATGACTTGGTATTTTTTTAAAACGCCGATAAGATTATAGTCCGTTTGCCCACAATTTGGATGACCAAAAATTGATATATATTTTTTTCCTTTGGTGAGAAGTTATATGCCACTATCTATCTTGGGATGGATTTTATTTTGTATTTTTTTGAGTAATATTTTATTTTTTATGATTTTTTCCGTGAAAGTGGTATGAAAACATAAAGAAAACAGAGCACTTTCCGTTTGCCCGCCATAACTTCATCAAAAAATATTGAAATCAAATAATTTTTTTTTGAACATGTATATAATTTCACCATGGTTGGGATGGTATAAGTTTTATCACATTTTGATAAGTGAAACAAATTTTGCAGTCTTAAACGTAGACATAAACATTCACAGGAAAAAGTGTCTTAAAGACCTACTATTAGTAAAAAATTATAAAATGATATTTATCCTCTTCTATTCACTTTAAAATCAGTATTTCTACAAAGCTAATAGTCTCCCCTACACAATGGTACCATTTTTATGACATAGTTTTTACTTTTCAGCATGGTTCAAGTCCACGGAAGACTAAATTTGATGTTTTGTTGTTTTTAATGTAAAATTCAAGATTTGATGTCCACTTAATTGTCCCCCAACTTGGTGCACTTACCCAATGATCACACCGATAAGAGGATTGGCAGGTACTCCCCAACTCACTAATTTTGTCAAGTCATACTTCAAAAGATGGCCCAACCCCACCATGACATACCTAAAACCTCTCCCTTTAGATATATTTCTTCACAGGAAGCCTTCCTCACCAAAAATTCTATTCTAAAGTTCATGAGTTAGTCTTTAATAACATAAGATAAACAAACATAATAGAAAAAGCACTCTTAGGATCATATTTTTCTTAGTGTTTCTGTTTGGCTTGCATTTTGAGGTGAGAGGACATGTTCTTCATCTTTTCATTTTTCCTTGCATGCTCCTCATCATAGTTGGTGTATTCCAACTTCATCTGAGTGTTCCTAGACCCTATTTTCATCATTCTCAGAATTCTAGGTTTGATTCCATATTTGATTTTAACTCACAACCACCTTTTCTTCATCTCTGTTTCAATTTCACAGTAACCGGTGTCGGTCTAGTGACCATCATCGGTTACCCTCTAACCATCATCAGTTTTACCCAATCGACATCGATTTATTGTTCTTTTGGTTAACCTACCCAAAAGGACACAGCTTCACCTTCTTTTTTGTTCAAAGTCTCTGTCACTCTCATCATATTCATTGTCCAGGTAAATTCTATCAGCATCTTGTCTACTTAGCATCTTGCCAACCTTTTGCCTTGTTTTGACAAACTATCCATTTTCCACAGTGACCGACCACAGTTACCTATGAATGGAATTAGTTTACCCTAACCGACATCGGTTAGCTTATTCAAATTTCTAGCTGACATTTTATACCTAATCCACCTACCACCACCTATTTTTCCTATCTTTGTTATATTTCTGTGTCATTTATAGAAAGCAGTCCTACCACGTCAATACTTGTTCACATGGTGTTGATGCGTAGCCAAGAAAATGCCCTCATATTCCATGCTAGTTATCAACCACTCCCACCTAGTCCTTCACCACCTTCTATTTTATCACCCATGGATCCTATCCAACCTATCACTATCACGACAGGGGACGAGAAGTTCACATGAATCCTTGACCAGAACCCTACTACCTTACAATTCTATCTTTCCCACTCATCCACTCGAGATGCCTCGAGTCAGTTGATATATGGCATGCCTATATCTATCCCCTAAAACTCACTCCTACTTCTGCTCAAGATCTGCTACTACTCTGCACCGACCGCACCTACGTTGCCCCTGGGATTGTTTCTCGGATAGGCCATATACCTGCTATGACATGTCACGCCTCGCCACATCTATTACACCCACTACATCCACCATACCTTCACCAACTACCCAGAACATAACCTCATCCGTGCCTATTGTCTCACATATACCTGTAGCTACACAACCACCCCCGATGTCGGTGACCCCTACCCCTTTTCAAAACATTGTCCTTTCTATTCCACAATCCTTATCCCCCATTGCTACTAGGGTCACCACGACCCTTCCACCTCCATATACATACTATCAATAGCCTCCTATTTCATCTATCATTCATTTGGGGTATGTACCCCCTATTTCACTTCCTCCTTCTCAATCTACCTATACGACATCACCATATACTAGAATTCCACCTCCATCATATGTCCAACACCAACCTCCTTACGCTATAGGAGGTACCCATCCATCACAACCTACCAATGACTTAATCAAGTTAATGATGGACAAGATGCAGACATTGGAGGCATTGGTTTCTGGCACACATAACTCTCTCACCTATAATGAGATTTGTAATGAGCCCATCCACCCATCCATTCCTATTCATCCATATCCCATACATTGGGAAATGCCTAAATTTAACTACTTTAATAGCAAAGAGGACCCACAACAACATTTGTGGTCTTTCAAACATGGGTGTTATCTTATTTCCCATGATGATGCTTTGCTCCTAAGGACCTTTCCCATGTCTCTAATTGGGCCTGCATTAGATTGGTATAGTGGGTTGCCTAGACATTCTATCTTCTAATTTAATCAAGTAGCTCAAGCCTTCTTGGATCACTTCTTGGACCATTTAATAAGGTTACCATGGTGACCTCTACTCTACGTGTCAATATGGCGATAAATCTATCACAATTTTTTTCACTTGTTGTGTATCCCGATCAATCAACTCACATTCCAACAACCACAAACTAAACTCATATAGCTCTTCACAGGCTTGGGCTAGACATATCTCACTAACCCTACGGATGTAGACTTTTCGAACCTTTGATGAGGCATTCACCATGGCATGAAAGCTAGAGATTCAGGCCATCAAAGAAAAGAAAATGCAACTACGTAATAAAACTTGGCATTTAAGTCAAATGATACCTCTTCTTCTTAAAAACCATAGAGCAATTATTCAAAAACCAAGGGAACCACTAACACAAGTATTACTCAAGTCCAGCCCAACCCATATGTCAAATTAGGCTAACCCCTCATCTAATCTCTCACCCATTTAGACCTTTCAATTCAGACAGGAACAATGGAAATACACCCCAATTAGGGAGCCTTATTCTTTTATCTTAGAAAAGTGCATGAAATATGGGGCCATCACCCTTCCATAAAACCACACACTAATTTTGATCCTGCTCACCCCACACCCATGTAGTACAAAGAGCACGACTTCTATAACTACCATTGGGTAAATGGTCATAGTGATGGAAATTACATCACTTTCAAAAACATTATCCAAGAAATGATTAAGAAAGGAGAGTTAACCTTGGATAATTCTAATACACCTACCAATCAAAACCTACACATCTTCAAGAAATCATTTCCTAATCATACCCCTTCTTCTTATCAAACCGAGATAGCTCAACTCATGATATCCATACCCGCGAGGTCCATGCTATTTTAAGCGACGCACCGGTTTCTTCCCAATCACCTCATATTCCTTCCATAGAGGAAATCCTAGCCCAAAATCCTCCACCTACACACGAACCCACTTCACCTATGCCTCCACCCATAGAGGAACACCCTTCATCTCCTCCCTCACCTATGAAGAAGCCTCCTGTTAACATTGAGGCCATTTCACCTTTGGCTTCTCCACCTAGAGATCCATCACACAAAGTACCTCTCTGACCCAAAGAATATGCTTGTTTATCTCCTCTACCCACAGAGGAACACCCATCATCTCCTCCACTTATCAAAGATCCTATTAGTGCAAATTCCCGGCACCCCAAATGAGTTATGGATCTACTTTTCTAAAGAAAACTCATTTCATGTGATTGCACAACATTGAGCTTTCCCAAAGTGTGGGACCTTTGCAAATGGGGAAAGCTCTCCGAGAGAAGGTTGGTTTCTCTTCCTAAACTACTCGCCACAAGCTATTACCATGCAGTAAGCTAATCTAACCAAATCTAACTACCAAGGAGACAAGCAGAGGAAGAAATCAAGGAAAAATAGAGCCTACACTAAAACAATGATACACCAAAGAAGGAAAGTGTTAATTATCTATCAAAACTACCATGGAACAAGAAGAGGTGAGCAATGGAAAGGATGGGCAAGTGCATCATAGACCAAAGATGGATTTCACATAGAAAATGTTCCAAAACTCCATGAACACAGCTCCAAAACCTATAATGAACATCCAAACATGCACAAATACCCTGTAATGAAGAGAGGTAAGGAAAAAAACAAAGAAAATGAGCCAAGGATGGAAAAATGCATCACAAAAACACATTTTTTATTGCTCAGAATTTACACAGTGCATCATTTCATGGGTAAGAGGAAAAAATGCCATTACTGAGAATGAAGGAAATGAGAAAACATGGGAAAATTAATTTTAAAATGCCAACCACTGACAAGATCCATTTAATTAGCTGAAAAATTATGGGTTTCTATGAAAAATCCCATACTTCATTTGTACATTTCTTCGCAGAGCAAGAAAGAGGTCCATACTTCATTAATTTTGGTGATTAGTGTCATTTTCTACAATTTTTTCATGCCAGAGATGTCTTCCCATTTTTCTCCCACAAAAATCCATCAAAATTTAAAATTTAAGAGTCCATTGTGTAGAGGATTTCAACATATTTTCATTGATACCAAAATCATGAAAATCTGAGCTCTAGATTGAAAGATATGGCCTTTTGAAGATTTAGGGCAAATAGGGCAAAATTAGGAAAAAATCGGTCGGCGGGCCAAAACTTGACATTTTTCCCTTTTCACAAAATTGGGAAATTTTCCCAAAATTCTCTGCGGTGCCACCACTTCGATGACATGTGGCACTTTCTAATTAGTCTGTGGGTCTCAAAATCACATTCTTCCGTTTTGCTCGTAAGGGCACATTTTTCCAAGGTCTTCCACTGATAAATTACCCACCGCTGTTGTGGACATGTAGCACCTTTTGATTGGTTAGTGGGGATGCACTTCCATTTTTTCCTTTGACACATTTTGACCAAACGCCAAAAACTAGAAATCCTCTCGACACCCGCCACTCTACCTTGACACGTGGCATCATTTCATTGGCTTTAAGCAATTTCATTTCCTTTGCGGGCTCATGGGAGCACAAATGACTTTTGTGCTTTTAGCCCAAAAAGTGCTAAGTTCTCAATTTCTTCCTCCGCTCCACCAGCCCAAGCCTCTTTGGCACAAAACTCTCCCAAGCTCCACAGCCCGCCTTAGGAAAATTTCCCTCCAAACTCCACCGAGCCATAACTCAAAAATACAAGGAGTTAGGAGGACTTCTTTACCTTTCTGGAAAGGAGAAGAAAAATCCAATCTAATGAAGCCATGTCTTAAACCTTTTGAGTGATTACAATGTGTCAAAATTTAAGTTGAAGCACAAGGAAGGAAAGAATGAAGGAAAGTTAGCCAAAATAAGCAAGGGCTCATTTTAGATAATAATTTTTATGACTCGGAGGGGACATCGCTCTACTAGATGAATGATTAGTGGCATTTTGAAGCATCCATTGGGCATGGAGTCAATCTTGATAACCAACTCGATCGAACTATGAGAATCGACCTCTCGAGCCACTTAGAAACCCACCTTTGAAACTTGCGGTTGATCTTCACCAAAAGCCACTTCAATGCCTTTGTGCAAGAGCACCCAAAATAGCACCAACCAACTATGTACAAAATTGGAAATCTGTAGTCATTTTTACTCCCATCACAAAAGGAAGGAACCCCATACATGCCGACCTATCACTCAATAGAATTTGAGTGCTCACCCAAGGCACGCACAGTCCGAGACTCTCTTTTATATGAGTTTAGTGGGAAGCATCATTTATGATTAGTGTAAGAGTTTTTATGAGGGAGGTTGAAACATATAAGGACCATAGGGCTCAGAATGGCCTCTAGATCCTTGCAATCACCTTAGGACCGATTACTTTAATGAATCAGAACATGCATTATGACAGAAAGAGTTATACAAGTATTCATACATAGCATGAAAGGAAATAGAATTCATATGAGAGAAATATACATTAAACCCATTGATATCCATGTCTATTTATAACAGGTAACCTCATTATATTCATTGATTCATTATAGAGTGTCACAAAGAAGCAGACCGTAGTCATGCATATCACTTGGATGTATGCAACTAAGCTAATAGAAAAGAAAATTCATAACTCCATGCTTAGTACATTCCTTCTTGAATACAAATATCCACTCACAGTAATTCTGCAGAGCTCCACTCACTCTCTAACCCACTATACCTCGTACTTGTATATATTTTACTCCGTAGGAACTTGTATTTATAATTCTCCTACACTGCCAACTCACCTTCCAATGTCCTCAGATCTGGTGCCAAGTGTCAAATGTGGTCCATGTGAGCATGCTTCTCCATGCCTGGGCTTTCCACTTTACCTCATGATGTTCTTCTAGAAGATTCCATCCGAGGCATGCTTTTTCTGGGCCATCCTATCACCAGGCTGGCATCTTATCCACGTGTAACCGATCACGCTTTTCACGTGTTCTACCCTAGGTGCTCAAATTGACTAAGTCCCAAGCCTCCTTTCATGCTTCATGTGTGCTATGTGCTTCGCCAAACCTTTCTCTCATGTGCTTTTTCCTTGCACGCCTTTTCATAACTGGGACCCTGTGTGCCTATGCGCCTTCATACTTGGCCAATATCCAGGGGTCCAACATCACCCCACACTATGCCTATTCTCTATCCTCAGAAACATTTTACTTGACCAAGATGCCTACTATCTAGGGAGCCAATGGATAGTCTTACACTTTACAAAAATAATAAGGAATGAAAGAATTAGGGAAAGAATGAAGAATGGGGGGACATCAATTCAACAAGCTAGGAAAATCTTTCCGAAGGTCTACCTCTAGCTTATTCCATACTTCAACCTCACCCTATGCCTTCTGGCAGAGGTCGCCCACCAGGGTGCTTACTTCATAAAAACTTAGGCCAACTCCCAGGGTGCCCAAAATGTCCAAAATCTGCTCCATCTCTTTGCCTAGGTCCTCAATTTTATCCATCCTTCTAGTGATCTGGGGATATAGTTCATTTAGTGAGCCTTAATTGAGCTCCTTAAAGCCTCAATTAACTTTGATTTCTTCTCTACCTCAGCCATAACCTTGTCCCTCTCCGCCCTGTTCCCCTTGTTCTTTTCTTGGAATTATTTTAGTTCTACTTTAAGTGTGGCAACCAAGGAGCTCACCACCTTATCTCTGTCCACACATGTATCATATGTGTCCTCCGCAGATTGGGAAGTGATCTTAACTCTCGTGAGTACTTCACTGTGTACTCGAAAACAAGTGCTACCACCTTCAACTTGTCCTCCTCTTTCAAGCACGTGGCCACTTCTTCTATAGATTCCAGGGCCAAGGGTCATCTCTCCATAGTGAGGACATGTGTTAGATCTTCTATACACTCCAGGAGGGATGAGTAATTTTGTGTGGGTGGCGCTAAGTTTGGGTGCTTCAGAGGATGGCGCCTTTAATAGACTCTATTTTCTTATAAACTTCCTACACCTTTACCTTCTCTTCCTTTAACTCACACCTTAACTATGCACTGATCAGTTCTTCCTATTTCAAGCTCTTGGCCTTCTCCGCCAGTTCTTCTTCCTTCTTTCCTAACTTCACCTCTAGCACTCGATCCTTGTTGTTGCATGTAAATAATCTATCCTCGGTCTTGACTGTGACCTTATTCAGTGCATTGCAGACTTGCTCGTCCAAGAGCTCCTGAGCATTCACTAAGGGATTGACCCCCTTAGATTTTGGCAATGTGATGAGCACTCCTTGGCAGACTTCAAAGTCTAGCTCATCAACATGGGACTCGAATTCCCAAGAGAGCATCTTCTTGGTTCTGGGGTACACACTGTCCTTCTCAAAAGACCCCATGGCTATGAGCCTTTCTATGGGTATGGTGCTCTAGAATCATGCGCGTAACACCTTCCTTGTGTCATCAACATAGCCCATTACCTATCTCTATTCTACGCATCTAGAGTTCTTCTACCCGAGTGTGTGCCTTTGGGGAAGCTTACTATCAGAGCGGGGCCTCCTAGGCTGTCATGCTCTTTTTCAATGTTCTCCTCCTTCCCCTCCTTTAGTACTATGTCCACGCTATGATCTAACTCTTGGTCTATAGGACCTTGAGCATCCTCTATGCTTCTCTCTCTACCACCTCAGTGATCTTCTCCTTTATAAAACTTATGGTTCCCTCCTTTTCCCTAGAAACCTCCTCATCCTCCAAGTCTTTAGTGTCTTCCTCATCCTATGTGCCCTTGTGCCATGTGAATACAAACTCCTGCTTCTCACCTCCACTCTCCTCTTTCGAGTCGTAGACACTAAAGACATGTGGCTCCTAGTCTTTCCCTACCTCTTCTTCCTTGTCATCATCTCCCTCACTCTCATCTTCTCTTTCTCCCAAGTATTTTTCCAAGCTTTTGGTCACCTCGAGTCAGCTTCCTTATCCACCCTTTGATTTTTCCTAAGAGGTGGTTCTTGATCAGGGATTCAGCCTTATCTTCTTCCTCAGGTGATTCTTCCTTGGAGATGGGTTACCTAGGTGCCTCTACCTCTGGCATCTTCTCCTTCACTAGAGACTTCTTTCTCCATATGTAAGTGCTTGGCTTAGCTCTCATGGATAGAATGCTCACTTGTTTAAGCGATCTGCAAAATTATTTCTTCTTCTTCTCCTCTTCCTCTCTTCTTAGACATTGGCTTCTTCTTCCCTAAGGGATCTTCAGGTATGGAGACTTCATTCTCTAGATACGCACCCTTCTCAAAATTCAGCTTTATGCACAAGTACATGCATGTCACTAATCCTCTAACGATGGGTAGCGTCATCAGCCTTATCATTTGAATCTCGTGTGACACATACTTTTCCACATACGCATGCTTGTCACTTGGGGTAATTCATATTCTTCCTCATCTCCCTATGTTTCTAGTCTAGACTACCCAGCTCTAGCCTTAGCTTCTTTGATTCCTTAAATCTATTCACCCCCACTTGGAAGTACTGAGCAGTGAACGCGAAGGAAAGCTTACACTAAGGGCTCCATGATTCGTCTATCAGCTTGAATTTACCTAGGTAGTAGTGTTGATAAACCATGAATTTGGATTCCCCTCGATGGCCATGGGAGTTCTTCAAGAATTCTCCACTCTACCCCAAACATTTTTTTAGGTGTATGTACCATTTCTCCATCCTTGCCTTGTGGGGTGTTATCATTGTATCGTAGGCATATTTTTCAAACCTCTCCACAGGTAAAGGATCCTTGGTGGGGTACTCCTATACAAATTTTTTTGGGGCGTCAGGCACCCCAATCTCTGCGAATACAATGGTGAGAAAGACATTTCCGAAGAGGATCCTTTCCCCTTCCTTCGCACAACTGGTGTTAACAATTTCTCCGTGATGTATGTGGATAGGTTGTATATGGTTCCCTCGCAATATTCCTATAGAGATGTAGCCAAGGTTTGTTTACTCGCATCCTCCTCTCCTAGCCATTCAACTTAGTCACCAAATGCGTGGCCATTTTCATTACTAGGTCCTTGATGTTTGAAATGTCATAGTATCGTGACCCCTTCTTACAGGCGTACTTGGTGATGGTCTCTTGAATGGCCTCCTTGTCACCAAGGTCATCTTCTAGGCTATCTCCCTCATATATGAGGCCTGTAAATTGTGAAATCAACTGGGGAGTCATGTGCATCTTACACCCTAAAAAGTGGAAGTAATCTTCGTACACCCATGACATCAACCATTGGGTACAAGCACTCTAGCTTTCCAAAATAAGGCAACTCATAGAGTTATAACAGACTTGGCTTCTCCATTTTAATCTTAACTTCATCATCGTATATAGGAAAACCATACGATGGGGCACTTCTTCAAGCACCTTCACTTACGTGCCCAACCTCGCACGAAATCTCCTCTAACCTTATGGCACACAACCAATCCAACCTAACATGAGACTCTTACATGCGTGTAACCCACACCAAAGGCACTTCTTCTGTCCTAATCCTTGCTCTTACCTACCTCATGTTGCTTTAAATGTGCTTTCTCCTATGTGGGATCTACAAGTAGCTTTATCCTGGCACCAACCATTCTTCCATCTTCCTCTTTATATACCTCTTTCAACCTGACTACTCAACAAGGCTTTTCAACACAACTTCATTGGTACTTTAATCATGTGCTTCTTCACTTTTCTCCACCCCACACTTAAAGTGATGTGTGGTCCTCTGTGCACTCACAAATTCTCCAAAAATAGCAATAAGGTTACCAGCGCCTAGGGTGCAAAACAAAACAACAACGTGAAAGGGAAACACAAGAAAGGGAAAATGCATAAAGGAAACTCTGAACTAACTGGAAAAACTACCTTATTTACACACACCAAGAAGACTTATTTATAGTAGGGATTCAACCTAATCCCATTTAAGTGTCCAGTAACTTCGTCCCATCTAGCGGTTGTAACTAGAATGCACCGAATCAAGGATGTAAGAGATTTTGTAAGGACCCAACCAATGGACTTTTAACTTCCTAGGATGGTGGAGAAACTTAGAATCATATAATAACACCATCTGCCTAACCTCAAACTTCTTATTTCTAAGATGGTGATCATGCCAAGCCTTTTGCTTTTCCTTTTTCGTTGTTTCGCTCCATCGTGTGAGTGATCATCTCTCATCTAGTTTTATTAACTCATCAATTCGTTCTTCTAGCGCTTGTTCATCGGCTAACCCTCTCTTGTGCGTGCTATACTTAGAGAAGGAAACTTAAATTCAATTGGAAAAATAGCTTCCATGCCAAACACAAATTGAAAAGGTGTGGCTTTATTTAGTCTTTTATATGTTGTCCTATAAGCCCATAATACTGCCGATACTTTGTCATCCCAATCAAGTCTTCCGACATCACAAATTTTTGTCAAGGTATGACTTAGTATCTTGTTGAATGCTTCCACAGTTCCATTTTCTTGTGGGTGATAGGGCATAGTCTTGTGATGAGCCACCATGAATTCAAATAACAAGATCCTCATAGTCTCATTCAAGAAATGTGTACCCCTATCACTGGTCAAACTCAAAGGGCATCCATACCTCGTGATAACATTTTCCCATAAGAACCTCATTGTTGTTGCTACGGTGCAATCTTTAGTTGGGGCTGCCTCTGCCCACCTTGTGAGATAATCTATGCAAGTGATGACATAATGTGACCCATTCCTATGCACTTTCGGTGCAATAGGTCCTACAAATTCTATCACCCACTTTTCAAAAGGCTCTGTGCTAGGAATAGGGCGCAAAGGCATCTCATCTCTCCTCCCTAGTTTTCCAATGCACTAACAATGGTCACAGGATTTACAATAGTCTCTACAATATTTGTACAAGGTTTCCCACCACAAACCTGCCATTAATATCTTACGTGTGGTGGCATCACCTGTATGATGCCCACCCACACTTCCTCCGTGTGCTTCCTCCACGATGTCAGGTGCTCATGCTCTAAAACAAATCATGAAAAACTTCATCACATCCCAATTTGTATAAGTCTCCATTGATTAACATGTAGGGTGCAACGTATATGGCCAAATGCTTCTTTTCCAATGTCTTCGTTCCATCCGGCGCCACACCTTCCTCTAAAAATATTGCAATCTCTTTCAAATTTGAGGGCATGTGCCGTAATCTAAAAATGTGCATCTGTCATTGCTTCCTCAATACTATATATATCCTCCCTAAATCAATTCTTGACAGATGATCAAGCCCACAGTTGCTTTTTCCAGGTTTCACTACAACAGTGAATTCAAACTCTTAAAATAACAACATCCATTGACATATGCATCCTTGTAGAAGAGGCTTGTTCACTAAATACTTCAATGCCATGTGGTTGGTGTAGAACACAAAGGATGTTGCCAACAGATACTATCTAAAATTAAAGAGTGTGTAGATCATTGACAATGCCTTGCACTCGGTTGTGGTATAATTCTTCTCTGCTGGTGTTAGCTTCCTACTTGTAAAATAGAGAGGATGATCAACAATCCCTTCACTTGGCCATGCAAGCACTTCTCTAATGACATGGTCACGAGGCATCTACATGAACATGAAAGGTCTTGTCCTAAGAGGGAAAAACATAAAATAGGCATGGTATTAAGCCTATCTTGTAATGTATCAAATTCCCTCATTGCGCTTCTCCCCAATGGAAGGAACTTTTATGTCTAAGCAGCTCCTCTAACAGCGTGGTGATCTTGGCATATCCCTTAATGAATTTTCTATAATAGCCCGCATGCCCAAGGAATGCACACACTGCGCTCTGGCTAGTAGGCTCCCTTAACCCCACAATAACTACAACCTTAGCGGGATCTACCAACAAGCTCTCCTTACATATGATATTCCCCAATAATGTCCCAGAAGGGTGTAGAAACACATATTTCTTAATGTTGAGGGATATCCTCAACTACCTACACCTCTCAAACATTAACCTCAAATTATCACAATGGTCTTTAACCAGACCATATACTATCTAGTCATCTAAATAGACCTAAAGAAATTTATGGATGAAGTCCTGGAATGCTTGCACCACTATGCATGAAAAGACAGTTGGCACATTCTTCAACCCAAAGGGCATGACCGTATATGTAAAAATTCCCCACTCGGTGGAAAAAGTTGTCTTCTCTTGGTCTTCCTTTGCAATCCAGGACTTGGTGGTACCCTAAAAATCCATCCGTAAAGGAATAGATTTTGCACCCAGTGACTCCTTCCAAAATTTCTTCAATGAAGGGGGTCGGAAATGGATCAATGACACAAACTACGTTCAATTCTTTATAATCCACACAAATTATAATCCACCCATCCTTCTTGATGTTGATTACCATCAAACTTATCCACTCGATTCTTCCACTACCTCAATGATCCCAGAAGCTATCATTTTGTCTATCTCCTCCTTGACCTTCATGTGCAAGTTGGGATTCATCTAGTAGGGCCTTTTCCTAACCGAGCATGCACCGTCCTTCAGTTTTATCTTCATCTCCCCAAGGAATGGTGAACTCCTTTGAGCTCATGATACCCACACGGAATAAATCCTCAAATTCATGCAATAAATCAATGATCTTTGATACTTCCTTCTCTATCTAGTAATCCCCAATAATAGCTTCCTTAGGTTCTTCTTCTGAACCGATGTTAAATTTCTTCATCTTTAAAGGCTCATGGTAGGCACGCACGTGAGCATCTACACTATTCAATACCTTGTGCATCCCTACAAAATGGATAACATCTAAGCTTTTCGATTCCTCTCCATCAATCACATATACTAACTTTCCCTTCTCTTTTTCCAAACACACACACTCAAGTTGTAACTCTTCTGCTTCCTCTTCTTCTTCAAAATGTACGTCAAATCTTGGTTCACATAGTAACTCCAACAACCTATCTTCCATCCTAGAACTATCCCCCATGGTAAGGCACTTGATACCCTATAAGGCCTTATCAACTGATGGCTTGGTACTCTAATATTCAAAGGTTTGAATAAGGTTAGCCGTGAGCTCTTACATATTACTTGTTCATGGCGGTGTGTCTCGAAATGAATGTACCATGTGTGTGCGTAACCCTACAGTGTAGAATACAACTTGTACACCCAGAGGGATGGTGGAAAAGCTTCTGTGCCTTCTCTCTAGACCCGTTCACACTCCTGGATATGGAAAGAGGTGGGCTCCTTCCCATGGTACTCCTTGATGATGGTGGGTACATTGCTCCTGGAGAATCTGACAGAGAGAGAAATTCTTACCTCGCACCATTCTAAAAGGCTCTCTTGATGTGTGGCCCACCACCGAGCTACTGTGCTGAGCAAGACATAACTTAACATCTCCCTCCATTCCTTCTCATCCCTCCACTAAGCTTCTACCTCCTACAGAAAGATCTCAGGGAAGGCTCCTCCTGAATACTTGGGTAGTTATTTTCCTCCAAGGTGCCTAACCATGCGTGCCTTTGTTACCTTGGTCACCAAACCTCTCAAATGCCATCCCATTAATTCGTAAGTTCCATGCACCCAATTGTCACATGCCAAACTAGTGGTATCACTCACTGACTGAGCATCTTCAAACTAGATAACCACATTAGTAGGGTGTATCATCTCGTGGTCTCGATTGAGCACACATAAATATTTTCCGAACTTCTTCTCCTAATGGTTCAATATAGGGTGTTGACTTCCCATCAACCAGGGGTATACTAAACCGTTCCTTTTTTTTCTTGAATTTGATGTACCCTTTGTTGAACCGAAGGTCCGCATTGTTTTGTAATAGCAAAGATGCCCAAGTAGTGTTGAGAAATTATCCGCCTCGGCCGAGCACCAAGACTTCAAAGTCCCTAGTAAACTTAGCTCCTGGATAGTAATAGCCACATCCTTCAAGAGACCGATGGGCATTTCCTTAGTCTTGTTTTCCATATATAGCACATTTGAAGATGGTGTAATGCAAGTTCTCCCATTTGATGCCATGCATCCAAAGTCGAACATTAACCTCCACACTGTGTCAATAAGGATATTATTGAGGATCCATCCATCTACAACTGAATTCGACATAATCTTCTTGTCATAGTCAAGGCTATGAGGGGGAAGGTTTGCATGCAAGACCTTTCTCTCACGCTCTTCTCCAAAGCGTGGTACCTTCTCTCTCAACCAGATCCTAGCAAGGGCATGATATTCTCTTGGCTTTCCATTTTACACACCTCCTTGAACTCATCCAGTCATACTTTTGCACCTCGACTCTCCTTCCTTGTTCCTCCCTCCTAGATTGATCCTTTAGACATTGAATATCCCTCGTAAGCTTCGAATAACATCCATGGTGTCTGATATATCTCCTTTTGATTCGTAGGGTCTAGATATTTTCCAAGAACTACCTCCTCTCTTGAAACCGAGGTTTTCTACCTTAGTACCTCTCTCACGCACATGGATTCTTCCTTGTTATTACAAGGCGGGATCCAAACCTTCATCTCGTGTTACTTGGTGCATCCAAAGTATATGTCCGCCTTCTTAATATTGACCATTGCGGTGCCCTTTTCCTTTTGGTGCTTCTAATTCATGTACTCAAATAATTTTGGGCACTCCTCATACTTGTCCTTCTTTCCACAATGTGAGCTTTGCGCAATGTGTCTGGGCACTCACGCTTGTAGTGTTCTATAGATCCATAGTTGAAACATGTTCCATGTGGGAACTCACTCCTTTATCCCCCATGGTTACCTCAACCATAAAATCCTCCTGAAAACCTCTTCCATGCGTGCCTCCTTCTACGTCCTCCTCATAATGGTGATCATTATCCTTAGAACCACTGGAAATGCTGGTTTAGCACACCCCATGATCAATGGCCTCATGGATCTGATCAATGAGCCTACATTCCTTAGTATCATTTGTTGTAGAGGTGAAAATTTTACAATAACAAGATACATTCTTCCTCAATGTGCACTATAGCAAGGGACATCTACTTTCATCATGGTCCCCATGACAAATTTCATAATCCACTGTCAAAGCACGTACCATCCTCCAGGGGCAATTATACTTAACATGTCCCTCTATTTCACAATATATGCACCACAAAAAATGCAAGTCTCATGGTCTCTGTTCGCAGATAATTTTTCAAACTATTTTTCCACAACAATAATTTGAGCCTCTAAGAATGGGCTAACACCAGTATTAGTACTACTAATAGTGTTAGTACATAAGGTAGCTTCCAATGCTTGCATGCAGTGTCCTGTAAAAGTTTTATGAGACAAGGCCCTTCTAAAAGGGGTGATCAATCCTCCAAAAAACCACTGTGCATGCTAAGATGGATGAATATCATATGATAATTTAGACAAGAGAGTTTTAAAGTGTGCATCATACTCCCACACACTCTCTACCATTCCTTACTGAATGTCCTTCAAAGCATTGATGCTCTTTTGCTTGAACTCAAGAATGTGGAACTCTGCCAAGAATGCATTCTTTAAGGTAGTATAGTCCACCACCATTTGATGAGGGTCATACTTCCTATACCAGCTATGCGTGTGCCCTTGCAACGTGGTTGTAAACTGACTAGCCTTCCATTCTGGGGTTGTGATACCCTTCGCGTGCCATAGCAATTCACACTTGTGAACATGTTCCACAACATCCTCAATGCCCCTGTAATCTGGTAAATGTAGAGACATTTCAAAGAATACTTGAGGTGGTGGCTAGGGTCCTTGTCCTCCTGAGCTAGATCCTTGGTTCCCTCTGGTGTTTCCTCAACCGCATGATCCACCAGGTCCACTAGGTCCTGTGCCTCAAGGGCCACTAGATCCACTAGAACCACTGGGTCCAATAGGGCCTATAGGAGTTGTGCCAAGTGCCCTCACGGTCCCACTAAATTATACACCGATGGTCTGTGATAGCATTCTGCTCCCACTATTGTGTCTCGTGCCACTCCCTGATGTGAGACCGAAAGCTTGTACACTTGCTCCTTATCCAAAGACTCCTCCAAATACTAGAATATGTGTAGCCATAGAAGAAGGGAATGTAAAATTATATCTCCTAGGTGCGGATCTATCTCTTCCATCGATATCAACTAGGTCAATAACACTTCTTCCTGGTTTGGGAAAACCAAGTGCCAAGGCTTGGTCACTAGGTGGGTTTAGATATGTGCCAATGACTCTCCTTTCTCTATGCAATGAAATCTCACTAGAATCCGAAGGGGTCTCCCTCACGCACTTGCTAAGATGAGGTAGTAAAGACTGCTCAGTTCCACATCCTCCACTTGAACCTCAACTCCTTCCCGTAACGTCTATCTCCATAAATCCATAACACTAGCAGCCTCGCGTCATCTAGAAATCTCCCTTCACACGCTTCACTATATCTAAGCCGTCTCTCTTCCCTCTCCTTTTCTTTCATGATATCTGCCATATTCCTCCACCCAAGCTCCCTTACCCAATGCTCGAATGGTTTAGCCACCATTGGGAAAGCCTCTAAAATCACAAGTAACCATCAATATATTCATAGATAGGGAAATAACATGTAAAAATGTTCTTCTAGGTTCTCGCAGAAATTCAAACTCAGTAACCTCCGAAAAGAATACGTGGAAATGGCATACTATAGAGTGTAACTAGTCAGGACTCCTATCCACCAATGATCTACAACACAAGTCCACATCAAATATGTATCCTACAACCTTTGGTAGTCTTCTTTGGTCCATATATGCGATCCATAATGCCAAATTGATCTAGATGCATAGGTTGAAATCCATTCACATAGTTCTACTAGGAAGCAATAGAAGAAGGTCTTGTACAAATCATGGTAGAATTTCTCTTCTACCCATCTACATGAATTAAACTCAGGTCCAGTGTTGAATCTTTGAGAAAATTAATCCTCCATGCTCTTGAACCACGATTCAACATTTTCCAATGTTAACTACTTTGTCATTCCTCACTACACATATAATGATGTATGTTATATCCCAGTACAACTTTGAAAAGAGGTCCCGGTAATGGAACCAAGATGTAGTCATTTTTACTCCCATCACAAAAGGAAGGAACCCCATATGCGTGAGCCTATCACCCAATAGAAGCTGAGTGCTCACCCGAGGCATGCATGGGTACCGAGTCTCTCTTTTATGTGATTTTAGTGGGAAGCATCATTTATGATTAGTGTAATATTTTTTATGAGGGAGGTTGAAACATACAAGGACCATAGGGCTCAAAACAACCTCTAGATCCTTACAGTCACCTTAGATTGAGTACTTTAATAGAATCCAGAACATGAATTATGAAAGAAATAATTATACAAGCATTCATACATAGCATGAAAGGAAAGAGAATACATATGAGAGAAATATGCATTAAAACCATTGATATCCATGTCTATTTATAACAGGTAACCTCATTATATTCATTTATTCATTACAGAGTGTCACAGAGAGTAGAACGTAGTCATGCATATAACTAGATGTATGTAACTAAGCTAATAGAAAAAGAAAATTTACAATTCCATGCTTAGTACATTCCTTCCTAAATACAAATATCCACTCACAATAATTCTGCAGAGCTCTGCTCACTCTCTAACCCACTATACCTCGTACTTGTATATATTTTACTCCGCAGGAACTTGTATTTATAATTCTCCTACACTGCCAACTCACCTTCCAGCGTCCTTAGATCTGGTGCCAAGTGTTAAATGTGGTCCATACAAGCATGCTTCTCTAGGCTTGAGCTTTCCACTTTACCTCATGATGTTCTTCTAGAAGATTCCATCTCGAGGCATGCTCTTTCCTAGGCCAGCCTATCGTCAGTTGGCATCTTATCCATGTGCAACCGATCATGCTTTTCACGTGTTCTTCCCTAGGTGCTCAAATTGACTAAGTCCCAAGCCTCCTTTCATATGTCATGCATGCTATGTGCTTCCCTAAACCTTTCTCTCATGTGCTTTTTCCTTGCGTGCCTTTTCATAACTGGGACCCTACACACCTATGTGCCTTCATACTTGGCCAATATTCTAGGGGTCCAAAAAAATCATACATACCCCAAGTGGGATATGCAGAGTGTGTAGAAGCACTTCTTTTGCTGAAAGCAAACCTACCTACTCTACTCTAACTGGAAGCAAAGGTAGGCTAAAAATCCTCAGAATGGGTGGTAGAAATAGCTCCCCTTCCTCAAAATTGGAAGCCATGCAATTTATTTGACACCGAACATGGCTGGTTAGATGAGTTAAAAACTAACTACAAGATGATCTTCCACCCAAATCATCAAGGTGTCAGTTGAAAAACAAATCAAATACCTCTTTTATTTGCTATGAATTTTGGTGAAGAGGCATTATAGTTGATCCTTGGTACTTTACATTAGGTCCTCATGCTTAAAAGCAAGAATGACTTGTTGTGGCTCCTCTTTTGGCTCCAATGAAGCCAAATACCTGATTAGGAAAGGTCTAATCCATTTGATATGCCCATAGCTCTAAAATTATCCTCCAAAAATGGAGTCTTCTTACAGACCTTCTTGGGTGAATGGTGTGGAAGGAATGGTGGAACTTTTCTACTCTTTTCCTTCCTCTTCTAGTGAAGAACATGGAAGATTTAAATATCCCAACCTCGATTCTCAAGAGCTGCCATAGAATGTAGGCTACTGCAAATGAATTCTCTCCTCCATGACAGTAGGATCAAGTGTTTGTAAGATGGATGATGAAGGAGAAAATGGTGTGATTTCAACTGGTTCCTCTCCATCAAAACAGTCCTCCAAATAAGACAGATAATCTGCCTCTTTGTTGTCCTGCTACAAATGCTCAACCTCCTCCATGGTGTTCTTTTGATTTGTAACTTGATCACCATGTTTATCTTCATTCTCAAAGGTGAAGTTTGAAATATCAAACTCTTCTTCAACATTGGAGCTTGAAGAGAATGAAGTAGAAGGAAGAACTAAAGGTTCTTCTATAGCCTATTTTGTGTTCAAAGCTTTTGGATCTGCACTTTTCTCCTCCACAGCTGGAATGTACTCCTCTTCTTTTGGATTTGGAGCACCTCCTCCTTCCTCTGCTACTTGAAGACCATCTTGCTCTTGATTGAACTCTTCCTCTAGCATGAATTTTGTCAAATCAAACTCTCCAATCTGTTGTTCTAGAGGACAAGTTGGGGCTACAAGATCTCTTTTAGAGATTTCCTCCATCATGGATTCATTGACCAAATCAAGCCCTTCAAATGAAAGAAAGAAAACATCAATGATGTCTTCTTCTTCTGCTGCTACAAAATATGATTTGGTTTCTTCCATATTTTCCTTTCTAATGGGATTTGTTGGTATCGGATTTAATCTCCTTCACAACTTGAACAACATCATGAATTTTCACCAGACACTCAAGGATAGATAGATGTTGTGTATGTCATTTATAGCTAGGGAAGCACACCTATCTACTTGTTTACATTCAATAATTGAGGGATTTGATAGCACCTTCAAGAGGGTTTTGATCTAACCCTCACTATTTTAGGTTGTGCCTATCAACCAAGGCAAGAGAACCTATATTGCAGCCCCTATATGGTAAGGAGATGGAGATTTCCTTGTGTTTTGCATATAATATGGAGGAGGCTTTGTGAAAACATGATGAAATATTCATTATCCAAAATCAAGGGATTTGTCACTACTAAATGATGGAAATGTTCTAAAAAAAAGATAGAGCTGCTAAAGACATGATAAAAGCCTGATCAACTTTGTGAATTTTAATGAAAGGATGGAATTCTTTTGTAGATACACAATGCAAATGCAGGGGGTATTATAGGTAGGATGATTTAGTTTAAAATGAAATTCTGATGAGAGATCTTGGGACAAAAGTAGCTAGAAATCATCACCTTCTTTGGGAAACTTTGCAAATGAGTTACAACACCTAAATAACAGAGATGTTTCAATGAATTTGAAGTGCTCTTTCAACCAGGATGTGTGCACAATGGATGCCCAAATCTGCACTATTCCATACAAACTTTGATAACCTACCACAAAGGCTTGAAGCAAAATATCAATGAAGCATTTAGGAACCCTTGCTAGATCATGACCTAAGGTACACCCAAAGGTTTACAAACACCCTCAATTTACAAGGAAGGTAAGATGAATTTAAATCTGTTTATCTTCACTCAAATGAATACTCTTTTGAATGGAAGATTGCAGATGCCTTCAAACCCTCTACAAGAAATGAGACCATGCATGACCAATAAAGATCCCAAACACAAAATTGCAACATGAGCATGAAACACAAATTGAAAACATACTAAAATACAAGTGCATGTAAGCTTTGCCAAGAGATAAAACTAGTTAGTCCAAGAATTTGATCAAATATATCAGTAAGGGAATGTTATTTACACAATCTCAAAGCTTGTTGATGGCTTTACATCTAAAACCAACTCAACATGATGAACATTTGATTCAAACTAGAATAAAAAATGGCTCTCAGGCAGTTTCTCCAAAAGGAAATGGACTTCTTCCAGCTTTTCCTGTGAAAATTCTTCTCTTTCTCCAAAATTCTCAAAAAAATTAAAAATGTTTCCAAACTACATGATATACCCCCTACCAGCTCGGATCCTTGCATACCAAGCAAAGAATATGCCAAAGGGATCAAATTTGTTACAAAACCCTATCCATTTGATGAAAAATGATATAAAATTGTAAAACAACTCACCAAATGCTAGAGATGCAAAAATATTTTAAAATATTGCATGAACTTAGATTATTATCCATCCTGTGGTCAAGTTTTTGGCATTCCACCATGCCAAAGCATGCATTTATAATCATTTTCCACCTTTTTCCCCTATCATTTTTAACTCGCAACTTTTTACTTTCACGTTTCACATTTTTTCACAAGTCGAGGGAAAAATTTCATCAAAAAACATCATAATTCAAGGAATCATCTCAAAGTAATGATTCCATTTTGTTCAAGGCCGAAGGGATGTAGATTCATATAAAATTTCATGTGATTTGGTGCAAAAATGACGATTCCACACTTCTTGGAGCATCCATGGCACCCAAAAATGAAAACACACAACAACCGTTGATTAAAATCAACTTTAAAATTCCACCCTCCATGTGTCTTGATGAGATTCATCATGTAGATTAAGAAATATCTTCTTTGACTTCTAGATAAAGTGGACATGTGTCCAAATACCATTAGACCGAGCCTCCAACCTTAAAAAATGCGTTTTGAACCTTTTCTGACCTTGGGAAAATTTTGAAAATTTTCCCCATGAGCCCCTGGATGTGCACGTGTCCTTCTGTGGCCCTTCACCAAAACCACGAGCCAATTTGATACATTCCATCACTTTATTGAGAAAAGGAAAATTTTCTCAAAATGCTCCACGCCCCGAACGCATAGTTATTTCTCTCGCCATGTGTCACTCTCCCATTGGATGTGGAGCCGACTCATCAAATTTGCCTTCATTCCTCCACGAGCACAAAATATCTTGTGGGCCCACGCTTCTTTGTTTCCCTTCGAAACATGCCATGTGTCATTTTTCTATTGGATGCGGAGATGACCCTCCAAATTTTCCATGGATTAATTTTTTACCTTGAGATTTTTCGCTAAAATTTTGCAAAATTTTCAACTTCCTCTCCGTGCTCCAAACCTCTACCAAATTTAGGACACGTGTCCTATTTTCATTGGATGTGGGCCTATTCTTCATTTTTTACCTTGTAAACATAGAGGAAAAAATTCACAAACTTCTCCTTTGGCCCCTTCCTCCATCTTGCCTCTTGGACACATGTCCATCCCCTATTTGCTGCAGGCCTTGGGCAAAAATTTAATTTTAGCATTTTGAAGTTAAAACTTCAAAGTCTTTAAAACTTCCACCCCTCCATTTCATCCCTGCATATGTGTCACCTTCTCATTGGGTGCGGGCCCTCGGGTCCAAATTTTTCCTTGAGGTTTTGAGCCAAAAATTTGAAAAATTTCAACTCTTCACCTCCCTGCTTGACCTCCCTGTGCCACGTGTTGCTTCCCGTTAGGTGCGAGCCTTTAGGAAAAAATTGGATTTTGAGAATTTTTACAAAATGAAAGCAAGAAATCTAAGTGTGACCCACCACCTGATGATCCTCCAACCAATTATATCGTGCCACGTAGGCACACCATTGTAACACTGTGGGGGCACATTCAAAATTTTTCCTTTTGCAAAAAACTCAAAAATGACAAGTTAGCAATGTTTTTCCCACATATCCGACCAATGAGAGCCTGCCACATCAGCATAAATGTTGCAATGATAAATTTGACGAGTAGAACATGCCTGTATGCCTGTCAAAATGCAGAAACGTAGGGGAGGCCTCTGAAATCAATTTTTTCACAAGGTAGATGGATTTTTCTATTTTTAATCCAATGAAACATGATTTGACAATGATTTAGGCCTGGGGAGTGAAATTTCACCTTCACAAAAATGGAATTTGATCAAACACGGGTTTCTTTTACGTTTTGGCCAAGGAAAAATAATATAGCCCATATAAAGGAAAAATAATATAGCCCATATAAAGGAAAAATTAGGGTACAATAAAGGGGAAACTTGGATTTTGTTTCAAAAAAGGGAAGAATGACAACATTGAGGGCATTTTGAAAGCATTCAACTAGATAAAATGAGTTGTAGATCTTCAGCTCGAGCCAAAAGGATGTTTTGGAGTAAAAATGGAACATGGAGAATTAGAGTAAAGTGTGCAAACCCATTAATTGCACCAACATTGGCTCCTGCTTGGGGATGGGCACTCCCAGCGAGTGCCACAAGATCACAACATAGACCAAGTGCCAGAAATCCATTGGGTAAGGAGTCTAAAAATGCAGAGCAGCCCAAGAACTAGAATTTCCACCAAAAAGGACCGAGAAAACCAGACCAAAAATGGTTGCCAAGGACAAAAGGGCAGACCATGAGCTGACAACAGCAAGAACAAGGCAAAGACAAAACAAAAACAAGGGCTCTACAAAATGTACAACTTGTGCATACCTCACATGGGGATTTAATCCAAGAAATGTTTTAAATGTCTGCCATTAGTAGGCAGCTCCAGCAAATCCCCATCCAAATCTTTGAGAAAAAATGTATTTTCTCCAATCCTGATATCAATGGCATACGGGCCCATCCATAGAGCATCAAATTTTCCATGTTTTCCCTTGTCTTCATGCCTACTATCCATGGAAAAACCATATCTCCAACACTGAAAGCTCTAGGGGTGACCTTCTTATCAAACAACTTCTTCAATTTATCCCTAAACCTGACATGCCTTTGATGAGAAGCTCTCCTTTCTTCATCCAACTCAATGATTTGATTGATTCTTGATTCATATGGGCCATGTTATTGATCTTCCAACTGCTGGGAAAACTGAAAAGTGGATAATTGCAGGTGTAATGGTAGCAAATCCTGAGTTCCATACACCAGTTCAAATGGACTTTTACCAGTTGCTCTTTTTGGAGTTATCCTATTAGCCCAAACTGTAAATTTCAACTGTTCTCCCCACTTCTTCTTGTTGATTTCCAAGGTTCTTCTAATGATCTTGAGAAAGTTTTTGTTACTTGATTCAGCTTGCCCATTCCCTTGTGGGTTGTAGTTTGAATAATAAGTCAAATTTATCCCATACTCATTACACATTGCCATCAAAGGCTTGGCTCTAAAACACATAGCATTATCGGATACAATCTTAAACTGGAACTCCAAACCTACATATGATATGATTCAACAAGAAATCCATTACCACTTGGTGTGTTGCCTTTCTAGATGGAATTTCCTCAACCTTTTTGTAAAATAATTAGTTGCTATAAGGATCCATTTTGAAAAATAATCTCCAACACTTTGAAAGCTCTAGGGGTGACCTTCTTATCAAACAACTTCTTCAATTTCTCCCTAAACCTAACATGCCTTTGATGAGAATCTCTCCTTTCTTCATCCAACTCAATGATCTGATTGATTCTTGATTCATATGGGCCATGTTCTTGATCTTCCAACTGCTAGGCAAACTGAAAAGTGGATAATTGCAGGTGTAATGGTAGCAAAGCCTGAGTTCCATACACCAATTCAAATGGACTTTTACCAGTTGCTCTTTTTGGAGTTATCCTATCAGCCCAAACTACAAATTTCAACTATTCTCCCCACTTATTTATTTCCAAGGTTCTTATAATGATCTTGAGAAATTTTTGACACTTGATTCACCTTGCCCATTCCCTTGTGGCTTGTAGTTTGAAGAATAAGTTAGATTTATACCATACTCATTACACATTGCCATCAAAGGCTTGGCTCTAAAAACATAGAATTATCATATACAATCTTAACTGGAACTCCAAACTTACATATGATATGATTCAGCAAGAAATCCATTACCACTTGGTGTGTTTACTTTCTAGATGGAATTGCCTCAACCCATTTTGTAAAATAATTAGTTGCTACAAGGATCCATTTGAACGAGCACTATAAGGATTTGAAATCTCACCAATAAAATCCATTCCCCATTATTTGAAAGGAGCTTCAACTGATATAGGTTGCAAAGGAAGGGAGCCTCAAGCTTTTAATCTTCCTAAAAATGTTGGCAACTATCACACCTTCTAATTAATCTGGTTTGTGTCTTTAAAAAGAGTTGGCCACCAATAACCAGCTCTTAAAATCTTTATGTTGTCACTCTCCCGAAAAATGTCCTCACAAACTCCCCCATGGAAATCAGCAATCAACTTGGGAGCTTCATCTTCAGTTATGCATTTGAAGAGGACACCTTCAAGGTTCTTCCAAGCCATCCCAAGGTATGTTATGATATATTTCTGAGAAGCCAGCTTAAGGGCTCTTTTCTGATTTTTATTTAAGTGACTGGGATAGCATAGGTGCTTGAGGCAATAGACCGCATCCTTGTACCACTCAAAATTCATCAATTTGTCAAGTAGACTGCCCTTTCTTCCCCTAGCTGATTCACTTCTACATTCTGTAAATTACTCTCAGCCATGAGTTTGGCAAGACCTAAACCTCTTACCATCTTTGTTGTTTGGATATCCATATCATACTCTTGTAATTTTTTAACCCATCTACATCTCTTTCTTGATATCTCCATTTCAGATAAGATGTCTTTAACCATGGTGTGGGGAATATAAGCGATAACCTTTGAACTCAAAATGTAGGGCCTCGAAAATCTTCGCTACTTTTACCAATGCAAATGCTTGTTTCTCCATAATTGTGTACTTCAGTTCAGCTGCTTGTAAAGCCTTGCTAAAGAAATAAATAGGCCTCTCAGCTCCATTCTCATCCTTTTGTAACAAAACTGAAGCAATAGTAAATTCAGATGCAAAAGAGAAGATTTGGAAAGGCATCTTATAGTTTGGAGCTGCCAAAATAGGTGCATGCTTGAGTGCATCCTTTATTCCTTCAAAATCTTGGATGGCAGCCTTTTCCCACTTAATAACTTGATCCTTTCTTAGCATGCTTGTGATTGGAAGAGTTAACTTAGTAAAATTGGAGACAAACCTTCTAATGAAATTGATTTGGCCAAAGAAAGATTGAATACCCTTCTTGGTTCTTGGAATAGGCACCTTGCTGATTGCTTCCACTCTCTTAGGGTCTATCATAACACCTTCTTTAGATACAATATGTCCCAACAACTTGGCCTTTTACACACCAAAATGAAACTTCTTTGGATTAAGTGAAATACCATACTCCATACATCTGATCAACATCTTTTCTAGGTGTTGCAAATGGTCTGCTCGCTGCCTTGAAAAAAAATCACATCATCTCGGTAAACTACAATAAACTCATTGATATAACTAAAAAGGAAACATCCATTGCCCTCAAAAAAGTAGCACCAGCATTCATCAATCCGAAGGCATCCTAACAAAAACATAAGTCCCCAAGGAGTAGTGAAGGTTGTCTTAAGTCTTTCTGATTCTTTGACAACTACTTAATTGTATCCGGAGAAACCATCCAAAGTAGAAAGCATTTATGACCCTGTTACAAGCTGCAACACATTCTCCATGTTTGGAAAAGGATATTTGTCCTTCATAGATTCCTTGTTTAGATTCCTAAAATCCACACAAATTCTGATATCTCCCTTCTTCTTTCTAATCGGCACAAGGTTGGCAACCCAAGAAGAGTATCTAGTAGGGTGAATGATGCCACAATCTCTCAATTTCTTCAACTCTTCTTGCATTTTCATCAAAATAAGTGGGTTAATAGGCCTTTTTTTGTCTAAATGGCTTGGTTTTGGCCTCAAGAGGGATCTCATGCTGAAATAAATATTCTCTATAAGCCTTCAGCTCGAATAAGACCAAGCAAGGTAGTCTTGATATTTCTTTAAAAGTTGGGCAAAGGACTATTTTTTCTCTTCTTTCTTTGAGATGATTTCCCAACCAGATCTTCCTTGGTTTGTCTTTATTTCCCAAGTTGTGCTCTTCCACATCCTTGAAGCAAAAAAGTTTCTATTTATGATGTAATCAACATTGCTAAAGTTGGATTCAAGTGCAACAAGACCTTTAGGAATGGTATTTATTTTCAATTGTATAATATCCTTGTCAAACAAAGTTTCTCTACCTTCATTCATGCACACCATTGGTTCCCAATAAATATTCTGACCAGAAAAATCTCCTTGGCATTGTAAGAATATCAACACTTGCGCATCATCATCAAAAATCTGCCAATGTTTCACATTACTTGGGATAGCAATGGCCTTGTTAGCACCTTAATATCATATTCACAAAAAGGTGAAATAGTGTAATTTTCGAATCTAGAACCCAGGACAGCCATCTTATTAGTACTAGCATTAAGACTTCTATCATGGTAAAAATGTTAAAGGAATCAAACATTTCAATCAAATCCCAAACAACATGCTTATATTGTCTCATACGTTGATTTTTTGTAGCATACAACTTTCTCTCTTGTTTGACAACCAACTCTGAATCCCCATTGGCAATAATATCCTTCACTCCATATTTCCATGCAATCCTTAATCCCAATAATAATGCCTCATACTCAGCAATGTTGTTAGTGCATTCAAAATTAAGCTTGAAGGAAAAATGAAACTCTTCTAAACTAGGGGAAACAAACACTATACCAGCACCATTTCCAACTTTGGAGCAAGCTCCATCAAATAGTAATGTCCATGGAGAACCTACCATACCAAGGCACTCTTATTTGTCCATCCTATTCTCTTTTCCATTAGCAAAACCAATGAAATTGTCAACATCTACATCAGCAAACAACACTTCATAAGAAGCATTGTTGGGATCTTCAATCAAGTTTAACATCTTATTTTCACCATAGAGTTTGACAAGGCTGCCCTCAATGGGAATGGTGGTAAAATACATGTCCATTTGAACACTACCACCAACACTTGCAGCCCACTTCCTTGACAAAAGCATACCCCATTTGGCAGGGCAGTCAACAATTACAACATCAAGTTTTAAATTCTTATCTGGATAGGCCGCAAGTTGCACTACTAACCCCTTCACACAACCAACAACCAGAACTTCCCTTGAATCCATGGCTGTACACTTCCCATATGCTGTTGTCACCTTGATATCCAACTCATTCATAACTTCTAGAGGCATAACATTACATGATGCACCGGAATCAAACATGCAATTGTGAAGCAACCTACCTTTTATGAGAAAAGTTGTGAAGAATGGATCAACATTCAATTGGGAATTAACCAAGGATGTACCCAAATACACTTCAGGTGCCTCTCCAAGATCTTCCATTGGTGGTGGTGTTTCAGGTCCAGCAATTCTTTGAAGAGGATTCTCAACAACATTTACATTTCTACTTGGTATAATCTTTTCTTCCTTCAATCCCAAGTATTCAAAAGCTCTTTTCTTGTGTTCAGAATTCTAAGAAATTCAATAATGGGAAACTCACTTTAATTTGGCTCAATACCTGGGCTATATCATATGGAACATTCTTTGGAAAAACAACATTAGAAGGGAAACAATAAGGTTCATCAGATGGAGAAGTATTCTTGGTAGCTGGGCATGGAGAGGACTGATATTTTTACATGGGACAACGGGGTTCTTGGAAATTGTTTCTCTTTTGGGATTATCTTTTGGAATGCTAGTGAGCAAGGGTGTCTTTGGCTTGGCTTGAGGACTAGCTCCTATAATAGCTTTACTTCTAGTATTGTACTCTTTTTCTTGACCAACCACAACATTCATTAACAATTATCTATCTTCTCTCGAAGGAATACCACCATCATACTTCTTGATCATTAAAGCCCTTAGATATTCAAAGTCATCATTAGGAATTTCAAAGGCCAGAACTAAATCTACATCATGAGTTTGAGGAAGAGAAATAAATGGTACCCTCCTTATGCAATCCCAAAAGGTTGCAGCAATCCTTGCACTTATGACATCTGTTGATGTTGTTGCTTGTTGTGATCCTAAAGAGCTGCCCATCATACAAATGTCATCATCCATTTCATTCTCATTATTATCATTAATATCTTGCTGGTCCATTTCACATGGTGGATGAGGAAGAAAACATTTTTCACACCAATCCATATCAGTAACTTCTTGAACAACAAAAACCCTTGCAGTCAGAGGGTCAGGCACCACTCTATTTTCACATGCTTGGGGTTGTCTATTTGCAGATCCAACAGGCCCTTTACCTCTATCATCTTGTCTTTGATCACCCCTAGGATGATTGCCAAATCTATCATGGTTTTGAGTTCTTTGTTGTCCTTGTGAACTTTTCCCAATTCCTTTCTCATCCCAGGCTAATTTGTAGGAAATTTCTTTGACAGCCCCTGCCAAAGTCTTGAAAACATCTTCCAAATCAGCACCCTTGTTAGCTTGAGGCTTCTCAGGGTTTATCAGCTTCACACCATCCCTCTTAAGTGGTTTACTAATAGCTTTGATATTATTTTCAATTTCAAGTGCCATGGTGAAAGCTTGCCTCAAGTTTGTGGGATTTTTGTCTCTCAAGTAATAGGCTGCCTTTTTATCAAATGCATCTGCATATTTGATCAAGAAAGATTCATCACAAGGCCTCAAAATTACAGGAAGCCTTCTCAATGTCTTATTAAATCTTGTATTGAAATCATGAATGGTCTCATTAGGGTTCTTCTTGATGTTCTCAAACTCAGATAGAAGGAACCTTGGATCTATTTTGTCTCCATATTGTAATCTGAATGCATTACTCATCTCAGTCCATGAATCAATAGAGTTATCAGGAAGAGCTTTATACCAATCTCTTGCATCTTCCTCAAGTGTATGGATGAACAACTTAATATACACATCCTCAAATTCTATTTCAAAATATTCCATCATGTTAACAAAGAGTTTGAGATGCTGATCTCCAGTTATGACATTGTTACCTTGGAATTTTGGTAACCTATTTCTCACATCTTGTGGGACAAGCATTTGGATACCATTCCTCCAAAATTTATAGGACAAAAGGTGTTTACCACAAATGGAGGTCTAGGTTGAGCCATATTGTTTGGTGGGGGTGATCTTGGAGGTGAAACAAGTTGATGAGGAGTAGTAATGGGTCTGATTGGAATGGATGACTGATCTCTAAAATGATAACCCCCCAAAGGCTCTCTCTCTTGATAGACTTTAGCAAACTTAGAAACCATAGGAGAAGATTTAGGAGCAAGTTTTTTAAATACACAAGAAGGTCCCTCACCTGATGGATAATGAAAATCAGCAAGAGGATTGCTTGAATCAGATCTACTTGAAGAAGAATTATAATCTTCAATAACAGGCTGCTCTCCTTCAAATTCAACTATGGGGATCTCCTTCCTTGCAACCAAATCACCAACCACTTTCCACACTCTTCTTCCCTCTAGTTATGAGCTTCTTGATTCGGTGAGAAACTTCTTAGAGGAATCCTTGGTGAAGAGGGATCTCCTTCCCTCCAGCTTGACAGATTTAAAAACAAGTTTCAAATGACAGAAATGTGTAAGACAACTGGTATTTCAAGAACTAAATAGCATGGAGTCGCCACTAAGGATTTCCACCTTAGTTGTGCAAGAAAGCACTAAAAATATTCTATCAAATGTATGCTATGAAAAATTTGCAAGGGTTTACAATTCAGATCTTATTCCTCTTAATTCAACCAAAAACAATGCATCCAAATCATATAAACTGTTGACAAATGAGAAGAGCAGGCTGAGCTTGAAATTATTTTTACCCAAAACATGCAGATCTGAAGTATAAACTGATATCTCAAGAATGTAACAACTCAAATACTTAATCACACAAATTATGAAACCTCTCAAATAATTTAAAACCAACAAGAAATTGCAAGAAGTCCCCAAAGCAACGGCACCACTCGGGTGTTGGTATCTAGATTTAATCTCCTTCACAACTTGAACATCATCATGAATTTTCACAAGACACTCAAGGATAGATTGATTTTTTTATGTCATTTGTAGCTAGAGAAGCACACCTATCTACTTTTTGCATTCAAAATTGAGGGAGTGGATAGCACCTTCAAGAGGGTTTTGATCTAACCCTCAGTATTTTAGGTTATGCCTATCAACCAAGGAAAGAGAACCTGTATTGCAGCCCCTATATGGTAAGGAGATGGAGATGTCCTTGTGTTTTGCATATAATATGGAGGAGGCTTTGTGAAAACATGATCAAATATCCATTATCCAAACTCAAAGGAGTTGTCACTACTAAATGATGGAAATGTTCTCAAAACAAAGCTAGAGCTGCTAAAGACATGATAAAAGCCCTGATCAACTTTGTGCATTTTAGTGAAATGATGGAATTCTTTTGTGGATACACAATGTAAATGTAGGGGTATTGTAGGTAGGATGAGTTAGTTTAAAATGAAATTCTGATGAGAGATCTTGGGAAAAAAGTAGCTAGAAATCATCACCTTCTTTGGGAAACTTTGAAAATGAGTTACAACACCTAAACAATAGAGATGTTTCAATGAATTTGAAGTGCTCTTTCAACCAGGATGTGTGCACAATGGATGCCCAAATCTGCACTATTCCATACAAACTTTGATAACCTGCCACAAAGGCTTGAAGAAAAATATCAATGAAGCATTTAGGAACCCTTGCTAGATCATGACCTAAGGTACACCCAAAGGTTTACAAACACCCTCAATTTATAAGGAAGGTAAGATGAATTTAAATTTGTTTATCTTCACTCAAATGAATACTCTTCTGAATGGAAGATTACAGATGCCTTCAAACCCTCTACAAGAAATGAGACCATGCATGACCAATAAAGATCCCAAACACAAGATTGTAACATGAGCATGAAACACAAATTGAAAACATACTTAAATATAAGTGTATGCAAGCTTTGCCAAGAGATAAAACCAGTTAATCCAAGAATTTGATCAAATATATCAGTAAGGGAATGTTATTTAGACAATCTCAAAGCTTGTTAATGGATTTACAGCTAAAACCAACTCAACATGATGAACATTTGATGCAAACTGGAATAAAAATGGCTCTTAGGTAGTTTCTCCAAAAGAAAATGGACTTCTTCTAGTTTTCCCTGTGAAAATTCTTCTCTTTCTCCAAAATTCTCAACAGACTTACAAAATGTTTCCAAACTACATGATATACCCTCTACCAGCTTGGATCCTTGCATCCCAAGCAAAGAATATGCCAAAGGGATCAAATTTGTTACAAAACCCTATCCATTTGATGAAAAATGATATAAAACTGTAAAACAACTCGCCAAATGCTAGAGATGCACAAATATTCTAAAATATTGCATGAACTCAGATCCTTATCCATCCCAAGGTCACGTTTTTGGCATTCCACCATGCTAGCAAGCATTTACAATCATTTTCCACCTTTTTCTCCTATCATTTCTAACTTTGCAACTTTTTACTTTCACCTTTCACATTTTTTCATGGGTCGAGGGAAAAATTTCATCAAAAACATCATAAGGCACCGAATCAGCTCAAAAGAATGGTGCCATTGTGTTCATAAGGCTGAAGGGATGTAGATTCATATAATATTTCATGTGATTTGGTGCAAAAATGACAATTCCACACTTCTTGGAGCATCTATGGCACCCAAAAATGAAAATGCATAGCAACCGTTGATTAAAATCAACTTTAAAATTCCGCCATCCACGTGTCTTAATGAGATTCGTCATGCAGATTAAGAAATATCTTCTTTGACTTTTGGATAAAGTGAACACATGTCCAAATACGATTAAACCGAGCCTCCAACCTTAAAAAATGTGTTTTGAACCTTTTCTGACCTTGGGAAAATTTTGAAAATTTTCCCCACGAGCCCCTAGATGCACCACGTGTCCTTCTGTGGGCCTTCACCAAAACCGCAGGCCAATTTGATGCATTTCACCACTTTTTTGAGAAAAGGAAAATTTTCTCAAAATGCTCCGCGCCCCCGAACGCCCATTGTTTCTCTACCATGTGTTGCTTTCCCAATGGATGCAGAGCCAACTCATCAAATTTGCTTTCTTTCCTCCACAAGCACAAAATATCTTACGGGCCCGTGCTTCTTCCATTCCCTTTGAAACATGCCATGAGTCACTATCCTATTAGATGCGGAGATGACCCTCTAAATTTTCCACGGATTAATTTTTTTACCTTGATATTTTTCGCTAAAATTTTACAAAATTTTCAACTTCCTCTCCGTGCTCCAAACCTCCGCCAAATTTAGGACACATGTCCTATTTTCATTGGACATGGGCCTATTCTTCATTTTTTACCTTTGAAACATAGAGGCAAAAATTCACAAACTTCTCCTTCATCCCCTTCCTCCATCTTGCCTCTTCGACACATGTCCATCCCCTATTTGCTACGGGCCTTTGGGAAAAAATTTAATTTTAGCATTTTGAAGTTAAAACTTCAAAGTCTTTAAAACTTATGCCCCTCCATTTCATCCCCGCATACGTGTCACCTTCTCATTGGGTGTAGGCCCTCGGGTCCAAATTTTCCTTGAGGTTTTGAGCCAAAATTTTGAAAAATTTCAACTCTTCGCCTCCTGCTTGACCTCCCTGTGCCACGTGTCACTTCCCCATTGGGTGCGGGCCTAAGTGTGACCCACCACATGATGATCCTCCAACCAATTATATCACACCACATAGGCACACCATTGTAACATCTGCGGGGGCACATTCAAAATTTTTCATTTTGTAAAATACTCAAAAATGAAGAGTTAGCAATGTTTTTCCTACATATCCCGACCAATGAGATCTTGCCACGTCAGCATAAATGTTGCAATGATAAATTTTACAGGTAGAACATGCCCGTATGCCCGTCAAAATGCAAAAACACAGGGGAGGCCTCTGAAATCAAATTTTTCACAAGGTAGATGGATTTTTCTATTTTGAATCCAATGAAACATGATTTGATGATGATTTAGGCTTGGGGAGTGAAATTTCACCTGCAAAAAAATGAAATTTGATTAAACATGGGTTTCTTTTACGTTTTGGCCAAGGAAAAATAATATAGCCCCGTGCAAATGAAAAATTAGGGCACAATAAAGGGGAAACTTGGATTTTGTTTCAAAAAGGGAGAATAACAACATTGAGGGCATTTTGAAAGCATTCAACTGGATAAAACGAGTTGTAGATCTTTAGCTTGAGCCAAAAGGATGTTTTTGAGTAAAAATGGAACATGGAGAATTAGAGTAAAGTGTGCAAACCCATAAATTACACCAACAGGACTTTGAGATGATTTTTTTTCCTCTTCCATGGCTGATTGTCTAAATTCTATTGGATCAACATCTTATTCTTCTACAACATCCTCAGCCTTGACTAGCTTTGGTTCTTCAACATTTACCTCCTTTGTAGGATTAACCAGTAAAGGAATTTTTATAACCCTGAATTTAAGAGCTAAGATCACTAATCTCTTAACCATTTCTTCTTTGCTTGGTTCTTCCTCTTGTTTTCCTTCTTGACTGATTTTTGCAATTTCTTCTTCCCTACATGGAATTGGGAAGACAAGAGGAGAAATAGGTTGGATTTCAACCAATTTTGCATTTTTTTTTTGTGGTGGAGGAGGTGAAAATTCTTGTTTCTTTGGAGGGGAAGGTGTTTCTTTTTCCTCTTGTGGAAGGGATTTGGGTTTGGAAGAGGAGGGAAGAAAAACTGAGATGGGATGGAAGACTAGGGGATGGAGGGATGAATTTCACACTTGGAGAAGCATGGGCTAGATTTGGAATTTGGAATTCAAAATGAGATGGTGCTGCTTGAGGAATGGAAAGAGAAAAACTAGATGATGGTGTAGAAATTACCTATTGATAAGGTTTCTCAGCACCAAATTCATAGGCCCCTATCTCTTCAATTCATTGTGAATTTTGGGACAACATCTCCACCATGAATTCTAGCTTCTTCGAGGGCTGAAGTGTCTTGGAAAAGGTCCAACCCATGGACAAGGTCCCCTACAACCAATTCTAAAATCCTTCATTTGAATTATTGCCCTTGATCGAACCATACCAATCTCCATTTTTAGATTTTTTCCAGCAGAAAGCATCTTGCATTTGACTGCTATCATTGCATGCATACCCTTGCTCTTGATATGTTTCATAACCAAATTTATTTTGGTATTGATCATATGGGTAAGCATGATGATTTTGAATTTTTTCAAAATGTTGATTTGAAGGAGTTGTAAAACATGTTGGAGGTGAAATATACTGTCATTGTAAATGTGAATTCCATGATGGAAATGAATTCACGATTGCAACAACTTCATGGAATGGAAAAGAGTGAAAGGGATGGAAAGAAAAATGGAATGAAAAATGAAATAAAATGAATGGAAAGAAGGTTTGTAACTTCAGAGATGGGTTGTTGATAGATGGAGTGGCCAAATCTGTTTGTAAGTGCCTCCAAAGGCTGAAATTTTAAACATGAACACATCAACTTGCAAAAATGAAGTGGAAGACCTATTGGTCCCACCAGGAGCATGCCAAAACTATTAGTGTAAATTCACAGCACCCCCAAATGAGTTATGGATCTACTTTTCTAAGGAAAATTCATTTGGTGTGATTTCACAACATTGAGCTTTCCCAAAGTGTGGGACCTTTGTAAATGGGGAAATCTCTTAGAGAAGGTTGGTTCCTCTTCCTAAACTACCTTCCACAAGCTATTCCGGTGAAGTCAAACCAATCTAGCATTATCTAACTTTTAAGGAGACAATGAGAGGAAGAAAACAAGGAAAAATAGAGCCTACACTAAAACGGTGATACACCAGAGAAGGAAAGTTTTGATTATCTATCAAAACTATCATGGAACAAGAAGAGGTGAGTAATGGAAAGGATGGACAAGTGCATCACAGACCAAAGATGGATTTCACATAGAAATTGTTCCAAAATCCATGAACACAACTCTAAAACCTGTAATGAACATCCAAACATGCACAAATACCCTATAATGAAGAGAGGTAAGGAAAACAACAAAGAAAATGAGCCAAGGATGGACAAATGCATCACAAAAACATGTTTTTTATTGCTCAGAATTTACATAGTGCATCATTTCATGGGTAAGAGGAAAAATGACATTATAGAGTAGGGGAGGAGGTTCAAACTCCATTTTCAACCCTAGGGAAGAAAATAAGGGAGAGGCAAAGAAGAAGGATGAACAACCTTTTTCAAAATGAGCCAAAATTGGCTTTTATCACTTGAACAGAATGAAGGAAATGAGAAAATATGGGCAAATCAATTTTAAAACTCCAACCACTGACAAGATCTATTTAATTATCCTGCAAAATGATGGGTTTCCATGAAAAATCCCATTATTTATTGTACATTTCTTCGTAGAGCAAGAAAGAGTCCCATACTTCATTAATTTTGGTGGTTGGGGTCATTTTCTACAACTTTTTCATGCCAAAGACGTTTTCCCATTTTTTTCCTACAAAAATCCATAAAAATTTAAAATTTAAGTTACCATTGTGTAGATAATTTCAATAGCTTTCTATCGATACCAAAATTGAAAAAGTTTGAGCTCTAGATTCAAAGATATGGCCTTCTGAAGATTTATGGCAAATAGGGCAAAATTAGGGCAAAAATCGAGTCGGTGGGCCAAAACTTGACCTTTTCCCCTTTTTGTAAATTGGGAAATTTTCCCAAAATTCTCCATGGCCTCACCCTTGCTCGATGACACATGGAAATTTCTAATTGGTCCACGGGTCTCAAAATCACATTTTGTCCATTTTGCCTGCAAGGGCATATTTTTCCAAGGTCTTCCACCAGTAAATTCCCAGCCACTGTTGTGGGCACATAGCACCTTTTGATTGGTCGATGGGGATGCACTTCCATTTTTGCCTTTGACACATTTTGACCAAACACCAAAAACTAGAAATCCCTCCAACGCTTGCCACTCTGCCTTGACACATGGCATCATTTCATTGGCTACAGGCCTTAAGAAATTTCGTTTCCTTTGCGGGTTTGTTGGAGTGCAAATGAATTTTTTGCTTTTAGCCCAAAAAGTGCTAAGTTCTCAATTTATTCCTCCACTCCCTGGCCCAAGCCTCTTTGGTAAAAAACTCTCCCAAGCTCCATGGGCCCACCTTAGGAAAATTTCCCCTCCAAACTCCACCGAGCCATAACTCAAAAAATACAAGGAGTTAGGAGGACTTCTTTACCTTTCTAGAAAGGGGAAGAAAAATCCTATCTGATGAAGCCATTTCTAGAATCTTTTGAGTGCTTATAATGTGTGAAAATTTAATTTGAAGAATAAGAAAGGAAAGAATGAAGGTAAGTTTTCCAAAATAAGTAGGGGCTCATTTTGGATAATAAATCCCTTAGAAATCTCATTACCTCTAGGTGACCATTCTCCATCAGACTACCCAAGATCCTACAGAGTTACTCTCGGCTCTCTTACCCCGAGAAGATGAAGCTAGAAAATTCCTCATTTCTAAGACACATTTTACGAGAATCACCATTGGGTCCCCTGGGTTCGTTTATCCTCTCGGGTAACCCAGGGCACCTTTATATCACCACTTCTCCCTTAGGGTATTACTTAAATATTTAATTTAAAGGCCTATCCTAAGTTTTCTCCACCCCATTATATTTCATCCATGGTTAATTAAACATTAACCATGTAATTCTATCTTCTACATTTATTTCAACTACTTATCTACCCCATATCAATTTCCAACCTCCCGTATCATTTTTATCCATCCATCCCACCTATTTCTCCTCTCCTAAAACCATGCAGTGGGATTTTTCCCATATTTGAGTCGGAGGGATAATATTCTTATCCTTCCAATTCATTTCCTTTTCGCCACTTTGGGAGTCTGTTCCCTGATCAACGCCGATTTTTCTGAGCAGCGCCAATTTTGAGTGTGGTGCCGATTTTATCTCGGTCATGGCGCGATTATAAATTTATGACCTGAGATCCTCTCTGGTTAGATTCAGAAGAGCTGGTTTACCTAGAGATTACTTTTTTCTGAGTGATTAAAGAGATTATTAGAGAAAGAGAGTGAGTTTTGTGTAGTTTAATCCCTGAGAGGTGCACTATTACTTTGTTTGCGTGTCTACAAGCTCTTGTGGGTCTCCACAACTACCCTGGTCATCATCAATCATCAATCAAGAATTTTTTAGGTATTCCTCTTTGTTAGTTTCTGTAATTTCCTTTCGATCAACACCGATCCAGTCCGGTCAAATCTGATTAGTCTTTAATCAACGCCGGTTTATCCAAATCACATGGATCGGGCCTTTCTTTGGTTTTTAGGTTAGAATCCATCAATTTCTACCTCGGATCCCCTTTTTCATCTTCAATCTCTACTTTCTAATCAATCTTCAGTAATTTGGGCTTACATTTAATCCATTTTAGCTTAGTTTGCTTTCTTCTTTTACTCTCGGCCTTTCTGTCTTCTGTGTGTCCAATCGACACCGATCACTACCTGATCAGACGCCGACCCCAAACAATCGATGCCGATCACTTCGATCGATCAATGCCAACCAAAAAATCGACACCGATCACTATTTGATCGATGCCGACTAGTCTGCAGAAAGGTATAGAATTTAGGTAACCCAAGTTCAGCTTTGTTTTTACAGTTTCCTACTTTCTTTCAGTTTTTGCTATGGTTTTTACATTCTGTCTGCTATTTTTAATCAGAAAACCTAAATATTTTCTTACATATTTTATCATGTATGTCTTTATTCTTGATTGAAAACATGAACTGACATCCACTGAGGAAGCTCATTGCTTCCCGGACCCGCTTTCAGGTAGTTCACCCATATATCGTCTAACGTCATCTTTTTTTGCCAAGGATTTGTGCATCGCAGGTTTCTTGGATCTACTTTACAGGATTGTTTGTGTGTGCCCATCTTGTCTCCATCGGCATTCTTTCCATCTACGTCTTCGGATCTTATCCAATCTATCAGGTATCGATTTCATTTGAGTTTTTCAGGGTTTTTGTGTTTAGTTTGGTGCATTAACTTGGACAGGTAACAAGTGTGGAAATTCTTGATCTACATTTTGGCATGCCCGGTGGGACCCCACCAAAGTCCCTTATTGGTAAGTTCATTTCTTTTCTAGTTTTGAGATTTTGTTCTTTTTCTTCACTTTGATTTTCATCATTCCATTTCTATTTCTCTTAAGCATTCCCTTTCATCATTTTGGTTTTTTTTCTTTCATTTCTAGTTTCTTAAAATAGAAATTTCCTTTCCACTAGTATCTTGTTGGATTTGTTTGTGTGTTCTACTTAACCCTATTCTGTGGAGTGGTTTGCTTGTTCACGGGATTTTCTAAGGGGAAGAGCTCAACAATGCACTTTTTGAAGTCCACACACCTTGGAGAGCTAAATCTATAGGTATTTCTTTTTTGTGGTGTTTTCTCCTTTTTAAGAACTTAAAAAGAACTTGTTTGTTTGTTTTTATCACACTCAAACACTTCGGTTTGGTGCTTAAAAATAATTAATCACATTGGGAAAGAACTTGTTTGACTTGTCTTCATTGAAATCAAACACTTTGGTTTTAGTGCTTAAAAAGAACATTTTCTTTTTCATTTATGTTGTATGTTCTTCATCTAGTTTTCTAAATAGGTTGGAAAATTGATCAAAATCGGTAGTGACACTATTTGATTTTTATTTTTCACCCTTGCACACAAAGCCAAAATCACTAGGTATAAAGCATTTAAACAAAAACTCCTTCCCTGGCCTCACCTACTTGGAAGTGACATCCAAGAGGAAGAGCCTACGTGGTACTTAGGCCATGCTATAAATTCATGGAAGTTCTGGTATATATTGGCAAAGCACCGACTCCCTTATCGCAGTGGTGTGTGAAGTGTGGGGGTAGGCCCCTATATCAAGCCATGTACCAGTCTTTTACTGAAGTGCCTTTGGGACTCCTCACCAAAACATTCCCCAAACCATCCTTAGTTTGGCCAATTGAGTAGTCCCCATTCTAAAAATCCTTCCCAAACATTTTCTTTCTTAAAAGGCATGAAAATTTAAAAGAGATAATCACCTACGCTGCTTGAATTGTCTATGCATTAGTTAGGTTAATCTCTTTCTATGTTTTTTTGCTTGTTTATGATGGTCATCACCCGGTCACAATCTAGAAAAATGGCTCAACTGGCCTCTTCTTCATCCGAGACCACCACTAATGTGGATGTTTTGGCACCCCTCGGGTCTTCTTTGGGACCACTATTAGTTGGTTCCCCATCTTGGTCATATAATCCTTTCTATCATCCTAAAGTGATCCCATCATGACCAGCTTCCCCTAGTCCTTCAGAGGTGTCATCTGCTTCTGATATAGAGTATGTTCCTCGTGGAGATCCTGAATTTTAGGCACTCCTTGACCACAACCCAGTAGCCCTTATGGACTACCTAGTGCATAAATCTACTCACATATCTGATCAGGGACCACCGATCCAACAAGTTTATGATTATTCTCATGAGCCATCCTAGGCTTTTATAGAGTAGTTAGCATGCTTTTTTCTCACCTCGAACCATGAAAGAAGGTGGCACATCTATGCCTCCTTTTTCTCTTCCACCGACCATGTCGATTGGTTCTCAAATGACCCTACCTATCCCTAGTGCCTGGCTACCTTGGCTACCCCACAACCTACTTTGAGAGGCCCTCTTCTTCAGCTATGATGAGTGCATCCACACTCCCACAAATTGTTAATTCTTCTATGTCATCTATTGCGTCTCAGGGTCAGTATCTCTCTATGTGAACCAACCCCCTCCTACGAGTCAGTCGGTTCCTCCTTCTCATCCTCTAGCTGGTCTTTCTTCTAATGCTCCAGTGACAAGTGACCTTTACCCATCCTTTGGCATCGGCACCCCTAATAACCAATCCGGTAGTCAAAATCCTCATTCAGAGTTTGTTTCCCACCATATCAAATCAAATCAACACCCACATTCCTCAATCCATTCGATTCGATTCAAAAAAGTGTAGGAACCCACCAATCATAGGCTCCATCTTTCATTCAACCACCTTTCTCTCAACCACTTGTCATCTCACAGCCTGCTTATACTCAGGATCCTTCACAACAAATACCTCACTAGGCATCACCCAAAATGCCTGGTTATTCCTCTTATCATCCTGTTAATCAGCAGATGAATCCCCCATTAATGCCTCAACAAAACATACCATTCACTTCTTATACGGGACATACCAACATGCCCCCTCCTCAATCTGACATCATCCAACTTCTTTTCAAGAAAATCATAGACCTAGAAGCCTCCACCAAAGGGGCTCACCCTTCATACTCTTTTGAAGAAGTATGTAATGAACCGATTCATCCATCAGTGGATTTTAAGCCTTATCCTCCCCAATGGGAACTTCCTAAGTTCTCAAAATTTCATATTTGGGAGGATCCTCAACAACACCTATGAGCATTCAAGCATGCTTGCTACCTTATAGTCTAGGATCAGGAGCTTATGCTCATGTACCTTTCCTATGTCTTTAGCAGGGCCCGCTTTAGACTGGTATAATAACATACCCCAACACTCTCTATTTTCTTTCTCTCAATTAGCTCAGATGTTTGTTGAAAACTTCTCAATAAACATCACACATAAGATCTCGATTACAGATCTTTATAACATTCATCAATTTGATGACGAGTCTATTGCAGAACTTTTTTGCTCATTGGAGAGGAATAATAAATCAATTGTCTTTCTCCCTCCCTCAATCTCAACAAATCGAGTTGTTTACTCGATCTTGTGCCAATCATATTTCTTCCACTTTAAGGATTCAAACCTTTCATACATTTGAAGAAGCCTTTACAATGGCACGCAAACTTGAGTCTCGTGTCATTGAACAAGGGAAGCTAAAACTTCATTCTAAGTCTAAACCAGATTTTTCTTGGTTTACAAAATCAAACCCTTCCACTTCTAACAAAGACAAGAATCAGGGTCCACCAATGCTATCATATTAAAAACATCATGAGATGATAACACTTCTAATCAAACACCTTGGAGAGACTCTTCATCTTCTCGAAAAGGACCTCGTCATCTCGATCTTTTACTTCATTGGGGGAATCATATGCTTCTATCTTAGAAAAAATGTTGGAAGTTCACATGATCGAACTTCCCCTATTAGAAATTTTGATGAGAGCCAAGAATGACCATTTTGGTATAGTGAAAATGACTTTTTTGTTATCATAGAAGTAAAGGCCATGACATTGAACGATGTCAGACCTTCAAAAACCTCATCCAAAAATTCATTGATAAAGGTGAGCTCATTCTGGATAACCCAAATGCTCCCCCAAATCAAGCGCTTGATGTTTTTAAACAGCCTTTTCCAAATCATTCCCGAACAATGATGCTTCAGGTCTCAAAACCAAACACTCATACTATCAACTTCATTTCTACTAATGATTCTTCTTCTAACTCAGAATCATCCACAAACATGTCAACTGAATTAGAACTCTCCTCCGCTCCTTCAAATTCTGAGATTCCACCATCCTCAGATGGTCCATCTTCAAGTCTTCCTTTATTAGAAATAGAGTCATCTCCCTCTACCTCACCATCTGATCTTCCACCTATACCTGAGATAGTGTCATCTTCATCTGTCTCATCATCAGATATTCTTTTGTGCTTGAGTCATTTACATCCCTTCAAATTCCCACTACGGATACTTCTACTTCTGTCGCTCCCATTTTTATCCACGACCATGCCTTTGGTTAATGTACCCATAGTTATACCAACTTCTATGCCTTGGAAGTGTCTTCGATCTTAACCCTTCCTATCACTTTTCCTACAGTAATTACACCCACAATTACTGCATCTAAAGTACCTTCCTCACAAGAGGCAACTTCTTCATTACCTATCTCTTCCACCATCAGTGCTTCCTTGCCTATTAAGGAAACATCTAAAGAGATAAGCATCGACACCTATACTTCCGACTCTGGACTCAGACATAAACAATTGGAGTTTAAGCCTAGGGTTACATCATCAGTATCATCTCCTTTACTTCCTCCAAAATGGTTACAATCACCTTATGTGGTCGAAGTTGTCACCATCCCTGAAAAGGGAAAACCAATATTTCAGACCATCAAAACTCTTGGTGCTTTCCCTCAAAAATCCTCTCTCTGCCTCATAAAAGATTGGATTTATCCACTAAAAAGGCATCTTCTTCTACAACACCATCTTCACTGGTGCCTCGTAAAGTGGATTTACCTACTGGAAAGGTGTCACCTCTTTTATCAGAACCATCATCTTCATCACCAAAAGCCAAGGCACCCTTTGTGCCTCCTATCAAATCTATTTTGGGAGCTCCTCCCCCATCTAAATCAGTCTTATCTAAATCATCATCTATTTCAGCCAAGCAACCTTCTTCATCTCCGAAGACCAAAACACTTGTCATGTCTTCATCATCTTCAAAATCTATCTTAGGAGCTCCTCCTCCACTAAAATCAATCTTGCCTCACTTGCTTCCATCTCAAGCACCTAAGGTTGCTTCTCCCAATGTCTAGAAAAGAAAAATAGTCTCTAAAAAGACTATCAAACCAGATATGTAGGTTCTTTTACCTCGCAGTCTATTAAGGCTAAAGAGGTGCCTTCATCATCTCTGTCCTCATCTTCATCTACCGGATTCTATACTGAAATCCTTCACCAACTTATCCAATCTTCATCTATATCTCTTCCTCCGATCAAACCCTATAATCCCAAAGGAGTAAAACCTTCATGGTTCAACTCTGATTTGATTTGTGCTTACCATCGCACTCCAGGTCATGACACCGAGGGATGTAAAGCCCTTCAATCTATCGTTAACAACCTCTTGGAAGAAAGTGATCTTCTATTGGAAGAGGAGGAGGAACAAGTGTCTCTTATCATCCCAACTACATCTGAGCCTGAATGGTCTACTCAGGCCTCTAATTCTATTAATATCACTCCGGATGATCTTCCACCTTCTCAAATCGACACAATTTGTATCGCCACTAGAGCACAATAGTATGATAATCCATCATCTTCTACAACCTCTCGACCATGGTCATCATTTCTACTTGCCCCCGAAGGAGTTCCTCCTTCCTCATCAGCCCCGAGACCTCGGGTCTCTATTCATGCTTCACCTCGGGATTAAGATTCCCATGTTAGTTGAGGAGAGTGTTATGAAACAACTCACCCATGCTCCAATCAAAATGTCTCTTTTTGACCTCATTCAATCATCTCCCCAGCATCACCAAGCTCTGATTGATAATCTATGTGCCATATCGCGGTGAATTTAGATGAGCCCCACCTTTGAGATGGTTGTTGGATTGAATAGACCATCAACCACCATCTCCTTTGAGGATTCTAAAATTCCTCCCCTTTTTCTGAGGATTTAGAGGCTCCTCTCTTTATCATAGTTCAAATCAATAACACTACATTAAAACACACTATGATCGATAGTGGTGCTGCACTCAACATCATTTCCTCCCACACATTTGAGAAACTTAAGTTACCAAAGAACATAGTGTCACCACCACCTTTCACCCTTCGATCATTTAACGATCAGCTGGTGGTTACTTTAGGAACTGTGGTCCTGCCCATTCGGGTAGGCAAGAAATTGCTTCATGAGACTTTTTTACATTGTTGAAGGGAAATTCCACTACAATATGATCCTCGATGCTCTTGGATCCATACAATGCACTGTGTTCCATCAACCCTCCATCGATGCATAAAATATCAGTATGAGGGAAAAATCTATACTCATCCAAGAGATCCTTTTCCATCGCACAATGTGACATGACCATAGGGTCTATCCCTCCAAAGGAGAACACTTGTTCTCCTGATGAGGCTTCATCCTCTTCCATACCTACAACAAAACTACCAGATCTACAAAATCTAGAAGAAATGTTGTAATTTTTTTGCTAGGAGAGCTTCCTCTTCTCTCTTTTGATGCCCATCTCAAACCTAATGAGTATGGTAGGCCAGATAAACAACCTGAATATCAACCAGATCTTGGCCACATTGTCACCATTGGTCTACCCAATCAATAAACTAACTTCATCTATGGTGGTCTTGATACACCTCACTATCATCTGGATTCTCCTCCTAGGGCCAAACCCTATTCGGTAGGGTTTGATTGTCTACAAAATCCCACGTTCACAAAAACTTATCTATATCGATGCGTGGAAAGGATTTGGCCTGGGAAAGTATGAACAGGGTGTGCATGACCTCACATCCATTCCAACTCTTAAACCACATCAAAAATTTGGTTTAGGGTTCAAACCTCTCTCGAAAGCCACCGTCACCATTCTCGATGAGCCTCTTTCCATTGAGGAACCATCTTCTCCTGTCATGTCTGAAGCATCACTTGATGTGGATGACACCATTTCCATCCCACCTAACTTTTTTTTTTAGTCAATACCATTTCCTTAGGTCCACTGACCTATAAGACTAATGGAAAATCCACTTCCATACCATTAGTCTTCCCTGAAATAGTTGAGATGACTCTCCCACTATCAATACTATCCACTGTGTGGATGATGATTTGTCCTTACCTATCTGGGGGTAGAGGATTCTTATCTTCCTAAAACCATTCCTTCTAACATGTCTATGCTTCTCAACGAAGCCACTGTTGACCTTAATATAGGGACTTCAAGACCCTCGCATCATTAAGGTCGGCCAATCTCTTAACCCACAGGAGTTAGGAGACTTCACCACCTTTCTTTCCCACCATCGCCAAGCATTTTTGCTTGGTCATATGAAGATATGCCAGGCCTCGATCCTAATATCATGGTCCACAATATCATTACTCTTCCAGACATCAAACCAGTTAAACAAAAACTACGTAAGATGCATCCTCGTGTAGCTCTACTCATCAAAGAAGAGTTATAGCTTGCTTTTTCACTAACTTCATCCAACCCATTGACTATCCACAATGGGTTTCAAATGTAGTACCAGTAACCAAAGCTACTGGGAAAATTTGAATTTGCACCAACTTTCGGGATCTTAATCTCGCTTTCCCGAAAGATGATTTTCCTCTACCTAATATCGACCAACTCATGGATTTAACTATAGGTCACGAGATGCTTTCTCTGATGGATGGTTTCTCTGGGTATAATCAAATTCTCATCACACAGAGGACCAGCATAAGACTTCCTTCATAACCCTTGGGGAATTTTTGTTATCGCGTCATGCCCTTCGGTCTTAAGAACGCAGGAGCAACTTATCAACGTGCAATGACCTACATCTTCCATGACCTCTTACACAAAACTATAGAAGATTACGTCGATGACCTCCTTGGTAAGTCCAAACACCATCAGGATCATCTTCTCATCCTTATGCCTCTCTTTGAGAGACTCATTCATTTTTTCTTCACCTAAATCCATCTAAATGCGTGTTTGGTGTTCTCACTAGTAAACTCTTAGGCTTTATCATTTCTATTAGGGGCATTGAAGTCGATCCACAAAAATAAAGGCTATCCTCGAGATGCCTCCCCCTTCCAACTTAAAGCAAGCTCCATGGTCTTCAAGGATGCCTTCAATCAAGTGCGTCATTTTATCTCATAGCTTTTAGACCGTTGTCAACCTTTTCATCATCTCCTCCATAAAAATGTTCATTTTGAATGGGATGAGTGTTGCCAAAAAGCCTTTGATGATCTCAAAGCTTATCTTCTTTCTCCACCTGTGCTTACACCTCCACAAGTGAGGGGGAGCCATTCTATCTTTATATTTCTGTGATTGACCATGCTCTGGGAGCCATGATCTCACATCAGGATGCTAATGGTAAAGAACAAGCTGTCTATTATATCAGTCACACTCTTCATGAGTATGAAACACGTTATTTCGAAGCTGAAAAACTGTGTTGTGCTCTCTTCTTCACAACTTCTAAACTTCTTCATTACCTCCTTAATCATAAAACCTACATTGTTACAAGTGTCAATCCACTCAAGACAATGCATGTGAAACCTTATCACAATGATCGTATCACTCATTGGCTCATGCTCATGACAGAGTTTGACCTCGAGTTCATCTCATAGAAATCTATCAAGGGTTAGGTCATTACGGATCAATTAGTTGATACTCCTCTTCAGACACTCAAGTCCCCCTCGCTCAATTCCTAGATGAGTACATCCAACAAATTGATTTTGGTCTATCTCCATTTAAAGTAAAACTCTTCTTTGATGGGTCCAAATGTCAAGCAAGGGGAGGCACAGGTTTCATCATGATTCCTCCTTGGGGTGCACCTATCCCTGTCACACACAAGCTTAACTTTGAATGTACCAATAATATGGCTGAATATGAAGCTCTCATTTTAGGTCTTCAAAATGCCATTAATCTTGGTGCTCACCATATCGACATCTTTGGTGACTCTGAGCTCATCGTTAATCAAGTCACTAGTGTCTATCAGTGCAAAAATGATATCCTTCAAAAATATCGTGATATCGTTCTCTTTTAGCTTCAATCTTTTGATAAATTTACTATCTAGGCTATTCCTCACACTGCAAACCGATTTGCAGATACGATGGCTTCTTTAGCCTCACTTATTCCTCCATTCACTGAAGACTCATGACTTTATGTGGTTGTTTAGCATTTAGACCAACCATCTCATCTCAGGTAGTTGACTTCAATCAACGTCATCACAACCAACACTCAAGATGAGTGGTATCAACACATTTTTGATTATCTATCCATTAGTGCTTCCTCCAGATCTGACTTCCAATGGCAGAAGATATTTTATCCAACGCGCAAACCACTATACTATTCTAGGTGGAATCCTTTACAAACGTGGCTTTGATGGTATTTTACTTGGTGCCTCAAAACCCTGAATCATCTAAAGCCATTCAGGAGGTCCATGACGGTATCTGTGGTGGACACTTTGGTGGTTTGGCCATGGCTAAGATCCTACATTTAGGCTATTATTGGCCTTCTCTTAATCAAGACTATGCTGCATGACTATGTCAAGAAATGTGTCAAGTGTCAACAACATGCTAATCTCACACATATCCCTAGCCAGGCCTTGCAACCCAGCAATGGATTTGTGGCCTTTTTCACAATGGGGTCTTGATCTCATTGGCCTCATCAATCCATGCTCTTCATAGTGACATCACTCTATCATTACTACCATAGAATACTTCACTAAATGGGTGGAGGCTATTCCTCTTTCATCGACCAAAGCTAAACCTATTGTTGATTTTGTCTATCAACACATCATTTGTCGCTTTGGTGTTCCTCACAAACTCATTACAGATAATGGCAAGTCTTTCAAAAACAAAGATTTATAGAAACTTTGTGACACTTTCAATATTAAACTCATTTTCTTCTCCATACTATCCACAATCTAATGCCAAGCTGAGGCTTCTAATAAAACTTTGCGTAATATCCTCACAAAGGTAACTAGTTGAGCTAGTAGGGATTGGCACTTACACATCCCTTTTTCTCTCTGGGCTTATCAGACTAGCATTCGTACCCCTACTGGCACTACTCCATTCTCTCTCTCATCTATGGGTCGAGGCTATCCTTCCTTTGGAAGTCCAGATTCCCTCTCTTCACGTCTCTCTCAGAGAGTTTGTCTCTGATGAGGACTATCGTCAAAACCATCTAGCACAGCTTGAGTTGTTAGATGAACATCTCAACACTCTTGAACATCATCAAGTCTATCTTGAGTGTGTCAAGTGTGCTTATAACAAGCATTTTGCAGCAGCGTGACTTCCAAGTTGGTGATCTTGTTCTTAAAGAAAACCAAAATGTCACTACTTTGGAATGGAGTCAACGTGGTAAGTTTGCTCCTAACTAGATGGGACCATACATTATCACTCATAAGTATGGGTCCAGGGCTTATCACCTGTCTTCCATGGATGGTATACCTGAAATGGAACCTCTTAATGCTTTGCATCTAAGGCCCTTCTACTATTAAAATCTATCTTACATGATCTTAGTCTCATAAAATAGATCTTTCATCCATCTACAACTAGTCATGCATTTTGTAGTGATTTGGAACTATGTGGTTCTCGCATTATTTCTTTTATACCTTAAATATGAGTACCGTGGCTCTACTCATGGCATTTTCCTTATGGATTTGTTCCTTCTCATGGTAGGAATACCTTAATCACTACTTCATCTACCCTAGGTATTCATCTTGATCAAATCTACTTGGGGGCATGAGTACGTGCTTATATACATTTTCTTCCCCTCTATTTGATCTATCTGGTCTAAACTCAGCTTCTTCCAAAGCTCAAAAAAAAAAAAAAAAAAAAGAGATGTTATCCTAGTCCCAAAAGATAGACTGATCCCTCAAAGGATAGCTATCCATGCCTTATCAAATAAAATAAAAAATATAGACCATTCCTCGAAGGATGGCTATCATCAAAATCAAAATACAGACCGCTCCCTTGAAGGACAACTATTTGTTTTATGGCATTTTCAGCCTTTGTAGTAACAAACTTCCTCTATTGGCAGTTTGTTCACTTTTTAGCATCTCTGAAAGACTTCCCGTATCGATCAGTCTTTCTATATCTAGAAAACTTCCCGCATCGATCAGTTTGCTTTTCTATCAAAAAAAAAAAAATCATGAAGCTGTGATATGAGACCTTTTCGATCATATGGAGATCATGTTTTCCCCATATGGGCACGTATTTAATCCTTCATGTGTTTTGATGAGATGTATACTTATCTCTCATCCTTATCTACCTCCTAGATCTGGTTTGTGACTAACTAGTGTCAGGTTTATTTTATCCACATCTATGGCCTTGTGTGCATCATCTTTGATTTACCATCAAGGTCTCTATTTATGGTCGGTTAGGGGCCTAACTTATCATTCTTTTTCCTATCTAGGTGTAGTGCTTTTTATTTCTAAGGGATAATATCATTACATCACTTTCTTTCAAAAACATTTCCCATGTTTATTTGTTGTTCATCCAGTTAAATTGACATTTAACATGTTAATTTACTCAATCAAGTCTATCATCTATCTATGCTCATCTTATTCATCTCATATAATGTCATCAAAAAAGCATGTATTAAAAACACATGTGAATCCATCTATCTATATCATTTAATTGAATTAACATCTTAAACATGTTAATTTAATCAACCATTTATCCATGACAAATCAATCAAATCACATCTATTCATCTATCATCTATAACATTCATCTATATCCATCAAAATTACATAACATCTATCCATAACATCCATCCCTATCTATCAAAATTAAATGCATGAATCCAATCACATAACACAAAATGATGAATATATATACATATATCTATTTATACAAAAGAATGTATGGCTTCCAATCAAGCCATATACATCGTATCCAAAAAAAATGCCTTCAACTTGAGGCTACATCAGTATATCTCTACAAAATATCACATCTATATGGTAAAATCAGATAGGTGGAAAACACTATCTCCTCCTCCCTCCTCAAGTCCTAGGTTGTCTCTCCTGACCATCTCCTATAGAGCTGGAGATGCCCCTGCTGCCATGGCCCTACCACCTCCTCGATCTCCTCTAGTGCTTGCACCCTCCGAGGCACCACCCAACAGTAGCTATCGTTGTCCTCCTCCTCGCTCCATACCAAGGCACATCTAGGGCATGTTGTGTCAGGGCATCCTCATAATATCTCACCTCGGCAAGGAGAGCCTGATAGGTACTTAGACTCACCATACCGGGTGCTCACAATGGTGGTTACACTACTGGTGGTGGTGGTCCTCTATTACCACACCCTGTGCCCCTGACTCGAGGTGGTGCATGTATCACCATATTTGGCCCTGAGGGCCTCCCTGTGCTGTGATATCGATCTCTCTATTGGATCACTGTATCCCACTCTTGACGAGTGGTGTCTCTCTCCTGTATCAAGGTGTCCCTCTCCTCTGTCAAAGTCCTAATCTCCTCGAGGGTAGCTGGTGTGTCTATGTCAAGGTAGCATGCTCTCCCTCAAGTCTCTCTAGTGATACTGCTAGATCCTCCTCGCACCTGCCTCTGTAACTGCCGGGAGATGTCATGGCAGCTCCGCGTGGTACCATGCCTCGTAGCCCTCATCCACTCCTACATCATCATCATCATCATCATCATGGGAGGTGGGGCCTCCTGAGTGGATCTGCTGGGATCAGTATAGGAAGGTCTTTCTCCTCTACTATCCCATCGTATGGTGTATATATGGTCGGGATGATCTAAATCAAACCAAACTACCTCATCACCCATATAAATGGGACTCACTCTAAGAGCTCTAGCTGCTTGGCCCCTAACCACCCTGCTGTGTCTCAACTCCACCAGATGGGCATCCTATCTCGGCCCATATCGGATAGACCTTGTATGGTCTCCATATCACTTGTGCTAGTGTCAGAGTCCTAAATCTCTCTGAATACCACTCTGTGGATCTCCCTATATCTCTAGGGCCATGTCTACCCACCATCATTGAAATCCATACTCAAGGGATCCCCCTACTCCTGGCATCCATGGAAGCCCAGATGGCCTGATCACTGATATATGCTCATATGCCCAGCAATGGAGCACAAAACTCACATCTATCCTAGTCTACCTCCCTGTGGTATACATCCATAGCTCATGATATATCTGTGCTAGTAATGCGTCAAGCAAATGCAAACACCTGCATGAACTCTAGGATATCATAGACACAATTGAGTAGGAGTAGTGGGAACCATCCACCTCTGGAATCTGGTAATGCATAGTATGAGATAGCCATCTAGATCAGGGCTATCAATCTACTCCTAGGGTCATCCTACTGGTACTGTGAGGCTATCCTCACAGCCCCAGACACTATCTCTGCATCATCTACCCTATCCCCATATAATCGTACTAGGGCCCTCCTCTGCTGCTCTCGTGGGGTGATCTCTATCAGGTCCCCTGTAATCGGTAACCTGAGGATCCTATAGATGTCCTCATGGGTGATGGTCATCTCACCCATCTAAAACCAAAATGTGTAGGTCTAGCTATCCCACCACTGCACCAATGCTCACATGAGCTCCACATCTGGGGTACCTACCTATAATAATGGAAACCCCCTAGTCCGGATAACTCCAGATGGCGCCACTCAACATCTGTCACATCATCCGGCAAGTATGGTCTCAGTAGCTTGGGAATAGCATCCCACATGTGTAGGACCTCTCATGCCTACATGATATCAAACATCATCATTAGTTTCATATTTATCAAAATCCACATCATTAAATTTTCATCAAAATCTTTCTCAAAAATAAAAAAATGTCACTTTTTTTTCCAATTGGTACCGACTCATGCCAATTGATGTTGTTTACTTGACCGTAGACACTAATTGTGTTACAATCAGCGCTGATCACTTCTAATTGGTGCTGATTTTTTCAATCGATGCCAATTACGAGGCGAGAGCACTAAAAAAGCCCTCTTGCCTCCTACTACAAAAAACATGAAAAAAAAAACAAAACGCTAAATGTACAAAGCTAAGGAAGGCTCACTTACCCCTGGTCATGTCCTCTTCCTCTTCTGACTGCTTCTAGAGGCTTCCATGTTGCTCAAATTCAATTTTTGACTTTTTCTAAATCAATCATCATAGTGCAAATGAATCGTTACCATTCACCTTTTCTATACTTATAGGTTTTCGGAGCGGTCGGCGCCGATTATTTTGATCGGCACCGATTTTTGTGTTAACATTGATTAGGGGTAATCGATGTTGATTGGATCCCATCGGTGCCGATCAGGTATATTTTGATATATTTCATCCTCTGGTCCCACCAAGACACACTTTTGCTTCATCCTCATCTATTATCCTATCTTACGCATGTGTCACCCGTAACACATTGTCACCATCATTAAACCTTTATTTTGGGTCCTTGTACCTGGTCATCTTGCATAGCCCATGTGTGTGTCACTCGTAGCTTGGCTTTTCTTGTTATTCCCCACTGGGGCATCTCATCATTATATCTTTTGCATGTGCCACCCATAGCACACCTGTTCTACCTAGTCTGGCATAGCATTTCTATTACAAAGTCCACTATAGTGGCCATATGTCGATTTTCATGGTGGCTATCCTCTCGAGGCCATCACTTCATCCTTCTTGTCTAAGCGTTGATGCTTGGCTTGTTTATTTGATCATTGTTATGACCTTATTTTCACCTTTCAGCACATATTTTTAGTGTTATCACCCATTCTGAGTTCTTCCCTGTACATGGGTAACTCACATTTTTTTGCAACCTAAAGATAGCAGGGTCATAGGCACTAACGTCATCTCGTTCGAAGGTCATCTAGTTGTCCCTACCAATGTGTCACTCTTTAGTTGTTGTTATGTTGTAGTCACCTTTAACTCACTAGTCTGTAGCCACTTACGTCATCTCATATGAAGACCATCTAGTCTACCCTACCAATGTGAGTTCCTTAGGTCGCTACCTTTTTTGTTTTTTATGTGTGTCATCAATGATCAAATCTACCCTGAAATCTCGTTGGGGCATCCTTCTTTCTCATCTACCTTTTTCAAACTCGGGATCGGTTGGCCTATTTGGGGCCACCCCATCCCTAGTTTGAGGGGGATCACATCATTATTGTTCTTCATTTCTTCCAACTCCTTGTTTTTGTCTTGTGGCATTGCTTATCACAAGTTACTCGACAAAAAGGGGAAAATGTAGACACCTAAAATTGGTTACCCAATTTAGTGTCCCTTGGGTTCATTTATCCTCTCGGGTAACCTAGGGCACCTTTATATCACCACTTCTCCCTTAGGGTATTACTTAAATATTTAATTTAAAGGCCTATCCTAAGTTTACTCCACCCCATTATATTTCATCCATGGTTAATTAAACATTAACCATGTAATTCTATCTTCTACATTTATTTCAACTACTTATCTACCCCATATCAATTTCCAACCTCCCGTATCATTTTTATCCATCCATCCCACCTATTTCTCCTCTCCTAAAACCATGCAGTAGGATTTTTCCCGTATTTGAGTCGAAGGGATAGTATTCTTATCCTTCCAATTCATTTCCTTTTCCCAACTTTCGGAGTCTACTCCCGATCGGTGCGATTTTTTGAGTGGCATCGATTTTTAGGAGAGCAACGCCAATTTTATCTCGGTTGGTGCTGATTATAAATTTATGACCTGAGATCCTCTCTAGTTAGATTCAAAAGAGTTGGTTGCCCAAAGATTACTTTTTTTTAGAGTGATAAAAGAGATTATTAGAGAAAGAGAGTGAGTTTTGTGTAGTTTAATCCTTGAGAGGTGCATTATTACTCTATCGCGTGTCTATAGCTCTTGCAGGTCTCCACAGCTACCCTGGTCATCATCAATCATCAATCAAGCATTTTTTAGGTATTCCTCTTTGTTAGTTTCTATAATTTCCTTTTGATCAACACCAATCCAGTCTGGTCAAATCTGATTAGTCTTTAATCAATGCCGGTTTATCCAAATTGGCACGGATCGGGCCTTTCTTGGTTTCTAGGTTAGAATCCATCAATTTCTACCTTGGATCCCCTTTTTTTGTCTTCAATCTCTACTTTCTGATCAATCTTCAGTAATTTGGGCTTACATTTGATCCATTTTATCTTAGTTTTCTTTCTTCTTTTACTCTCTGGCCTTCTATCTGCCTGTGTGTCCAATCGACACCGATCACTACCTGATCGACGCCAACCCCAAACAATTGATTTCGATCACTTCCGATCGATGCCATCCCAAAAAATCGACAATGATCATTATCTAATTGACACCAACCGATCTATAGAAAGGTATAGAATTCAGGTAACCCAAGTTCAACTTTGTTTTTACAATTTCCTACTTTCTTTCAGTTTCTGCTATGGTTTTTACATTTTGTCTACTATTTTTAATCAGAAAACCTAAATATTTTCTTACATCTTTTATCATGTATGTCTTTATTCATGATTGAAAATGTGAACTGACATCTTCAAGAAAGCTCATTGCTTCTAGACATCATCTTCCTTGCCTAAACCTATTACTACCTTAGGGGTCATCCTAATGGCTAGCCTTACTCATCCACCCATCAAATTAGATTTAGCCACATCCTCCAAAACTAACACCAAACCTAATCTAGCCCCCAAACAGAAGAACCAATCCCCTAGATCTCGTACCCCAACCTCACCGATCACACCTTCATCACCTTCACCCCTTCTATCCATCTTAGGACCTCATCCTTCTAGCCTAGTTAAGAAACCTCCACTGTGGTAAACTAAAAACATAGTAGCCCATTCCTCCATCGCAAACCTCTAACATACCCAAGTGCCTCGACATGACTTCCACCCACACCTATAACATTTTTACCACCCATACCTTCAATACCATCGATAACTTCTTCACTACCCATGACACTTCATTATCTTTCCCTCACACCCTACATGGCCCGCGCCATCTACCTTCACTATTTGGTAAAGACCTTAGTTATCCCCAAGTGGGTGAATCACCCTCTTCCACCATCTACTTTTCCCTCTATATCTCGTGCACTTTTCCCTCTGTATCACCTTTACCCAAGAAGGTGCAACCTAAAGACAAAAATATTCTACCCTCCAATAAGGTAGTCAAACCAACCACACACTCTCTTGCCAGTTCATTTACCATATCCCTACCCAAGAAAACTTGACCAACACCTAAGACCACACCAAAGCACCTTAAACCATAGCTTGAACCACTCGCCCTCTTGTGAAAACTCTTCCTATACAATTGGTTGCACCTACACCCAAACCCACATTCACTTCCCATTGTGATCCATTGGCAAGATCCTATGCAAAAATTTTAACCAACCTCCTTGAAACTTCGTCATCTAATTACCGCCTCGTAGACCTTATGACCCTCTCAAACCCAAACCAAAGGGGTTTGAAAAAACCAAAATTCATTCCTACCATCATGTGTCGAACACAATGTAGAGAACTATAAGGCTTTGAAAATTGTTCTTATCTAGTTGTGTCCTCCTGAAGAAAAATTTGATGATGATGATCTTCTCGATGAGGACCCCATTTCACCAAAGCATCAATCTCCACGAGTTCTTTCTCCATTGCCTACTCAATGACCAAGACCTCCACCACCACAACTCTTAGAGCCACGTCCAAGATTTGAAATGAACATGGTGCACATCAAAGAACTTTCCAAACCTCCACCCAAATGTCGGTGTGCCCAACTCATCTCACAAGGTTCCTTCCCACCACTTGGATTTTTCCCTTCCTATCACTATACCTTTCATGGCTCACCTACTTCACCTACCTCCCCACCTCAAATCAACATGATCCACGTTGCTACCCACACATAGAAGGAAAAAGGAAAGGAAAAGGCAACTGACCCACCTACCAACTTGATACCCAACATACCATCTACACCCACACCTAAAGTCACTATCCACGGCCCCACCTATCCTATTTCTAATGGCCTTACATATCATGCCATGCTCAAATAATTACACCAATCCTCTCTCAAGATGTCCCTTTATGACCTAATCCAAACCTCTGAATCCCATCATCAAGCTCTCATGGAGGTCCTTCAATCTATTGAGGTTTTACTCAATGATCCTACACCCATAGCTTCCATCATCACACCTCATCATGTAGCCTCTCTTACCAAATTTCCACCTTCTGAGATCCACCTACTCACCGAGTAGCTGCCCTTAGCTTCTCAGATGAAGAGATCGCACCACACCAAACCGATGACCTAGATCTAGCCCTTTTCATCTCTGTCCACATCAATGATATATGTGTATGATGTGTTATGATTGATGGGGGTGCTAGCATTAACATCATCTCCTCCCAAGTGTTCGATCAAATGCGCATACCCAAAAATTACATGCATAAACATCCTATCATGTTGCATTCATTTAATGACGCTATCACCTCTACACTTGGCACCATTATCCTCCATGTTTTCATGGGCCCCCACACTATTCTAGAGTTATTTTACATCTTGGAGGGGGAATTTCAATATAACTTATTGCTTGGTAGACCCTGGATTCATGTTATGGGTTGTGTTCCCTCCACTTTGCATTTTGTGTGAAGTTTGATCATGAAGGGAACACCTATACCATTCTAGGCTGACCCATCACCTTTTAAAACTTATAACATGCTTTACTGACCCAATGATGTGCTTATACCCATTAAGGCGTCTACCTCCATGACCACTTCCTCTTCACCTACATCCTTCATCCCTACCGTTTCCACAACCTCCACGACCAACCCGTCGGACCTCCTAATCAAGCTGTCTCCACCTCCGATTCAACCTCAAACACATCGTCTATCCCAAATACCCATATATCAACTATTGATCCCTTAGAAAGCATTTTTCAATGCCTCACTCGGGGAGTATCGCTTATATAGTGTTAACACATTCCTTACTCCACAAGAGTATGGAAGTATTCACCAAAACCCTCGCTATGATCACCGCATGGGGAGAACGTCTCTTATATGGTCCTCCCCACCTTTGTACCAATATCACCTATGGGGGACTTAATACTACCACTTATACACTTGAATCACCATCACAAACCCACCCATTTTCTACTAACCTCAAATCACTCGCCAATCACTCTGTTTAGCCCACACCTTCCTACATCGATGTGCATGGAAGGGTTATGGTTTTGGCTTTTATGAGAAAGGCCATCACACTATTATTCCATGTACTATCCAAAAACATAATGACCATAGTGGTATCGGCTTTTTTGAACCACCTACCAAGAAGGATCACATTTAACTCAATGAGGATATCAAACCTTCTCCACCTTCTTCACCACATTCACCGACAGAGTCAATGGATCTAGAATCCATTCCTCCTAACTTTTTTTTCATATACACCATTTCCTTGGGGTCTCTGACTTATCAAATTGAGGGTGAGGCTCCCTCTGCCCTTCCCTTCCTGTATCCTGAAATGATCGATGACGATACACCTTCTATGAATATCGTTCAATGTCAGGATGATGAATCTATACTCACCTACCTTGGTGTAGAAGACTCATATATTCACCGATCATTACCATATGAGACACAAACCATGTTGAATGAATCGACTATCGAAATCCACATCCATACTCTAGACAACCCGCACATTCTAAATATTGGCCAATCTTTAGATACTGTTGAACAAGAATCCATCACTTCTTTTCTCAAAGATCATAACCATGATTTCACTTGGTATTATCTTTGACATGCCCGGTATTTACCCCACCATAGTGGTCCATAATATCGTAGCCATTCCCAATGCTAAACCCATAAAAAAAAGTTGAGGAAAATACACCCTCGCATTGCGCTTCTAGTCAAAGAATAACTTCAACGCCTTCTTTTTGTTTCCTTCATCTTACCCATCGATTATCATTGGTGGATTTCTAACATTTTCCCTATTACTAAGGTGACATGGGGAATCTGAATATGACATATTTCCGTGACCTCAACTTAGCTTTCTCGAAAGATGACTTTCCTCTACCTAGTATTGACTAACTGGTTGACCTTACCACTGGTCACGAGATGCTATCACTCATGGATGGTTTCTCTGGTTATAACCAAATCTTTCTTGCTCTAGAGGATCAACACAAAACCACATTCATCACCCCTTGGGGGACCTTCTGCTATTGAGTCATGCCTTTTGGCCTTAAAAATGTTAGTGCCACATACCAACGGGCTATGACTTATATCTTCCATGACATCATGCATCGTATATTGGAAGATTACATAGACGATCTCCTGGCCAAATATAAACACCGCTCTAAGCATCTTGCCATCCTAAAAACCATTTTTGACCACCTCATTAAGTATTGTGTTAGCCTCCAGCCTAAGAAGTGTGTCTTCACGGTTCTCTCGGGAAAGCTCCTAGGATTTATCATTTCCTTACATGGTATAGAGGTTGACCCTGCTAAGGTCAAGGGAATTCTTGGAATTCCTCCACTCACTAATATGTGGTAGCTCTGTATCCTACAAGGTAAGTTGCAATCTATCCATTATTTCATTTTGCAACTTTCTGATCGGTGTCAACCATTTCACCACACTCTCAAAAAGGATGTTTCCTTTAAAAGGGATGATGATTTACATAATTTTGAAGCCTTAAAACAATACCTTCTTCAGCCACTTGTACTCATCCCACCTAAATATGATCAACCCTTCTACCTATACATCTCTACTACCGATCACTCCTTAGGGGCCGTGCTCGCTCATTGTGATGAAAAACATAGGGAGCAAGAGGTTTATTACATAATCTATACTCTTCTAGACTATGAAACCTGATACACACATGCCAAAAAAATTTGCTTAGCCTTATTTTCATTGCCACCAAACTCCACCATTACCTACTCAACCAAATAACCTATGTTTTGACCAACACCGACCCCTTACACTTTATGTATGCCAAACCTTACCAAAATCAATGTGTTACACACTAGCTTATGCTTTTAGCTGACCTCAACCTCGAATTCACCCATCAAAAGTCCATCAAGGGTCAGGATGTCACTAACCAATTGGTTGATGCACCTATTTTCGGGGACCAACCCTCTAACTTTGACTTTCCAGATGAGTCAATTGTTACCCTTTCCCTGGACGAACCCGCTTACCAAATGACACTCTTCTTCGATGGTTCCAAGTGTTAGCGTGGGGTGGGGCTGGTGTTATCCTCATTCCAATTGATGGTAAACCCATGCCTTTTTCTTTCAAACTCAATTTTGATTATACAAACAATATTGTTGAATACAAAGCACTCGTATTGGGTCTCCAAGCTACCTATGCCTTAGATATTAAGTCCATCAATATCTTTCGTGATTCTCAATTGTTTGTAAACCAAGTCAATGGTATATACCAAGTATCATAATGAGAAACTTCAAAAGTATAAACATCATGTGGACATACTTTTACGACCTTCGACCATTATGCCCTTCAAGCCATCCCCCATTCTACCAACAAATTTACAAATATCATGGCCTACCCGGCTTCTCAAATACTCGCTTCACCCACCGATTCTAAAATCTTTGTCACCGTATAAAGACTTCAATCACCCTCTTAATTACCTCACAAATTTTACTCCATCAAAACCACTGCTCATAACCCAAGTGACCTTTGGTATAAAAATATGTAACACCTTGTCAAATAGTTATATTCCTCTTTTGCACTACAAGTGTTGACATGTGATTTTAGGGACAAATGTATGTTTTGTAGATTTTGAAAAATCATGCTTGTCATGGACAAATCATTTATGCTCTTTGATTGTAGGGTTGATATGTTGTGCTAGCAATAATCTATTTCACTTCTTATGAGTAAGTTGTAATCTGGTCATAATTGATGCAAACTTATCCTTTGTAATTTGACTCATCCTTGGATCAACTCCATTGATCCAAGGTATGTTTTAAATATTCTTATCTATACTGAATGAAAAATTGGCATTCATTGATTAAGAGACTTAACGGACTGAACTTGTGTTTGTTGCAAATTCTTTACTATCTCGAAAGACCGTGCCTACATTTTATTTTGTGTTGTGCTTGGCTCTTCTTGATTGAACCTTGCAGGGCACCTAAAGGCGATAGGGGAAACCTACTTCAATATTCTGGCGAAAGAGAGAAAAATGTGCCCTATATGTATAAGGTCTATCCTAAAGAGATTCAGGACTCGGGTAATTTACCTAACTCTTTCTACGCCACTCTACATGGGATGACAACCTAACCTAAGTTGCTAATACTAAGTTAGCATGAGGGGAAATAACCTAAGGGATTCTAAGTTATTTATAACCTATTGTATTTGGTTAACCTAAGATCTAACCTAAGAAAATTCTATCTATCCTAAACTAATGGGATATGAAAGGGAACCTATGGGTAATTGGCAAGTGGGAACTAAGCGGCAGTTCCTATGCTATTAATGAGATGTGATTTTTGTATTTAAAAAATATAGAGTCTTTGTCGGACTTGGTAATTACATGGAAATTTGGGGGAACCTACGTGGAAGCATCACTAAGCTTGGAAATGCAAGTGGAAATTAAACTTATTCTCTCTAACTTTAGATGGTAGCAAAGCAAGGAGAGATAGGCGGGAATATGCAAATTAATGGCATTAATTCACCTCGGTTTTGGTGAGCGAGTTGTCTTAGTGGCTATTTTTCAAACCAGTAGTTTGATATGCACTTAGTGGAAATTTTTGAATTCTCTGATCTATTTTCGGTTCGAGGAATGTATAAGAGGCATTGTGGAAAAAGATTATGGTTGTTTGATCTTGTTTGGAGAAGAAGGGGTGTTGGAAACTCGGCTGGAAGTCTTCTTTGAATTGATAGAGGCACTATCAAGCATGATAGGCTCTACCCATTAAGATTTCTTGCTTTCTTCTAAATGATTCATTAAAACAATTTTGCTCACTGAAAATGTATTTTGCATGATGTGTCGGTTATTTACTTGCATATATTCATGAAATCTATGTGGGTATTGGAATGCAAATTCTTGGATGTCAATGGTAGTTCTTGGGAACTTTCTCTTAACTAGTTATTAGAGGTTTACATGATAATTTGTATTGAAACTCGTGACTTATACTTCAAGATCTCTGAACTTTGTAGCTTGCATTCAAATCTTTGATTCTAGCATTCGAGACTAATGTGGAAAGAAGCGGCTAAATTGCTTGTTGGGTTCTGAATATCTATTTAGTCTTGTATTGAAGCTTTGATATTCGTTATGAGTTATATTGGGACCTTGTGTTTGTTTTATCTGGGTAGGAACTATGGGTGGTTACGAACCGTTGGTTGAATCTTCGTATTCAAAAACTATACTAGTATATAGCTCTTATGAATCGAACTTACTATTGAGTTGTTGCATTATGTCATGTACTTGAGCTCGAACTAGAGATTTAATCTTCCTTAGGGAACAAGGATTGTTTGAACCAATAATAGAGTGTTGGTGTTTATGTTGAGCTTATATTAGGGTCATGAGTTTCATTATAGACTCGTATTTGAGATTGTGTTGTTTGAACTTATGTTCGAAGCTCGTATTTGAATCAGTTAAGGTGATTCCATTGTTGGTTGTTTGATCCTGTATTAGAATCAATGTGTTGATTTTATATAGGTATTTTGAGCTGGAGTTTAGTGGGTATTAAGAATTGTGAAGCTTCAGCCTCATTTAATACTGTCTGCTGGAAGGGGTCTTGTGAGTTTTGTTTGGTTGGAAGTAGACCGTGTAACTTATTTTGAGGTCTCCTTTGTTTTGATTTTGAGAAGGAATGGTTGTATTACTTTTTCCTTCTAGACTACACTGTGTTCTCAAACTTGACGGGGCATGTGAATTTAGGAGTGTATCCTATTCATCTCTGCTCTGAGCGTACTCGTGTCTTGTGGGAAAACTTGATTATTTTGTTCATAGAAATAAATGGGACTGGAACTATGTTTCTGTTATGGGACAGTCATATCAGTTGTAGAGGTTTATGGAATGAATTATTTACTTCCTTTCTGTCTTTGATGTTGAGAAAATTCTTACCTGTCATAAGCTTTTAATGGAACTCGAGAATCTTGTGGTGATTCTATTTAGTTGTGTTAGAAAAAGTTGGGACAAGTACTTGTCTTTGATGAATTGTTTAGTTCCTTACTCTCTTCTGACCTTTCATCCGATTCGTGGGTTTCATTTGAATGTTGAATTTAAACCCTGTATACTAGTGTAGTATGAAGGGATATAGTATCCCTATTCTAAATGCTTGGAAATTTAGTCCTTGGGTCTATGAGTTTTATTGACCCTTGTCTATCTTGCATTGTTGCGTATTTCTCTTCCTTGTTGGGCTCTTTGAACAAATCTCCAAGTTTTAGTCAGAGAAGTGAATAGGATCTCTTGGGGACAGTATGTTGTTTAGAGATAGTACCTATGAATTTCGTATTTAGAATTGAATCGAACTTGAGTTTGGTGAATGGAAATAGTTGATCATTTTGTAAGTTTGTAATGGAAATTGGTAGTGTGCATGCTTTCTTTGTGCATTCGGTTTTGAGTTCTCTTTTGAGAACTAACTAAAAGAAATTCTAAGTATAAATTAGATGATGGATTTCATTTCATAGTATAAATGAAATGAAATATGGATTGGGTCCTTTTCCTATTTGAGATCCTTTTTATTTTGATTGTATGAGTTCATTTACTACACTTCTCTTTAGTTAATTCTCTTCTGAGATGGGAACTTCTTATGGATTGGTTAGGAGATTATTTTTACATGAGTATAACTTGGATTTTGGAAAGTTGGTTTCAGATCTTTGATTTATAATCTACTAACATACAAAAGTTAGTAAGATTTTTTGTAGACTGTTCTTTTAATTTGTTGGGTTGAATTGGGACTCTTGTTTAGATGTTGCCTCTTTATTTATGAGCTCCTTATATTGATAACTTAGACTGAGGTAGTGATGTGTGTTGTAAACTTGATTCCTTCCTTCAGAGGAATTGTATCTAAGAAATAGATATGTATTGAATTCTCTTCTTGGGTTTATATGGAAAGATGAAGCATACTAATAAGAACTATGTTGTAACTAACGTATTTTGTTTCTTGGTAAGGATAAATGTGTATTTCTATTTTTATGGGTTTATGAAATAATTTAATCACAAGACTTGTTGACTGCTTAAAGTAATTGATAGGATTAATTAAGTCTTGTGATATAATTATGATATTGCATATTATATTATACTCTTTTCTTGTTAATGAATTCAGACTCGCTTAATTATTCTTCTTTCTCGGATGTTATTACTTATGATTATTTGTATGATGCTTATTAATTGTTTAATAAAATAAAAGTTGTTTTATGAAACAATTAGTGGAATGCACTTTACTTTAATGCTTATTGCTTATCATGCTCAGTTCATTGAACTAACCCATGCTAGCAATTTTGTAGATGGACATCGTAAGTGATAAAAGAAGACAAGAACTTTCATGTTGTATTGGGCTTATTTAATTATGGACCTTATGTAAAGAGTTTTGATTCATTCTTGAATTGTATTGAAAAAGAAAAGTTGTATTCTTTTGGAATAGAGGTTGTTTGTTGTACAACATGCCTAAAATACATAGTCTTGTAAATGTATAAATTTATAATGATGAATTGAAAGTTGGAAGATTTACTTGCATTGGTTGTGTAAATTATCTTGTGTTTATGAAAAATATGGAAATCCTATCTTGATGATATTCTTCATATCTGTTATATGCTTAATTCGGATAAACTCGATAAGTTAGATAAAGGGAATTAGTTTAATTTCCCTTAATAAGATGCAACTTGTTAAGTTGCATAAGATAACGATTTTTATCTAAACAATTCTAACATAGTATTGGAATGTGTAATGAATATGTGCTAAAACTATAGAGTTTAAGAAAGATAAGAAGGATTTGAAAACCCTAACACTTAATCATGTAGAGGAAAACTCTTCCTCGCTGCAAGGAATGTAATCTAAAGAATGGTGATATGATCTTCAATCATTAGAATTCATTTCTTATAAATTCTACCTCTATTTGAACCTATTTGGTTGTTACACCATCTTTGAATGATTAAGTTATATTTAATGGAACTTATGATATTGTTGTCCTATTTTGGGTAACTAATTGTTAAACTAAGTAAACAAACATTAAAAGTAATCATGTGTTAAAGGAAATTCTTTAATGCTTAATTGATTCAAGTATAGAACAAGAACTTAAGGAGTGTTGGGTTAGAGTTTAGCATGGATTTTTGTAATCTGTTATGTAATCCAAATTAATAATGTATTAATAACCTCCTTGGGGCATGTACATCTCGATGAGGTAGTTTCGTAGGATGTTGGCACATGCTAATTGCAAGGCTTTAATTTCAAGAAGACTTGGGTATTCTCAAGAATACTGATGATGCGGTTGACATGTGGTAACACCATTCGCATTGATAATCTAGATCTACACACAAATAAGGACTTGAACTTAGTTTCTCTAGATCAAGTTAGTGGCATGTTTAGGATAGGTAGTAGCTTTTAATGGCACAAGGTACATTGGCACATCTGGTTGACTTAGGTCAACCGAGTATGCCCATATACCCTAAGTCATTGTGAGCATCTTCCTATAATAAATTATGTTTATAACCAGGGCTAGGGTTAAAATTTGGACAAGTGGACTAACGATAGTTAGTAAAGACCATTCTTGATAACAAAGGATTGAGGTGAAGGAAATATTCTGAAATGATGATTATGCCGTCTAGAAATACTTGACATAAAAATATGTTGAAAATATTTGGCCAAAGTATCGCAAGCTGTTGGTTTCGTTGTCCTATGTCACCTAGTTTAAAGTAACGTGATATCAAATGAATATTGGTAACAAATATTCAGATATGTTCTTTAAATAGATCACTTAGTACCTGGTTTAGGGTAGGAAAACCAAGTATACAAAGTATATGATAAGTATTCAATACTTAAATTTAACATAAATAGATCGGTAGATCACCGAGTTATGAAATGAATAGATTAGTGGATCACCAAGTCATTTACAGATTGCATATGGTTATCTATTTGAGATTGATTGGCATGGAATGTGTGTTCTAAATAATGCTTTATTTAGAATAGAGAACATTATGAAAAAAAAATTGTTTCTAAAGTCTTAAAATGGGAATGTTACATCTTGGTATCAGAGCTTAAGGTTATAGCTCTTGGACCTATTGTGTCCATAATCGATGAAACTTAAATTTTCTTGTAACAGAAAATGGTTAGAATAAGAGGAAATTTTGTAAATAACCCTCTGCTGAGGAAGGAGTAGCAACTACCCAAAAACTAGATCAGATCCTTGCTGCCCTGTTGGACATAAGAGATCATTTGGTTGTAATTGAACAAAAAGTAATGGGCAATGAGGAGGAAGAATATGTTGATAACAATAATCAGCCACCTCTTGGGGACAACGCCAATGTAGGTGTTGATAATAATAATATGAACATACATGTTCAACTTGAGAACAAAAAGGCTAGGCTGGCAGTTGAACTCACTAATGATATAAAAAGGATAAGTCCACCCAAGTTTGATGGCACCACATTAGGAGATGGGGCTAAGAACTGGCTCAATGAAATGGAGAAATAATTTGCAATAAGGAATTTCTCAAAAGAAACAAAGGTGATATGGGGAGCATATCAGCTTTCTCATGAAGCATCTTCATGGTGGGATAGCCGTAAGGATGAGTTAAATATTGATGAAACTAATATCACATGGGATAAATTTAAAGGTTAATTTAGGAAACGTTGGCTGCCACAACTTTACTATGATCAAAAATAGATTGAATTTCAGAACTTACCTCAAGAAAAGCTAATCAGTAACTAAGTACTAGGAGTGGTTTAAAAACTTCTTAAGTATATACCTCAGTACCAAAACGATGAGAAGTTTAGGATACGTAAATTCATCATGGGATTGAATCTTGTTATAGGAGGAGAGGTGGATGTTCACATCCCAACCATGATGGAAGGGGTTGTTGAAAAGGCCATAAGGCAGGAACATAAATTAAAGGAAATTTCTGCTCATAAGGAGGAAGTAAGGAAGAAAGTTCCCAACTCCTCTTCATCATCTCTTGCACCTAAGAAAGGACCATGGAAGAAATTTAAAATGAAAAGTAAGTGTTCATCTAATACTAATAAGAAACCAACAACAAAAAAAATTGTTTGGTAATACACGGAACAACTTTTCTAAGAACAATAATAATGACAAAAGTCTTATGGGGGTCGAATGATAACTCTAAGGCTGGAAATAAACTTGAGAGGGACTGTAGGAGGCTATTATAACTATGGAAAATATCATTACGTAAATCAATTCCATTTGAAAAAGGATGATCATAATCAGTAGCACAAGATACATCCTGCAAAGAGGATGTGACAAAGCCGAGAAACAAGCCATGCCTATAGAAGTTCTAGGTAAGTTATTTGGTTTACATATAAATATTATTTTCAATACCGAAAGCTCTTGAATGTCTTTTTCTAGTAAATTAACATAAAAACTAAATAAAAATGATGGAAACATGGATAAAACATGGACTATACAAGTATGGAAGTAATGTTGTTCATACGGTTAGTATGTGTAGTTTTGGAGCAATCCTTGATTTACCTAGCTAATCCACTTTGAAGTTGATCTTTATGTTGGACCTTTGGGGTCTTATGATGTAATCATAGGTGTTAATTGGTTATCGAACATAAGGCTAAAAAGGATTGTTTTGAGAAACACATTAGTTATTTAGATGACATGTAGAAAACAATAGATATTCATGGTGTGAAACGTGAGATTTTTGTTAGAAAATTGTCATCTATGCAACTTAAAAAGGCCAAAAATAAAGGTTGTACCTTATATGTAGTAAAAATTATTGAAACAATTGAAGGGAAAAATGATGTCATGGAACGATATCCGCTGTTACGAGACTTCAGTGACATATTTCTAGAAGAATTTCTAGGTCTTCCACCCAAAAGGGAGTTTGATTTCACGATTGAGATCAAGCCTGGAACTAAACCTATTTCTAAAGCACCATATCAAATGACTACTATAGAATTAGTAGAGCTTAAGGATCAGTTGCAAGAAATTTTGTCTAAAGGTTTGATTAGACCAAGTGTTTCACCTTGGGGAGCACCTGTAATTTTTGTGAAAAAGAAGGATGGAACACTTAGATTGTGCATTGATTATAGAATGTTAAACAAAGCAACAATCAAGAATAGATACCCACTCCCTAGGATTGATGATTTATTTGATTAGATGCATGGAGCATCGGTATATTATAAGATTAATCTTCAACGGATATCATCAATTATAGATTAAGGATGAGGATATTCATAAAACAACTTTCAGAACAAGGTATGGACATTATGAGTTCACGGTTTTACCTTTTGGATTAACTAATGCACTTGCAACATTTATGAATTTAATGAATAATATATTTCAAGAATACTTGGAAAAATTTGTGCTCATATTCTTGGATGACATTCTCATATATTCTAAAAGTATTGTGAACACCATGAGCATTTGAAGATAGTTTTGGAAATTTTGAGAAAAAGAGCAGGTTATATGGTAAGCTATCTAAATGTTCTTTCTATGACACAAAAGTGTAATATTTCAGACATGTAATAAGTAAGAATGGAATTTTTGTATATCCTTCAAAAATTGCAGCTATAACTAAATTTCCTGCACCGAAGAATGTACATGAAGTTAGAAGCTTCATGGGGCTTGCTAACTACCATAGAAAAATTGTAAAAGACTTCTCTAAGGTGGCTGCACCAATAACTTATTTACAGAAGAAGGATAAAAAGTTTGTTTGGGGTGAGAAATGTTAAATTGCATTCAAAACCTTGAAGGAATAGTTAACTTCAGCACCTATTCTTGCAGTACCGGATCCTAATGGAGATTTTATGGTGGTAATTGATGCATTTGGTGAAGGTCTAGGAGGAATTTTTTTACAAAATGGTCATGTCATAGCTTACGAAAGTAGAAAAATAAAGTTACATGAGTTGAATTATGCTCCACATGATTTAGAACTTGCTGCCATTGTTCATGCACTACAAGTTTGGAGGCATTACTTGCTTGGTAAACCTTTTGAATTAAAAATTGATCATCTTGGGTTGAAGTATATCTTCACTCACGAATCTTAATGCAAGAAAATGAAGGTGGTTAGAGTTTTTGTCTTAATATGATTTTTACATTAGTTATATAAAGGGTAAAGAAAATAGAGTGGTGATGCTCTAAGTCGTAAGAATAACATTTATGCTCTTATAACATTGAGAACTCAATTTAAGGATGAAGTAAAAAGTGTTATGGAATTTGATTCTTATTTTAGTAAAATAAAGACAACGATTGCTACAGATCCTAGTGATCCGAGGTATAAAGGTTTTCACTTCAATAATGAAGGAATATTACAATTTAAAAACAAAGTATTTGTACCTTCACTAAATGATTTGAGAAAGAAATTGTTAGCAGAATTTCACAATTCAGCTTTTTTGGACACCCCTGGTATTACAAAAATGCTTTTCGATATAAAAAAACAATATTTCTAGAAGGGAATGAAAAAGGATGTAATAGACTTTGTGACACATTACCTTGAATGTCAACGTGTTATAACAGAACATATGTACCTAGTTGGTTTATTGTATCCTCATAGCATACCATAGTACAAATGGCAAGTGATAAGCATGGACTTTGTACAAGGGTTGCCTATGTCAAGAAATAATCATTATGTTATTTTAGTAGATGTGGATAAACTAAATAAGGTAGCACCTTTTATTGCTTCTAATATGAAGGATGATTCTCTTGTGTTAGCTAAAAGATTCGTTACATGGAGTAGCTGAATTAATAATTTTGGATAGAGATCCTAGAATGACGTCAATATTTTGGAAAATGCTTAATGTAGCTCTAGGAACTAAGCTGGATTTCACTTCTACATATCATCCAAAAATGGATGGACAGACTGAAAGAGTTAATCAAGTTTTAGAGGATATGTTACAAATCTATTGTATGGATCAACAGTATAAGTGGGAAGAGTAACTTCCACTAGTTGAGTTTGCATATAATAATACATATCATGCCTCTCTTAAGATGACACCTTTCGAAGCATTATACGTAAGAAAATACAGAACCCCTGTTATTTGGGAAAGCATGGAGGATAGAGAGGTAATTGGACTGAAATTCTTACCGAAATGGAACAACAAGTTACATTGATTCGTGAACACTTGAAAGAAGCAGCAGATAGACAAAAGATTTATGTTGATTTAAAGCAGGTAGACATGAAATTTAAACTTGGTAAGAAATTCTTTCTTCGGGTCAAACCGAAAAAGAGCTCTATAACTTTTGGCAAGGCTTCCAAGTTATCACCACGATATGTGGGACCTTTTAAGATAGTCAAAGTAATAAACTCGTAGCTTCTTGTTTAGCATTACCTCCCCCGTAGCAGCTTCTTGTTTAGCATTACCTCCCCCGTAGCTTACTATTTAACATTACCTCCTACTTTGTCACGAATGCATGATTTTTTCCATATTTATTTTCTTAAGAAATACATTTCAGATTTTTCACGTGTAAAATTGGAATTCCTTGTAGGTCCAAGACCCATGAATAATCGTGGTTAAACCCATATGAGTGCTTGAAACTCTCCAGTTGCATTTGAGAAATTGTGAGATAAGTCAATGCAAGGTTCAATGGGACCAGTTTAATGAAGAAAGTGTAACCTGGGAAAACTGGATGATATGAAAACTACTTTTCCATATCTATTTGAACAAAATTGATTATGTTGACTGGTAATTTTTTTTTTTGATTTTATCTTTATATGTCAATAAGTCTGTCGGTTATGGATAAACAAATATTGTTTTGAATAAACAACTATGTGAATGCTGATTTTGAAACTTAAAATTTAGATATTTTTGCAAACATATGTTAAGAAAGTGAATAAAAATGATTATCCTGAATGCAATGATTAAAATGAGATAATCATCGGGATGATGATTCTTTTTAGGAGGGAAGTATGTAACACCTTTTCAAACTATTATATTCCTCTTTTGCATTGCAAGTGTTGACATGTGATTTTAGGGACAAATGTATGTTTCGTAGATTTTGAAAAATCATGCTTGTCGTGAACAAATCATTGCTGCTCTTTGATTGTAGGGTTGATATGTTGTGCTAGCAATAATCTATTTCACTTCTTATGAGTAAGTTGTAATCTAGTCAGAATTGATGCAAACTTATCCTTTGCAATTTGACTCATCCTTGGATCAATTCCATTGATCCAAGGTATGTTTTAAATATTCTTATCTATACTGAATGAAAAATTGGCATTCATTGATTAAGAGACTTAAAGGACTGAACTTGTGTTTGTTGCAAATTCTTTACTATCTCAAAAGACTGTGCCTACATTTTGTTTTGTGTTGTGCTCGACTCTTCTTGATTGACCCTTGCAAGGCGCATAATGGTGTTAGGGGAAACCTACTTCAGAATTATGGAGAAAGAGAGAAAAGTGTGCCCTATATCTATAAGGTCTATCCTAAAGAGATTCGGGACTCGGAGTAATGTACCTAACTCTTTCTATGCCACTCTAAATGGGATGAAAACCTAACCTAAGTTGCTAATACTAAGTTACCATGAGGATAAATAGCCTAAGGGATTCTAAGTTATTTCTAAGATATTGTATTTGGTTAATCTGAAGATATAACCTAAGAAAATTATATCTATCTTAAACTAATGGGATATGAAAGGGAACCTATGGGTCATTGGCAAGTGGGAACTAAGCGGCGGTTCCTAGGCTATTAATGAGATGTGATTTTTGTATTTAAAAAAGGTAGATTGCTACAGGACTTGGTAATTACATGGAAATTTGGGGGAACCTACGTGGAAGCATCACTAAGTTTGGAAATGCAAGTGGAAGTTAAACTTAGTCTCGCCAACTTTTGATGGTGGTGGCAAGGAGAGATAGGTGGGAATATGTAAATTAATGACATTAATTCGCCTCGGTTTTGGCAAGTAAGTTGTCTTGGAAGGCATCTTTGGAAGATTTTTTGGGGGCTATTTTGCTTTGCATGCTTCACAATGTTTACTCTACATGGAGCTAGCTGGTTTTTCAAACCAGTAGTTTGATCTACACTTAGTGGCCATTTTTGAATTCTACGATCTATTTTTGGTTTGAGGAATGTATAAGGAATTTTTGAAAAATATTATGGTTGTTTGATCTTGCTTGGAGAAGAAGGGGTGTTGGAAACTCGGTGAAGTCTTCTTCAAATTGATAGAGGCATTATCGAGGCATGAGAGGCTCTACCCATTAAGATTTCTTGCTTTCTTCTAAATGATTCATTAAAACAATTTTGCTCACTGGAAATGTATTTTTGCATGATGTGTCTAGTTATTTACTTGCATGTATTCATGAAATCTATGTGGGTTTTGGAATAAAAATTCTTGGTTGTTAATGGTAGTTCTTGGGAAATTTCAATTAACTAGTTGGTAGAGGTTTGCATGATAATTTATATTGAAACTCTGTAACTTGTACTTGAAGCTCTACTAAACTCTATAGCTTGCATTCGAAGCTTTGTTTCTAGCATTTGAGACTAATGTGGAATGAATTGGCTAGCTACTTGTTAGGTTATGAATCTCTGTTTAGTCTTGTATTGAAGCTTCAAGATTTGTTATGAGTTATATTGGGACCTTGTTTGTTTTAGACTGGATAGGAACTATGGGTAGTTCTGAACCATTGGTTGAATCTTTGTATTCAACAACTATACTAGTATGTAGTTCTTATGAATACTGAACTTTCTATTTAGTTGTTGTGTTGTGTCCTTGTACTTGAGCTCTGAAATGGAGTTTTATTCTTCCTTAGGGAATAGGGATTTCTTGAACCAATAATAGAGTGTTGGTGTTTATCGTTGAGCTTGTATTAGGGTCATGAGTTTCATTATAGACTCGTATTTTAGCTTATGTTGTTTGAACTTATGCCTCGAAGCTCGTATTTGACTCGATTGCCAACGAGCCAACATGGCTTAGCTCTTGAGTCCAAAGCAATACCGATGAGAAAAAATGATTATAAAAGTAGATATGAATCCAACAGATTAAACACATACAGATCTAACGTAAGGAAGATCTAATGCATAACACAACTATTGAGCACAAAGTCTTAATATTTGTATTACTGTTTTCTTCTGTTACAAGAAAGCTCAAAGTCTTTCTCTCCTCACTTCTATTTTCATCTAAAAAATGTTCACCCCGAATACAACAAGTATTCCAGTATTTATAGAAGAGAGGAGAAGGAAAGAAGGCAAAAAGGAGCCAACCACCTATTTACAAAGATATTTACAAAATATCTAAAAGTCATGTTGACTTTTGACAACTTGATGGATGACATCATCCCATGATGCAACATGGATGATGTCATCATTTGTGCCAACACACTTTAGACATTTCAACAAGAAAGTCGGAGAATAGAGAGAAGAAGAAGAAGAAGAAGAAGAAGAAGAAGAAGAAGCTACTACTGTCATCATCATCCGCGCGCCGAAAGGGGGTTGCTCGCTCTCGATGCCGCTCAGAGATGATATGTGGAACTGAGCGCGGTATTCCAAAAACTTGTTAATCATGGGCCCAAATTGATCCTGTGATGGATCCTTGTGCCGTTCGCTGATTGCTTCGCAAGTCTCCCGCTCGCTTATGAGCTTTTTTGGGAGTTTAGAATAATCTTTCTCCGCCTCGATGAGGAACCCCGATGAAGTCCCTACAGCAGCAAGGTTGTTGATAGATTCAAGTGTCAAATGTGACCTCCGCCCTGCTCTCTTGAGAAGCGATCTCCTCAAGATCCGGATAGTTTCATCACCGATCTCATGGTAAAGGAAGGAGTGAGCAGCCCCGAGACATGTTAAGAACAATTCGCTCCATTTGATGCATCGCATCCAGGCCTCTTCCTTCACCTTGTCTATCTTTTCCGTAACAAATTCCAGCTGATCTATCCGATAGTCCAGAGTGGACATGGTTTTGTTGAGGGCCCTCGATGGCCGAAAACTCCGAACTTGACTGCAGATCTTCGATCAACAATCGAACATTTGTCAAAGGTCTCATGTTGGAGTCTAGCATGATCTAGCTCTTCCGATATGGGACCCGCTAATACTTGGAGTTCCTTGTTCACCTTTTTGATGTTTAGATATGAATTGACATACTCGCGATCACTCTTTCACCTGTCCTTGAGGATCCGGCTCCTCCAAGCGTAAAACGGCCATACCCGCTCGCCGATCTTTGAATATTCATTGATTTTCTCCCGGCCGAGAAGCTCAAGTCTCGGCGGCAGCCGTGGGAGGTGCACTACCCATCTTCTCGTAAGGCTTGAAGCAGTATATTTGTTCTCGCTCCTTCAAGTAGCCTTTTCTTCTTTTATTCCTCAAGCTTTTTGCAGAGGGCATCGATCACGGAAAGAGCTTCCCCGGAGACTTTCGTAAGACGTCCCCATTGTGACTTGAGTCACAAGAAAATCTGTCTGAGACAGATCTTTTTCTCCTCGAGGGATCTGTGGTATGCTATTTCCATAACTCTCTCACCCGCAAAGACTTTGAGAGAAGCGTGTTACATGTGCTTTTGCTTCTTTGCCCCTTTGGCTGGAATCATCGAAAAGTCCATCTGAGCGATGGGAACTTTCTCTTTGCTGGCTCACTGGCCGAGAGATCCATGCTGGTCCCATAGAAGAAGGACCAGAGACAGAGGAGGAGGGAGCAACAGTAGAAGAGGGGAAAAACGTGGAGACACGCGGCGGTGGCATTGAAAGCATAGCCGAAGAAGTGTCCATGGGAGGAAGGGAAACCGCAGCTGCAGAAGACAAAGGAAGGGAAGGGAGCCCGGAAATGAGGGAAGAAATGGAAGAAGATAAATCAGCGAGGGAGGAGAAGATAGACGAAGAGGTGGGGGAAAGAGTAGAAGAAGGGACAGAGGACGCGACCAAAGGGGTGGTCGCGTGAGTCACTTGAGGAGGGGAAGGAAGAGAAGAAGAAGGGATAGAAGGGACTTCTGTGGTTGTAGCAATGCCGACATCCTGAGTGGATGGGCGTATGGGACTATCCCCTGCTGCTTCTTTCTCTGGCGAATCCAGAGTTATTACCTGTTCTGGCGCTGTGGAAAGAGGACTTTCAGGGGCTTCTTCCTGAATGGTGCTGGATTCACCTTCTACACCTTTGCCTTTTAGCCGCTTCTGACCTGGAGGCGCATTGCCCAATGGGGAGGTGTGAAATCTACCCCGAGGTAGATCAGCCTGCTCATGCGGCACCAAAGCTGCTCGCTCTCGCGCATAGTCTCTCGACCCTCTCCTCAATTGTTTGAGGAGCCTTGCTTTGCCAATGGCCGGAAGGGCCAATCATCCCCTTCCGTGTCATTATACACCTTGTCACTTCATCTTCCGTAGTTTGGAAGCCTTTGGGGACAATGGCCACTCCGTATTGGATAATTTCCGCCAATGCTAAGCGAGAATGATCCTTTCTTCTGAGTTCCACCTCGTGGATGACGTCAATGTAAATATCCTCAATTTGAGGGACATGGATCGGATCAAGCTTAGCCCTCGGGCAGCAGCTCCTGGGTCAAAGGTAGGCCTGGCTGGGAAGTCATGTTTCAAATTGAGCAACTCCAGCTCTGCGAACATTTCCTTCACCTTGTGATGGGAGGAGCATGTGTATCGGCCCACTGTGAGGGGGAAAGGAGTTCCGCCCTTCTTTCTTTTGAGGCATTTCTCATGGTATGTGACCAGCTGCCTTGATAACTCTAGTAGAATCAGCTTAGGTCCAAAGATACCTCGGTAGCCCGGTTGGCTCGCCCAAGAAGTCGACCGCCCTCGATAGGTAAATGTGGGAAACCGGGTGAACAGGCCCCCACTTCTCCACGGTTGACACAATGTTTTTGGTCGTCATGCGACCATGAGTTAGATTTGGCCTCAACAGAAAATGATGTGATAGAAGAAAGCATCATTAATTTTGGCGAATTGAGGGATGCTGTTCTCCAGCCTCAGTTCTGGATAATATTCATATATTTTGACCTGAGGCCAAATTCCACTTCGGTTTAGCCCTCGGATAATCCCTCTCCGACGCCGCACAGACTACGAGGAGTTCATATGGAACACTCCCTGCCAGGCGAATTGTCAGAGCCGCCGAGATGGTGCCGCTTATTATTTCTCCCCAAAGAAAAGCGCCGCTCGTGCACATTCTTATTCATTGTTTCCAAGTACTCAAAGATCCATTTATGGAAGTAGTGGGCGCGTAAAGCCCAAGACTCGCTCAGAAAGTAATAGTATCACCGAGCTCTTCGAGAAATCACCGCGGTGGATGATTTGGGGCCACCGGTTACCACCTTCTTGTTTTTCAAGTAGACTTCGCTCATTAGTTGCATGCATTGGTCTTCATTGTCTTCCTGTGCCTGATGCACTCTTCTTTTGGCCGACGGCCACAAAGTGCCGGTGGTGAGGGATGCCGAGCATTATCTCAAAATGATGGGCAAAGTGAGGTTTATGACTACCTCGCTCTTGCTATTTTCGACACATCTTGTGTCCTTGTTGTAAGATTGTGCAATCACCATCATGAATTCATTGTTGACGGTGACCGATGGGGATTCCTCCGCGAAAGTGCAGTGGCACCGCCTATTAATTTGTCCATCCACGGACTTCTTCAGAACCTTCTCGAGTTCTAACCTGCATTCTTCCATGTCAATGTGACCCAACTCGAGTCTCTCGACATCCATACCGCATTCACCTCGTGATTCGGCATCCCGACCCTTTGATATTTGTACTTCATCTCTTCCTCTCGTAAGCTTAGCCTTTCCTCTTGGTTTGGTGGGGGTCTCTTGCTGGATGTAGACATATGTTCTTTTGAACTCAGTTGCTGATCTGCATGAAGAAGAAGCGAGACCCAATCCAAAAAGGTTGAATTAGCCATTTGATCTTCCATTGGAATGTCAGCAGAAGAAAGAGTTAGAGATTTTAAGGCTCAGGGCGCAGGGCGCATGAAAATTGCAACTTGCAGCCAAATAAATAAGGCGCATGGCGCATGGATGTTGCAGATTGCATTTTATAAAAGGCGCATGAACAGAAGAATTTTCATGGTTGATGCGCCAAAGGCGCATGGGCCTTGCATGTTACATTAGGATTGGGTGCGTCTTTGGCGCATGGGAAAAGCGTGTAACATGAACTTTTCGTGCGCCAAAGGGATATGGCGCGGCGCACGAAGAGTTTACACAACATAATGTTATTGCAATCGGGGATGCGCCTGCGCCTTTATAGCTTCATACTTGCGCAGATAAAGCTTGTGTTGCATGGAAGCTGGGTGCGCCATGGGCGCATGGAAACGTGATGCAGCACAAAAGGATGGCGCGCCAAAGGGGCGCGAGATTTGACACTTGTAGCATGTGAAAGAGACGCGCCAAAGGGCGCAGAGGTTAATGATGCAGCAAGCAGAAAGGGTGCGCCATTGGCGCGGGTTTTGCTCACGTTACAAGGCGGTCAGATGCGCCAAAGGGACGCAACTGTTCTTAGTGTTGCAGGGGTGACAGATGCGCCAAGGAGGAAAACAGAAAACTAAACTCTTAAAGGGGGTTTTTTATGGTTCAAATTCCTTCTACTCCTCTCGCTCCTATTTCAAAGGTTCAAATGGGTAAATAAAACGATCTAGATTAGAGGGCCACAACCACTGCTTTCAAGAAAACGTCCTTCTCCAGCAGATCTGGAAAGAGGAAGGATAGCATGGGGGCAGAGAAGCAAACGGAGGAGGCTAGGCCAACACATTTATATTTCAAAACCAACTAGCAAGCTAAAACCTGTACTCAAGAACACACCAAGAAACAAAAACACAAAACGGACAAGAGAGAAGAACCTCTTACCGGATAAATAGTAAGAGATGCGTGACGGGTCCACAAGGCTCGAAAACGACGAGAGGCAATGACAAAGCGTAAAAATCACGTGTTTGGTGAAAAGTGAAAATGACACTTTGGGCGCGCACGCACATATATATAGAAAAACTGGTCATCAATGCGCCACCTACTTTTTAAAAGGCGCATGAAAGTTGCTGTCGACAGGAGAAAGCGTGCCCTTTGGCGCACGAAAGTATTTGACAACAGGAGACAAAGCGCGCCTTTGGCGCACCAAAAGCATTGTCGACATGAAGTTATGTGCGCCCTTTGGCGCACCAAAACGTTTTGTTGCACAAAGATTATGCGCGCCCTTTGGCGCACCAAAGAGTGGCGCAACAAAAGTTGTACCAACACAAGCGCATGCGCCTTGGCGCACGCAGGGAAGGTTCAACATTCTTTGGCGCATGAAAAGTTGTGTTGACATTGAAAACCATGCGCCAAAGGCTTTTAAGGGGGCGCATCAAAAGTTAGTGTTGCAAAGCAATTTCATGCGCCCAGCCCAAAAAGGCTTGAAAAGACTAAGTTCGAAAACTAGATTTCCCGGGAAGGGATTTTACAACATTTCGAACACAAGGGATCCCTAACGAGGGATCGGAACAAAATTTTCGGTATGGTTATCGGTAAAATTGCCCTTGTCAATTTTACGGGATAACAGCTGGCTCTTTCTGGGGACTATCCCTGAGCGAACTCGGGGGTAGAGAATCCCAGATCACTTGTGCCTATCCATTGGGTAACAGAGTCAAAAACAAGGGCGACCGGAGGGGGAACGAAAGAAAACACACAACAAACCAAAAGCAAACACACGACGGAAACAAACACACAACAAAAAGCAAACTGTACAAAGAAGAGAGCAAGCTCTACTTCCTGAAGATCTTCAGATGCTGCCCGCTATAAGGAAGCGGGAGTTCGGTTCCATCCAGATATGAGAGATAGAAACTATTCTCTCCGTTGAGCTGCTTGATCTTGAAGGGCCCTCTCCACAGGGAATCAAACTTTCCATGCATGCCCTTTGGTTCTCTTTCGCTTGTCCCATAAAAGGACGAGATCTCCCACTTGAAAATCCCTTTGCTTGGCTTTCTTATCAAAAAGCCTCTTAACTTGATTCTGATGTTCAGTGATCCTATCGACCACCTTCACTCTCTTTTCTTCAAGTTCTGCCAGATACATGATTCTCTTTTCAAGAGAACTTTGGAAAGTTTCATCTTCAATGGCTCGTGCAAGCAGCAGCAGAGAGCAGAAGTTCCGCAGAAATGGGAAGCTTGGCATCAATGCCATATAACACTTGAAAAGGTGACATGCCGAGAGATCTCTTGGGAGTAATACGATCCGCCCACAAAGCGTCGTATACAAAGACTTGTGCCACATCCGCTGATTTGATTCCACGGGGCTGTGATGATGGTCACCAAGTTCTTGTTGCTGGATTCCGCCTTGACCATTTCCCTGAGGGTAATAATCGGATGCGTGAGCCAAGGTTATCCCATATTCATAGCAAAAACTAATAACTTCTCGTGAGGAGAAGTTAGAAGCATTATCAGCAACGATTTTGTTTGGAACGCCGAACCTGACAATGATATTTTCTTTAATGAAATTGCAAACCACCTCAGAAGTGGCATGCTTGACAGGTATGGCTTCCACCCACTTGGTGAAGTAATCCATTGCTGTAAGGACATAGCTATGTCCAGCACTCGATTGAGGATTGAGTGCGCCAATAAAATCAATTCCCCATTGTCTGAATGGTTCATTGATAATGATCGGCCTTAGGGGAAGGGCAGCCAGCTTGGGCTTGCCAACAAATTGTTGGCAGGGTTCACATTTCGCCACCCAGGTGGCTGTATCTTGAAAGAGCGTCGGCCAATAATACCTGGCTCGAATGATCTTGTGTGCAGTTACGGATGAAGAGAAATGCCCTCCACAAGCTGAATTGTGAAAACTTTCCAGTAGTTTTACTTGCTGGGGCTTGTCGACACATCGCAGGAAGATGCCATCTATCCCGCGCTTATATAAGCCGTCATCCCAGATGACATATTTAGCCACCCTGAGCTTTATAGTGCGCTTCTCCTTTGCAGTTAGGTGCATCGGGCATTCGCCGTAGGTAAGGAAGAAAGCGATGTCGGAGTACCACTCATCACTAGTTGCAACAAATAGAACCAGAGGCAGAGAATCAGGCTCTTCCTGCCGGTCCCGTGTTTCATCGGTGTAGTCACCCCTTTCACCAGGGTTTTCTGAATCTTTGTTTTCAGCCATTAGCTGACACAGGCCCTTGCCCCTTACCAGCTTGGTTGGTTTAATATCCAGGTCATACTCCTGGACCTTTGCGATCCAATTTCCTCGCAAACTTCCTAACTCCTGCTGAGTTAGAATTGATTTCACCGCCGTGTCAGGGACCAGCACCACCGTATGCGAGTTTAGAATGTAATACCTGAAATTCTTCACTGCTTTGACAACGGCAAAGGCATGCTTTTCCAATTGAGTCATCTTTAGTTCGTGAGCTTGAGGGGAGAACTCATGAATGCAATCGGGAGATTCAATGTCCTCCGAAGTTCTTTTTGCATTAAGATTATGGACACAAGATGCTCGATGCATAACTATACATGATGAAGTCCTTGGAGAAATCTGGACATACCAGATCGGTGCATGAGCAAACGGAAGCTTTTATTTCTTCAAATGACCTTTTCCCCTCTTCACTCCATCTGAAAGTTGGTGACCCCTTCATCATGTTCAATATGTGACGGGTCTTTTCAGCAAAGTCAGGAACAAAACGCCTGAGAAAGTTCACCTTTCCAAAGAAAGAATGAACACCTGGCCTTGCTTTAGTAGCAGAGTAAGGCTTTGAATAGCCTTAACTCTTTCAGTATCTATCTTTGTTCCTTCTTTGCTGACCACATGGCCTAGCAACTTCCCTTCCGTGACTCCAAAAATAGACTTTTTTGGGTTTAGGGAAATCCCATGTTCTCGGCACCTGGCCAACACTTGCTCCAAATGATCACAATGATCATTTCGTTGTTTAGAGAACACGGTTAAGTCATCTAAATAAACCACAATGACTTTCCCCATCATACCTTTGAATGCAAAGTCCATGGCCCGCTGAAAAGTGGCACCAGCATTAGTTAGGCCGAAAGGCATCCTGCTGTAGGCAAATGTACCCCAGGGAGTAGTGAATGCTGTTTTGAATTGATCTTCAGGTGAAACCTCAATCTGATTGTAACTCAAAACCATCAAGCATGGACAAGATCTCCGATCCAGCATCGCTTGCGTAACTTGATCCATTATCTAAGAGGGTAGTTGTCTTTCAACAAGCTTGATTCAAATTTCAAAGTCTACGCAGATGCGTATTTCACCTTTTTTTCGCAGACCGGCACAATATTTGCTACCCAAGTACTGTGATGGATAGGGAAGATGATTCTCGCGTTCAAAGATCTTTCGAATTTCGGCCCGGATGGTACCCAAATCTTGGGATTATAGTGCTCTCGCTTTCGCGGAAGGCTTTGGCATCGTCTTTCAACGGAATATCGTGGTCGAACGCCCTTTGGCTTCAAGGACTTTAAATCGGCATAAGACCATGCCAATACATCCATATATTTTTTCAAAGAACTTGACAAATTTTCACTTTTCTTCTTCAAAGTGCAACATTTGCCAATGTTCACAAATCATGGATGTGCCTCGAACCTATATTGACCGGTTCGGTCTCTCGGGGATGAGTCAGGATCATCCCGCCTCTTCTTTCTTACAAAACGGTCATGCTCACAAACAAAGCGCTCCAGAGAAACCAGCCCTTTGGAATTTTATTTATTTTGAGCCGACATATGCCATCGTTACCTTTTGATTCGTGGTTTTGATTGCTTGATCGGTGATCACTCACGGCAAGTGGAAGTAGATCCTTCAAATGCAATTCTTTAAAATTTTTGCCTTTTCCGTAAAGGCAATGAGTTGATTATCATCATTGAACACCTGCCAATGCTGAGAATTATCTGGCACGCTCGGGTGGAAAACCACCTCAATGGTGTACTTGTTCAGTTTTCAAACCTGGATGTGGGAGCATGAGAGATGCTGAAACAGCCAATGAATCAGCCATGTCATTTTGGGCTCTTGGAATCGCCTCTATTGAAAAAGCATCAAATTCTTCGATGCTGTCCCATACCGCATTACGGTAATGTCTGAGCCTTTCATTCTTTACTTGGTAAATCCTTTTGACCTGATTTACAACTAGCTCAGCATCACCTTGTACTTTTAAATTTTTAATTCCTCTTTCTTTTGTGGCTTGCATACCGAGTAAGAGAGATTCATACTCAAAGCAAGAGATTGTTAGTGTTGAAAACTGCAATTTGAAAGAGAGAGGAATGACTTCTTCCTCAGGAGATATCAACACGACCCCAACGCCACATCCACTAGTTGCATAGCTCCCATCGAATTGCAATGTCCAGATCTTATTAAGATCTCCTTCCTGAACGAGAACAGCCCCTGTTTTATCCGTCTCAGTAGATAAGAAGTAATTCCCCATCCCTGATGATTCAAAAAGGATTTGAGCTTTGGGGTCTTCAGAGTTGGTAACCAAGTATTTCTTTTGTGATTCTGGCTCCAAAGTCTGCATTACGCCTTTGACTGGAATTCTAGCTTTGGACCAGTCCATATGAATTTCTCCACCAACTTCGCTGCAAAAACTTCTTCCCAGCAATATTCCATATGCTGCCGGAATGTCAGCAACGAGGACTGTCATTTTTACTCTTTTATCCGGGAAAGCCGCAAATGCAAATTGCGCGTCTTTGATTTGGCCAACCAACGGAACTTGCTTAGTTTCCAAAGAATAACATCTGCCGAAAGGCTTGGTAAGAGTGAGGCCCAAAGCATGGGTGACTTTTGCCGGCATGACATTATCAGAAGCCCCGGAATCAATTATGCAATTACTCAGCTTGTGTCCATTGATCAAGAGAGAGATAGAAAGGCTCTATCTTGCCTGACGCAGATGTTGAAGCAACATTTATATGGGATTCAGGGGGAGTGGAAAGGATTCCTTTTGGGGAAGCCTGATTAGGTATAACAGCTTGACTTTGGATATACTTAGTTAATCTTACAAGCTGTTCGGGGTTTGACTGAAGATACTCAGCTTCAGACATTTGGATCTTGGTCTTTTTTGCATGATCTATAATATCAAATGCGGCCAAGGGTTGCGTTGGTAAAGGAATGAGTCCTCACCTCGCGATGATGGAATAGGATTGGTGGTCTTAGTAGGAATGTGAGAGGACTGATTTGGAGGAGAGATAGGGGAAAAGATTTCTTTGTAAAAGATTTGCCAGGGAGTTGAGTAGGAAGAGGATTACCTCTTTTAGCAATGATCGGAGGCGCGTTTGACACGGCCTTCTCCTGCTGGACATGGGCAGCAACTTCCGCTTCTTTTCCTTGTGAACGAGTAAAAAAAAAGATATGATCGCCGCTTGCATACTCCCCTCGGGTACCTCTTCTTCATCGATTCTTCCTCATCAAATTCCATATACCCGATAGTAGAGTCGCAAACGGTTCACCGACATCTTGATCATCTTCGCCCGAGACGAAGGTTCTTCATAATATCGCTCTTCTTCTTCAATCTCGCGCAGAGCATGACCGAGGGGCCTCAAGTGCCAACCATGGAGCAGCCGTAGGTAAGCGTGGTCTTTGTGAAACATGTTAGGAACGAAATTCCTCCGCGGAATATCCCCAGATGAGGAATCGGGAGAGGCCTCGGGCCAATCGCTTCTTCAATGCAAGCAAATCGCTTCGCCATCTTTTGGAATGCCGGATCGATTTAAGTGGTGGGCGAAGGGCCCAAAGATTTAGGCTTGGCTGATTCCTTTTTTAATTCACCGGATATTATCAGATTATCCTCTATGCGAATGGCAGCGGCTGGGCTTGGGAGAACCAAGGTGGCAACTCGTTCCTGAAGGAGCAAGAAACTAACTTTCGAGCTCATAGCTTTATTTAAGAAACACTTTTGATTTTCCGGCGCTGGAAGCATGGCAACAGGGACACGGTTGATTAGTGCATTGAACCGGGTGACAAAATCGCGCATGGTCTCATTCGCCTCCTTCTTAGGTGAGTGATTCGTGATAATAATGCAAATGCATCCTCTGAAGGCTTGTACCTATCTTCAAAAGCATCCCGCAAGGTGGCCCAACTGGTGATAGATCCGGCCGGCAAATGTTGAAACCATTCACCAGCAGTCCTGTAGGGTTTTTAAAAGGTGAACCGACACATCTTCGTGGGTCACATCCAAAATACTGCATGACATGATGAATGCAGATATGTGGGAATCCGTGCTTTGATTTCCGCTCCCGTCGAATTTGGGAAAATTCTTTCGATTTCCGTGAGGGAGAGCGTGAACTGGATGTGGTAAAGCCAAAGGACCCATCGCGTTTCCCCATGGTACCGCCATCTGAAAAGCCGGAAAGAGAACACGAGCTGGAAGTGTAGTTCCGCTGAGTAGCAAGGCACTACAAAGGGATGTGGATGCCCCCTGCAAAAGACTTTTTCTTCGTGAAGGTGAGACACTCCTGGATGACCGGCTAGCCGAGCTTAGTGCTGAAAAACGCGCCGGTGTTACGCTGAAATTGTGCCTTTGAAGCAGATCGAAAGTAGGATCAGCTTCTCCACGGGCTCTCCTGCTGCGCGTAAAAGGTTCACTCGCCAGTGTTCCTTCCAGATCTGCAATGTTATGGCGCAGATTTAAACTTTCTTTTTGGTTGTACTTGCTGATTTTCTGGTTTTTCTGACAAAAACCAGCAGCAAATACTTTTCTAAATATTTAAAACTATCCTCTTCAGAAAACCGATTGTGGTTAAATGACAAATTACAACGAGGATAAGATGGCAGGGAAGATTAGTAAGCTGATTTTCTGATCTGATTTTAACTTTTTTCAGAGGGTTTCAAACTTTTTTGCAAACAGTCAAAAACTCAGATCTATGGCAAAATACTGATTTTTTCAAAAACTCAGCGAACTAAAGATCTTTAACTGGACCAGATCTATGACTCTCAGAAGAAAATTTTTCAATTTGAGCACTTTTGCAAATTTTTGGATTTTTAACAAAAAGTTCGAAAAAAACAGCAAAGAATCTGATTTTTTGATTTTTTCTGATTTTTTATCTTACTACCATCATAGATCTGACAGATCTATTCGATCCCCAGCGGAGTCGCCAAAAACTGTTGGTCCGAAAATCTGTCACCTGGACAGATCTATGGATAGACGAGCCAACAGTGTGCAGGGCTTAGCCCCTCTTTGAGTCAAAGAAAGTTAAACCGGTTTATTGCTATTCTACCAGCAGGAATCTATGCAAGTCTCACAGATTTTGCCTTCAGGGGTTTGGGATCTCATCCCAGTAGAGTGTTTCAGGCTGCGAAAAGAAAGGAATGAAAGAGGGAAAAGAGAAAGAACAGATCCGAAGGAAGAAAAGAAATGAATTCCAAAGGTAAAGGTCAAGATTTATGTTTTTGGGTTGGTAGTAAAAGAGCCAAACCTACTTGCATAAATAAACAAAGCAATACCGATGAGCAAATGACAGTAAAAGTAGATATGAATCCAACAGATTAAACACATACGATCTAACGTAAGGAAGATCTAATGCATAACACAGCCTATTGAGCACAAAGTCTTAATATTTGTATTATTGTTTTTTTCATACAAGAAAGCTCAAAGTCTTTCTCTCCTCACTTCTATTTTCATCTAAAAAATGTTCACCCCGAATACAACAAGTATTCCAGTATTTATAGAAGAGAGGAGAAGGAAAGAAGGCAAAAAGGAGCCAACCACCTATTTACAAAGATATTTACAAAATATCTAAAAGTCATGTTGACTTTTGACAACTTGATGGATGACATCATCCCATGATGCAACATGGATGATGTCATCATTTGTGCCAACACACTTTAGACATTTCAACAAGAAAGTCAGAGAATAGAGAGAAGAAGAAGAAGAAGAAGAAGAAGAAGAAGAAGCTACTACTCATCATCGTCATCCCCGCGCGAAAGGGGGTTGCTCGCTTCGATGTCGCTCAGAGATGATATGTGGAACTCGAGAGCGCGGTATTCCAAAAACTTGTTAATCATGGGCCCAAATTGATCCCGTGATGGATCCTCAGTGTTGCTTCGCCGATTGCTTCGCAAGTCTCCCGCCGCTTATGAGCTTTTCTCGGGAGTTTAGAATAATCTTTCTCCGCCTCGATGAGGAACCCGATGAAGTCCCTACAGCCAAAGCAGAGGTTGTTGATAGATTCAAGTGTCAAATGTGACCTCCGCCCCTCTCCTCGAGAAGCGATCTCCTCAAGATCCGGATAGTTTCATCACCGATCTCATGGTAAAGGAAGGAGTGAGCAGCCCCGAGACATGTTAAGAACAATTCGCTCCATTTGATGCATCGCATCCAGGCCTCTTCCTTCACCTTGTCTATCTTTTCCGTAACAAATTCCAGCTGATCTATCCGATAGTCCAGAGTGGACATGGTTTTGTTGAGGGCCCTCGATGGCCGAAAACTCCGAACTTGACAGATCTTCGATCAAACAATGAACATTTGTCAAAGGTCTCATGTTGGAGTCTAGCATGATCTAGCTCTTTCCGATATGGGACCCGCTAATACTTGGAGTTCCTTGTTCACCTTTTTGATGTTTAGATATGAATTGACATACTCGCGATCACTCTTTCACTGTCCTGAGGATCCGGCTCCTCCAAGCAGAAACGGCCATACCCTGCTCGCCGATCTTTGAATATTCATTGATTTTCTCCTGGCTGAGAAGCTCAGAAGTCTCGGCGGCAGTCGTGGGAGGTGCACTACCCATCTTCTGTAAGGCTTGAAGCAGATATTTGTTCTCGCTCTCCTTCAATAGCCTTTTTTTCTTCTTTTATTTCTCAAGCTTTTTGCAGAGGGCATCGATCGCGGAAAGAGCTTCCCCGGAGACTTTCGTAAGACGTCCCTATCATTGTGACTTGAGTCACAAGAAAATCTGGCTCGGAGACAGATCTTTTTCTCCTTGAGGGGATCAGGTATGCTATTTCCATAACTCTCTCACCCGCAAAGACTTTGAGAGAAGCGTGTTACAAAGCTTTTGCTTCTTTGCCCCTTTGGTGGAATCATCGAAAAGTCCATCTGAGCGATGGGAACTTTCCTCTTTGTTGGCCTCACCGCCGAGAGATCCAGCTGGTCCCATAGAAGAAGGACCAGAGAGAGAGGAGGAGGGAGCAACAAGAGAAGAGGGGAAAACGTGGAGACACGCGGCGGTGGCATTGAAAGCATAGCCGAAGAAGTGTCCACGGGAGGAAGGGAAACCGCAGCTGCAGAAGACAAAGGAAGGGAAGGGAGCCCGGAAATGAGGGAAGAAATGGAAGAAGATAAATCAGCGAGGGAGGAGAAGATAGACGAAGAGGTGGGGGAAAGAGTAGAAGAAGGGGCGGAGGACACGACCAAAGGGATGGTCGCTTGAGTCACTTGAGGAGGGGAAGGAAGAGAAGAAGAAGGGATAGAAGGGACTTCTGTGGTTGTAGCAATGCCGACATCCTGAGTGGATGGGCGTATGGGACTATCCTCTGCTGCTTCTTTCTCTGGCGAATCCAGAGTTATTACCTGTTCTGGCGCTGTGGAAGGAGGACTTTCAGGGGCTTCTTCCTGAATGGTGCTGGATTCACCTTCTGCACCTTTGCCTTTTAGCTGCTTCTTGGACCTTGGAGGTGCATTGCCCAATGGGGAGGTGGTGAAATCTACCCCGAGGTAGATCAGCCCATTCATGCGGCACCACTGCTCGTTCTCGCGCATAGTCTCTCGACCTCTCCTCAATTGTTTGAGGAGCCTTGCTTGCTTCACAATGGCGGGAAGGGCCAATCATCCCCTTCCGTGTCATTATACACCTTGTCTACTTCATCTTCCGTAGTTTGGAAGCCTTTGGGGACAATGGCCACTCCGTATTGGATAATTTCCGCCAATGCTAAGCGAGAATGATCCTTTCTTCTGAGTTCCACCTCGTGGATGACGCCAATGTAAATATCCTCAATTTGAGGGACATGGATCGGATCAAGCTTAGCCCTGGCAGCAGCTCCTGGGTCAAAGGTAGGCCCGGGCCGGGAAGTCATGTTTCAAATTGAGCAACTCCACTCTCGCGAACATTTCCTTCGCCTTGTGATGGGAGGAGCATGTGTATCGGCCCACTGTGAGGGGGAAAGGAGTTCCGCCCTTCTTTCTTTTGAGGCATTTCTCATGGTATGTGACCACCGCCTTGATAACTCTAGTAGAATCAGCCTTAGGTCCAAAGATACCCGGTAGTAGCCCGGTTGGCTCGCCCAAGAAGTTGACCGCCTCGATAGGTAAATGTGGGAAACCTGGGTGAACAGGCCCCCACTTCTCCACGGTTGACACAATGTTTTTGGTCGTGCGACCATGAGTTAGATTTGGCCTTAACAGCAAATGATGTGATAGAAGAAAGCATCATTAATTTTGGCGAATTGAGGGATGCTATTCTCCACCTCGTTCGGATAATATTCATATATTTTGACCGAGGCCAAATTCCACTTCGGTTTAGCCCTCGGATAATCCCTCTCCGACGCCGCACAGACTACGTAGGAGTTCATATGGAACACTCCCCATCAGGCGAATTATTGTCAGAAGCCGCCGAGAGATGGTGCTGCTTATTATTTCTCCCCAAAGAAAAGCGCCGCTGTGCACATTCTTATTCATTGTTTCCAAGTACCTCAAAGATCCATTTATGGAAGTAGTGGGCGCCGAAAGCCCAAGACTCGCTCAGAAAGTAATAGATCACCGAGCTCTTCCGAGAAATCACCGCGGTGGATGATTTGGGGCCACCGGTTACCACCTTCTTGTTTTTCAAGTAGACTTCTGCTCATTAGTTGCATGCATTGGTCTTCATTGTCTTCCTGTGCCTTGATGCACTCTTTTCTTGGCCGACGGCCACAAAGTGCCGGGTGGTGAGGGATGCCGAGCATTATCTCAAAATGACGGGCAAGTGAGGTTTATGACTACCTCGCCTTGCTGTTTTCGACACATCTTGTGTCCTTTGTTGTAAGATTGTGCAATCACCATCATGAATTCATTGTTGACGGCATCGACGGGATTCCTCCGGGAAAGTGCAGGCACCGCCTATTAATTGTCCATCCACGGACTTCAGAACCTTCTCGAGTTCTAACCTGCAATTCTTCCATGTCAATGTGACCCAACTCTGAGTCCCTGACATCCATACTGCATTCAGCCTGTGATTCGGGCATCCTGACCCTTTGATATTTGTACTTCATCTCTTCCTCTGTAAGCTTAGCCTTTCCTCTTGGTTTGGTGGGTCTCTTGCTGGATGTAGACATATGTTCTTTTGAACTCAGTTGCTGATCTGCATGAAGAAGAAGCGAGACCCAATCCAAAAAGGTTGAATTAGCCATTTGATCTTCCATTAGAATGTCAGCAGAAGAAAGAGTTAGAGATTTTAAGGCTCAGGGCGCAGGGCGCATGAAAATTGCAACTTGCAGGCCAAATAAATAAGGCGCATGGCGCATGGATGTTGCAGATTGCATTTTATAAAAGGCGCATGAGAACAGTGTGTTGCATGGAAACAGGATGCGCCAAAGGCGCATGGGCCTTGCATGTTACATTAGGATTGGGTGCGCCCTTTGGTGCATGGGAAAAGCGTGTAACATGGACTTTTCGTGCGCCGAAGGAAATATGGCGCGGCGCACGAAGAGTTTACACAACATAATGTTATTGCAATCGGGGATGCGCCTGCGCCTTTATAGCTTCATACTTGCGCAGATAAAGCTTGTGTTGCATGGAAGCTGGGTGCGCCATGGGCGCATGGAAACGTGATGCAGCACAAAAGGATGGCGCGCCAAAGGGGCGAGATTTGACACTTGTAGCATGTGAAAGAGACGCGCCAAAGGGCGCAGAGGTTAATGATGCAAAAAGAAGGGGGTGCGCCATCGCGCGGGTTTTGCTCACGTTACAAGGCGGTCGATGCGCCAAAGGGACGCAAATGTTCATGATGTCAGCAGGGTGATGAGATGCGCCAAGGAGGAAAACAGAGAACTAAACTTTCAAAGGGGGTTTTTTTATGGTTCAAATTCTCTTCTACTCCTCTCGCTCCTATTTCGAAAGGTTCTGGGTGTAAATAAAATGATCTAGATTAGAGGCCACAACCACTATCTCAAGAAAACGTCCTTCTCCAAAGCAGATCCGGAAAGAGGAAGGATAGCATGGGGGGCAGATAAAGCAAACGAAGGAGGCTAGGCCAACACATTTCTATTTAAAAACCAACTAGCAAGCTAGAAACCTGTACCAAGAACACACCAAGAAACAAAAACAAAACGACAAGAGAGAAGAACCCCTTACCGGATAAATAGTAAGAGACGCGCGACGGGTCCACAAGGCTCTAAAAACGACGAGCAGGGGCTGACAGCGTAAAAATCACGTGTTCGGTGAAAAGTGAAAATGACACTTTGGGGGCGCGCAAACATATATATAGAAAAACTGGTCATCAATGCGCCACCTACTTTTAAAAAGCGCATGAAAAGTTCATTGCCGACAGAGAAAGCGTGCGCCCTTTGGCGCACGAAAGTATTTGACAACAGGAGACAAAGCGTGCCTTTGGCGCACCAAAAGCATTGTCGACATGAAGTTATGTGCGCCCTTTGGCGCACCAAAACTTTTTGTTGCACAAAGATTTATGCGCGCGCCTTTCGCGCACCAAAGAGTGGCGCAACAAAAGTTGTACCAACACAAGCGCATGCGCCTTGGCGCACGCAGGGAAGGTTCAACATTCTTTGGCGCATGAAAAGTTGTGTTGACATTGAAAACCATGCGCCAAAGGCTTTTAAGGGGGCGCATCAAAAGTTAGTGTTGCAAAGCAATTTCATGCGCCCAGCCAAAAAAGGCTAAAAAAGACTAAGTTCGAAAACTAGATTTAGTGGGAAGGGATTTTACAACATTTCGAACGCTTTTAATGGAACTCAAGAATCTTGTGGTGATTTTGTTTAGTCATGTTGGAAGAATTTGGGACAGTACTTGTCTTTGACGAATTGTTTAGTTCCTTACTCTCTTCTGACCTTTCATCCGATTCATGGGTTTCATTTGAATGTTGAATTTAAACCTTGTATACTAGTGTAGTATGATGGGATACATTATCCCTATTCTGAATGCTTGGAAATTCAGTCCTTGGGTCTGTGATTTTTATTGACCCTTGTATATCTTGCACTATTGCATATTTCTCTTCCTTGTTGGGCTCTTTGAATGAATATTCAAGTTTTAGTTATAGAATTGAATAGGATCTCTTGGGGACAATATGTTGTTTAGAGATAGTACTATGAATTTCATTTTGAGAATTGAATCTGAACTTGAGCTTGGTGAATGGAAATAGGTAATCATTTTGTAAGTTTGTAATGGAAATTGGTAGTGTGCATGCTTGACTGTGCATTCGGTTTTGAGTTCTCTTTTGGGAACTAACTAAAAGAACTTCTAAGTATAAATTAGATGATGGATTTCATTTCATAGTATAAATGAAATGAAATATGGATTGGGTCCTTTTCCTATTTGAGATCCTTTTTCTGTTGACTGTATAAGTTCATTTACTAAACTTCTCTTTAGTTAATTCTCTTCTGAGATGGGAACTTCTTATGGATTGGTTAGGAGATTATTTTTACATGAGTATAACTTGGATTTTGGAAAGTTGGTTTCAGATCTTTGATTTATAATCTACTAACATACAGAAGTTAGTAAGATTTTCTGTAGACTATTCTTTTAATTTGTTGGGTTGAATTGGGACTCTTGTTTAGATGTTGCCTCTTTATTTATGAGCTCCTTATATTGATAACTTGGACTGAGGTAGTGATGTGTGTTCTAAACCTGATTCCTTCCTTCAGAGGAATTGTGTCTGAGAAATAGATATGTATTGAATTCTCTTCTTGGGTTTATATGGAAAGATGAAGCATACTAATATGAGCTATGTTGTAACTAACTTCTTTTTCTGCTTGGTAAGGATAAATGTGTATTTCTATTCTTATGGGTTTATGAAATAATTTAATGACAAGACTTGTTGACTATTTAAAGTAATTGATAGGATCAATTAAGTCTTGTGATATAATTCTAATGTTGTAGATTATATTATACTCTTTTCTTGATAATGAATTCAGACTCTCTTAATTGTTCTTCTTTCTGGATGTTATTACTTATGATTATTTGTATGATGCTTATTAATTGTTTCATAAAAGTAGAGTTGTTTTATGAAACAATTAGTGGAATGCACTTTAATTCAATGCTTAGTGCTTATCATGCTCAGTTCATTGAAATGATCTGTGCTAGCAATTTTGTAGATGGACATCGTAAGTGATAAAAGAAGACAAGAACTTTCATGTCATATTGAGATTATTTAATTATGGACCTTATGTAAAGAGTTTTGATTCATTCTTGAATTGTATTGAAAAAGAAAATTTGTATTCTTTTGGAATAGAGGTTGTTTATTGTACAACATGCTTGAAATACATAATCTTGTAAATGTATAAATTTATAATGATGAGTTGAAAGTTGGAAGATTTACTTGCATTCATTGTGTAAATTATCTTGTGTTTATGAAAATATGGAAATCCTATTTAGATGATATTCTTCATATCTGTTATATGCTTAATTCAGATAAACTTGATAAGTTAGATAAAGGGAATTAGTTTAATTTCCCTTAATAAGATGCAGCTTGTTAAGTTGCATAAGATAACGATTTTTATCTAAACAATTCTAACATAGTATTGGAATGTGTAATGAATATGTGGTAAAACTATAGAGTTTGTGAAAGATAAGAAGGGTTTGAAAACCCTAACACTTAATCATGTAGAGGAAGACTCTTCCTCGCTCCAAGGAATGTAATCTAAAGAATGGTGATATGATCGTTAATCATTAGACTTCATTTCTTATAAAGTCTACCTCTAGTTGAACCTATTTGGTTGCTACACCTTCTTTGAATGATTAAGTTATATTTAATGGAACTTATGATATTGTTGTCCTATTTTGGTTAACTACTTGTTAAACTAAGTAAACAAACATTAAAAGCAATCATGAGTTAAAGGAATTTCTTTAATGCTTAATTGATTCAAGTATAGAACAAGAACTTAAGGAGTGTTGGGTTAGGGTTTAGCATGGATGTTGTAATCTATTTTGTAATCCAAATTAATAATATATTAATAACCTCCTTGGGGTATGTACATCTTGATGAGGTAGTTTCTGTAGGATGTTGGCACATGCCAACTGTAGGGTTGTAATTTTGAGAAGACTTGGGTCTTCTCAAGAATACAATGATGCAGTTGACATGTGGCAACACCCTTCTACATTGATCATCTAGATCTACACACAAATAAGGACTTGAACTTAGTTTCTCTCTAGATCAGGTTAGTGGCATGTTTAGAATAGGTAGTAGCTTTGAATGGTTCAAGGTACCTTGGCACATCTGGTTGACTTAGGTCAACCGAGTATGCCCATATACCCTAAGTCATTGTGAGTGTCTTCCTATAATAAATTATGTTTCTAACTAGGACTAGGGTTAAACCTTAGACAAGTGGACTAATGGTAATCAGTAAAGACCATTCTTGATAACAGAGGAGTGAGGTGAAGGATGTATTCTAAAATGATGAGTATCTCATCTAAGAAAAGTGACATAAATAATATGTTGAAAAACTTTGGCCAAAGTATCGCAAGATGTTGGTTGCGTTGTCCTATGTCACCTAGTTTAAAGCAACATGATATCAAATGAATATTGGTAAAAATATTCAGATATGTTCTTTAAACAAATCACTGAGTACCTAGTTTGGGGTAGGAAAACCAAGTATATGAAGTATATGATAAGTATTCAATACTTAAAGTTAACATAAATAGATCGGTAGATCACTGAGTTATGAAATGAATAGATCAGTGGATCACCAAGTCATTTATAGCTACATATGGTTATCTGTTTGAGATTTATTGGCATGGAATGTGTGTTCTAAATAATTATTTATTTAGAACAGAGAACATTATGAAAAAAAAATTCCTTGTTTCTAAAGTCTTAAAACGAGAATGTTACACAATACTCGAATATCTTTTCCTCTCCATGTTGCATCATGACCTCACTCACAATAGACAACGCACCTTTCTTAAAAATGTATCTCGTTACTTCATCATGTGTGGCCTCCTCTATAAGTGTGGATTTTATGGTATTCTCTTATGGTGCCTTACGAGTTCTGAAATTCCTTATACCATTAAGGAAGTTCATGATGGCATATGTGGAGGTCACTTCAATGGCCTTGTTGTTACTAAGCGTATTCTTCACCTAGGCTATTACTGGCCAACCCTTAACCATGATTATTGTGACTATGTTAATCATTGTCTAAAATTCCACCAACATGCCAACCTTCATCATACACCCAGTCATGCCTTACAGGTCACCCATGACCTTTGTCCCTTCTCTCAATGGGGTTTGGATCTTGTTGGAGAGATCAATCCCCATTCTTCCCAGTGACATCAATGGATCATTACCACTACCAAATATTACACCAAATGGGTTGAAGCCATACCTCTCATCTCCATGAAATCCAAGAAAATATGTGAGTTCATCAATCATCACATTATTTGTTGCTTTGGTGTTCCACATCACCTCATCACTGATAATGGAAAATAATTCAAAAATAAAACCTTGCAGAAACTTTGCGATGCCTTCGGTATTCAACTAAGTTTCTTGTCACCTTATTACCCACAAACCAATGGCCAAGCTAAATCCACTAATAAAACCTTAAACAAAATTCTCATGAAAGTGGTTAACGATACTGGGAAGGACTGACATATGCACATTCATTTTTCCCTGTGGGCATACCACACTAGTATTCACACTTCCACTACTACCACACCTTTTTCTTTGGTCTATGGTACAAAGGTTGGTCTACCTCTCGAATTATAGAGTCCCTCACTTCACATTTCTCTCCATGACATGCTCAATGATGATGAATTTCACTAGGACCGTTTAACACAACTTGAGTTATTAAATGAATGTCATCTTAATGCTCTTGACCACCTTCAAGTTTACCAAAAACATATCAAACGTGCCTATGAAAAACGTGTCCATGAACGAACATTCCAAGTTGGTGACCTTGTTCTGAAAGAAAATCAACATGTAACCAAAATGGAAAAAAAGTAAACATGAAAAATTTATCTAAATTGGCTTAGACCATACATCGTGACTCGTGCTTATGGATCAGGTGCTTATCATTTATCTTCACTCGATGGTAAACTGAACCTAATCCCCTTAATGCCTTGCATCTTCTACCATTCTACTATTGAATTTTGGTCCTACCTCACCTTTCGCCTCCTTCCATGCTCATCCTTGAGCGTTATCCACTTCATATGCCATCCCCAATGATCAAATAAGAATCATGTGCATACCCGTCACTCTTTTATCTCCTCTTAAATATGTGTATCACGGAACTACACATGGCATGATTCTCATAGATACTTTTTGTCTACTTTCGGATAGATGCCATGGTCGTTTCACCTTTCTTTACGAACAAGAATCGATTCTTCACCTTAGTCTTGTCCATGACTTAAAATACCTCACATGGGATCCAAATCCTTGAGTCAAACTTCCAATAAAAATATGACTCCCTTAAAAAGGACATCTCTCTCTACATCTCTCTCTGTAAATAGACTACTCCTGGAAGGACAGATATGTAAAGTTTGTAAAAAAGAGAGAGTGAAGAATATGAAGCTTCCCGCATCGATCGGCTTCATGAAGACCTCAAGGAGTTAATTTTCTCATCCCATATAGACTTTCTACATCGATCATTCTATCTCAAATACAAGTCAAAACAAAAACCTTTTCATCATGTACTTGCCCATTATGATCTTAGATCTCTTTCCAACAAGCATGCTTTATTAAATACCATATAAACTAACCATTTTTACCCTCTCACCATTCACACTTTCATTTCCTACCACCTTAAGGGACCTCACTGGAATCGAGAAATTTGGTGATCATGTGACTACTTTTCACCTTTAGAATAATCCATCATGCATGTCTTTAGGGTCTTACATTCATCAACCTATCTAAGGTATGACCCACCCATTATGATCCTTACTAATCATGTGGCTTTCTTTCTTGTTGATCAAATAATACTTGGAAAAGATTACACAAGGTGTCCACATGGGATAGAAGGTGAGGATCAAAGGTGCGGAAGGAAAGGAAGGACCCACGCATGAAAGGCAAGTTCAAATTTTGGGACTTAACTAATTTTGAGCATGAAGATCTATATTTAGAAGATGGCATGTGGAACACACCAATGAATCAGAGACATGCACACCATGCATTGTCTATATTTGGAGAAGTGGTTCAAAGCGTCTATGCATGAAGACAAGCTAAGAATAGAATTGACACTTCAGTTAACTACAAGAGGCCTATAGATAGCGCACTTTCATGTGTAGATATAATTGTAAATGCCATGTGGCTATCAATAGCATGCAACATATTTCTAAAATAGTTAAGCGGTGAAGGGAAAGTCCCCACCCTATATATACGATGTTAGGTGCATAGTAGATAGAGAGGACATGTATCACAGAGAGTGGTGTATGTGTGTATCAGATCCATACGCACTTTGATATAAATGTACAGTACTATAAGTAGCTTATATATTTATTTATAGATGGAAGATATCAGTTGAACCTAAGGTTCATTTGGTGTAATTGAGTAGTGCATGTTATTAATTCAATGATGATTACTATTTAAGCTTGTTCTTTCATAGATTTGTGGGTAGCATGCAATGTAGAATGATGGATTAGTTATGAATCTATATGTTTTTGTCTTCATCATGCTAACATCCTATTATAACAACCCTAAAGAGGGACCTGGTACCTTTGCATGCTTCAGGTGAGCGCTTAGTCTAGGTTGAGTGATGTGCCAACGCGACTAGGGTGTTATCTTGTAAATTCTAGGCTGCATCATTGGTTCTATTGTCATGACCTCTTTTTCAATTGTTTTAAAGATGGTTTGTGATGAAGACATATTGGTTAACTCTAGAAATTATTGAGGAATGGATACACGATCTGGAGGAAGAATATGCCTGACGATTTAACAAGTGGATCTAAGTTTAATGCACTTTCTTGGGTAGAACAAAACCTATATGACAGTTTATATGAGAGATTTTTCACTATCTTTCCAATAAAACTATATGTGTGGCTTACTACATATGAATATCAGTAGAATTTGAGGTATCATGCACTTTTTTTGGACACAAGAAAGAGTTTAGGCCCTTTATGATGTTGATCTAATCTAGAATCGTGCGGTGGATACGTGGTTTCGTGGTGTTCTAAATAGTTATATTCTAGAATATTCAATTTCAACATACTCATGCCCAGAGGTAGATGAATTCTAGTTTTTGTGGTATCCAAGAGAGACATATTTTCTTTTGTATTCCACTAATGATCAAGATCTTAATAGTAACCTTGAACCTGGAGAGTAAATTGATGGCTAGCTAAAATTTACCGTGTGCGAAGGTAGGAATAGGTTTGGTATTAAGATGGTGGACCTATTAAGAATAGTAGAGGGAGGAAAGGTAACTAAATTATAATGAGGTGGGTGAGAGGGAAATAGAGAATTAGTGTTCCATTGTAGAAAGTATGGCATTAAGGAGAGAGCTGGCTCGTGAAGGATTTACGGCTCACGTAGAAGACATGGAGCAGAGCATCAGGAACTCCCCCATCTTGGAAAGCATGATAGAGATCCCTTCTTGGCCTCACATGGAAGTGCACTAGCAGAGACTACTTGGGCCGTAGACATGTATCTTAATCCACCTGGTGACCTAGCCTTTGCGCTTGGTTTTTCAGTATCTAGTATGACAAGTAACTAGTAAACTAACTTGGGAAGTAGGAAAGTAGGAGTAAGTCAGGGATCAAGTACATCAATGGCAGGACAGATGGCTTCAATGTCATTTGGAGGAGCATTCTTGGGTGCATCATCCACACAAAATGTAAGTACGTAAAATATTAGACTCGGCTCTAGAAGTGGGCCGCTTCTGCTGATCGTAGGGGTTCTATATAGTACTATTGTCGAAAACAAGGGTAGTACATTTATAGGTCCTATTCCAACTACAAGTGGTAGATCAGGAGGTATAGGTGGTTCTAGTTCTAGTGGATCTAGTGGTTCTAGAGGTAGAGGGAACACATGAGGTTTCGGGTTAGGTGGTTAAGGTCCGCAGCAACCACAAAATATCTATATGGAGATGTCTCTTTGTCTCTCAGAGTATATAGGTATAGAGGATGCTGCCAAACATGTGCATATGTGTGAAATATTGTGGCGTGCTAAAGGGATCACAACTACTGAGTGAAAGGCAATTCAATTTGCTACTACATTACATGGGGGTGCGCACAATCGATATAAGAAGTTTGACCACGATCAAACTTGTGTAGATTATGCAAAAGACTAAGGGATGCTTTCTTGAAAGCAGTTCCATATCCTTGAGTTTGAGTAGAAGAGTATAAGAGTGATCAAAGATATCAAGCAAGGTACTACTAAGAGTGTACGTCAGTATGATGCTCATTTTAAGACACTTCTATCTAGTTTTTCTTATGATATCCATGCTAGCCAGCATGCACAATGGTTCATTGGAGGATTGATTACACCTTTTAGGAGGGCGCTATCACATGAGACATACACGGATCCATGTAAAGCACTAGAAGTAGATTTACACACTCGAGAAAGTTGGGAGCATTGACACTCGAGTCACTCCATTCCTAGAGGCACAAATTGTAGATATGGCTAAGTGGTTAGAGAAGTTGTCAACACATTCAGCCCATGAAACGTGCTCAATAATTTGGTATACGGTTGTGAAGTGGAATTTCACACCAAGCATAGTTTCCCTCACAGATCGGTACACTCGTTACTATTGGACTGAAATTTTCCATTAAAATCACGATGATAGCCACTATACTTTGTTATAGTGCATGATAAGGAAGAATGTATCTTTCTTTTGCAAGATTTTTAGGTCCACGACCCATGATACTAAGGATTGTCAATTGATTGGTTAGATCTAGGATGCCATAGACATTGGAGTACGAAAGATAGGTATAACTGATAATTCTAAGGGTAGGAATAAACATGAGGATCGGGATCATAATCAAACACACTATGACAGAATGAGGGTGTTTTGAAGGAGGTCATGGAAGGGGACGTGGATATCATGGTGGATATGGAGGACAAGACTAAAGTGGATGAAGAGGAGAGTTTCCTCATGGAACATGTTATACATGTGGATTTCCTGACCACTACGAGGCATGAATGTCCTCAAAATAATTCATGTTCTTTCTGTGGGAAGAACCATAGCTATGAAGAGTTCCCATACCTATATGATCATCTGAGCAAGTAGCATAAGAAAAAAACAAAGGTGCTGGAATGGTTCAAATCCAAAGTGTGTGGTAGAAGACCAATAAATTCCTAAGATAATAGAGGGACCCGAGGCATTGACAGTGAAGATTAATACACACACTAAAGTTACATGCGCGTGAGAGGCATTGCACTAGAAACCTACGATCACCAAGGAGGAGGTTTTGCATGTGAGGTACTCAGATCTTGCTCATCATAAGGAAGTTTACCAAAATACCATGGAAGTGATAAGGAATATTTAGGTGAGATACAAGTACCTAAAAAGGAGCGAGAAGAAAGCATCGGATATAGTTCAAACTGATATCGGTGATTTGCGGGAGGTGTGCAAGATTTTGCACCAGGAGAACATTATTCCACTATTAGGAAGTTGGTTAAAAGGGAACACTCTGCACGCAAGTCTTGATACTAGACGAAAGATTCTACATTAAAATATTCCCCCTGATAGCATTAACTATGAAAAAGATATTACTTTGAATGATGTTGTGGATGGGTGGCTTTTGAGCAACATATTGATCAATACGGGTGCAGAAGTAAATGTGTTGACATTAGATGCATGGGTACAAATGGGAAGGCCTCCATTATAGCCATCATCTAATGTGTTATTCATGGCAAACTGGACTAAGGCCACTCTCATAGGATTTTTGAAAGATGCATCTATAACTATACTCTGAGGGCCAAGTTCACTGGGGATTTTGAGGTATTAACACTTACAAAAGAAGACAATTTTCCAACATTGCTTTGACGCCCTTGGTGTTATGCAAATAATGCTGGCTTGAGATTCAATAAGGGATATATCAACTTTGAAAACAAGGAGGAAAGGGTTGTGATAGCCTTGACAAATGGGAAGTCTACCCACATGTTGAGCCTCTAAGTGAGGAGGATTTGAACAGAGTCTATGTACGCACTATTCAGGACCTAGAGGTCAACGAGCCATCAAAAGAAGGCATTCTATAGTGGGAGGATTCTCATTCTATTAGTGATACTACAAGTATTGCTTGTGAAAATTGGGCTCATGGTACATATGAACTGGTAGGGCATGAGGTGAAAAGTGTGGTTGTGTGCACGAATAGATTTCACTCAATTTGATGGATAGGAAGCACAATACCTTGGTATATAGGGACAGAAGATCTTTCTACCTTTCTGAAGGCCATGGAAATGTAGTGGGCAGATCCAGTTGCAAGGAGAGATATGTTAGTATATACACTACATGGGACAATAGCACACTAGTGGGTATTCTACAAAGATAATATTATAAAGCGGGAAGATATTGGCATAGATTTTTCAATGCACCTACGCAAATTTGCACTTATCATCGTGATCGACTTGTTCAACAACATATTCGAGAGTGTGAGAGACTTTGGACAGCAGGAACAGAAGCATTACCACCTTCACTCTGGGTGCATAGATTATATTCCATGCTCCAAGGATGCACACACACTTGGTATGTATATGTAGAACTACATAGAGAAACTGGGAACTGGCAAGAGTTGGCTGTAGGTATGATCTAGACATTTGACTACTTCTCGACTCAACCTCCTGTAGCAGAGGCATTAAAATTTATCAAGCGCTTAACTATGGGAGATAGTGCAAAAGTAGAAGAGCATATTTAGGAATTATTTGGTGAGATATATTTTGGTGCATGTTTTGAAAAGGAAAATGAAATAGAATCCAAACTACTTGAGCGTGCTTGCCTTGAGAAAGAGAAAGGAAAGATGGTCTACATCGTGGATGATGAGGAAGTTAAGAACCTAGATATTGAACATTCACATGTGGTGCATGAGGTCTTGGATAGTGCAGACAAGGATATGTGTACCTACCATGAAACCATGAAGACAAAGAAGGAGAATATAGGTTCGAGGCTGAGCCTAAAGAGGCCATCATTGAAGATTATTGGTTAGACTGGAGGTAACAAAGATCATTGAGTTACTCAGGATTTTCAGGACTTATTCCCTCAAGGATATCATGAACTTAAAGGTGTACATGGATCACTTGGAGAAATGAATATCACACTTAAGGATGGTGCATGGCCAAGTTAGGAAGAGGCCTTATTAGATGAATCCTAATTTGTGAAAAAAGGTGAAAGAGGAAATTGATAAAATGTTAAAATCTAGAATTATCAAGCCCCTTGATGAGTCAAAATGGGTTAGCCCAATGGTGATTAGTATCAAGGACAGATGGATTAGGTTATGTTTGGACTATAGGGAGCTAAATTCTACGTGCATCATAGATCCTTTCTCTACGCCATTCACTAAGGAAATACTAGAAAATATATTCTTTCACAGATGGATTTTTGGGTATCATTAGGTTCGGATCACTCAAGAGGATCAAGAAAAGACAAAATTTACTACTGAATGGGGTAACTTTGCCTATACTTGTGATTCCCTTTGGATTGAAAAATGCACTGTTGTATTTTCATGCATAGTTGTTTAGGCATTCAAAGATTTTATTCATAACTTCTTACAGTCTATCTAGATGATTGGATAGTATATGGGCTTTTGAAAGATCATTGTGACAATTTGCACTTAATTTTTGAATGACGCAGACAATTGAGTATCTCTCTTGATTATCAAGAAGTGGATATTTTCTACACTATTTAGGATCTTTGTTAGGACATATAATCTGTAAGGAAGGTTTGTTAGTTGATCCAGCTAAGGTTTTAGTCATTTTAGTCCTAGAAGCACCTACTAGTTAAAGTGAGGTGTGTGGATTTTTGGGTCATACAGGATATTATAGAAAATTTATAAAAGGGTATGTCAAAATTGCTGCACCCTTGGAAGAATTGTTGAAGGGAAAAGGTACATTTTATTGGGGAGAACCACAGTAGCGCACATTTGAGGTATTGAAAGATAAAATTACTACCATGCCCATCCTATGCTTTCCATCATGGGATAAGACATTTCATGTACATGTGGATTCTTCTGGTATGGCCATTGATGTTGTGCTAGCTCAACCTGGCGAAGGTATTATAGATCATCCAATCTATTTTTCTAGTAGGAAGATGACTCCTGCTAAAAGGAATTATACAACTACAGAGCGTGAAGATTTTTCAATGATCTACGCATTGTATAAGTTTTGACAGTACTTGTTAGCAACACCATTTGTGTTTTATACAGATCATATGGCATTGAAGTACTTGGTAAACAATCCCGTCTTACAGGGGCACATATGTAGATGGGTGCTCCTATTTCAAGAGTTTGACTTCACAGTTGTGGTGAAGCTAAGGAAAAGTAATTCTAGACCAGACCATCTATCTAGAATCAATTCAAGAGAGGATGCACATACAATTAAAGAAACAATGTTGGATGCACAGTTATATAGGTTACAACATGCGCCCATGGAATTAGAAGACATTGTTGTCTTTCTATTAATAGGTATGACACCAAAAGGAATGAAAGCATTGGAAAAGAAGTAGATTTCTATATGCGCGACACCATTTATGTTAATCAGTGGTGACTTGTACAAGCTAGGCAAAGATGAAGTGTTACGCCGTTGTGTGTTAGAGCATGAGCGCAAGGATATCATGGAAGAGGCTCATGGTGGTATTGTAGGAGGCCATTATGTAGGTGATGCAACTGCCTGAAAGATCCTAATTGTTGGATTATGGTGGGAGACACTGTATAAAGACTATAAAGATTATTGTAAGGCGTGTGATCATTTTCAGCACCTAGGAAAACTAGGGCAAAGAGATGATATGCCTTTAAGACCAATTACTAGTGCCAAACTATTTGAGAAATGGGCCATTGATTTTGTAGGACCTATTTCACCAATTGTGCTCAGGAATGGATCATGCTATATCATTACTTACATATATTATCTTACACGGTGGGTAGAAGTAGCCCCTACGAAAGACTGTATAATAGCTACAAAAGCTAGATTTCTCTGGGATAATGTTCTTACATGATATGGATGTCCTTTAAGCTTGAAAAGTGATAGAGGTGCACACTTTTTGAATGAGACAATCAAGATCCTATTACATGAGTTTATGGTTGCACACCATAAAACTACACCTTATCATCCTCAGGAAAATGGAACTGCTAAGGATTTCAACAAAATTTTGGGCCAGAATTTGACAAAAATATGTGATGTTGGAAGAAAGGATTGGGATGGAAAAGTGTCAGTTGTGCTTTGGGCATATAGAACAACTTACAAGTGATCGAGAAAAGCCACACCATTTCAATTAGTGTTTGGTGTGAAAGTTTTTCTTTTATATAATTTATGTTACCTTCTTTGCGCATTGCATGCACTGGAGGTCTAGGCGATGAACAGGATTGAAGAAGAACATATTACAAATATGATTTATCTAGATGAGCATCAAGCCATAACACGATGGATTCAAGAATGAAAAGGCCGGGTAGAAGGCATGGCATGATAGAAACATAAGGGATAAGGAGTTTGAGATTGGATAAATGGTACTTTGCTATGACTCAAAGTTCTTGTGCCATCTAGGCAAGCTAAAAGTACATTGGTTGGGGTCGTATGTTATCACTTCTATACTTGAATCGGGTGTATGCTAGTTAGAAGAACTTGATGGATCACAACTACCCGATTACTTTAATGGGAGTAGGATAAAGCCCTACTATAAAGAAGTCTTCTTGTTGTTTATAATAAGGCACTATTTCCATTTAGTTTAGGTTTTCAATTCATTATTTCCTTAATGTATTCCCTTTATTATCACTATTCTTTGTCAATTTAGTTGTTTTTTTGTAATAAGCATGCTTGCGCACCTGAAGCTAATTAATGTATGAAGAATGTTTATGTGCAAAGGAATGCACATACTTTTAGTGTGGGGTGGTTGTCGTTATCCAAGAAAATGCGTGGGAAGTAAAAGATGAAAGGAATAAGCTGTTATGGGTGTACTTTAAGTCAAAATAATATTACTTCTCAAAAGTGTCCAAGGATGGAGATGGATGGATGAACAATATAACGTGAGGTAAGAAGAGGCCATATTAGCTACCAGGAGAAGATGTAGTGATGAGGTACTTAGGCGTAAGAGCACGCGCTGAATAGAAGTCTATTACTAGAGGGTAGGAAGGTGCACGCTGAGAAGGTTATAACTAGGTGTGAAGATGCACCATGCGAAACGAATAGATTTGGTCAATAAATGAAGGGATATTTGGTAGGTGAGGAGTAATAAATGCATCAAAATTTGAAAAATTTATATAAGGAAGGGATGTGGATTCATTTTTACCGTTGCAACTAAGATTATTCATGAGAAGAGCCAAGTATGAAGAGTCGAGTGATCGAGTTAAGGTGTGATGGGTTTGAAGCCAAGAGTGAAAACTAGATCTGTGTGACAAGAAGCTTGCATCCCCGGTGGTGAAGGGTTTAAGTGAAGTTTTGGAAGACAAAAATAATTAGGTTCTGATTTTCCACCTAGGGCATAATTGAATCGAGCTAGGGTTTGATTCATGGAGTTATAGGGTTGAAGAAGAGACATTTGCAAGGTAGAAATGGCACAAAAGAAGACATCTCTAGCAGTAGAAGAAAAGAAGATAATAAGGTGGTCATCGAGGAAGAAGAGATGGCACCCGAAAGTTGTTTTTCGAGATGCAATACCCAGAAGGAGTCATTGTCGGCCAAGAGTGGGAGTCACCCATTAGAAAAATCAAAGTAAGTGAATATAATCACAGGACCTCGGAGAACAAAAAGGAGCTCGATTCCTTGCTCACTTATAGAACAAACAAATGCACGGCAGATGACATGTCCAGTGTATGATGATGTAGGTGAGAAACTTTTGAAAAGAATTGGGGTATATTAGTTATATGAGCTTCCATATTTTGAGAAGTATGAGCCTTGTACTAGTGGCTCATGAGCAGGGTACACAAAGACTTCTTCTACTTTGCAGGATGCAAAGTTAGAATTTCTTCTACACTTGTTTCATTAGTGACAGGTCTGAAGGCCACATGAGAAGATATAAAAAGTGACCTTGTAGATAAAGCCATGATTTTGAAGACCAAACAAGAGTTGGGATACCTGAAGGGTCCGCGCGGAATGGACATAGAAAAATTTAAGAACTATCTAGTTGTACAAGTTGTAACACACTTGGTTACCAAGTTGAATGATCAGGAGTGGTGGTCATAGGTAAACACTATGTGGTTGCATGTGGCATGAAAAATGTCGAAGGGATGATCTACAACATTGCAGGCTATATTGTAGAGAAAATAGTCGAAGAAGTGTGCACAGGAGGGAAGATCAGCTTTGGGGTTGTTCTACTATCACTAGTGTTCATGGAGATTGGGGTACCAGATGGACCAAAGGAGAAAATATGGGAATACCCCATGGAGAAAAAATCCCTAGCTAAAAGATTCAACAAATACCTATGCAAGGGGGCCATGACAGACAAAGTAAAGCAAAGGGCAGAGAAGTGGTACGATAGGCTCCACACAACATTTGGGGAAGAATGGTGCATCCCAAAGGACCTACCAACAGTGGTAGGAAAACAAGTTTAGTTTGTTGTATACCAACATTTATACATAATGAATTTTCCAATGAAGGATGGAGCTTGGATCCCTTAGTGCAAGATACCTTACGCATTCACTGCAAGGTATTTTCAGGAATCGGTTCATATGTTTACTAACACATGTAGACTAAAATTCAATGCAGACAAAGTAGAATACGACTACCATACATTGCGGAAGAAGTATGTATATCCTAGAAAAATCTCCTACACAGAGAGAATTATTTCAGAGGTGCTGAATATCAAGCCAATAAGCTTGGTTGTAGCAGATTTGGGAGCAACATTGGTATATCTCCTAGTTGAAGCTAAAGATGGAGAATAAAAAATATGTGGAAGGTGAGTTCGCACTTCCAGCACCACCCAAAGGGAAGAATACAATAGAGAATGTTCCAGTGCCTAAGACCATATAGTAAATTGAAGTGCAAGATGAGGAGGAACAACACAAAGATAGTGGTGGTTTAGAGCATAAGGGTAGGAGACATCCTACACGTCAGAGTGAAGCTGAGTGCATTGTTACACCACCTCAGCCATAAGAAGGGGATGAAGAGGAATTGAATGTGGTCCAAGGAGAGCACAGTTTAAAAGAGTATTCAGGAGAACAAGGACCCAAGGTGTTACCCCAACCACTATGCACAAATCACCCTGACTCTCCCCACAAAAGGAAGCGACCGTGCAGAGAAGGAGGAAGCTGAAGTTGAATGAGGAGGCGGAAGAGTCTAAGGAGAGCACACCTACATATCCTACACCCTCGAGCACATAGAATAAAATGATGAGGCATCAAAGGAGAAGGAAGAAGAAGAGGAAAGACCAAAGGAAATAGTTGTAGAAGATATTCAGGACATGGAGACGTAAGTCCCAAATTTGGAGGCTAGAGTTCCTAAGCAGAAAAGGTCTAGGAGGACAAGTGGGGAGCACATTCCACTAGCCATGGGCATGCAGAGGATGTAGGAAAGATTATCCATGCCCAATACTAGAGCATAAATGCATAGAAGGATCTATTTGGCTGGGAGTTGATGGACAAGGATATGGCAACCATGCACACTGGAAAGCAACTATCATGGTCGATGCATACCCACATGGATGAGCCTGACTTTTATGCGTGCGAAGAGTCATGCATTTCAAGGTGGTTGAAGAAGGCACCTCAAGCTAGACACATGACAGTAAAACCTACTATCATGTCAGATGAGCAGGTTAGCAATGCACTGGTGAAATTTTCTGCAGAGGTGGCTAGAAGGAACATGGATAAATCTACCACAATCAAAGCATTGTGCAAAGAGCTGAAGAAAAAGGACACGGAGATAACATGTATAACTCAGGAAAGTGAATTCACACAAAAGAAGAATGAAGTTTTCATAAGCATCACAGAGGAGATTGGGGAAACTGTAATCAGAGCAAGGCCACACTTAGAACACAATGTATGACAGACATTTCCTTCAGTGATACACTATGTGGGAAAGTTGGTGGCCTTAGTGCTCAAAGACGAAACTCTACATGTGCAAGTTCCTGAAATATCAAAACAAGATGCTAAATGGGAGAAGGCCTTAGTGATGTGAAAAATCACATCTTATGAAGGGTTGTTGTAGGCATTATAAGAATTATTGAAGAAGGTGGATCAAGCTTTAAATATATGCATAGCTCCAGAGGCAATCATCAACATTAAGACCTTGGAAGAGAACAATGAGGTCTAGAAGGCCATGAAAGATGAGACATTGGGCCACACAGAAAGGTTGTCCATAGTTAAACAAAAGCATGCAAGGCCCTAGTAGTAACACAAGAGCCGCATAAGACTAGGTGGAAGAGCTTGGAAAGATGATTGCATAGAAGATGGACCTTTTGGAAGGGAGGATGACATCTATGTCTAGTGTTGTGTTGGTTCTACAAAATGAGAAAGGGTAAATCATGCAAGATGAGTTGGAATCCATTTTTGTGGACATCCTAGAGAAAGCAGAATAGGCACTCACTGAATGGCAGGTTTTGGAGGCCAAAATAAAAGAGGAGTACCCAGAGATGATGCTACCAACTGATATAGAGGAGGTTGCTTAAATAACCTCATATAAATTCTTTATTGTTCCACATTCTTCATTCTTATTCTTTCATTAATATTCTTTACTTCAAATTTTTGAGATATCCATTGTCGGGATGACAATGAGATTAGTGTGGGGTAATTTTGATCAAAGAATACTTGGAAAAGATCACACAAGGATTCCACGTGGGATAGAAGGCTAGGATCAAAGGCGCAGAAGGACAGGAAGGACCCGTGCATGGAAGGATTGTTTAGATTTTGGGAATTAACCGATTTTGAGCATGAAGATCTATATTTAGAAGATGGCATATGGAACACACCAACGAAGCAAAGACATGCATGCCATGCATTGTCTATATTTGGAGAAGCATTTCAAAGCATCTATGCATGGAGACAAGCTATGAATAGAATTGACACTTCAGTTAAATGCAAGAGGACTATAGATAGTGCACTTGCATTTGTGGCTATAATTGTAAATGACGTGTGGCTATTAATAGCATGCGCAACCTATTTCTAGAATAGTTAAGTGGTGAAGGGCAAGTCCTCACCCTATATATATGATGTTAGGTGCATAGTAGAGAGAGGACATGTATCAAAGAGGGTGTAGTGTATGTGTGTATCAAATCCATACGTGTTTTGATATAAATTGACAGTATTGTAAGGAGATTCTATATTTATTAATAGATGGAAGATATCAGCTGAACCTAAGTGTCATTCTATGTAATTGAGTAGTGCATGTTATTAATTCAATGATGATTACTATTTAAGCTTGTTCTTTCATAGATCTGTGGGTAGCATGCACTATAGAATGATGGATTAGTTATGAATCTATATGTTTTTATCTTCATCATGCTAACATCCTATTACAACAACCCTAAAGAGGGACCTAGTACCTTTTCACACTTCGGGTGAGCACTCAGTCTAGGCTAAGTGATGTGCCTATGTGACTAGGGTGTTATCTTGTAAATTCTAGTTTGCATCATTGCTTCCTCTTATGTTTTAACCTTCTTCATTACGTATTGATCATCCTATATAGGATTCAATCCTCAACGCTTATCTTTGGGAAATTTTCCTCTTTCCCCACAATCAACTCAAAATCACCCTTACCAATGTGCCCACAATTCACCCATACCTAAAATACGTTAACTCAATCATGCCTATAACCTACCAACTCATACTCATACCTCCACACCTTCTTCCCTAGCTTATGGGAGAACTACATCGGCCTAAGGACCCTTTTCTCCGGGACTATGTAGGTAGTACCCAAGGGCATGGGGCCCTTAGAGGTTAGCTCGGCCACTCTCTACCCTAACTAATTCACCTTTCATTTTCCTATATGAAAATCTACCCTAGTTAGATTTCTTTTTATATCAATAATTAGAAATTAAACTAAACAAACAACAGATTGCTTCACATCTTTATCATCATCATTAATACATTTATTATTTCTACCATTTATTTACCATTATCATGCATGTTACTATAAAAAATCTCAAACATGACCCATATCATCATTAATTGCACAAATTAATGAATTACAGACTCAACCCATTTCAACTCCATCCATGCCTAAACCAAAACTTAACTCAATCCATTCCTAGGACCTGACTCAATCCATGCCTAGGACCTGACTCAATCCATGCCTAGGACCTAACTCAATCCATGCCTAGGACCTGACTCAATCCATGCCTAAACCACAAACCTAACTCAACCATGCCTATAACCTGACTCCACCATGCCTAACACACCTATCATGAATCCATCTATGTATAATAATAAAATTCTATCAACATGATACATCATGCCAACATCACCATCATCTCTATAAATAAAAACATCCAAACATGTGTATCCATATACAAAAATCTCAAATGTCTTCAAAGACGCAAGCTGATGTATATAACAAAATCTCTCAAAACTCTCATATACAGCCTCACTATCTTCAAGACACACAGCTGGTATATGATCAAAAATACACAAACTCTCGTATACATCCTCACTCTCTTTAGTACGCAAGCTGGTATATATCAAAAATGTGTAAATACATAAAAATGGAGAGACATCCATTAGGCATCACCCTGGCAGAAATCCTCCATATAAGTCTCTCCCATCTCCTCCTCCCTCTCGGCTCCTGTCTCGATGGCTTGATAACATCTCACCACCTGTCATGGGTCATGGCCTGGAGTCCTTGGCACAGTACATCACCTAGGGCTGGTCTCGTGAATTGGGCACATCCCCCCGATCTTGTCTCGAGCTTGATGGCACCCTGTCTCTCATACTCAATTGATATCTTGTTTGTATCTAACAAACATCACTTTAATTTCACCTTAATCATAACCACAATCCCACTCGACACCTCACCTATACCTACCACCCTACCTCTCTTTCCCTAGACCTCCTTACCTTTGTATCACATCTTCTATCTACCCACCCCAACCCTAATCCACTATCATTCACCCTTACCTATTTTTACCCCTTACCTATGTTATGATTTTCCCTAAAACATCTCCTACTTACCACTACCTACCTCACCCACCCAACCTAGGGAAATTTTGGCCCCTTTTTCTCTAGATCATGACCAAGCATTTGCAGTTATCTCTAATCGACCCCGGTCCCCATAAACCACCATTGGTCACTTGTTTCATGACTGATACCAGTTCTCTATCACCAATGTCTCTGCTAACCCTCAATCGACACCGATCACCGAGACGAAAAAACTGTGATGCCCAAACCCCCTTCTTCATCAAAGCTTCCTTTTGCTCCTTTTTGTCCACCAAATCCTACCCAAATCCCCCTCCCCCTTCCCTACCCCTTCTTCACCTAACCACCTCCCTCCCCATTCCTATTTTACCGATTTCCCTCCCAAAATTCAAAATTCATTTTCCCCCAAAACCCTGTTTTTCACCCACCCGACCTCTAATTCAATCTAACACACAAAACATTTTCATAGGATTGACTCTTACCTCATCACGTTGCCACCACCATGGTGGCACATCGATCCATTACACTTTGGTGGTCCACTTGACCCCTCTCCTATCTCTGCCATCACCGAATCAATTGTCTCACCTCCAACCAATGAATCAATCAATTTGATCCCATGGACCCGCTTATCGACTACCAATCATCCGCTACACCTCTTGCCAACTTAGTTGTCCATTCGCATGGATTCTTTCCACCTTTTTCTCTCTCACCTGTCATTTTCTCCAATTCAGTAAATGACAAATGATTTGAAAAACATGGAAATTTTTCTTTTTATAACCTACCTAACTTGACCGATGATGGGTTTACCTTGACCAACATCAGTCCTGTGCCCTAGCTTACCATGGTCAGTCCATTGCGACTGGAATTGGTTCATTCAAACCATCATCTATTATCTTGCTTAGTCTTTTTCCTACCCCATACCCCTATTTTTTTACCAAAATCCTTTCTACCTTAGCCACACCTGACTTGGACACTTCACTTTATCCTCCTGACCTCATCCTTTACTACCTCACCTTATCCTCATTTGGGGACTCATTATTTTTCCTATACCTCGGCCCTACCCATGTCGTGACCTAGTTACTTGGATGTGGAACATTACTAGTGACCTGTGACCTCATGTTCTTGCTATACCTTGTGGCACTATTACCCGTGTTGATGGACATATTGACCTTACCTTGCCTCTTTCCATGATCATCTATCCTAATAGAACCTTTGGTGTCTTGGAACATAACTACACGTTCTCGCACACGACCTCCGATGTGTTTCCTTACCATATCCTATGCCTTGGATACTAGAATCACCTCAACCTTATTTGGATAAACCTATAAACCTTAGACAATTTAGAGTTTGCATGCTCTTTAACCTTTGTATCTTGTGATGTAGTTTATATGTGTGTGTGCATTTGATTGTTACAACCTTTGACCTTGACCCATTACCTAGATTACCTGATTGGACCTTTACCTTTTTTACCCCTATTTTCCACCTTCCTTTTCATCACATTCACCTTTTATCAAACCACTCACCAATTCTGCCTTCGGCCTCATCAATTCTTAGTTTGAGGGGGATCACCTTCACCCACACATGGGGCAGCCACATCTTAATTTTTTTCGGTGTCACTTACAAATACAAGCTACAAAACAAAAAGGGGAAAAAGTAGACACCAAAATTGGGTCACACTCCCCTTGGTCCCTCGATAAATAACCAACTCGATCACACTCACCTAACCATGGTCCCTTTTCACCCCCACACTAATATTAATTTAATTAAATTAATTAAATTAACCCATGTCCTCACAATATTTATTATGTAATTATCCTAATTAAGATAATTCCTACACTTCCACCTCACCTAGCCACCTCATCCTAGACCTATTCTTAGTATGTTTCCATAACTAACTAAGACCTACCTAAACCCTTAAAATCAAATCCTACATTCCCTCTAACCACATTCCCACCCATTAGAAAGGAAGCTTCTATTCTAATCCATGGAAGGAAACAAACGTGATCCAAGAAAATCAAAGAGATCTGCCTATTTTAGTAAACCTAGGAAATACTACCCTAACCGATGTCGGTTACCCTAAAGCCACTCAGCCAACAAGGAACCATCGTTGGTTACCATTTAATCCCAAAACAACCTAATTTAAAGGTTGGCACATTTTTGAGAGTAAGAGATGAAACCAGAGATATGCATGCAAGTAGAGCGGCATTTGTACATGCATAAGAGCATCCACAGCCAACATTAGAAGTAATCACAATGCCATTTTCCTTCACGGGAGCATCCAGGGAAGTACCAACACCACACCAAGTTCCTTCCATTTGATCACCTACCATTTCTAACTAGACATCAAGCTCGTACAACAGTAAGTGTTTTGTTAACCAACACTTTTCCATTGTCATTTTAGTAGACTCTTTTACTTCTGTTATTAGTTTCTACTCCCATTCCCATTCCCCCACCATTTACCTCCATGCAAACTTGACCATTCTTTCACCCACACCGTTGAACTACCCATATCTAGTTCTTAGAGATCCCTGAGTATACCTAAGACCTACACGTAACTTTCCATTTCCATTTAGCTTTAGATCTACCCTCACATTAAGTTTTTATTGGGTTTCTGTACCTTGACCATATCGATGCCAATTACCCACAACCATCGCCGGTTAACCTAAAATGACATTAGTCATATCAAACCGACGTCGGTCTCTGTGTTTTTACCCTCAGACAAAGAACATAGCTTAAAACCTCCACCAAATACCTAAAACAACCTAGAATCAAACCTTGACTAGTACCAAGATCGACAGAGAGACCTAACCTTCGATTCACCACAACTTAGCCTTTGTTGTGAATGAATTTGCTTATTATGGTTGAATGAGATACCTAAATCATTTTAACTATAGTAGGATTTTCTTTATTGTTAACAATGAGTTGTTTTAAATAGTGGATTGACATCTATCTAGGGAGTATCACACTTCTTGGATCTAGCATATGCTAGGTAGTCCACTACATATATTGTTTAAATTTTATTTGGTGGTCTTGTTTTCTATTTCAGGTAGTTCCTCCAAGAAAAAAGGAAGCTCTCATGAATAGCTATGGATAAATAAGTCATATGTGCACAACAACCTATAACCAAACATTTTAACAAGTATTCCTCCTAGCCCTCTAACCTTATCTGTTTGGCCGATATTCAAAGAAACACTCTAGAATCAGTGAAACAATTACACCCAAAACATTGAAGTAAGGATTCCAAGAAATCCATGGACACTTTGAAGAAATAAGGAGAGGTGGAGATTGAAGATGATTCAGATGTAGATGAAAGGCTCAGATGCATGGCCACTAACATACATAGGGGAGAAGAATAAGAAGAGTTGAGTAAGATATTTCAAATTAGAATCCAAATCAACAAGACTAAGGTAAATGCTTTAGTATATTTTGGTTCTCAAGTAAAATCTGATTTCTTATGTAGTTGTAGAACACCTTGGCCTAGAAATTTATGCGCATCTACATCCATAAAAGAAAATTGGACTTGACAACATGGATATTTTGGATAGAACTTGTCATTTTTTGTATAAGAAGCCACCATAGGAACTTCTCATTCAAGGAGCAATAAAAAATTCTACTATGCAGTCATAGTATCTACCATGCAATCACCATATCTACGTATTGATTCACTATACTTGATAGTGGGGTAAAAAATAGAAGAGGAGATATAAGGGACAATGGTGAATATAGTTATAATGAACATGGAGAGGATTTAACCAGTCCATCTCAACGAGATAAATACAAGCAAGAAGGACTAAACCACTACAATATGGGAACTTCACAATACTTGAATAGGTTGGAAAAGAAACCTTTAGGCCACATTTCATGTAGATGCACGCGATAGCATGCTACAAAATCTCACACCTACTAATTCCATCTATGCATGAAAAATAAGGAAACATACATAATATTCCTTCCAAAGAGGATTGTAATCAAGGAAACGCGGAGGAGGATGTATCACTAAAGTAGAAAACCGAGAGATCCAAAGGAGTCTTCGCAGTTGGACAAGTGAAGAACACCAAGGTAGACCCAGTGGTACTTAAAGGAGAAAGAGAGGGATTTAATTCCCCTACCACTCCCCAACTAATATTTTGCATGGGAAAAAAATATTCATGAGTAGGGGAGGTATGATCCATAGGTATCTAGAAAAACACACCACTTCATCAATTCCATCAGCACCAAGAAGGAGAAATGAAGAAACTAAAGAAAATGAGGTAAATAGAGGTTTTAGAAAGAACTTCTACTCGTGAAGAGAGATGGTTGTAGAGCCTCTACCCTATAATGTAGTGGTATTGTAACTACCACCTAGCCAAGGTGGTGGTCCCAAACCTTTGGTTTGCTCAAGGTGGCATTCCTAACAATTTTAAATAGAAAAAAATAATGGAGCATGAATGAACATGAATTTGAAGTTCCCTACTATGTCTCTTCCTCCTCGATAATTCCCATTATATAGTGCATGGGATGACATAGGATAAGGCTATAAATACAACGAGGAGGAAGAGAATTTATCATTCGAAGATCTAGAGAGATCAAGAAGCAAAGTATTAATTATATGAGAGAAAGTGAGCAAAGATCTTAAATGCTTGAGTGGAATTATAGGAGAAAGGTATAGAAATAGAGAAATCAAGCATTAGAAGGGAGAAGTTTACATTTTTGTCTCCATTTTCTATTTATTGTGATCTATAATTGTTTATAATTGAACAATAAAGGTGGAAAGAAAGATCTTTTTCCTGCTTTCAATTGGTTTTTCTCCATTGAAGGTTTCAGGATAAAATTGTTGGTGTTTGGAGTTTGAATTCTTTCATATTATCTATAATTTCCTTTCTATAACACTATATAATCAGTCAATAAAGATCAAATCTTCAATCAATCTATCATTTTTCAAAGTTGAAAGTAGAAAAACATAATTGTTTGATTTATGCAGACTTCCAAAGTATAAGTTTACGGATCATTCATAAGCTCTAATGTTAGTAGTTTAAGGTATATTGGTAGACTTTCTTCCATTCCATGAACCAACATGTAAGGAGAATTACCCATTAATATCTTGGGAGTAATCATATCATCCCACAAGACTGATCTCAACTTGGTGCGCCATGTTCTTTTGTTCTCATCTAGAGTCCTCCTAATGATTTTCAAAATATTTTTGTAAGTGGACTCAGCCTACCCCTTACCCTGAGGGTAATAATTTTAAGAAGTGCTCAAATAGATGCCATTTTTCACTACCCATTCAAATAGTTTTGTCCTGAGAAAAGCCAAGGCATTATCTTATATTATATTGGAAGGGACACCAAACCTTATCACAATAACCTCATAAAAATATATGATGCTAGCCTCATTTTCTTCCTTGAGTGATACTACCTCTGTCCACTTGGAGAAGTAATATGTGGTTGTTCGGATTCATTTTTTACCCAAGCTAGAGTTTGGGTTAATCACTCTAATAAAATCCATCCCCCATTACATGAATGGATCATTTACAGAAATGGGGTGGAGTGGAAGGGTTGTTAACTTCTCTTTACCTGTGAAGAAGGAACACTTATTACATTTCCTAATCCATGCATAAAAATCATTAAAGAGGTTAGGAAAATAATACCTTTCCTTTGTAACGCCTCTAGCATGGTTGATATCTATGATGAATTCTGTAATCAAAGTTGCAAAATTTGATATGTGATGCTTTTCTGAAGATGTTGTACTCTTGTGAACTAAGTAATCATTTTTGTTGTAGATAATATGTTATCCTCTGGAAATAGATACAACTCTACAATTTATATGTTGAATTTAAAATGAAGTATTTCATTCCTTCTTATGTTGAATGATTCATTGCATATGGGAATAAGAAATTTATTTAGTTTAAACTACTTCATAGTCTTTATTGCACTTGAACTTGTTCTTCAGTCTTCATGATCTCAGATGTGGGAAAGTTATACCTTGGATCAATTTCAGTGATCCAATGCATGCTTTCAAATTTTTTGATGTGAGGTCATCTTGGCCAAGATGGGTAGAATATGGGATCTCTAAACCCAGGTTATCTTAGGATCATAGGTAAAATCTACTGCTAACACCCTTCACAAGTGATCTAATAATGACATTATTGATTCTTCTTTAGGTAAGATGTAATTCATAATTTTATAATTATTTAGGAACCTATTTAAATCTATGTTCCTAATATGGTGATCCTATCATAAGTTACTAGGTTCTTTTATTAATGTGGATTGTTTATTAAAAAGGGGAAAAACTTAGACTAAACTAATAAACTGACTTAAGTACCTAAGTTGGTTTCTAACCTAATTTTATAAACCTAACCTAAGATTTGGACTAACCTAAGGGGGCAAAATGGATGACATGTAAAGGCAGGTCGGTGACACCAACCTCTATGTATTTATGAGGAAATAAATGTGGTTTTAAACTCTCTGTTATAGCCAAATTTGGTGAGTACATGAAGGTTTAGTAGATGGTTAGTTGGCATCTCTGCTAAAGTTTTAGATGCATGAAAATTTAAATTTGGTAATGGCCAAACTTGAGTTGGCGGAGGTGGGAGAGATAAGGAAGGACTGATAGTCTTGTTTACATTTATTATTCTTATCAATTGCAAAAAACTGCCTAGGAAGTAGGGGAGGTTGGAAGGAAAAATTAATTTTGGTTTTGCATTGTTCATTTGGTTTTTGGCAAGATTTTATCTCTACATGTGGTTTTTCATTTTGAACCTCTAGTTCAAATCTTGCATGCTTATTTCTCCTTGCATGGTAGTGATGGTAAAGGAAATATTACTAAGAATCTATAAGAAGAAGGATGTTGGGAATTTTTCATGAAAATAATTGCTATCAAGGCTATGTTTGAAGATTTTCAGCAAGAAATTGAAGATAATATCTCTATCAAGCATGATAGGACCTATCTCTTCAATTCTTCTACTTTTATTTAAATTTCTTCATTAAAATAACTCTTCTCTTTTTGAAACCTTATTGTTCTATTTTTTGTTTGCTTATTCTTTCTTCAATGGTGCTTTGATTTGATTCTTTTGGATGTAATTTGATTCTTCGTTGTTGTGTGGAAAATGAAATTTGGAAGTGTTGATGTATTACTATTGTGTTAACTTGCTTGCATTCGAACCTCCTTGACATTAGAACGAATCTGTGTTTGCCTCTATTGGAGGATTAAATGAGATGAAGATTGTTTATGCAGTAACAATAGTTGGGTTTTGTTGAAATATGTATATTTTAGCTTGCATTATTGTTATTATTGGAAACTAGCTTTGAAGGAGACTTTGGTTGGTAGTTGAGACCTATGTCTGTGACTTAAGAGAATCTTGTGCTCTCGTGTTTTATCTATTTTCTTTATGATGGCTTTGAGGACCCACTATCATGTTCAACTTATTTTTATGACTGTATTTTTTAGGAGAATATAGTTCATTTAGATTTGGGATATACTTATTTTGGGTTTTTCCCCAAATGGAAATTGTTTGGAATCTCTATATTCTTCGTGTTTGGTCAATTTATTTTATTAGATCTTGTGTGACCTATGGATGGCATGCATTTATTGTTGACTGTAGATGAATATTTGTAAGAGGGAGGTTATTCTCATGACGTCTCTTCCCTTCTTGTTTAATGATAGTAATTTCATTGGCAAGCCAGATTTTGAACTCAGACTTTTATCTATTTCTCTTTATTGTTACTCATTGAGTATTCTTGAGCTTAAACGCATTCTAGGTTACCCTAAGAAAGGAAGAAACATTGGTTGATTTTTTTGAGCTTTATTTTCACTAAAACGAAAGGTTTAGTGTTGATTGTGTGATCTAGACAAATTACGTCTTCTTCCTGTGAGGGAAGTATTGATCATCTTAGTGATTCTCTTTAAGAATTGTTTCCAAATTTTGAGTTTTGGGGTAATTGGAAATAGGTGGGTGTTTATCAGCATTCATTCCTTGTTTATAGTTTATATTATCTTGAACTTTGAGTTATCACATCATCTTCATGACTAAGATATTCTATAATCTCGAGTATGACTTCCTTGGGATGGTTGGTGTATTGTGTTATCTATTATTTTTTGCTTCATTCATATTTGGATCCTTCATTATGATGAGTCCCATCAGTTGGATAATATTGTGATCTGTTGTTAAGTTTAGAATGGACTATATGTCATGACATTAGCATTAGAATATATTATGTTGTCAATAATATATAAGGGACTACTTAACTTATCTAAAACTGTAGTATCGAGTTTTGTTTAGGTTGGATTGAAAGCCTTTAGGAAATATTTCTGATGTAGATGTTTTTGGAAAGCCTGAATATTTGTTTTGAATTGATCACCTAAGATCCTAACTTTGAAATGAATTTAGGCTTATAGTGAACTTTTGCGGTAAGTTATGTTGGTCTTGTTTTTAGTCTTAGTTTATTAAACCTTACCTACGGAATGTTGCGATTTATTCTTGATCAACCTAAATTTTAGACTCTTTATTAATATTGTTTGATGGAATGTATTTAGATCTTGGGTTGTCCTTTTCAGTTACTAATCAATTTGTTAACTTTTGAATATAAAAATAGTATACTTTTTACAGAAAATTAGTTTTATATATATTTGTAATTCTTCTTCTTGAAAATTTAGAATATATTGAGTTAAGGAACTTAAGTTGGAACTTAACTGAGAAGATGAGGTTCAGATTGGAAGTGTGAATTTATCCCTTCTTTAATATTGTTGTTTTGATTTCTAGCATGTTGAAATGAGTTTATATGGATGTGGAAATAGAATTAATTATGTTGTTGTAATTAGTTATTTCTTATACATTACTCATAGATTCCATAATCTTTCTCTCTCCTTATTGATTTGTAATATTTTGGGAAAATTCTTTTTGTTAATCTTCTTTTGTGATTTTGGAACTATTTCATAAACAACAGGGTTCCTTTTATGAAACAGTTAGATAAAATCACAATGTTTTAATGTTATAGTGTTTATCATGCTCAGTTCATATGAACTGACTCATGCTAACAATTTTGTAGATGGATTTCATAAAAGATAAAAGGAGAAATACATATAGAAATTTACATATGTTTTACTAAATAAATTATCTCTCTATTATGATGATTATGTAGCGTCATTACTTGAGATGTACTTTTGTTGGAAAAGGAAAATGTAATAAAACTAGTTTATATTGTTGTTATGACACTTTGTAATCCCTGAAATATTTCTATATTCAGTGAATGGATCACTCCCTTTTGATAAATAAATGGTTTGGTGATTGTTGATTATTACTTATTTTGATACCTTCATTGGCATAAATTGGGATGTATTATAAGTAATATCATTATGAAGGGGCAGTTTAGATATTTAAGTGTTATGGGATTAAGAACTTGATAGTCTTATAATAATTAAGACTATGGGTTGAAGATCAGAAATATTATTTGGTTTATTTTCACTTAAAAGATATACAACTAATAGTTGACACTCTTGAGTAGATTCTTAAATAATGGAAAGGGAATATGAAGGAATAATATATGTGTATGAATTCTTGGTTGTCTTTGAAACATATGTGATCTATTTTCATAAATTGGACATTAGTCCTTGATAAAGGAAAAGTATATTTTCCTTGAAAATAATCATAGAGACATATTTTAAGATCTTGTTAAGTGTTATGAATATATTACGTGAATGATTGATGGTGTTCTTCCTTAGGCAAATTTATTTAATCAAATTATGAATGCTTTAAAAAGGAATTAAATGGGATTTAGACTTCATCATTATGAAGTCTAAAATAAAGGTTTTAAATAAGCTTGTTTTAAGCTAAGGCTGAAATAAGAAAAGATTTAATGAACACACCTTCATAGCATTGAGATTAATCTTATCGTTATATGATTTAAGTTGTTTTGTTTAAAGACAAACTTAAAAATGTAATTGGAATGGTTAGGCAAGTATATTTTACCTACATACCTACTCTCGTGTAATTAAACCTTGTAACCTTTTTAGGTTAAATGATGCTTAGTTGAATCCTAAAGCATTGTTATCATTAATATTTAAAGAAAATGATTAATTGGGTTAATAAACTTTAATTTTAATTATTTTAGTTCAGTTTAGGAAACCTAGTTGGATGTTGGAACACATCAATTACGGCATAGTACCTTCGTAATGACATAGGTCATTACGAGGATACTACAATGTAGTTGCTACGTCTTAGCACCCCACTTTGTGTGTATAACTTGATTGACATAAGTGTAATAATGGATCACAATTCCATCCTAAATAGGGATAAAAACATGATCTAGTGTTGAGGTCAACTCATGTTGACATAGGGATAACTAGACATGCCCAATCAACGCAAGTCAATTGAGTGTGTCTATGTATCCTTAGTCACCACGAGTATTCCTCCACACTAGTGCATGTTGCTACCCTTGTCTAGTGTGAAACCTTGAATTAGATTAAACTGACAAAATTCAAGAAAGACCACTCTAGATAAGAGAAAAAAATTTGGTGAGGTACATATTTTGTTTGATTAGTATGTTTCTAGGAATGTCAACATGTTAAACATGTTTAGAAACTTTTCTAGAGTATCGTAAGCTGTTGGTTGTGTTTCCTATGTCACCTAGTCTAAGATGTAAGATTTCTAGATGAATATCGGTAACAAATATTTAGATAGGCCTCTTAGACAGAACACTTGGGTACCCCTAAAAGGTAAAAGAAACCAATTATACATAGTATACACATTATTAAGTTAACATGAGAGATCGGTTTAATACCGAGTCATGGAATGAGAGATCAATGTTTCATCGAGTCATTTACAATTACATATGGTTTTCTGTTATGAGATGGATTGGCATTGGAATGTGTGTTCTAAATTATATTAATTTAGAATAGAGAACATTATGTAAGATAAAAATAATAATAATCCCTTGTTTCTAAAGTCTTAAAATGGTAGTGTTGTGGCCTTCATAATTCTAAGAGTTGTCACCCTTGGGGAAAAATGGCCACCTATTTCTCCATCATGAAACTCATGTAATACCTTCTCTATCTAATATGTTTTGATGCATCTTAGGAGGATACCATTCACATCCCTTTTGAACAAAAAAACCATCAACTAATGCAAATGGAATAAAATGAAACCTGAAATACCTTATTTTTCCTTACTCAATTCTTGAGGACATTGACTTATTTGGAGGAAGTGGACTATATCCTGAGTACAACATGGATTGGGTGAGGTATTGGATGATTTCTCTGGATTACCTTGGACCATAAGGGTGGCTCTTCATCTACATGTTGACTTGAAACTATTTGTTCACACAACTATTTTCCTCTAACTAGTTTGGTCACATTGATATCAATGTCATACTCCATTAACTTGCTTATCCAACCAACCCTTTTCTTGTTAAGATCCTTGTTCAAAATAAAATCTTTCACACCCATATGTGAAACTAGTAAATGAATTATATTATTCAATACTAGATGTCTGAATTTATTCAAACTTCTTATCACAACAAGGACATATTTCTTAATGAATGAATACCTCACCTCATAATCTTGAAGGCCTTAGCTGAAGAATGGAATAGGTTTCTCTAATCCTTCTTGATTCAGTTGTACTAGTATTTTAGATATTGCATTTGTGCCACCAAAAGCATAGAGAGTGAATTCCTTAACAAAATATGGATTTATGATGGTTGGGGCCTATGCAAAACCTTCTTTATAGCTTCAAATCCTTCATTTCCTTGAGAAATCCATTTTAAATCCATGTTCTTATTTAGCATCAATGTTAGTGGCTTGACAATAGTAGAAAAGTTAGGAACAAACCTCCTAACAAAATTGATTTTCCCTAAGAAACTTTGGAGAGCCCTTTTGTGACTTAGCGGTAGTAGAGTACGAGATAGCCTAAAATATTTCTAGATTAATTTTCAACCCTTCTTTAGATGTAATGTGGCCTAAGAGCTTACCTTCATGAGCTAGGAATATACACTTCTTCATATTTAGAGACACTTAAAATATCAAGCATCTATGGAACACTTTCCCAAGGTGGTGGAGATGACTTTGCATTAATGGAAAACATTGTGATATCATCAAGATAAACAAGCACTATCTTGTGGTTGAGAAGAACTCCTTTTTGTCTTACAAGGACTGTAAATAAGAATACAAGACAAGATTTTAATTAGACAATAAATGAGGGAATTACCTTGGGCCCAGAAATATAAAACTTCCTTTCAGGTGGTCAGCTTCCCGCTAATATGAATTAACACAAAAGATTGTAAAATGACAATTTAATTGCCTCGTTGAAACAAGAAGGGGAAAGGCTGGTTTTTGGTTTTGAGTCAAGGTAACCGATACCGGTTGCTGCTAACCGATATCGGTAGGTTCTATGTTTTAGGGGATTTTGGTGAGGGTTAGTTGTAGGGTGGTTGTGTTGTTTGTAAGGCTAGTAAATGAGTGGGATTAGGTAACGGGGTGATGAGAGGGTAGAAGAATGATAGTTAGATGTAATGTGTTGCTGGGTAGTAGATCTGGGAATAGATTTATGATGGCTGTGATTCAAAAGTCTAAGAAATGTTATCAAAGAGAACATACAAGATTCTACTTATCTGTTTATCGATGAGAATGCAGGTCCAAGAACCGTGATGACAAAGGCGTAACTCAGATAGGACGCCCGACGATGATCGAAGATGAGATGTCTTCCTCACGATGATCACCGAGAGTGTCACAGGCTCGTTGTCAGGCATTGCAGTCTTGGGCTTGATGTCCTTCTCTGCAAACTCTTCTTGTTTCTTCACTTGTCTCTGCTCGGCCAAGCAAATCCCGATCCTTTCAATGATTTCTCCTCCTTTTTTGATCAAATGAAAATCCGATCCTTTGTTTTTGGTTGGAGGTGGTCATTTACAGGGAACCGATGGCGGTTACACAACCGACGGCGGTCGAGTAGGAACCGGTATCGGTCAGGTCAAAGTGGGCTATTTTTGGTAAAATAGCCAACTTTCCCTCCTTTTCTCCCGAGGGATTAGTTGTGGGCTTGGTCAAGTCATTATGAGGTCAGTTTTGGGTGCGGGTGAGGAGTAATTAATCATAGGTGTGGATGTGGACCAAGTTATAGGTCTTAATTAGGTTAGTTTAGGGTTAAGACTCGGTCATGATGAGGTGGCGAAATGAGGTGGCAGGTATGGTGATGTGGATTTATTAATAATAAGGTAATTAATAAATAATTGTGTAAGGTTTAGGTGATGAGGTTAGGTTACGAAATGAGATGCGGGGCACAGGGGGTCGTAAGACACAAATTTGGTGTCTACATTAGCCCCTTGTTGTCGTGTAGCTTGTCTTTGTTAAAGCTGCATGGACAATAATAAGAAGTGGTTACCCCTGTTAAGGGTATAGGTAATCCCCCTCAAATCTATCATAGATTGAGGCAGCGTGAAATCAGGGATAGGGTTGATAAAGGGTAAATGGTGTTTATATGATGGTAAGATGGTGGGGTAGGTCCAAAGAAGCAGACGCACGTTGAAATGTAGTAGTGCGACCAGGGTACATGATTTGAAGAGCAAACAAGCAATTCATAGGCAAAGGTCGATAGTTTATCCAAACAAGGGTGATATAATCCGGTATCCAAGGCATAGGAAGTAGCTCCGGGGATATAATGGGTAAGGTACATGAACGTTTAGGCATGTTCGGCAAAAGACTCAAATGGTTGGTTTGGTTGAGATAAACGCCACGGTCTTGGTCTAGGCAAAGTTGGTCGTCCGATCAAGTCAAGGACCCTAATCATGCTAAAACACGAACAGTGAGCTGATTGAACCAAAAGTGACATGATGGGTGGATAAAAGTGTATTGTGTTGATGTTGGGTGAGGTATTTAATCGGGTGCGGCCTTAGGTCGGGCCAAATGGTGGCCTGGTGGGTGTGGTCTGGGGTCGGGCCAAATGGTGGGTACGGCCTGGGTCGGGCCAAATGGTGGGTATGGCCCTGGGTCGGGCCAAATGGTTGGTTATGGCCTGGTCGGGCCAAATGGCCTGGTCGGGCCAAAGGTTATGGCCTGGCCTGGGTCGGGCCAAATGGTAGGTTAGGGCCTTGGGTCGGGCCAAATTGGTTGGTACGGCCTTAGGTCGGGCCAAATGGTAGGTAACAAAGGGTTTTCACCAAGGTGGATATAAGCGAGGTGGTGAGAAAGGGTGATTAGTAAAGAAGGGTAGAAATTGGAGAAGAGGTGGGATAAAACCGATATCGATTGTCCATGACCGATATCGGTTAGGTGACCGATACCGGTTCCTTAGGGCACAATAAAACCGATATCGGTTATAGGTGAAAAACCTATAAAAAGAAAAATACGGCCTGTCATTGTCACATTGTCAATTTGAAAACCAATTTGAGTTGTCTGAGGTGGAGTGTTGAGATTGGAGCATTTGTTGGTTGAGGTGGCGCTATTTGAGTGGAGGAGTGAGTGATTAGTGGGCCCGAGTGAGTAGGAGGCAGCAGTTGATTGGTGGAGGACCCAGCAGAGGAGAGTTAGAGCCATGGCACAGCCAGGAGGAGCAGGAGGTGCTGGACCAGCTGGACCACCACCACCCATCCCACCACGACGACGTGTCGTCATACGGGTAGGTTCGAAACCCCTCATTGTGTGGATTTGAGTGTATTATGTTGTATTTGGGTTTTGGGTAGGAATGCTAGATTTTGATAAAATAATTAATAAATGGAAGTTATTTGAAAAAAGGAGAGGGTAGATAGGTTAAATAGGTCAAGGTGGCTGGGTGGGTAGGTTTTTAGGGTGTTTGGGTGGGTATAGAGGGAGAAATAGAAAAAAATTGAATGGGGTAGCCGCGTCGGGTTTGGCTCGGGTATTTTTCAGTGACCGATGCCGGTCACTAAGCGACCGACATCGGTCGCTAAATTCTTGGGTAGGTCGGGTTTGTGGGTGACCGGTGTCGGTCGGGAGTCGACCGCGCGGTGGATAGGGGACCGGGTCGGTTAAGGGGTGACCGCACCGGTCCCCGGGCTGGATTTTTGATTTTGTTGCGCGTTTTGTGGTGGTTTTGGGTGTTAAGTTCTTGTTGGGGATGGCGTGTTGGGTTGTGTGGTGTTGTTTATGATTGGGTTTTGTGTGTTGGGTGTGAAGATGTTGGGGATATTGTAGAAGATAGGTGGGTAGAGGGGTTTTAGAGAGTCGGGGTGTGGTCTGGGGATAAAAAAGGGGGTATAGAGGGTATAAGTAGATGTTGTGATAAAGAGTAGGGCTAATGTAGTGAGTTGGTTTTTGCAGCACGTCAGAAGATTTGACGATGCGATGGGACAGATGCCCCCCTATTGATTGAGACGGATGCGGCCACACGTGTCCGCAGCAGCAGCTGGGGTATCATGCATGAGGTGGGACTCGGCGGAGTCCAATGCACAGAGCGATCGATCGACAGGGATCACAGTTTGATGGTCGCCCTCATCGAGAGATGGGATCCGCGACAATGTGTTCCATCTCCCGACTAGAGAGATGACCATTACATCGAGGATGTATATCGCATCCTTCGATTACCGATGATGGAGAGGCGCTTTTCAGTGGACACAGAGACAGCCATGGACAGCATCCTACACGTATTCGGGGATGCAGCCACACTACTGACGTATCACAGCGCGAGCATCGCGTATGGGGATATGTACCGGCCCACCGACATGAGACACATGGCTTGCATGTGTTGATGATGATCGGATCACCTGCTTCGCCTCCTGGACTCAGAGGGAGGCCGCTTTCCATGGGCGCTGATGGGGGTTTTACATGAGATGGTCGAGGAGCATACGTGTTATGCTTGGGCACCAGTATACCTGGTGCAGTTATACCGAGAGCTGTGGGGCTATCGCCGGATGAGGCGATTCGGGATTTGCTCTACGTTTTTGCTACACTGTTGGGCATATGAGCATATCATATGCATTAGCCAAGAGGGCTGCCCCAAAGCAGCCTGTGGGCCACAGTGATCTACAGATATGGCTTTCAGAGGTGGTGGGGGTGGGCCAGCCACGAGTAGTTCTCACGCTGATGAGATATAGCATATTACCGGCATGTATTAGAGGGCTTGACAGCGTTAGACATTGTATGGAGACCTTATAGAGGTCATCACCCCCATGAGGAGCCCGAGCACACACAAAGTGGATCCAAAGATATACATTCTGGATAGCGGGACGGAGGCCGGGAGAGTACGAGTGGATACCCCTGGAGAGGGTACGACGACAGCTGGGGCTACGACAGGATGAGCCACCTCCCTTCCCTCAGTATCGGAGGGATGATGTAGAGGCTCCACTACGCCTCGCACCACGCCCCATGGACCCGATCATTGGGCAGTAGCCGAGAGGCAGCAGAGATGATACAGCTGGATGACGCCGGGTGTACGGAGCATTTTTGGTATGGTGGGTAGGAGAGAGAGCCGCGAGGAGAGCACAGCCCACACAGCCAGACTTGGCGGTGGTGATAGCAGAGAGGGATCAGCTCAGGGGCCAGGTACAACTATTACAGGGCAGCTCATGCACGCTACACAGCACGTATAGGTGTCTTACAGGGGCAGCTAGCCCAGTGCTCAGTGTGTACAGCATGCATCACCAGCACCACCACATGCACCACCAATGGGCATGCACACACATGTGCACAGTACCACCACCACACCACATGTGCACCACCAAATGGCACCAAAGACAGCAATGGGGGCACTGGTATTAGGAGTCAGGGGACCAGCCCCAGCAGCTATGGTGGCACGGGACCATTATATGGAGGCTGAGAGGAGGCCCGGTACTATCAGGATATTCTTGATGGTACCGGGGCTGACTATCAGCCATATGCGGCACATAGAGCAGAGACCTCTCGGAGTCAGAGATCTCAGGGAGGTGCAGCCACAGCCGGTGGGTCTGTTACAGGCAGGAGGCGAGAGGCGGCACAGGGACCAGCAGGGAGACAGGCAGAGGGCGGTGGAGAGAGCTGAGGGATCCCTGCATATTTTGGTATTTGTATATTGGATATGGGCACCGGTCTGCGAACCGGTTATGTTTATAGAGGCCTGCGTGCCTACATATTAGGTATTCATTTATTCATTCATTTATTGTATATACCGGCCTGCGAGCCGAGTACGGGTTGTACAGTTGATACCGGCCTGCGAGCCGAGTATGTTTTTGATATGAGAGACCGGCCTGCGAGCCGAGTCGAGATTATTGACAGTTATTGCGGCCTGCGTGCCGGCTTTGTTGTATTATGAGATCACAGAGGCCCCGATGCAGGGCACATTGTATATTTGCAACTTTGTATATATAGATATGATGATTTGATCCACATGTTGTGCGTAAAATGTGTTAAGTGTTTTGTCGATGGTTTGTGATATTTAATGTATGATGAGTTTGATCCACATGGTTTATATATTGATGGTGTTGATGTCTTTTGTTGATGGGATGTATGTATATATAGATGATGAGTTTAATCGACATGTTGTGTTTATGAAATGTTTGATGTGTTGTGTCATTTGGTTTGTGAAATCGAACGTATGTATGTAGCTGCTGAATCGATCCAAATGGTGTATAGATTGATGGTTTTTGATATTGTTTGTTGATGGCTTGGTTGTTTTTGTAATATGGATAGATGATGTTGATGAAATTGTGATGAGATATGGATTTGATGAAAAATTATAGATAATGGTGTTGTTTATGCAGGAAAAAGGGACGGGCGCCACAAAAATTTGCAAAAACGAAGAAACGGCTTAGGTTTAAGCAACAAGGGGTATATGACCGACATCGGTTGTGTAACCGATGTCGGTATCTATATGACCGATATCGGTTACGTAACCGATATCGGTTATGGAAGAATTATTTCCCTAAAAATAGAACTGCTGGGTTGGCAACTTAAGTTCTTATTTTTAGCATTCTTATTTTTAGAGTCATGCAACAAGTTAAATACGTGATTGCGACGCTTTTTGACTACTGAGACAGGTAATTGCATGAGAGAATTGAGTGATAAGGAGAAAAGAGACAGGGAAAATCAATGTGGCTGAGATTCAGAAGGCAAAACGGTAAGTTAGATTTGAAGAGGGTGGTGAACATGGCAGAACGAGGAGAAGCATCCAGCAGGCAGGGACGAGAAGGAAGACAAGTGCCATCTCAAGCTGCTGCAGCCCAAGAGGTAAACGTCTTGGTTGTAATTTGATTCTTGCATGTTGTGTGAATAGTATGATGGAGATTAAGTAGATAGAGATGAGAAAGAAAAGGTGATAGGCAATGATTCGGGATAGGGTGAATGTGATGGGGAAGGTAGTCAGGAGTGTCGGGTATGTTTGTATGTACAGAGAGGGATAAACGATCAAATTATTGTCATAGGTGGTGTTTTTAGGCAGGGTGTGTAAAGTCGATATTGACCGATATCGGCTTAAGATAACCGGTATCGGTTGTGGAACCGATACCGGTTATCTAAAACCGATGCCTTGCATCGTAGGAATTTCGTAATGTGAGAAAGAACCCTTGGGAATTTGATTTATCAATGGCTATGTGTCGCTTTTTGATGTGTGCAGCGGAGAGGTGGTTCGTGATGAACGATATCGTGCAAAGCGCGTTGTTGTCACTTAATCCGAGCGGATGTAACACCACCGAATGGACATTGATAAATCATTTGGGGTTAAGTGGAATCCGCTATTATTCATGAATCGCACGTAACCATGCTATGTTACAAAGCGTTGATTGAGAGATGGAATCCGAAAGGAATACCTTTATCCGCCAACAGGGAGATGACAAGTGACATTGGAAGATGTGTTCCGTATTTTGAGACTCCCAATTACAGAAGACCAAGATATCGTGCATTGCCTAAAGCAAAGACACGGGGAGCGATAAAAAAAAGATTTGGTCCATACGCACGAGATTTGACATAGCGAGGTTTGACATTCACGTATGGTATAATGTATGCAAAGACACCCCGAGGAGACAAGATTAAGCAGTGATATTAATGATAGCGGTAGGGTATTATGCATTACCGAGGGCGGATGGGGGAAGATTTCCAAAAGCATTGATGTGTGTTATTTGGGAAATGATAGAAAGGAACGTGACTTTTGCATGGGCACCTGCATATTTGGCGGAGCTATACAGGGGTTTATGGGCTTGTAGACGAAATCACAGGATGACACTGGATTGTTCATTTTTATTACATTGTTGGGCCTATGAGCACATTGTTTGTGTGCGACCAATAGGCCGACCCATCCAGTCAGGAGAGACCGGAGTGCAGAGGTTGGGATTCAGACGATGGGTCCAGACAGAACAAGAGGCAAGATCCCAGGCCGTGATGGGTGACATCGAGTATTATAGGCAGGTATGGGAGATGGTGACGATTGCGGATATCTGTTGGAGGCCTTACGGGAACTATATGGTAACAGAGAATATAGCTGAGGAGTTGAGGGGTGTAGAGCGATTGAGGTGGATTGCAGGGCACAGGCCAGGGGAGTATGAGAGGATTCCTCTAGATCGTGTGTGGTGACAATTTGGATTTGTGCAGGATATACCCCTGGCTTATAGACCATATATGAGGATCGACGCCGAGGCAGCATTCTCACCTCCCCGGCCAACACCTCCAGAAGGGCCAGAGGAGGTAGCAGCCGATCGCAGGGTGATGGATGCAGGAACGACAGAGGCCTATAGATTATGGTGGGTAACAGAGCTACGAGGGGTACGTGATCATCCTGACATAGCTATGATTACAGTGAGAGAGATCGTCTGCAGAGATTAGTTCATCAGCTCCAAACGCAGGTGAATGAGACAAGAGGATTGTTAGCGGTTGCGGAGTCACGAGTGGAGGGACTGAGAGGCGAGATACCTCCATGCGAGGGAGCGTATTCAGATGTTACAGGAGAGATTGGTAGATCAGTGGGTGGTACCAATAGCCGTGGTACCTTTGAGGACAGAGAGGCCCGGCGAGAGGCGTCGACGATCACGATCATCACCTGGTTCGGGATGAGGCGTGAGGGTCTAAGTAAATTGTATCGAGGTATAAGAATAAATAAGGATGCCGACCTGCGTGTCGATGATATAGAAGATGTATTTGTTTAACATCTAAATAAAATTGAATATGTATGTTGATTTGAGTTATGATAATAATAAGAATGCTTGTGTTTGAACCTTTTTGTGTTTTGAAAAAGGATAAAGAGGAATGTGATTAAATAGAAATACACAAAAATATTTATATTTACCACACATGATAGGTTATGGTAGGGGATGGTCGAGCTAACCTTGGGAGACCCCATGTCTCCGAAGTGTCGCCTACATAGCCCATCGCACAAAGCAAGGAGGGGCCTCAGATCGATGTAGTTCTCCTTAGACCAGGAGAGATGAATTCGTGCAATTTAAGTATGGTTAGGCAATTTTTGTTGGTAAAAATATTGATATTTGATATTGGTAGGGTAATGTTGTTGGTGTTGGTAATGAATTGGTGATGTTGGAATAGGTATAAGTGAAGCGAAAGTTAGCCTACCCAAGTGGTAGGGAACCCTATCCTGATTAAGGTCAACACATAATCCCAGAGTCGAGCAAAAGAGGCAAAAGTGTCCCGTAGTTGAGAAGAGCCAAACAAACCACATAATAACGTAGAATGAAGTTGAACCCCTAGGTACCTTGCATAGATGAGAAGTCGATAGGTGAAAAGAGTGGTATAATCACAATATATCGGATATACGTCACGTCCCTTGAGTTTTGTTGCTTTGACAAATGGTGCGGTGAGGTGGTTGATGTGGGCGAGGATGCAGAGAACTTATTATAAGATGATTATTCTGACAAAAGAGAACCAGACCTAAATAGACAAGTCCATGACTCAAAAGTGTTATGAAACACTGCTTTTATTTTTATTTTATTTTTCCGGATATAGACTGATCGATGCGGGAAGTCTACATGGGATATGTATTTTGTTGTTCTTGAGGTCTTCACGAAGCTGATCAATGCGAGAAGCTTCTGATAAAGGCTGACTGTGTATAGTTGTCCTTCAAGGGAGTAGTCTATTTATAGTAGCAGATGCGGTATTTATGTATAGCTGTCCTTCGGGGGAGCAGTCTATATATAATAGCAAGCAATAGTTTGGCATATAGCTGTCCTTCGAGGGAGCAGTCTATATATAATTTAGAGAGTCTAGATGTCCGTTTGGCAAAAGCATCTAGTTTATGTAGGAAGTTTGACTCAAGAAAATCTCATAAGAATGTGTTATTTTAAGAACTTTGAAGTCATGGACTAGACTAAAAAAGGGGAAGGTATCGTTAAGGGGAGGTGAGAATCAAACCATGTGAGCTTGATTTTATTTGAGATGATGTAGAAACAAAGTGTATGTGGTGGTAAGTGAGCTCAAGGGACGAGCGTAGGTAGGTAGATAAGAAGTGATATAACACTAAATTCAACAAAGAGAAGGTCGAAGATGCAAGGCATTAAGGGGCTCAGCTCAGTTTACCATTGCGAAGCTAAACGATAAGTGCCGATCCATAAGTATGAGTGATTATGTAAGGCCCAATCCAATTGGGAGAAAATTTTCCACGTTTGCTCTTTTCTAGTTTCGTTACATGTTGATTCTCTTTGAGGACAAGATCACCAACCTTAAAGGTACGCTCATGAAGTCACTTATCATAAGCACGCTTGATGTTTTTGTAGATTTGAAGGTGATCAAGAGCCGTAAGACGACGCTCGTCAAGAAGCTCTAATTGGGCTAACCGCTCTTGGCGGAAATCATCGTTGGTAAGAATATCCTGAAGAGATATTCTGAGGGAGGGTATTTGTATTTCGAGAGGCAAGACAGCCTCGGTACCATATACCAAAGAAAATGGTGTGGCATTAGTGGAGGTACGAATGCTAGTACGATAAGCCCAAAGGGCAAAGGGGATGTGATCATGCCAATTTCTTCCGGACTCATTGACAACTTTCATAAGAATTTTGGTTAGGGTTTTATTAGAAGATTCAGCTTGTCCATTTGCTTGTGGATAGTAGGGTGATGAGAAACTAAGTTTGATACCAAAGTTGTCACAAAGGTCTTGCAACAACTTATTTTTGAAAGATTTTCCATTATCTGTTATCAGGCGATGAGGAACACCAAAACGATAGATAATGTGGTGGTTAATGAACTCTACAATTTTTTCTTTTTTAGTTGAAATGAGCGGAATAGCCTCCACCCATTTTGTGTAATATTTGGTTGTTGTGATTATCCATCGGTGACGTTGCGAAGAAGGTGGATGAATCTCACCAATAAGGTCTAAACCCCATCATGAGAAAGGCCAAAGATCTCGCGACACTGTAGCGGATGGCTAGGAGTATGTTGAAGGTTGGCATGTTGTTGACACATAACACAACGCTTAACATATTCGTAGCAGTCGTTATTGAGAGTAGGCCAATAATAACCTAGGCGAAGGATTCATTTGGCCATGGCAAGGCCGCTAAAATGTCCACCACAAATACCGTCATGGACCTGTTGGATGGTATAGGTGACTTCCGGGCTGGTTAGACATCGAAGGAGGATGCCATCAAAGCCACGTTTATAAAGGAGTCCCCCCATAATGACATAACGAGAAACACGTTTAAGAAAAGTGTTTTCCGGTACTTGTAAGGTCAGATGGGAGAACGGAAGTTGTAAGGTAGTCGTGAAATTGGTGATACCAGGTATCCGAAGAATTAGCAGTCACATTATTTATCATACAAACAACCGGGGCTGAGTAAGATGGGGCAAAGAGTTGTTGGACCAAGACAAAAATGTCAGAGTCAGTTGATGAAGCTGGAATTTGTGAGGCTAAGCAAGCCATAGTATCCACAAATTTGTTAGTGGAGCGGGGAATGGTTTGGATAGAATAATGAGTAAATAAGGTTAGAAGAGAATCCACGTAATGTTTGTACTTTTGAAGTTCCTCATTTTTGCATTGGTAGATGCCCATAACTTGATTGACTACCAATTGAGAGTCACCGAAAATATTGATAGATTTGACACCTAAGTGTAACGCAACCTGGAGACCCAAAACAAGGGCCTCGTATTCCGCTATGTTATTAGTGCAGGGGAAATCGAGTCGGAATGAAAGAGGCATAGGCTCAGCGTTGAGAGGAATGAGAACAACGCCGGCTCCTCCGCGCTGGCATTTGGATCCATCGAAGAAGAGGGTCATTGGATACAACTCCTCCCTGAGGGAAAGAGTGGCGATGAGTTTGTCAGGGAAATTAAAATTAGTAAATTGTTCCCCAGGTAAAGGGGCTTCCGCAAGTTGGTCTGCGATGGTTTGTCCTTTGATTGATTTCTGGTGGACAAACTCAAGGTCGAGGTCGGCGAGGAGCATAAGCCATCGGGCGATGTTGGTTTAGATGAGGTTTGGCATACATATAATGGATGGGGTCCGTGTTGGTGATGACGAAAGTTTTGTGATTCAGGAGGTAGTGTCGGAGTTTGGTGGCCACGAATGATAGGGCTAGGCACAACTTTTCTACATGTGTATACCTAGTCTCATAGTCTACCAAAGTATGACTTATATAATAAACTGCTTGTTCTCGATTCTCAGAGTCACGATGTGCAAGCATGGCCCCTACAGCGTGGTCGATGGCGGAAAGGTAAAGGTAGAAGGGGCGATCGTCCTGAGGTGGGATAAGCATGGGTGGCTGCAAGAGATAAGCTTTGAGAGCTTCAAAGGCTTGGTGGCACTCTTCACTCCATTGAAAGTCAATGTCCTTTTTAAGGAGGTGATGAAAAGGTTGACATCGATCCGAGAGTTGAGAGATGAAACACCGGATAGATTGGAGCTTACCTTGTAAACTACGCAATTGTTTGAGGTTAGTAGGTGGGGGCATTTCTAGGATAGCTTTGACTTTAGATGGATCGACCTCAATGCCATGCAAAGAGACGATAAAACCAAGAAGTTTTCCCGAAAGGACACCAAAGACACATTTCTTTGGTCAAGACGAGATGAGTAATATTGTAACAGTGATCAAAAATAATGGTTAAAACATCGAGATGTTCACTGCGATGTTTAGATTTGCCAAGAAGATCATCGACGTAATCCTCAAGGATAGTGTGCATAATGTCATGAAAAATGTAGGTCATAGCCCGCTGATAGGTTGCACCAGCATTCTTAAGGCCAAATGGCATTACACGATAACAGAAGGTTCCCCAAGGAGTTATGAAGGTAGTTTTATGTTGATCGGCAGGGGCAACCAAAATTTGGTTATATCCTGAAAAGCCATCCATGAGAGAGAGCATCTCATGGCCTGCAGTGAGATCAACAAGTTGGTCAATACTAGGTAGGGGGAAGTCATCCTTAGGGCAAGCGAGGTTAAGATCTCGGAAATCTGTGCATATCCGAAGTCCCCCCGTCGCTTTAGTGACAGGTACGATGTTAGAAATCCATTGAGGATAGTCAATAGGCAGGATGAAGGAAACAGAAAGGAGTCATTGAAGCTCTTCTTTGACCAAGAGGGCAATGCGTGGATGCATTTTTCTCAGTTTCTATTTAATTGGCTTGGAATCGGGTTTCAGGGTAATGTTATGGACAGCAATGTCAGGATCAATTCCTGGCATGTCAGCGTAGGACCAAGCGAAAGCTTGGTTGTGAGCATGGAGAAAGGTAGTAAAGGTGACTTGTTCTGATGCGTTAAGGGATTGTCCGATCTTCACAATGTGAGGATCTTCCTCTGTGTGGATGTTGATTTCTATAGTAGACTCGTTCAACATGGTTTGAGTTTCAGATGGTAAGGCGCGTTGAATATAAGAGTCATCCGCACCAAGGTAAGTGAGGATGGAGTCATCATCCTGGCACTCAACAACATTAATTGAAGGCGAGTCCTCTTCAATCATGTCTGGATATAGAAGGGGATAGAAGAGGGGTCCTCATTATCGCGTTGATAAGTGAGAGGACCTAGGAAGATAGCATTTATGAAAAAAAAAAGTTAGGAGGGATAGATTCAGGATCTATCGACTCTGTGGGTGATGAAGGCAAAATGGGTGATGATGGTTCGGTAGGGGTGATGTCATCATCTTCCAGGAGACAACTGACATGAGGTTCCTTCGGTGTAAGTGTTCCAGAAATCCGAGACCACTACGATCATTGTGCTTGCGTGTAGTTACGGGGATGATTGTATGTCGGCCTTGTTCATAAAGACCAAAACCAAAGCCTTTCCAAGCACAGCGAGTCAAGAAGGTAAGGGCGAAATGACGATTTGTCAGGTATTGAAAGTCGGATTGGAAAGGAACCACACCAAGAGGAGGTTCAGGGTTACGGAAGGTGCGTCGACACCCCCATATGTTAGGTTGGTGCGGCAATGAGGTGGTCCGTAGGGGATTACTTCCCCCACACGACGGTCATAGGTAGGATGTGCATGTACCTGTCCGTACTCCTGTGGGGTATGGAAAGAACTAACGTTATATAGGCGATACTCCCCCAGCGTAAGGCGCTGAAAAACATCTACCAAGGGGTATGTGGTTGGGATGTTAGCTGCGGGAAGGGAAGTGGTTTTTACGACGGTGGTTTCATGGGTTGAAGGTGTAGGTGCTATTGAAATGAATGGTAGAGGTGTGGTTGAAGTAGATGGTTGGGTTGAATGAATGGGTGTCTTGATTGGCACAAGCACATCATTAGGGCGATATAACATATTGCAGGTTTTGAAGGGGGGAGGATCAGCTTTTACGGTGTAGGACTTCCCCTCGTACTCAAATTTTATGCATCTATGTAAGGTTGAGGGAACACATCCCATAGCCCGGATCCAAGGGCGGCCTAACAACATATTGTATTGGAACTCTCCCTCAAGGACATAGAAGAGTTCGGGTAAAGTACGTGGTCCTACACGAATGTTAAGGATCACGGTGCCTAAGGTAGAGGTAATAGCATCATTGAATGACCGCAACATGATGGGGTTGGCACACATGTAGCTAGAAGGGATATTCATTTGTTGGAAGGATTTTGAAGAGATGATGTTTAGACTAGCGCCCGCCGATCATGACACGATGTACCCAAATATCCCGGACGTAAGCTGAGATGAAAAGAGCAGGGTCAGGATCTTCTGTACCAAAGTCAACAATTTCATCTTCGGAGAAACTGACAGCAGCAGCTTGTTGTAAAGAGACAGAAGTGGTTGGGGCGGTAGATTGTTTAGTGAGGGAAGCAACGTGATTGGGTGTTAGAATGGAGGTAACAGGCAGGGTTTCATTAGGTAAGACCTCAATCCCTTGAAGGATTTCAACAAGAGCTTGTCGATGAGATTCAGAAGTCTGAATGAGATCATATAGTGTCATTTTTACAGGTGATTGGTGAAGCTGTTTGATCATGGCTCGGTGGGCAACGCCATTAGAAATGGGGTAAGCGGGTCCACGAATAACCACTTTAGGTGGTGGTGCGATCGGGATGGTGGACGGAGAAAGAGAAGATGCAGGTGTGATTTCTTTCGCTTTCTCGTTGTTTTTCTCGCGCTCGAGTAAAGCAACACCGATCATATTGATCTCGTGAACACAAGAGGAGGAAGATGGTAGGGATGACTCATGGGCTTCGATAGGTGGGGTGTAATAACGATGATATTGGTGAGGCGGGGGTGGTGGTATAGAGAGGGAATGAAGCCAAAGGTCTCTCCCTTCGTAAGTTGTCTTTCTTAACCTTTCTATCTGAGAGAGGTGACTGACGAAGGATGGCTTTTAAGGCTTTGCATCCCTCCACATCGTGTCCTGGTGTGTGGTGGTAAGCGCAGATTTTAGACTCATCATAACCTATAGGTCGAGGTTTAGATGGGTCATAGGGTCTAAGTGGGGGTAGGGAAATGGTCGTATTCTCCACCAACATAGCAAGGATTTTAGCGTAAGATCCTTTGAGTGGGTCAAAATCGGAGGAGGATGAGGGTATTGATTGAGCAGGTGTTTCGTAATGTTTGGGCGTGGTTGGTTCGTACGGGTGGTGGTTTAGCCAAGGGGTGTTGACACGTGGTTTTAACTAAACGTGGTTTCTTTGTCACAAGAGCTACGTTTAGCCGGTTAGATGATGAGGCTCCAGATAACGTGGTATCCGGAAACAACGGCGAAAAGAGGAGTGACGGAAAACAAGTCCTTTGATGATGAAATTTGTTTAGGGTTGATGGGTGGACAGGATACGTGGGATGACAGTGTTGATATACCCTTAGATCTCTGTATGTGTGCAGAAGGTGTAGGTGGTTTTAAAGAAAACGCAGGAGGTATGATATATTGATGCAAGGTGGAGGGATGAGGTCCCAATATGGAAGGTAGGTGTGACGATGATGGTTTTAATTGTGATAGAGGCATGGATTGAGTTTGTCTCCTAAGTGGAGGGGCGGCTTTATTTTTGGATAAATCTAGTCGCTTAGGTGGGTGTGTTAGACTGGGTATTGGTGAGGTCCCAAGTGTAGGGGAAGATTTGGTTAGGCTAATAGAGGTGGATGAGATACTTGGTAGAGATGCGGGGGATGGAGATGAGGACATAGGCATTTTGAGTTTCTGTAAACACTTCGGGTATATGGTAGAGGTGTCTGGATTGGTCATCTGCATTTGAGTAGAATAGGGGGTACTCAAACATTCCCATAGGACTCGTCTATCTTCTGGAGAATGAAAGTCTTGTGTGTGAATTGGAACTTGTATGGAAGAAAGGTGGGTTGTGATTCCGGTCCACCTGTGGGTGTGATATAGAAGGTAGATGAGGGCATGGTATCAATAGGTGTTAAGAGGTCAACCGGTCGCTGAAAAGATTTAGGCGATGAAGAACTAATAGGTAGGAGGGCATGTTTGAGAGGATCCGTCATGGTTAAAGAATTTGGTGATGTCGGTGTAAGAGGTTTCTCATCTAAGGATGACAAAAGGAGTGGTGAGCCTTCCTCTTGTGCAAGCAAGAGTGGTAGAAGGAGACGTTTGGGAAATAGATAAGTTAGATAACATCCGTTCGCAGTCTTGTAGGGATGTGGTGTAAGAAGGCTCATTTGTGAGAAGGGAACTCTGGGCAGTTAATTCCTTGATGGGTAAAGGAATGGCAAGGATTTCAGCTTGTCTTGATGGCGAGGAAGGGGGTTCGGTTTCCTGCGTTAGGGAAGAGGCTTGATTCAGAATTTGTTCGATAGAGGTTTTTGGCTGGGAATCGAAGACCGCATGGATCTCATGAACACTCTCCTCGGCTAAGATATCTTGGTTTAGATTACTGTTAGAAGAATGATTCGGGAATGGTTTGTTGAATATTTTCAAATTTCGGTTAGCAGGGGCGTTAGGATTATCGAGGGCTATATCCCCCGCATCAACCATTTCCTGCACTATGTTTTTCAACATCTTGCAGTTTTCATGACTATGTCCTTTTACGCGGTGAAAGTTACAGAAGTCATTTTCTTTGTACCAGGAAGGTATAGCGCGGGTGGAGTCAAACCCGGAGTGAGGTTTAACAGGAGGCAAGGTGATAGCTCCGGCTTTGAGCAATTTTTCCAAGATGACACCATAAGTTTCTCCCAAGGGAGTGTAATTGATGGGCTCGGCTTTATATTTATAGGTGGTTTTTGGTGGGGTATTAGACGGTGCTTGAGATTTGACCATCACCGCGTGGACAACTCCTTTTGATTTTGAAGAAGTGGATGTGTGAGGAGTGGTGGTGTTTGGTTTATTGGTGGAATCTGGAGTTTGGAAATTGGGGTTTTTGTTGCGCAACCGCAATTTCTCTTCTTCTAAGGCTCGAATTTCTAGTTTCCGAGCCATGGTAAAGGCCTCGTCAAATGTACGGAAAGTTTGAATTTGAAGGGTAGGAGAGATGTGCTTAGCGCAGGCCCGCGTAAAAAGTTTGATAAGTTCGGCCTGAGGCAAGGCATATGTAAGTTGGTTGATAAGGCCCCGCCATCGTCCAACGAAATCTGCGATAGATTCGTCGTCAAATTGTCTGATGGCATAGAGGTCGGTGATAGATACTTTCTTGGCAATGTTAATGGAGAAATGATCCAAGAAAGATTGGGCTAGTTGGTTAAAAGAGAAGATTGAGTGTTGGGTTAAAGCACTGTACCACTCCAAGGTGGGTCCTGATAAGGACATGGGAAAGGTGCGGAGTAGCAAGGCATCATCATGAGCAATCAAATAACAAGCATGTCTAAAAGATCGCAAGTGTTGTTGAGGATCCTCTTTACTATTAAAACGAGTAAATTTTCGGCAATTCCCATTGAGGAGGATATGAATGAAGGGGGATGAAGGGTGAATAGGCTCCCGAAAAACTTGCTCGTATGTCAAGGCGCTACGACTTCCTGAAACAGAAGCCTCCAGATTTTGCATTTTGTCCATCATTTGTTTGATGAAATCCGTGGTTGGATGAGATGATGGTGTGGTTGTGGTAAACGGAGGCAAATTGGGCCAAGGGCCTCCGCTAGACAATGGTGGGGTTAAATGTTGATAAGGTATGGAGGATGAATATGTTGAGGCGACCGAATAGGGATGTCCTATATAAGATGTTGAGGTCACTGGATACGTGTATGGGAATGAAAAGGTAGGCGGAGCTTGAGAAGGAAAGCTCGTGTGGATAGGTGGCAGAGAGCAAGTCATGAATGGAACAGTCTGCAAGGGAGATGAGGTAGGAGCAGTCGGCGGTAATGATATGTGGGGTCCAAGATTAACCAAAGGAAAGCCAATCTGTGTCGTATGAACCTCTCAAGTAATGGATTGGGAGGACGGGGCTAAAGATGCGTAAAAGCAAGGCAATGTTATCAGGTGGAGTGGGAGCTAAATGAGCAGCTATACTAATAGGCATGCCAACAAGGAGTTGACCATCGGGTGTACGGTCAGGGGCATGAGACAAATAGTATTGTATGGCGCTAGGATTAGCATCCAGAAATTTGGCAAATTCCTTATCTCCTACAGGAATTTTGGGGATCTCACTAGTGTCCGTAGGGTTCCCTATAGAATGTGAAGGGGGTGATTCAGGTAAAGGCACAGAGCAGGCATGTGAAACCATGGCGGCGGCTTGCTTCAAGTGATAACAACCATGGACAAGAGTACACAGTAGGGCTTCAATCTATCAGGAACAGAAACAACCTTAGAATGGTGAAATTGGTAGGTTGTTGGTTTGTCAGGAACTGTAAAAGACAGTAACCGATATCGGTCTGATAACCGATGTCGGTTAGACTATAGCCGACGTCGGTCACTTAACCGATGTCGGTGTAATAAGACTGGTATGAGAAAATATAAGAAGCTGCTGATTTGATCTTAACAATGCTTAGTACATTTATCAATTTGTTCTAAGGTGATCATAAGACAGGAGACAGTGTATAAGAGAAAACAGAACTGAAAACAAGCAAGATGCACACGCAAATCCAGAGACTAACCCTAGGGTTAATTTTAATTATCGTGGGCTTATGCCTTTAGACGTAGAATGATGTCAGAATCCTAAACAAAAGACTTAGGGGAAATGTCAAGTTTGTTTTGGCTTATAAGGTTACCTCAATCAGCGGAGGAATACCGCGGAAAAAGGGGGATGTTTGAGCTGTTGTGTTAATTGTGAAGTGATTCGGTATGTGTTGTGCAGTGAAAGTAAGATTAATTTCTTGTCAATACCATGGATATCACCCCCACGTGTACGACCTGTTACTTAATCTATGTTCACTAGAATTGAAAACAACAAGCAAGAATGTGATGCACGTGTTTTAAACCCAAATCGAAAATGATATTCGATGAAGCAAAAGAGATGACTTTCACTAATACAAAGATGTAAAAGCAAAGCAAGTTCTTTTACCAAAATAACAAAATACCTTGTGAATATCTTTAGAAGAAGAAAACAGCAAGTATGCTCCCTATATGAAAGCAAGCAAGAAAGAAAGAAACCCGAAATGGGTCCCACCAGGCGTGCCAAAATGTTTCGCGTGGAATGTTTCAACTTTTGGGAATAGAGTTGCTTCTATCCTTTCATTCCTTTTAGAAACAGATAAGGGTTAGGGCTAGGAGGAATACCTGTTGAATGTCGAGATGGTGTGCGCGTACCGTAGAGAGAGATCAAGTTGATTGCGAAGAACTCCTTTTTGTCTTGGAAGGACTACCCGCAAATAAGAATACAAGACCACAAGATTTTAATTAGACAATAAATGAGGGAACTCGCTGGGCCCAGAAATATAAAACTTCCTTTCAAGGTGGTCGGCCTCTCGCTAATATGAATTAACACAAAAGATTGTAAAATGACAATTTAATTGCCTCGTTGAAACAAGTAGGGGGAAAGGCTGGTTTTTGGTTTTGAGTCAAGGTAACCGATACCGGTTTCTGCTAACCGATATCGGTAGGTTCTATGTTTTAGGGGCTTTTGGTGAGGGTCAGTTGTAGGGTGGTTGTGTTGTTTGTAAGGCTAGTAAATGAGTGGGATTAGGTAACGGGGTGATGAGAGGGTAGAAGAATGATAGTTAGATGTAATGTGTTGCTGGGTAGTAGATCTGGGAATAGATTTATGACGGCTGTGATTCAAAAGTCTAAGAAATGTTATCAAAGAGAACATACAAGATTCTACTTACTATTTATTGACGAGAATGCAGGTCCAAGAACCGTGATGACAAAGGCGTAACTCGGATAGACGTCCGACGATCAAGATGAGATGTCTTCCTCACGATGATCACCGAGTGTCACAGTGGCTCTGTCAGTGTGCATGCAGTTGCAGTCTTGGGCTTGATGTCCTTCTCTGCAAACTCTTCTTGTTTCTTCACTTGTCTCTGCTCGGCCAAGCAAATCCCGATCCTTTCAATGATTTCTCCTCCTTTTTGATCAAATGAAAATCTGATCCTTTGTTTTTGGTTGGAGGTGGTCATTTACAGGGAACCGATGGCGGTTACACAACCGACGGTGGTCGAGTAGGAACCGGTATCGGTCAGGTCAAAGTGGGCTATTTTTGGTAAAATAGCCAACTTTCCCTCCTTTTCTCCCGAGGGATTAGTTGTGGGCTTGGTCAAGTCATTATGAGGTCAGTTTTGGGTGCGGGTGAGGAGTAATTAATCATAGGTGTGGATGTGGACCAAGTTATAGGTCTTAATTAGGTTAGTTTAGGGTTAAGACTCGGTCATGATGAGGTGGCGAAATGAGGTGGCAGGTATGGCGATGTGGATTTATTAATTATAAGGTAATTAATAAATAATTGTGTAACATATAGATCCATAACTAATCCATCATTCTACAATGCATGCAATATACATTAAGATCTATGAAAGAACAAGTCTTTAAACAATAAATCATGAATTTCAATAACACATGCACTACTCAATTACACACAAAGGAATGACACTTAGGTTCAGCCAATATCTTCCATCTATTAATAAAACATGATTAAATAAAACAAGCTCCTTACAATAATGGAAATATACCATCTATGAGCACATGGATCGATACAAGTAATCCAATCATATGCACATACCTCTATACCTTCATACATCCATCTCTCTCTGTGTATATATTCTACTATGTTATTCATATATATATATATAGGGTGGGACTTTCCCTTCACCACTTATCTATTCTAGAAATAGGCCGCATGCTATTAATAGCCACATGCCATTTATAGGCATAGCCACACATGCAAGTGTGCTATCTATAGACCTCTTATAGTTAACTGAAGTGACAATCCTATTCTTAGCTGTCTCCATGAAAAATCTTGATCCGATCCTCTAAAGATAGACAATGCATGGCGCACACATCTCTGCATCGTTGGTGTGTTCCACATGCCATCTTCTAAAAATAGGTCTTCATGCTCAAAATCGGCTAAGTCCTGAAATGTTGAACTTTCCCTCCACACGTAGGTTCTTCCTGTCCTCTCGCGCCCTTGATCCTGGCCTTCTCTCCCATGCATGGACTTCTTGTGTGATCTCTAACAAGTATTCTCTAATCAACATTACCCCACACTAATCTCATTGTCATCCCGACAATGGGTATCTCCAAAAATTAAAGTAAAGAATAGAAGAATGGAAAGAATAAGAATAAAAGAATGTAGATAAATAAAGAAGTTTTATGAGGCTATGAGGTAGCCTCCTCTACATCAGTTTGAAGTATCAACTCTTGGATACTCCTCCTTTATTTTGGCCTCCAAGGTTTACCATTCAGTGAGTGCTTGTTCTACTTTTTCTGGAATGTCCACAACAATGGATTCCAACTCATCCCTCGCAATCTCTCCTTTTTCATTCTGTAGAACCAACACAATGCTGGACATTGAGGTCATTCTTCCTTCTAGAAGATCCATCTTTTACACAATGAGCTTCCCAAGCTCTTCCAGCCAGTCTTATGTGGCTCTTGTGTTGTTTCAAGGCCTCGCGCTTCTACTTAACTATTGAAAATATTTCTGCGTGGCCCAATGTCTCATCCTTCATTGCTTTTTGGACCTCATTGTTTTCTTCTAGGGTCTTTATGTTGATAAGCCTCTGGAGATGTGCATATTTTCAAAGCTTGGTCTACTTTCTTCAATACTTCTTATAGCGCTTGCAACAACATTCCTTCATAGGATGTAATCTTTCACATCATTGAGGCTTTCTCTCATTCTGCCTCTTGCTCTGACTTCTTTGCATGTCATGTGTAGAGGTTCATCTTCAAGCACCAGGTCCACCAACTTTCCTACATAATGTATCACTGAGGGAAATGTCTGTGGTACCTTGGTCTCCAAGTGTGGCCTAGCTCTTATGACATTATCCCCAATCTCCTCTGTGAAGCTGATAAATACTTCATTCTTCTTCTGCGCCAAGTCCCTCTCTTGTGTTATGTGCTATCTCAACATCCTTTGTCTTTAGCTCCTCGCAAATGCTTTGATTGTTGCAGCTTTATCCATGTTTCTTCTAGCAACTTTAGCAGAAACCTTTACCAATGCATCATTTTGACTCTGCTCATCACGACATGATAGTAGGCTTTACTATCATATGTCTAGCTTGTGGTGCCTTCTTCAACCATCTTAAAACACATGACTCTTTCACATATATCAAATTCAAGGCTCATCCATATGGGTGTGCATTGACCATGATAGTTGCTTTCGAGTGCACACAATCACCATATCCTCATCCATTAGCTCCTAACCAAATAAATCCTTTTGTGCTATCATGCTCTGGAAGTGGGCATGAAATTTTACCTGCATCCTCCACATACCCCATGGCTGGTGGAATGTGCTCTCCACTCATTCTTCTAGACCTGATTGCTTGGGACCTTAGCTTCCAAATTTGGGACTTGTGTCTCCATGTCTTGAACATTCTCTGTAGCTATCTCTCTCTCGGTCCTTCTCATCCTCTCCTCTTTCCTTTGATTCCTCACCTTGTTCTTCTATGTTTTCTAGAAGTGTAGGAGAATTAGGTGTGCTTTCCTCTGACTCTTCCACCTCCTCATTTAACTTCAGTTTCCTCCTTCTTTACATGGTTGCCTCCTTCTATGGAGAGAGTCTGAGGTGATTTTCGCACCATTTTTGGAGTAACACTTGGGTCCTTGTTCTCCTAAACACCCTCTTAAATTTGTGCTCCCCTTGGACTGCATTCAAGTCCTCATCATCCCCCTCTTGTGGCTGAGGTGGTGTAGTGGCATGCTCAGCTTCACCCTTATTTGTAGGATGTCTCCTACCTCTATGCTCCAAACCACCACTATCTTCACTCTCTCCTCCTCCTCATCCTCCACTTCAATTAGCTCTGTGGGCTTAGGCACTGGGATGTTCTCCATTGTATGCTTTCCCTTTGGTGGTGCTATGGAAGTGTGAACTCACCTTCCACATACTTGTTATTCTCCATCTTTGGCTTTAGTTGGAGATACACCAAAGCGCTGCTCCAATATCTCCCACCACCAAACTTATTGGTTTAATGCTTAAAACATCAGAAATGAGTCTTTCAACATATGCACCCTACCCTGGATACACATATTTCTTCCTTAGTGTGTGGTAGTTACAATCTACCTTATTCGCATTTAACATCAGTCATCACATGTCTATAAACCTATGTACTGATGCTTGGAAGTACTTTTTGTGAATGCATATGGAAATTTGCACCAAGGACTCCATGCCCCATCTTTTCATTACAAACCATATATACATAAATGTTGGTATACAACAAATTGAACTGCCTTTCCAACCACTAAAGGCAAGTCCTTGGGGATGCCATTCTTCCTCAAAAGCCACATGGAGCCTATCATACCACTTCTCAGCCCATTTCTTAACCTACTCTGTCATGGATCCCTCACATAGGTACTTCTTGAAGCATTTAGTAGGTGATTTTTGTTCCATCGGATACTCCCATACCTTCTCCTTTGGTCCATCAGGCACTCCAATCTCCATGAACACTAGTGATAATAGAACAACTCCAAAGCTGATCTTTCCCTCCTGCACTTGCTTTCAATGATTGTCTCTACAATGATATACCATGAAATGTTGTAGAACTACTCCTTTAAGACATCTTTTTGGAAATGTGTAACCACATGGTGTTCACTTGTGACCACCTTTCCTAGTCATTGAGCTTTGTAATGAGATGTGTGGCACTTGTATAACTAGATACTTCTTTAGTTTGTCGATGTCCATACCATGTGACCCTTTGTATATCCCAACTCCTTCCTGGTCTCTAATATTATGGTTTTATCTATCAGATCATCTTGTAAATCATCTCCCATGTGCCTTTCAACCCTGTCACTATGGAGATGAGTGTGGCTGAAATTCTGACTCTACGCCCTATAAAGTAGAAAAAATCCTCGTGCACTCTACTCATAAGCCACTAGTATAATGGCTCATACTTCCCAAAATAAGGGAGCTCATAAAGTTGGTAAACCCCTATCCTCTACAAGAGCTTTTCACCAGCATCATCATACACTAACATATCTTCTTCCGCCATGCATTTATTTGTCTTCATGTTCAACAAACATGAATCACTCTCCTTCTTGTTCTCAATGGTATGGTGATTGTACTCACTCACTTTTCTTTTCCTTATGTGAGAATCCCACTCCTGGATGATAATAACCCCCTCTAGATATTACATCTTCAAAAATTGCTTTCTGGAGCCATTTCTTCCTCCTCGATGACCACCTCTTCTTTCCCTTTTTTTTCCTCTGCTGCAACTACCTTCTTGGGTGCCATTTTTACCTTGCAATCCTTTGTAGATCCTTTTCATTCAAATTCTACAATGTGTGAAGCAAACCCTAGTTTGATTCAAGCATGCCCTAGGTGAAATTACATGCCCCTAACTCATCTTTGTCACCTTCGCTTCACTCAAACCCTTCACCACTCGGGGACACAAGCTTCTTTTCACACACATCTCTTTGTCATGACTGGTTACACACCTCTCACACCTTAAAAATGATCACTCGGATCTCTTCGCACTTGGCTTCTTTCAAATACTCTTAATCACAATGGTAAAAATGAATTCGCATCCCATCCTTATATAGATTTTTCAAATTTTGATGCATTTATTGCTCCTTCACCTACCAAATATCCTCTCATTCATTGACCAAATTCATTCATTCCACATGTGGTACATCTTCACACCCCAGCTATAACCTTCTAGCATGCCCTTCCTACCCTCTGGTCATAGAATTCTCTTCAAGCATGCATGCCCTTACACCCAAGTACCTCATCACTGTACCTTCTCCTAGTAGTTATCATGGCCTCTGCTTACCTCATGTTATATTATCCTTTCATTCATCTCCATCCTTGGTCACTTTTGAGAAGCAATCTTCTTTTGACTTAAAGCACACCCATAGTAGCTTATTCCTTTCACCTTTCAATTCCCATAGTCTTTTACTTGGATAACTACAACCACCCCACACTAAAGGTATGTGTAGTCCTCTACGCATAAACATTCTTCATATAGTAATTAGCTTCATGTGCATGCAAGCATGCTTATTACACAAAAAAACAACTAAATTGACAAAGCATAATGAAAATGAAGGAATACATTAAGGAAATACATAATTGAAAACCTAATCTAAATGGAAATACTACCTTATTACAAACACCAAGAAGACTTATTTATAGTAGGGCTTCAACCTACTCCCATTAAAGTAACTCGGGTAGCCATGTTCCATCAAGTGCTTCTAATGGAAAGCACCTGATTCAAGTATGTAAGTGATGACATATGGCCCCAACCAATGTACTTTGAGCTTTTCCTGGATGGCACAAGAACTTTGAGTCATAAAGAAGTACCATTTGTCCAATCTCAAACTTCTTATCCCTTATGTTTCTATCATGCCATGCTTTCTGCCTAGCTTTTTCCTACTTTTGACTCCATCATGTTATGGCTCATCACTCATCCAGTTGAATCATCTTCTCGATATGCTCTTCTAAATCCTTCTCATCAGCTAGACCTCCAATGCATGCAATGCAATGCAAAGAAGGTAACATAAATTCTATAGGGAGAATGACTTCTGTGCCAAACACCAACTGAAATGGTGTGGCTTTGTTCAATCTCTTATAAGTTGTTCTATATGCCCAAAGAATACAATGACACTTTGTCATCCCAATCCTTTCTTCCAACATCACAAATTTTTGTCAAAGTTCTGGCTCAAAATCTTGTTGAAAGCCTCAATAGTTCCATTTTCCTGAGGATGATAGGGTGTAGTTTTATGGTGTGCAACCATAAACTCATCTAATAGGATCTGATTGTCTCATTCAAAAAGTGTGTACCCCTATCACTTGTCAAGCTTAAAGGACATCCATATCTTGTAAGAACATTCTCCCATAGAAACCTAGTTATTGTAGTTGTTGTATAGTCCTTCGTAGGTGTTGCTTCTACCCACCGTGTGAGATAATCTATGCAAGTAATGATATAGTGTGACCCAGTCCTATGCGCATGGTGAAATAGGTCCTACAAAGTCAATGGCCCATTTCTCAAATGGTTCAAGCACTAGTAATTGGTCTCAAAGGCATCTCATCTCTTTTCCCTAGTTTTCCTAGCATTGTAACAATGATCACACGCCTTACAATATTCTTTACAGTCTTTATACAATGTCTCCCACCATAATCCAACAAGTAGGATCTTCGGGAAGTCACATCACCTACATAATGGCCTCCTGCAATACCACCATGGGATTCTTCCATAATATCCTTGTGCTCATGCTCTAATACACAATGACGTAATACTTCATCTCTGCCTAACTTGTAGAGGTCACCACTGATTAACATAAATGGTGTCACGCATATAGCAAGTTGTTTCTTTTCTAATGCCTTCATTCCTTTCTGGTGCCACACTAGTCCATAGAAAGACAACAATGTCTTCTAATTCTGATGGTGCATGTTGTAACCTATATAACTTGTGCATCTGGCATGGTTTCTTCAATTTTTTGTGCTTCCTCTCCTGAGTGAATTCTAGACAAGTGGTCTGGTCCAGAGTTACTTTTCCTAGCTTCACCACAACTGTGAAGTCAAACTCTTGAAATAGGAGTACCCATCTGCATATGTGCGCCCCTGTAAGATGGGCTTGTTTACCAAGTACTTCAATGCCATGTGATCTGTATAAAACACAAATGGTGTTGCTAACAAGTACTGTCAAAACTTGTGCAATGCATAGATCATTGACAAAGCTTTGCGCTCTGTAGTTGTATAATTCCTTTTCAGCAGGAGTCAACTTCCTACTAGCAAAAAAATTGGATGATCTATAATACCTTTCTAGGTTGAGCTAACACAACACCAATGGCCATGCCAGAAGCATCCACATGCACATGAAATGGTTTATCCCATGAGGAAAACAGAATGGGTGTGGTAGTAAGTTTTCTCTTTAATATCTCAAAATGCACGTTGTTGTGGTTCTCCCCAATAAAATGTACCTTTCCCTTTAGTAATTCTTCCAAGGGTGCAACAATTTTGGCATACCCTTTGATGAATTTTCTATAATATCCTGTATGACCTAAAAATCCATGCACCTCACTTTGACTGGTAGGTGCTTCCAGGCCTAGAATGACTGCAACCTTAGTTGGATCAACCAACAAACCTTCCTTGCAGATTATATGTCCTAACAGTATTCCAAATGGTGTAGCAAATATGCACTTCTTGATGTTCAAAGAGATACTCAATTGTCTGCACCATTCAAACATTAAGTGTAGATTGTCACAATGATCTTTCACAAGCCCATATACTATCCAATCATCTAGGTAGACCTGTAAGAAGTTGTGAATAAAATATTTGAATGCCTGAACAACTATGTGCAAGAATACAAAGGTGCATTTTTCAATCCAAAAGGCATCACAATATAGGAAAAACTACCCCATTCAGTAGTAAATGTTGTCTTTTCTTGATCCTCCTGAGCAATCCTAACCTGATGATACCTAGAAAACCCATCTGTGAAAGAATATATTTCATGCCCTGCCACTCCTTCTAGTATTTCCTCAGTGAATGGTGTAGGGAATGGATCTATGACACATGCAACATTTAGCTCCCTGTAGTCCACACATATTCTAATTCATCCATCCTTCTTGATATGATTGATCACCATGGGCTAACCCATTTTGACTCATCAAGGGGCTTGATAATTCTAGATTTCAACATTTTATCAATTTCTTCTTTTACCTTTTCATGCAAATTGGGGTTCATTCTATAAGGTCACTTCCTAACTGGTCATGCACCATCCTTAAGTTTTATCTTCATTTCCCAAGTGATTTATGCACACCTTTAAGTTCATGATACCCTCGAGGGAATAAGTCCTGATAATCCCTGAGTAACTCAATGATCTTTGCTACCTCCAAGTTTGACCAAGTAGTCTCCAATGATGGCCTCCTTAGGCTCACCTCCGAACCTATATTCACCTTCTTTGTCTTCATGGGTTTGTGATAGTGCACGTATCCTTTGTCTACACTATCCAAGACCTCACGCACCCCTTGTGAATGTTCAATATCTAGGTTCTCAACTTCCTCATCATCCATGATGTAAACCATCTTTCCTTTCTCTTTCTCAAGGAAAGTGCATGTTCAAGTAGTATGGAGTCCATTTCTTCTTCCTTTCAAAAATGCTCTGGACTCTGCCTCACCAAATAATTCCTGAATATGCTCTTCTACTTTTGCACTATCTCCCATAGTTAAGTGCTTGAAAATTTTAATGCCTCTTCTATTGGAGGTTGGGAAGAAAAGTAGTCAAAGGTCTGGATCATTCCTGCAGTCAAATTTTTCCTAGTTTCTAGTCTCTCGATGTAGTTTCATATATATACATACCAGGCGTGTGTGCATCCTTAGTAGAGTAGAGTACAATCTATGCACCCAGAGTGAAGGTGGTAATGCTTCCTATCCCACTGTCAGAGTCTCTCACACTGCTGAATGTGATGTTGAATAGGTTGATCACCATGATAAGTGTAGATCTACGTAGGTGCATTGTTCCTTACAAACCTAATAGATAAGGTGACTCCAATCTCTTCCCATTCTATAAGATTATCTTGTGGACTACCCACCAAGCGTTGTTGTTGTCCCATGCAAGTATATACTAACATATCTCTTCTCTTAATTTGATTTGTCCACTGTGTTTCCATGGCTTTCAAAAATATAGGAAGATCTTCTACCCCTATATACCAAGGTATCTGTGCTACCTATCCATCAAACCGAATGAAGTCCATTCTTTGCGTGCAACCACACTTTTCACCTCACGCCCTACTAGTTCATATGTACCATGAGCCCAATTGTCACAAGAAATACTCTGTAGTATCACTAATAGAATGAGAATCCTCCCATTATAGGATGCCTTCTTTTGATGGCTCATTGACCTCTGGGTCCTGAATAACGCATGTACATAAATTTTGTTTAAGTCCTCCTCACTTAGAGGCTCAACATATGGTGTAGACTTCCCATCTGTTAGAGGTATCACAACTCTTTCCTCCTTGTTCTCAAAGCTGATATACCCCTTATTGAATCTCAAGTCAAGCATTATTCACATAACACCAAGGGCATCCAAGCAAGGCTGGAAAATTTCTCTTCTGCAAGTGCTAATACCTCAAAATCCCCAGTGAACTTGGCCCCTTGTATGGTTATAGATGCATCCTTCAAAACTCCTATGGGAGTGGCCTTAGTCCGGTTTTTCCATAAACAACACATTAGATGATGGCTATAATGGAGGCCTCCCCATTTGTACCCATGCATCTAATGTAAGCACATTTACTTCCACACCTATATCAATCAATATGTTGCTCAACAACCATCCATCCACAACAACATTCAGAGTAATTTCCTTTATCATAGTCAATGCTATCAGGGGAAGATTTACATGCAAAATCTATCATCGGTCTCAATACTTGTGCGTGAGTGTTCCCTTTTAACCAACTTCCTAATAGTGGAATGATGTTCTCCTGGCGCAACATTTTACACACTTCTCTTAGATCATCGATATCAGTTTGGACTGTCTCTGATGCTTTCTTCTACTCCTTTAAGTATTGTATATCTCACCCTGAAGATTCCTTAGCACTTCCATGGTATCCTGGTAAACTTCCTTCTGATGAGCAGGATCTGGGTACCTTGCATGCAAAACCTCCTCCTTGGTGATCATAGGCTTCTGGTGCAATGCTCTCTTTGCACGTGCCACTTCAGCTCATGTAGTAATCTTCACTGTTAATGCCTCAAGTCCTTCTACTATCTTGGGCATCCACTGATCTTCTACCATGTGCTAGATTCTAACCATCCCACATGCCTTTGTTTTCTTTCTTATGCTGCTTACTCAGATGCTCATATAAGTCTGGGCACTCTTCATAGCTATGGTTCTTTTCCAAAAGAACATGTAATATTTTGAGGACATTCACATGCCTATAGTGGTCAGAGAGATCCACACGTATAACATGTTCCATGAGGGAACTCACCTCTTCCTCCACCATGGCCTCATCCTCCATATCCACCATGATATCCATGTCCCCTTCCATGACCTCCTTCAAAATGCCCCTCATTCCTATCATAGCACATTTGATTATGATCCCGATCTGGTGCTCATTCTTACCCTTAGAATTATCTATTACACTTGTCTGTCATACCCCAATGTCTATAGCATCTGGATCTGACCAATCAACCGAAAATCTTAGTATCATGGGTCGTGGACTGGAAAATTTTGCAAAAGTAGGATACATTCTTCCTTATATCATGCATGTTGTAACAAAGGACAGTGACTAGCATCATGATTCAAATGATAGATCTCACAATCCAACAAGTAATGAGCATATAGATCTATGAGGAAACTATCCTTGGTGTGACCTTCCACTTCACAATCTGTACACCAAATTCCTGAGCGTGTTTCATGGGCTGAATTTTTGATAGCTTCTCTAACTACTTTTCCATAGCTGCAATTGTGCCTCTAAGAATGGACTAACACCAAGTGTCAATGCTCCCAACTACCTCAACATGCAAAGCTACTTCCAGTGCTTCACGTGGATCAATGTATGTCTTATGTGACAATGCCCTTCTAAATGGTGTAATCAATCCTCCAACAAACCATTGTGCATGTTGGCTTGCATGAATATCATAAGATAGCTTAGATAGAAGTGTCTTAAAATGGGCATCATACTCACGTACACTCTCAGTAGTGCCTTGCTTGATATCCTTGAGCGCACTTATACTCTTCTACTCAAACTCAGGGATATGGAACTCTTTCAAGAAAGCATCCTTCAATGTTGCATAATCCATGCAAGTTTGATCAGGGTCAAACTTCCTATATACTAGTGTGTGCACATCCCTGTAATGTAGTAGAAAATTGACTTTCCTTTCACTCAAAAGCCATGATCCCTTTAGCATGCGCCACAAGATTTCACACATATGCACATGTTCAACAACATCCTCTATGCCTCTATACTCTAGAGATGAAGAGACATCTCCATATAAATATTTTGTGGTTGTTGCTACGGACCTTGACCACCTGATCTAGAACCTCCTGTGTTTCCTCTACCTCCAGAACCACCAGATCCACTAGAACTAGAACCACCTATACCTCCTGATCCTCCACCTGTAGCTGGAATAGGACCTATAGATGTACTCCCATGTGCTCTAACAGTAGTACTATACTGAACCCCTACAGTCTGTGAGGTAGTTCCACTTCAGAGGTGAATCCAACATTCTACGTGTGCTCACATTCTGTGTGGATGATGCACCTAAGAATGTTCCTCCAAATATCATTGAAGTCATCTGTCCTACCATTGATGTACTTTCTCCCGACTTACTCCTACTCTCCTACTTCCCAAGTTAGCTTGTTGGTTACTTTATCATACTAGATACTAGAAAACCAAGCACAAGGGCTAGGTCACCAGGTGGATTAAGATGTGCCCATGGCCCAGGTAGTCTCTGTTGGCACACTTCTATGTGAGGCCAAGGGGGATCTTTGTCATGTTTTCCAAGATGGGGAGTTCTTGATGCTCTGGCTCCACGTCTTCTACGTGAGCTATAAATCCTTCATGAGCCATCTCTCTCCTCAATGCCATACTTTCTGCAATGGAACATTGCTTCTCTATCTCCCTCTCGTGCACTCCTCATTATACTTAAGCCACCTCTCCTCTCTCTCTCTCTACCACTAGGTCTACCATCTTTCACCAAACCTATTCCTGCCCTCACGCATGGTGAAGTTTAGTTAGCCATGGTTTACTCTCCAGGTTCAAAGTTACCATCAAGATCTTGATGATCGCTAGTGGAATACCTTGCAGATATACTCCTCTGGATACCGCAAAAACTAGAATTCAGCTACCTCCGGGAAAGAATACATCAAAATTGAATATTCTAGAATATAACTATTTAGAACACCATGAAACCACGTATCCACAATGCATGAGTCCAGATCAAATCAGCATCATAAAGGGCCTGAAATTCTTCTGTGTCCAGAAAAGTGTGTGATACCTCCAATTCCACTGAAGATGCATAAGCAGTAAGCCACTCGTATAGTTCTACTGGAAAGATAGTGAAAAATCTCTCATATAGGTTGTCATACATATTTTTTCTACCCAAGTGTGTGTTAAACTCAGATCCATTGTTGAACCACCATGCATATTCTTCCTCCAGATCATGTATCCACTCCTCAATACTTGCTAGAGTTAACCGATATGTCTTCATCGTGAACCATCCTAAAAACAACTAAAAAAGAGGTCCCGAAAAATGGAACCAATGATGCAGCCTAGAATTTACTAGATAACACCCTACACACATGGCACATCACTCATCCTAGACTGAGTGCTCACCCAAAGCGCACAAAGGTACCAGGTCCCTCTTTAGGGTTGTTGTAGTAGGATGTTAGCGTGATGAAGGAAGAAACATATAGATCCATAACTAATCCATCATTCTACAATGCATGCTACATTTAGATCTATGAAAGAACAAGTTTAAACAATAATCATGATTGAATCAAGAATAACATGCACTACTCAATTACACACAAGAATGACACTTAGATTCAGCCAATATCTTCCATCTATTAATAAACAAAAGCTCCTTACAATAATGGAAATCTATACCAATGCACATGGATCTGATATAATCCAATCATATCCATCATATACCTTCACATACCTCTATACCTTCATACATCCATCTCTATATATATATATATATATTCTACTATGTACTTCATATCATATATATAGGGTGGGGACTTTCCCTTCACCACTTATCTATTCAAAAATAGGCCACATGCTATTAATAGCCACACACCATTTATAGGCATAGCCACACATGCAAGTGTGCTATCTATAGACCTCTTATAGTTAACTAAAGTGACAATCCTATTCTTAGCTCATCTCCATGCAAAAATGCTTTGATCCGATCCTCTAAAGATAGACAATGTGTGGCAGCACATGTCTCTACATCATTGGTGTGTTCCACACACCACTCGAACCATAAAAAAAAAAAAAAGTTGCAACCATTTTTTTAATCTTCATCATTTGGTTTGGTAACATTAGGAAGAGGTGCATTTTATTCATGTAAACAATAGACACCCAATTCATCTTCTTCCATTTATTTATAAGGATCAAAGTCATTCACTTTTTTTTCCCATTCATCTAATGTCAAATCTAGTATGCCTCTAACCTTGGTATCTATTTCCGAGTACTGGGCGGTCTTCTTGATCAAAGTTTGGATAGTTGGCATTGATTGGACTTGGCATATGAGGCTCAATGTGATAATTGGAAATTGGATCAGATCTGATTATGTATTTGGCTCTATATCTCATTTTGAAGAGCATGTGGGACCAATCAGATGAAAATTACCCGCTAATCTTAGTCATGAAATCCCTAGACAAGAACAAAGAAATGAGTGGGGAAAACTCAATCACTGATATATCCTATTGAAATATGACATTTGGGCATGCATGCATTGTTATATTTAGATGTATGATGATTCCAAATGTTCCGACTATTTTCCCATATAATTTAACAACTCCTTTAAAAATATTCTCATGCTTAAGACCGAGCTAATCTATAATTTGCTTTGGCATCACTAAGTTGTTTTCCTCTTGAGTCAATCATGCAATTGTGTACCAGGTTATTCCCAATAATAAAGGACACATAAAATGGTGGAGGATTCATATTTCTTCTTGGTTGACCCTCTTTTTGTTGTACTGCATTAGTGAGGACCTTCTCTTTATCCTTAGGTGACTCATTTGAGATGGGAAAGTTAGCTATGGTTGTTTGCAAAAGGTCCTTTCGTCCAAAATTGTCAATGATAACCACATAGAGATGATTACATTTTCTTCTTCATGTGGTGAATTATGTTGAAATGAGATAGTCTATATTTCTGATTCCCTTTGCTTGAAACTACTTTATCTTGAACATGAGCCAATACAAAATGTACTCTAGGCTAATTTTGTGAACTGGAACTAGACTTGAGTTGTTAACTCCTTGAACTGTGATAGAAGGTTGAACAAAACCTATATTTTATGATTTTTCTCCCTCTATATTTATATTTTTGGACCTTATGTTGGAAGCTACCCCCTGAGAAGGGGACTGATTTATACCAAAATATTCCTTTGTTTTCCAATTCACAAGTGAAGTCTCACTTGGAGGTGACTCTTGAGTGTTTGCTTGCTAGGATTTTCTTCTTAAGATGTTTCTTGAGACATAGTAATAGTTTGTGTCATTAAGGTCTAGTTTAGCATACCATTGAAATGTGTTTCTTGATTATGGGGTTAACCACAAGGAAAACACATTCCTGTGTAAGATTATTATGGAATCGAACCAAGGCTTCAGATGTAAAAGGTCTATTTGGATTGTATGGTTGAAATGGTCTCAAAGCAACTACGGTTTTTCCTTGATTTTTGTTTGCATCTTAGGTAGGAGGTCTATTAGACTGATATGGAGGCCTATTTGGTTGGGCTTGAGGCTGATAAGGTCTAAATTTTGGGCTTGTTGCCTCTTGAGGGTTACCAATTCATTCCCTAGGTTTTGTAATTTCTTCATAACTTCTTGGAGTTTAGTTGAGGTACTAGAAGAAGAGATGCAAGCCTCATTGTAACTTTGATTTTTAAAAGCATGAATAGGGGCTAATTCAAGTATTTTTCTAGAACTAGGATTCCCCATTTCTAGATAAATAGGAATAGGTGGACTAGGTGCTATTTTACCAGATTGAATTAGGAAATTTTCAGCTCTTAGTAAGGTTATCCTTCCCATAGATTCTATCATAATAGATATATTAGAATTTAAAGCTTTAAGAAAATAGAGAAATGCACCTTCTTGGTGATCTTGTGGAAATTGGGATCATGTCCCATGTTTTTTGGAATTTGAAATTGAATTTAGTCATCTTATCATTTTGTACTCTTTTCATTGTAGTCATCTTCTCCAATAGAGACAATTTGTCTTCCTTTTCCCGAATTGGTTACAAAGTCCCGAGAATAGTTCATTCTAGTTCGAATTTATCCTATTGTTAATATTTTGAACCAAAGGTGCAAATATTTTCCGTTTAGAGAAGAGGAAAGAAATTTTAAAACCACATCCATGTTGATAATTTCATGCATGGAATGGACATTTACAATTTCTTGGATGTGATCAATTGGGGTTGTATGATTCTCTCCAGTAAAAAATGGAATTTTCTTCAATACTACCACTAGAATTGAATTGTTTGTATTGAGATTAAGAAAACTATTTCCTGTGAAGTTCACAAATGAATTTAGTGGTTATTGAGCCATTCTAATTAGCCTAAGAACCCTAGCTAATTGAAGGAATGGCCTACCAAGTGGAGGTATTGAAAGAGTCTTGTTCAATGGAGATGAAAACCTATGAACTTGTCTGATGCTTCTGCCTTTACTTGGAGATAGCAACAAGTATTCAAATATTCCTTATTCTCTTGTCCTAGACCTTGTTTGAATCCTTTTCATGAACTTAAACCACTAGTACTATTGAAACCAATTGAGATTCTGATTGGATTCACCAAATTATTTGTTGCAAAGCCTCCAAAGGATATAAATTCACCAAGAAACACACCCAATCTTGATAAAATTGAAGTATTGACTTCTATCCCACCGAGTATTCCAAAATTATTATCACCAAATTACAACACCCTCTCATTTATTGTCATGTATGTGAGGCAATCAGTGTAATTGGGTAACATGGGATTGTCTCAAGGTGTGGGACCTTTACAATTTGAGACAAACCTCTAGAGAATGTTGGTTCCTCTACCTATTCCTAATGCTAAAACTACTCCTAGGAAGGGAAATACAACTATTCTAACACTAACCTATATTTCTAAGGGACCAGGGAAGAGAGAGATACATAAAATAAAATTCCTAAACTAAGGAGGTGATAACACCAAGAACAAAGGGGTGGTGATATCCTTATTAAGTGAAAATGGAAAGTGAAATAGAGTAGGAAAGGACAAAAAAATTTCCATAGTCGAAAAAACATTTACATTCCCATCTTCATGGGGAACACCAAATTTGGGACCTTGCGTAAAAGAACACGGTATGCACAATATACCTATAAATGTAATGAAAGGAAAATAAGGCAATACAACTCAAGATAGGGAAAGAAAAGCCACAAAACACCGATTTTATTTCTTAAAATGATGCACAATCCATTACAATATAGGAACAAGGAAAAAATCATTTATAAAATGCCCAAATTTGAGGCCTACAACTCACAAAAGTGTTGGAACAATTTTGACAGAGTTCTTTTACATTCCAAAATGTCTCCCCTCAAAATGAGGCAAATTTTATAATATATAGAAGAATATCCTCGAAATTTCCTCACCAACTAGTAGATTTCATTAAAGAGGTATGGGAGGTCATATAAACTAGTTTTTTTTTACACATGCAATCATGGGTGCCATACCTCATTAAACTGGTAGTTGAACAAGTTTTTACTACTCCCATTAATGTTTGGTTCATTCCTATGTTCTCTCGGTTGCATGAAATTTTTACCTCGGATGGCGAATTTTCTTCCTCTCGTGGTCGATTGTGTATTTCTTTCTAGTGTTGGCTTGGAGAAAGTTTCTCCTATTGGTCGGCCACATTCCTTTCATTACTAACCTTGTTCTTGTCCAATTGCATAAATAAAACTTTCTCGGTAACATGTTTTCCTACTACCAACACCTTTCTTTATTGTGAGAAACCTCCTTTTCGCTACTAACTAGTAGCGTAAAATCTTCTATCAACCGGTAAGATCTCGTACAAATGCTACCAACACCCATGTTGTCACATGGATTCTCCTCATCATTACCTTTGTGTAATCGGGCTAGTAGCACCAAAAATTATACATTCAAGTAGAATTCTTGTGCTACCGTCAATTCTCTCTGTCGATCCATGCTACCAACCGGAAACATTCGTATATGCTACTAGCTCATATCGATTTGAATGTTATCAATTAGTATCATCTTAGGATGCAACCAATAATTTTGCATCATTTTCTCACTATTTTCCTCGTAGCATATAAAATTCTACTAATGCTAGCATCTGTATGTACTACTTGGTCAATAGCATGTAAAATTCTATTGATCAATAGCATCCGTGATGCTACCGGTAGATTTTCTCTACCACTTTCTGCACAACTCACCGAGCTTATCAAAACATCTCACCCCTCGACACCAACTTGACCATTCACCACGGTTCACCATCTTTCCGTGCATTAAGACCAACTCAGTCAAACCAAAAATCAAGCCACCTCAGTAAATTTTAAAGCATTTCACCCATCAACTACTAATGCCCATACAGTTAATTTGTCCATTTTACAGTGGGTACAAAAATGGATAAAAATTAGCAACTTGCGAGGTGATATACTTTCTAGATCTGAAAGAGAAGTGACCTTGGAGGACCCATTGGGCATGGAATCGCACCGATTTCAAAACTAATATGAAATTTTAGAATTCCCTCCTAAAAATTTTGAAACACTATTGGGACTTTTCATTGCTTTCAAAACCACGGGCTAAAAATTGATTGTTTCATCACAAGACACTACCTGAAATTGGAAAGTGTAACAATAAAAAAGCATAAATATATACAAATAGCAAAGCCATACACATCCTAAATGAAACATGAAGAGAGTTTACTAGCACTTATTACAAAGAAAAACTACACTACCAAGATAACAATGTGCTACAATAACTTGGAAGAAATAAATTAATATAATATTTACAAGGAAGATACTTCACTTCAATAACAATGCTTAAGATATATTCCATTTACTGGCAATATATAGTTATTCTCCATCCAACTTGGATAGTTATAATTTTTTTCTACTCTTACACCCCATGATCATGTAAGGACCACTCTATATGGCATAAAGTTTAGAATGCTTTCCTAGATTTTCCATGTTAGCATCCCACTTCAAGACCGGTGAGTTACATCAACTCCTTATGTTGTCATACCTTATAATATGTCGCAAAGGATTGTGTTTGGGTTGTTTCTTATTTTTCAACATCCACTACTTCAACTTGTGGAGTCACTTATTCTTGAGTAATTATTACAATAAAATATTCTTTCCCTTCATTAGGTGGAACTAAATATATTATTTCAAGCATTTATATTTCTTGTGTTCCCAAAGTTGGAATATATCTTACCACATGTGTCCTAGTAGTTCCTATTTCCAAGGGGTACACAACCATCGCTCTTTCAAATTATTTGAGACCAGGTTCCTCCCTTTCTTCATTACTTTGTACTCTAAGCTTTGGGTCCACATCAGGAAAGGATCCTCTCATTCATTTTCCCTTCTTGTAAGACCCCCGATAAGGTCATTGTAGGTTCTCTAAGATTTGAAGAATATAGGACCTTGCCTTGTAATGGGACTACGGCTGATTGGAGCATATTTCATGGTCTTAATCAATATCTCCTCATCGTTTTCAATTAATAGGGACACATAATTACCTATTTTTATTGAGGCTATAATCCACTCCTATATCATTCTAGTAATTGGTTTATTGGAAGGGAGTTGAGGTGCCTTCCTCTTTAAAGGGTAATATTTATTTCCCCTTCTTTTAATGGGGGAAGATCATCCTAGAGTATTATTGAATCTTTGAATTCTTGTATCATCTTGGCATTCTATAATTAGAAGTCTCACCCCTTCCTTTTCATCCATGTTAAGGTCCTTCTCATTACATCAGAAGTTTTGTTTTGTAATTATGTTTTCTCTTCTTGATGTCAAACTATTGGTTCAATAGGTTTCCATGTCAACTTCATATAAATATAATATTGACTTACTACTTGATGGTCATCTATAGGATCCTAGGGTATAGACACTACTTTGTAACCAATTACCTTCTTGAGTAATTCTAGAGAAATCTCTCAATCTAAATTCTTCTTCATATCTATAATTCATCCAAAAATCCTCATAATCTAACTCATGGTCATATGAGATTCCCAAGACTATTTTCTATTGGCATGTTGTGTTCTATGTGTTTTCATTAATTTAAAATCCCATTAATGACAAATAATATTATGGATTAGAGTCATAGGATGCTTAATATTATTATGACATGGAGTTTCAGTGCTGGAATGATGGCATGAGTTGATTCAGTGATATTGGTTTGGTCTAACAAGCCTAGTCAGGTGACCTAGCCACCTTGGTGATGGAGCATGGTGATTTAAGTTACTTAGTGGCTTGAGGATCATGTTAACAACATGGAGAGACTTTTTATGGAGTTTTTAGGCACTCACATGAGTTTTAAAGTGCAAATATAGGTTGAAGACCAAGATTCGTGTACTCATCTAGACCATATATAGGTGCTTAGAGGCATGAGGATGAGTTGTTGATCCATATGAGATCATGGAATCATGAATGGGTCTTATACATGTTTTTATAGGTATGTGAGAACATTTTGGAGAGGGTTCATAATGAGTTATAGTATTGGTTCAGTTTACCTAGCTTAAACCATACAAAACCGCAATGGCTGGTCAAGTAAATGAGATGGGATGAGAAGATGGAGATATATTTAAGATAATATAATGATTTTAGATGATGTACAGGGGTGTTATAAAGGTTTGAGAAACATTTGGAGTCATTATGACTATTATTTTGTAATTTTGTTTTGCTAAAAAGGTCCAAGAAAGAGTGTATTCCATCTCGAATTGCACTTTATGATGCTCACACACTGAGTTGTGTGATTTTCATGGTATGTTTTGGCTTTCAGGGATGATTCTACATTTAACTAATAAGGTTTCAAAAAATAATGAGGTCATTTCATCATCACATTTTTATGAACGAATGTTAAGAAGGTAAATAATTTTTTGTGTGCTTGAAACCCTAGCTTAAAATTGCTAGGAGATATTTCATCCATAAGTGAAAATAATTTCTTGTTAGTGATATTGTTATGTTTAGATTATGTAAAGGAATCCTTCAGGTTTCCATAAAGATATGATAGAGCATATGGTGATGAGTATACCCCACATGAAAATGCAAGTTTCCAAAGAAGTTTAGTTTAAGACAAGGTTATCCAAAGGAGTTACAAAATAAATTGAAATTAATGTTTAGCATGGTAGTTTTTCTTGATGTTCATGATTATTTTATATCATTTTGGTTCTTATAAATGGAAAAATGTTCCCTATTTATGATGATTGATCATAAGGTAGTTTTGGGGCAGTTTTAGGTTGTTTTTCAAATATTGTCTCGGTTGAAGGCCTTCCACTTGGATTTGGAAGTAAATATAATATATTATGGAAATATTACTAATATATATTTCAAATGGTATATGGTTTTTCTCATTATTATGAGATTTTAATGGTCATACTGAGTCAGTTTGTGAGGAAGAAGGTTGTTTGGTTTTCAGGATAGGATTTCTTGGGATGAAAGATTGAGGTGAATGATGCATGAGATGAATGATTTTATGCTTTATATAAGTTGGAGAGTGAATAGGGATTAATTTTGTTCCTATTTAATTCCTTTGGAGATATTAGAAGTAACAAAAAGGGTGCAAACTAGCTGAGTTTGTAAATCTAATTTCGAGTAACTTGATTTCGTGAAGAGGAAAGTAGGTGTGGTTTGCACATATGGATGCTTAATAATCTCTAACATGTATGGATGTGATATAAATCTCTTAAGTATTCCAATGAGATGTTACATGTAATATTTTAGTTGTTATTGGATGGTATTTATTACCAAAGGTTAAGACATGTATTGGAAACAACTGCATTCGAGAATGATATGAGCCTTCTTGAGTTGTTTATGAAAAATTTTATTGGTGAAAGATAATTAATAACCATGTATGATTTTTTATGTTGTATTACACATGTGTGAATTTTTCTGGATCATTACTAATAATATGTTTGGCATTTATGGTTTTATCTCATCTAGGTGATGGGGTTTTGAGCTAGTTTTGTGCATGTTTGGTGGTTTTGGGCATGGCCAACCTACATGGGCCCAATATGAATGTTTTAATGAATTTTTGGTATTATTTTAAGTTTTTTTGGTCAAAATTATTATTTAGTGCCTACATCCATTGTTTTTATGAGATAAGAAGGGTATAAAACTGAAGTTTAAGTTCAAATGTGAACTAGTTACTTGAGAGGAAAAACATGTGACCCATGTGTATGTTTGTAATATGTATGAAAGATTTATTTGAGAGCTGAGATAATGTGTGAAAATTTTAATAATGTTAGAGATCATGGGTGTAAGGGTTTGAGATCAAAATAAGTTATGTTTTCCCAAGTTTGAGCAAGCTAGAAAGAGGCTTGTTTGAAGGAGTTTGGAGCTAAATATTGTGATCACCATAAACTTAGTTATTACAACATATATTTAGTTATCTTCTCTTCAAAATCTTGTGTGATGAGCCATATTAATGCAAGTCTCTTGTTGTGAGAAATATCAACAAGAGTTTATGGGTTGGTTCTCCTTATGGGGTTGGTGCCTTATTAAAGAAATATCTTGTGATGTGTAATATTCACTTGAGTCCTTGTGTGTAATATCAATAAATTTTTAGTGGGTTTTCTTCCCCCGAGGCTTTCCCACTTACTCATTGTGTTCTTGTGTACTCCATTTTACGCTATGATGTATGGTTATTGCTTCTTTGTTATGATCACATTAATGCATGGAGGAATGTTAATGGTGTATGAAAGTTAATTTGATATTATATAAGGTTTTTGAAGGAATGATTCACCCCCATATCATTCAATTGTGCCTCCAACAATTGATATAAGATTAGTTCATTTTGGAGAAGTTTAATCACTTGAAAGGAGATCTTTGAAGCACAAAAATGGGAGTCAGTAGAGTGGTTTTTCTAATAGTAAGGCACCATTGTTTGATGGAGTGAATCATGATTTTTAGATTCTGAGGATTAAAATTCATATCATGTCCCTAGGTTTTGATGTTTGGAAATTTGTGGAGGATGGTTACACTACTTATGCTACTCACCCAACAAGTACTGTAGAAAAGAAGTTGTGTAGTGATATTTCAAGGGCTATGAATGCTATCTGTGTGATCTAGGTGAATCTAAGCTTGTGAAGATGATTCATTTTAATTAATAAAAATAAGTATGGGAGAAACTTCAAGTCTTGTATGTGTTTCACTATTTTCTTTACGTTTTGAATGACAAAATAGATAGGGTTATGGGCTAGGAGGAATACCTATTAAATGGGTTGGTTGATGGTTATTGCACGCGTTCTGACTTCTCAATCTAGTGCTGATTGTGAGAGATTCCTTTTGGCTAGGAGGAACTACCTGTAATAGAAAAAAAGACCACAAAAGAGAAGTTAAATGATATATGATAGTGGACTACCTAGTGTATGCTAGTTCCGGGAAGTGTGATACTTCCTAGATGGTTGTCAATCCACTGTTTAAAAAAAATTAATGTGAAAAATAAGTAAATTCCTACTATAGTTGATATGATTTAGGTATCTCATTCAATTACAATAAGAAAATTCAATCAAAACAGCTAGGCTATAGTTGGATATAAAATATGAGGTAACTGTCAAGGTACTGCGACTAGTCAGGGTCTAATTTTGGGTTGTTTAGGTCAATTGGTAGGATGTTGTTTGGCTCTTTTCTTGGGTAGGGTATGAAACACATAGACCGGCATCAGTCTTGTATAACCAAAAATGGTTTAATAATAACCGACTTTAAGCGAAGGTTACTACATATTTTCAATAACTCAATATTTCATGGTTTAGAGATTTGTCTAAGACTGACTTGGGGATGGTGAGGAGAGGGTGCAAGTTTGAGGAGGTGTTGGAAATACTCAGAGATGTCTAACTATCAGGTATGGGTGATTTTATGGTGTGGGTGAAGGAATGATCAAAATTATATGAAGATAAATGTTGGGGAAGTGCGAGTTCAAGTAGAAACTAATAACAAAGATAGAAAATCCTACTAGAATGAAAATAGAAGAAATCTAGTCAACACGATACTTACTTTGATGCAGGTTTGATGGTTGGATGGAGGTGACGGTTGATCAAATAAATTGTGTGTGGTGTCATGACAGTGCTTCCCAGAATGCTACTTTGGGTGCAATTCTTCTAGATCTATCTAGATGATGGTTATGGATGCCTGGATACACAAAAAGACATTGTTTATGCTTGAATACGAGATCCTCTTTTTCTTCCTTGATCTTAGAATGTGACAACCTCTCAAACAAGGTTTATAAGGTGAATAAATGGTAACCAACAACAGTTCCATCTTGACCAGTGTCGGTTTAGGTCGACCGACGTCGGTTAAGGAAGGATTCCCTAGGCTTACTAAAATGGGAAGATATTTTTAATTTCTCTCGGCCAAGTTGGTTTTGTTCCCACAGATAAAAATGGAAGCTTCCTTCTAATGAGTGGGACGTGGTTATAGAAATATTAGGCATTGATTTTAGGCTTAGAAAAATCTTAGCTCATTAAGGAAAGTAAGACTTAGTTATTGTTAGTTATGGAAACATGCCAAGAATAGGTCTAGGGTGAGGTGGTTTGAGGAGGTGTTTAGGTGAGGTGGAAATTAAGTCAATTAAGGTAGTAAAATAATGGATACTATGAGGATGGGTATTTAATCTAATTAAAATAATTAAATTAATTATTAATGTGGGGTGAAAAGGGGCCATGGTTAGGTGCCCATGTTTAAGTTGGTTATTTGATCAGGGGCTAAGGGGAATGTAACCAAATTTAGGTGTCTACATTTTCCCCTTTTTGTCACATAGCTTGTATTGGTAAGTGATGATGAAAAAAATAAGAAGTGGGTGCCCCATGTGTGGGTGAAGGTGATCCCCCTCAAACTAGGAATTGGTGAGGTGGAAGACGAAGTGGTGAGTGGTTTGATAAAAGGTGGATGTGGTGAAAAGGAGTGTAGATGTGGGTGAATGTGGGAAAGGGTAGAGGTCAAAAATAGGAAAATAGGTAAATGGGCTAGGGTCAAAGGTAGTGGCAGTCAAATGCACGCACACATTATAAACTATGACACGGTTCCAGGTTGAAGATCTTGCAAACTCTACATCATCCAAGGTCGATAGGTTTATCTAAACAAGGTTGAAGTGATTCCGATATCCAAGGCATAGGATATGGTGTAAAAACAAAACATAGGTCAAGTGCAGGAACGTTTAGGTATGTTCTGGTACACCAAGGGTTGGGTCAAGATAAATAGCATGATAATAGGCAAGGTAAGATCATTAGGTCAAACAACACGGGTAACAATATCACAAGGTATAGCGAGAACATGATTTCATAGGTCACTCATAATGTTTCAAGTCTAGGTAGCTAGATCACGACATGGGTAGGGCTGAGATATGGCTAAAATAACAAGTCCCTAAATGAAATTAACAATAGGGATAGGTAATGTAGGCTTTCAGGTAGGTTGTGATAAGGGTGGGTAAGGTCAAACGGTGGCGGGGAAGGGTAAATTTTGGTCAGAAATGGGGAAATGGTATTGATAAGAGTATGGCAGTAACCGATGCGGTCTTTCTAAAGCGAGGACAGTCTAGGTAAACTAACCATGGGTTCTAGAGAACACGACCAATGTCGGTTTAAGTACAAGCAATCATGGTTTGCTAGGGCATAGGACCGATGTCGGTGTAGGTATAACTGATGCCGGTTAGGTCAATGTGGGTATATAAAAAGGAAAAATCCATATAATACAGATTCATTTGTATGTTTTGGATTTTTTGAAAATGATGAGAGCACAAGACTTTTGTGCCTTGGTGAGAGGAAAGTACGTGGGGTTGTACCAAGCTAAGGTGGAGAGATCCGGTTGGAGAGGAGAGCCAGGTAGACGGGTCCCCAAGATTAGGTGGAGGGAGGTGATTGGTAGAGAGGTTGGAGGTGGATTGGGACATGGTGGAGGTAGGAGAGGGTTTGAGTGGACCACCAAAGCATAGCAGCCAAATGTGTCACCATGGAGGTGACTTCGAGACGAGGTAAGATATAATCCTTTTATTGTTATTTGAGATAGGAAGAAGGATATATAGAGGGTTAGAGGTAGGGAGGTTAAAATAATTTAATTTTTGGTTAAATGAATGAAAGAGGGGGTGGGAAAGGTTAGAGGTAGGGGGAAGAGGGTTGGGGAGGGAGTTAGGTGAGGTGTGGTTTGGTTCATAGGGAAATTGGGAAAGAAATTAGGTAAAGGAAATTGGGGTTTCGGGTTTGGGCGTGGTAACAGTGATCGACGCCGGTCAAGGTATGGCCAACATCAGTGGTATGTGGCTGACATTGGTCAAGGAGTAAGTGACCGATGCTAGTTAGAATGGCTCAGTTACGGTCAAGATTAACTGGTGCCAATTAGGGTGAAAGGGATAGAGGTATAGGAAGGGTAAGGGGAAAGTGGTTAGGGTAAATAGTGTAAAATAGATAGCGAGTGAGGGGATGGGAAGAAGGGAGGGGTTAAAGGTCAATGTTGGGTAAAATCAAGTTTTAATAATGTGTGTGATTGGTTGAATGTAGGCTAGGGACTAGCTACGGATGCGGGATAGGGTACCTCCCTTTCTTGTGGAGGTACGAGGGAGTACAACACCAATAATTGGCACCATGTTACTGAGAGGTTAGCTTGATTGGGGTTAGATGCTACCAAAGCACATAATGTCTGGGATCCGAGTTTGATGGTCACTCTCATCAATAGATGAGACTTAGCAACCAATACCTTCCATCCGTTGATGGGTGAGATTAGTCACCCCGGAGGATGTGTACGAGGATCTGCTGCCACCGATAGTGGGGATGCGGATTTATTTTATCTCCTTAGAGGCATCTCAGGAGTTGATGTTGACCATGTTTAGCAAGGGGCTGGTAGAGTTGAGGTTCCATAGCACCAATATGAGCTACGGGGATATGTATCGGGCCCATATAAAGGAGATGAAACTGGTGGTGTTGTTAATGGAGGTAGTCTACTACTTTGCAGACCTTTGTCGAGATGTAGAGGGTGGGAGATTCCCACGATCATTGGTGGGGCTTCTGCATGACATGGTGGAGGATAGAACCCATTTTACATAGGCACCCACATTCCTGGTACAGTTATACAAATAGTTATGGGCTTATGGGCATCTACGAAGGTTTAGCATGTGTTTTACTATCGTACTTCATTGTTAGGAATATGAGCACATTGTGTGTGTGTGTGTGTCAAACTAGTATGCCACGGGATGATGCATTCGAGCTGGGATTTTGTTCAGGTGGGCTTCAGGTGATGGGTGCCTATGATTGGGGAGCACCGATCTGCTAGAGCTACACACGATGTAGCCTATTTACAAGTAATTATATAGGGTTTTCCAACATGGACATAATTTAGAGGCACTATGTGGGTTTTCCATCATATGGGTGGATGGCAAATGAGCTACATGAGCTATAGATGCTCCAGATGGATAGAGGGGCAACATGCAGGAGAGCACGAGATGATACCTGTAGAGAGGGTTAGACAGAAGTTTAGGCTACTTTAGGATATACCTCCACCCTTCCCACATTATAGGAGGGATGATGTGGAGAGGCCTCTACCTCTACCATAGTCGATAGTGCTGATAGGGCAGGAGGAGTAGGTGATAGACCAGCAGATTGATGATGCCAAGGTGACTGATAGATACAAGAAGTGGTGGGCCACACATTTATGAGTAGTACCATTGAGGTAGGGGTAGAAAATTTCGCCACCATCATAGTGTAGAGGGATGCCCTACAGAGGTGTGGCTACCCTGATTACACAATTGGGGATAGTGTAAGGGCAGCTAACAGGATCAAAGGCATGGGTTACTATTTTATAGGTACATGTGGCCACTCTACAGGCCCATGTAGCATAGGGATAGGTACCGTCTGTGGTGGAGATCAGGATGGGGTATAGGTTGCCACCCTACAGGTACAGATTATAGGTTTATAGGGCCAGTTGGCCATTACAAAGATGTAGGTTGTGGCACTTTAGGCCCGGATACGATGTGCAAGGGTGGGACATGGTCCCTTGGGATAGGCATAGGCACAAGGATAGGGTCCCGAGAGAAAGGTACCGTAGCCAAGGCTGATGGCACAACCAAAGACAATAACTATAAGAATGTTGAGGGATGCCTTAGGTAAGGTGAGGTATTATCACGATCAGGTGATGGCTATAGGGAGAGATTTTAAATTGTAAGGGGATTATAGAGCACTGTAAGGCCTTGAGTGAGAGGACCCTTAACACCTTTGACAAATTTTTATATTTCTCTTTTGCATTGCAAGCATTGACATGTGATTTTATTGATGAGGTGTGTTCCTTTGATTTTTGAAGATCATGCTTGTCATGGATAAGTCATTTCTGCTCTTGGATTCATTAGACTGAAATGTTGTTGTTTGCAAAGAATCCATTTTCACATCTGGTAATGATGGTTACAAACTTATCTCTATTAACTGAATCATCCTTGGATCAATTCCATTGATCCAAGGTATGTTTTAAATATCCTTACCTGGTCTGAATGGTAAAATAAAATTCAAAGGTTGAGAGACATAATGGACTAAACTTTTGTATGTTTACAACTTCTTTATTGTCTTGTAAGATAGTGTCTGCATTTTGTTGTATGTTTTGTGCTTGGATCTTCTTGATTGATCTTAGTGGGATGCTTATGGCATTAAGTGAAATGAGGCCTACTTCAGGACTATTGAGGAACAATATAATTCCTAGACCCAAGACATCTATCCTAACAAGATTCTAAACTAAGGTAGATGTATCTATTTTTCTAGATATGTCTCCTGGATTCAAGAAAACATTCTTTCCTAAGTTGTATGTTCTAAATTGAGGGAACCACCTAAGGTGATGCTAGGTATTTTCCTAATCTAATATCTAATGCTATATGGTTGTGAGCTATGATCTAACATAAGGTGTAAATTACTTATTAAAATGATTTTAAACCTAAGGTTATTATTTCTAAACTAGTCTATGGTATTATCCTGAGCTAATGGTACCTATCCTAAACTAATGAAGTGTGGAAAGGGGACCTAAGGGTCATATGGAAAATGGGAGGCTAGACGGCGGTTCCTAAGCTATTTATGAGATTTTATTTTTGTATTAAATGCTAGTGAACTTCCAGATTAGGTGGAAGCATGAAAAGTTGGTAGAACCTATGTGGAGTCTTCACTAAAATTATCAATGCATACAAAATTCAAATTAGGATTTGCCAATTATGGATGGTAGTGGCATGGAGAGATAGACAGGAATGTGAGAGTAAATGACATTAATGAATCTCGATTTTCATGAGAAAACTATCTTGGAAACAATGTGGGTGGATTTGTTGGAGGTTGTTTGGTCTTGCATGCTTTGCGATTTTTCTCTGCATGGAGCTATCTAGTTCTTCAAACCAAGTAGTTCGATTTTCACTTTATGGCTATTTTTGGTTTCCCTGGTCTATTTTTTATTCAGGGAAGTATATGAGGCATTAGGGAAAGAGATGTTTTGTTGTTGATATTTCTTGGAGGAGAAGAAGAGTTGGAAGCTCGGCTAGAAGTCTCCTTTGAATTGGAAGAAGCACTATCAGGCATGATAGGCTCTACCCATTAAGATTTCTTGCTTTTCTCTAAATGTTTCATTAAAATAACTCTTCTCTCTTTGAGATATATGGTTATCTGTCTTGTTCTGGTTATTTACTTGATGTTGATGGAATCTCTCGTGATTTTTGGATATGAATCCATTGCATGATAATATTGGTTTTGGTTGTTTTCTCTGAGTAAGTTCAATGGTGAAATGAATATAGAACTTTCGAGACTTTTATGTTTTGATTAGAACTTGTATTCTGGACTGTCTTCCTGGAAAAGAGTTTGATTAAATGGTTTTTGGTTTGAGTTTTAGAATTGGAAATATCTTTTGAAAAGTTGTATTATTTCTCTTCGGTCTATATGGATATATATTAAATGTATTCTAAGAACTCGAACTTGCATGGAATTGTGTTATGGAGGTCTTATTTCCCTTTGTTCTGGGTAACCTACGTTATTTCAACTGACTGTCTTTGAATGTTTTGAAAGATGGGTGCATGACCTTTTATAAAACTGTATCTTGTTTATGAGGATATAATACCTCTGGTTTTGGATTGTATTATATACTTTTTTCTTCTTTATGAGCTCAAACTTTATGTTTTAGATGGTTCTATGAAAGTTATTGTAGTTAGAATCTCATATTACGGTTCGAATTTGTGGGAAATATAGAAACTTTTTTGACTTTAGACTTAGTTTTGTGTTTTTGTATTCTTTATCAAATCCTTTTGAATGGATTTCTGGGTTTTTAAAAGAAAAGGGAGTTGAATACTCTTTTAAACTATATCTTGTTTTGCTAAGATTTAGTACTTTTTCTTTAGGGATATATTGTATACTTTACTCTACAGTATGAACTCAAACTTGTGTTAAAACAAAGATGAATAGATGAATGTGGATTATGGCATTGTATGCGTCCTAGATTTCTATTTGTATATGAACTAGGTTAGTGTTGGTATTTGATGTTACTGATATGGTTTGAGTTTGTAAGGAAAATAGAAGTAATGTTTTCATTAAAATTTACATTTGGTTTTTTATTCTCTATTGGAAATTTTGAAAGAACTTATTGGTTTTTAAATGGGATTTGGAATTCAATTGATAAAACAATGGTGAATGAATTCTAGGTTCAGTTACTTTCTATTGAGTTTCCTTTAAATTTTGGGAAGTTAAGTTCTGTTTGATCAAACTACTCTATAGATCGACCCTCTCCCATGTTCTTAGAGTGTTTACCATCCTAGGCCTATTCGAATTCTTGAGTTTAGATCTCTACCCTTTTGATCTTGGATGAGGTAATAAGAACTCACTCTCAGAACCAGTTAATTCTTTGTGGTTGTTTAATTAAACTTGTTACTAGTTGATTGTGGAAAGTTCTGGGAATAGTAGAATGTTCAGGAAACTTTTGGGAATGTCACTTTTGGTACATGGGAAAACCAAACCATCCCCATTTGATCTTTCTTGATCTCGGCTAATTTGTATAGAATCAATTATCGTGTCGATTCGAGAAGTGTACAACTAAGCCTATCTTGTAGAAGGGAAAATGTAATCAATTCTTGTTTGATTGTTTTGATTGGTTGAGTCATGCATTATTAGGAAAAAAATTCTAAGGGACTCCTCTCTGTGCACTCAATAGTAAGTATGATCCATTCCTGGATGGACACGAGTAAGAAATAATCCTTTCATAAGGCTTACCTTGTTTTATGGAATGTATGGCCACTGACTGATATCTCCAATAATGTAGAATATTACATAAGAGTTGCAAGTGAGATGATGATTTTTGTTTCTCTCCCTTCTCGGATTGGTTTGGGATTCTTGTTAACGTCTGTTGTCTCTTGCATGGTAAATCATTTTATTAGTCCCCTAGACTGATACAATTATGTAAGTACTTGGTTATGTACTTTATAAACTTGATTTCTATCTCTTAGATGAATGGTGAATTGTGGATGGTCCATATTAATTCTTCTTCTTATTTATTTTAGTTGTAGGATGAATCATCCTAAATATGTACTATGCTGAAATGAACTTGTCTGTACATGATTTTGGAAACTTGGTAAAATGACAATAAGGTTTTTAATTCTAAAAGTAACTCTTTTTGTTACATAGTAAAGTTAAATTCTATATTTCAAATTCAGAAAGAATTATGAAATGATTAAACGACAAGGGTTATTGTTTGATATAAATAAGTAATTGTTTGGGACAATACTTACCTGGTATAATGCAGTAGTTGTTGATTATATTATGATCTTTTCTTAAAAGTGAATTCTGATTTATTATTTGTACTTCTTTTATGGTTGTTATTACTTATGCTTATTTGTATGATACATTAATTGTTTCATTAAAGCAGAGTTCTTTTGATGAAACAATTAGTGGAATGCATTTGATTTTAATGCTTAGTGCTTATCATGCTCAGTTCAATGAACTGACCCATGCTAGCAATTTTTGTAGATGGAATTCGTAAGTGATAAAAGAAGGAAAAAAATATTATGATGTATTGGCTGATGTAAAGTCTGGCTCTTTTGTAAAGAATTCCGATTCATTCATGAGTTGTATTGAAAAAGAAAATTTGTATTATTCTATGATCTTAATGTTGTTTGACATGCAGTATGCTTAAAATGCATAGTCTTGTAAAGTGTATATTTTTATCATGATGAATTGAAATATTTGGAGACCGACTCCAAATTTTTGTGTGAAGTCTGTTAGTGAAAATTAGTAACACCCCCGAATGTCTATCAGATTTCTAGTTTGACAATGGACACCTAGTGTGATTGTACAACATTGAATCTTTTCCCCAAGTGTGGGACTTGTAAAAATGGGAAAATAATCTCCAGTTTAGAGGTTGGTTCCTCAAATCCTTTGATCATACGTATGCTTGCAAATTACATAGGTTTAATACCATAAATCCTACTCTAAATTCTAAGGGGATAGAGATGAAAGATGCAAAAGAGATAAAACTAAGAATAACAAGTTGATACACCAAATGAGTGCTAAAATTTTACTTCGAAAATTGACACAGATCATAGAAATGCAACAAAAATCATGCATAGATTGATAAAATGTAATGAAAGATTAGAAATGAAGCAAACAACACAAGATTAGGACTGAAACTCATTCGTAGAGCTTGCATTGTCATTTCCAATGTCAAAAATACATGCATTATAATAACAGAGAGGTAGAAAAATGTTGTAGTGTTGGAAGAGGTCCGATATTCCACAAAATTTCTTTCAAGGTGAAAGAGGGAGCCCTGCAAAACTTAAAAATGTCCAACCCCTACAAATGAGCCAAATCTAGGTTTTTACAATGAAAATGCGAGCTAAGGGGAAGAAACATGGAAAAATGTGAGTGGATGCTTCAACCAGCAACCAAATTGCATTAAAACAACATGGGTTCCTCTGCCAGACTATTCCCCAATGTTTTTGACCATGTTGGGAGAGAATGCGAGCCATACTTCATTAAAAATGGTGGTTGAAATGTCAATTCTGTTCTTTTCTCCATGCAGAGGTGTTTTCCTTTTTCTCTCTCCAAACTCCACCAAAACACAAAATTGATCCCTCCATTGTGTAGAGAATTTCACCATCTTTCTAATTCCACCAAGAATGTAAAAATATGAGCTCTGGATCAAAATTTATGCCCTTCTGAAGATTTAGGGAAAAACTAGGGAAAATCAAATTTTAGCGGGCCCGAAGTTTGAAAATTTTCCCTATTTTTTGACTTTGGGAAAATTTCCCCAAAAAGTTCCACCCCCAAAGCTCCAAAGCCACATGGAAATATTTGATTGGTCACAAAATTTTCCTCGATCTTTTATGTCTATCTGGCCTTTGGAAAATTTTCCAAAAATTTTATGTTGGCCGACATTCTTGGGACACATGGCATGTTCTAATTGGCTCTCGAGGGTGTGCTTCCAAATTTTTCTTTGACTGTGTCCATTCCTTGAGTGTGACATGTGGTGCCCTAGAATTGACATGGGATTGAACAAGTTCTTCTCCTCCGCGGGCCTACCTTAACATTTTTTCCGACCACCTAGACACGTGGTAACTATTGATTCGCGCGGGCCATCGCGGTCGGGCCTTTGTTTCAATATTTTCCATTGCTTGGCAAAAATTAAAATTCTCCTCCACTATCCCACCACCTGACACTCCTAGGACATGTGGCCGAATGTGATCTGTTGGTATAATTTTTCCCCAAAATTTCCCATTGCATCGATTTTGAAAAAAAAATCCATTTCCTTTCGCGAGCCGAACTCTAACAGGCCTGTAGACATGTGGCCTCCCCCTATTGGCTGGTGGGCATGCGGGCCAAAAATTTCTTTATGCACCCCATCAATTTTTGATGAAAATTTTCTAAGTTGTCTCTGCCCCCACCATTCCAATGCCACGTGGCACATGTTGATTGGCCGCGGGCTTCCCATGGGAAAATTTCCCTCCAAAACTCTGTCGAGCCATAACTTGAAAAATACAAGGAGTTAGGAGGAAAAATTTACCATTCTAGAAAGCTGAGAAGATGCTCTATCTAATGAAACTATTTCTAAAACATTTTGAGTGCCTAAAAGATAATTTTTTTGACTAAGACACAAGGAAGGAAGGAATGAAGGGAGTTAGCCAAAAAATAAGCAAGGGGCTTATTTTGGATAACAATTTTGGTGACTCAAAAGAGTCATCTACTTGCTGGATGAAGTTACTATTTGCTTGAAGCAATCCATTGGGCATGGGGTCATGAAATTATCTACTTGGAACCCCAACCGATTAGAAAATTATGAGGAAGATTGTGAGAGTAGAATCATCACACGATCTTGAACAAAGGCACAGTAAAACTACATGTTTGGGACAGCCATCTTGTGCCAAAGCACTTAGGTAAATGGAAAACTAAGCTACAATAGAAAATGTGCACAAGCACTTGGAGGAATGGAAATCTAAGCTAATATGTACAAGGTAGAGATTTTTCCTCTCGTAGCAATACTTTAGATGGATTCCATTCACTCGGAATATGTAGTTCTTCACCATCCAATCTAGATAGATGGAAGGCATTGTTGTTCTTACACTTTGTGACCATGTAGGGGCCACTCCAAATGGCATCAAGGTTTGAATGCCTTCCTAGATTTTCTCGGTCTGCATCCCATTTCAACACTAGATCTCCAACTTGGAAAGTCCTAGCCTTAACCTTCCGATCAAAGGTCTTCTTGATCAAGGCTTGATCCTTCTCCATTTCCTAGGCTGCATGATCTTTGATTTCTTGGAGCTCTATCAATTCAACATATCTAACCTCCATGGGTTCAAACTCCAATAGCTCTAATTACTTCATGAGTTCTAATGTTGGCAACTCAAGTGACATGGGTAAAATTACCTCTCTTCCATAAACAAGCTTGAATGGAGAATTACCTGTGGATCTCTTGGGAGTTATCCTATCAGCCCATAAGGCTGATTTCAATTTAGTATGCCAAGTCCCTCGATTTTCATCAAGAGTCCTCTTGATGATCCTTAACAAGTTCTTGTTTGTATACTCACTTAACCATTACCTTGAGGGTAATAATTTGAAGAAGTGCTCAAATAGATCCCATTTTTAATAGCTCATTGAGTTACCTTTGATCCTATGAATGCCAAAGCATTATCTCGATATTATAGTGGCTGGTATACCAAATTTGGTCACTATCCCCTCATAGAAGTCTAGAATTCTAGATTCATTTACTTCCTTAAGTATCATTGCCTTAGTCCATTTGGTGAAGTAGTCCGTGGCTGTTAGAATCAACAAGTCTACACACAATCTGATTTTTCCTCTCTTCTTTCTCGATTTGGAACTAAGTTTGCAACCGACTTGAGTGCTTGATAGGAAATATGATACTTGCCTCTATTAACTTATTCAATTCCTTCTTCATGAGAAGCTCCATGTGTGGATTGTGGCCTTTGTTTTTTCCTAATGGGTTTAGCACTTGGATCTAATTCAACCGTATGTTGAGCTAGCTTGGGATTGAAACCCTTCAAATCTTCATAGCTCCAAGAAAATACACCAAGGAACTATACATACCAAAAATTGTATGGTACTAAACCATCGAACAATGTTACATGTGCCCCAATGATGATATAGGTCTCCTCACATGATGTTCGGGATTCGAGAAGAGCTCTCCAAGTATGCATTAACATCCGCATGTCCCGCTTAGCCTCTATGTGCTTTGTTTTCTCTTCTTCATTCTTTTTCCTTGCATTTTTGTCTTGATTCTGAAACCGCCACCGGGTAGGGTGGCGGTCTCAGGGTGGTAGGGTGGCGGTCAGAACCGCCACCCCGCTCGGTGGTGGTCATCCACATATTTTCTAGAATTTTCTTTTAACGCGACTCATGTAAACTTTCAACACTTACCAGCTTTTTTTTCATTGCCTTTGCTTTTATTTATGATTCGGTTCCCTGGAATAGTGTTTTTGCATTGTTTATGGTTAAAGAGTTCAATTTGGTTTTCACCTTTGGGTAAATGGGAATTATATAAATAGCTAGCTTGTGCTCAAGCAAATGTCCCCTCAAATTTTCCTCTCAATTTCTCATTTCAATAGCTTAGTCTTCAAGTTTTGCTTAGGAATCAATAGTTTTATTTGTTGCATGCATAGTTAGTGTTGTTTTGCTATTTGGAAGCCACATAATCTTCTTGTGCTAGTGTTGTTACTATTTCATGCAATCAATTGGAGTAGGACAGTTTAATTTTTAGTAGGAAGCCATTAAAGTTGCAGGTTTTGTTCATCAAACAGGATAGTTTCAGGTTCTGGACGTTTTATGTTGTATGACTCGCAATAAATCCCGCTAGGAATTACATAAGCCAAGCTCTGTTCTCTTGCACTATCCCTCTCCTACTCACATTGTATTCAGTCTACATCCTAAGCTGCCACTATCCCAATACCTACTTCTATTGATGCTAGCATTACATGCTTTTCTGGATCCACGTGAGCATGAAGGAACAAGGAGATCACACCGAGGGAAAAGGCCACACACAACCTGGATTCACCACCTTTGTTCTACAAAATCTAGGTTCAAGCTTTCAAAGTTCTAGTTAAAACATATCAAATAGAGTAGTCAATCATTTCATTTCAGTTAATCTCACTTTTGATATTGCCGGGGAAGCTGTGGGGATTGATAGTTTCTAAGAAACTATGATTCATTCCTCACTTCTGAGGTAGGATCGACGGTCTTTCAAATAGATTAGATCAGTTATCTAGTTATTAAAAATAGATTCACAACTACATAGGAAAGTAGCTATACTCAGCTACTTTGTTTGTTTTAATTTTGTTATTAGTTTAGTTGTCAATTTCTAGATATTTTAAATAGTTGCTCTTTCAATTTCGTTCAAATAGTTCATCGAAAACACAAAAATAGAGAAGTTATATATGCTGCAAACATACTTTACATAGTTAGTTTTACTTTGCTTCAGTTAGAATTATATCATTTCCTTTTGCATGACAATCATGGGACCTAGGGAGCCCAGAGAATACGTGTTCGAGCCAATAGTGCCTCAGCCCAATCTTTTTGCAACAATAAGCGATATAGACCAGATCTCGAATCTGTGTCTTCCAAGTAACAATATACCTATAAGAAATTAGTGTACAAATTGAGAGGACTAACAATAGAAGACAACAAAGTGCATACATTTTGGTCAAACCAACCAAACTACTGATTATCCTAGATAACTATCCACATGACCTGTAGAAGGGCTCGAAAGAGAAAACATTCGGTTGTGATCCTTTGGTCCCACAACCCAATGATTCCACAAGGTCAATCAGACATAGATGCTAGTTTACGCACATTAGTATTTAGATCCACTCCACTTCCGCCAACCATTATCACATAGTTATCCTTGTTAGACATAGCAGCTAACGAAGCTAAATATTTTTGGACTAGACTAGATAATCACCCGTAGAATCCACCATATCCATCATCTATCTTATGACCCTATCTGAAGATATACACGAAACAATTCCAGGGCATTTTCCCCATATTCCACAACCTATAGATCGAATCATGTCGAGCTCGATATTGATTGGAGCCTTAGATTATTCATCCTCACCGACCGATCTATCACACTATTTCAGGTTAGGAGGTCCTTCGTTGCCTTAGATCCATAGATTCCATTAGTGTGCATCGAAGACATAAGATTGCCTAATTAGTTTTTCCATATCTTACATGTATTCCATCCCCACTTGGTTGTCTCAAGATGACCTCGAGAGGTCGGTGTGAGGAAGAGTTACTTGTAGATTCCCATGTTCACTTGTCACTTTTCCATTGTACAAAATTGGTGAACCCGACTGAACCAAATAGTTCTACCTCTTTTATTTTTTTATTCCATTCACCTTCGCTCTTTCCCATTATTCTCGTGGGTATTCATATACCCCGAATATGTTGGGATTCGATGCATATGGTAGACCTCTCTTCGGTCTTGAAGCATACTATGATCAACTAAATAGACAACCATCACCTCGCTCTCAAAGATGGGGTGACAACTATTCAACTAAGCGATTGTCAACACAAACTCTACCTCCAAGGACTAGATATAGTTCTTCTTTCCAAATAGAGGAGTTGGATCAGTTCACTCAAATGCAATAACCTAACCTTTGGGCTCGAACAACATGACGTTTATGGGAGAATCTGGTTCATCTCCTCGTGTTGCTTAGACCAAAAATTAGTAGAGATCGAATCCATATCCATTTTTAGATGATGAACATTCAATACGTTATGTCAGAATGAACAATGCTCTTGGATTATGTACCCACCTATAGGAAGTTTACAAACACAACCGAGGTCTCATTTCAAGAAAGCACCTCCATACCACTACCTATAGGAAATGCCTTCGATGAAAATTGGAAGGGAAATGATTAGTTCATAATGGGGTACCACATGCCTATATAACCTCATGATATACAACAAACGCCACTAAGGCAGCATAGTGTGACTTCACCAAATGAAGTCATCTCAACTTTATTAGAAAAATTTAGAGGGTTATAACTTGCTCAAGTAAGTCAAAGCTCTCAATTCATGTAGGAATTCACAATCCTCCACATCATCCTATCCAAGTAGACCTCCTTACAGGAATAGGCACGTTGGGCATGCCTCCTCGTATTCACAACAAACACTAACTAGAACCGCATTTTCTAACACCGTCCGATGGAAAATATGATACCTCCGGTCTAGTACCAAATAATCCATTCCTCAGTAATGCTTCTCCATACTTAAATATATATTCCAAATCACCGCAGGAGATATCTTCTCCTCTCTGGCATATTCTCTCAACCATGGTATTTCCTTATGCCCCTACAAACACATACGCTACACCATATCAACAACCCATTCCACCTCCACCCCTCAAGCAGCACTATCAATGGTCAAAACCTATGTGATAGGGACTTATTCGTAATATTTGAAAGAGCCCTTAGACTTCACTATATGAAGTGTCATGCTTCCAACACCTCTTCTTGATTTTCCCAAATACAAAGGGGAAGGAGACTCGAATGCACATATTAAGGCCTACACCACACCCATTCGAGAATTACTCCTTGGGATGGGGTTGTTACTAAAATATTCCCCAAAAATTTAGAGGGCATCACCCTCGATTGGTATTATGAATACCCGAAGCTTCCATCCATTCATTTTAACAACTTGTTTGAGTTCATCAAGGCATTCAACATGAACAAATTGTTGAGAACAGGAATCGGGAATTCTTGCACATTAAACAAGAATACAATGAATATGTTGCTCACTTCATCCAAAGATGGCGTCATAGTCCTTTATTCTTCAAAAAGTGCTCCAAAGTGCTCCAAACATGGATTCTTTATGGACTTAGAGGTAAAGGAAGAAGTATAGAAGTTCCCACTAAGGACTTACGATGAAGTACTTGAGAGTGCTCTCCGAATAGATCAAGCAATAGATAGTGGTCGCAAGATGTATGGAACAAACGGAAGGCTAATCATCCCCAACCAAAACACTATGACTTATCCTAACACGGTAAATTCCAATCAAGGACCTAAAATCCTTAACAAAAATTGCGGCATAACAAGTAGATGGAGTAACTGACCAAGCTAAAAAGGCCAATGTTGTAAATACTCCACCACTGACTAATAATCAATGAAACAAAAACTTTACCCCAACAATCAACTCGGTGGATTTTAATCATCCACAACAACAACAACAAAGGAAAACCTAGACATAGGGTCTAAGTCAAAAATCAATTAGATATCAAAACCAAAACCAAAATGAAAACCAACGACAACAAATGCAAAACTTTAATAGTCAATAGTTTAATCAGAGTTTTGAACCACAATACATGCCAAACCAACAACCAAGGAATTAAAATCCCAAGTTTTTTTGTGGTTTCCACAAAATTTGAGGCCACAACACTAGGACTTGCCACGATTACAATAAATTCATGTAACATTTTCTAGAGAACAAAGACAACTTTTCATAGATATGTTCTTAGCAGATCCTGCAACACCCGCACCAAATAATTTCATGGGAGAAGTCTCCACTCAAAATGCTCCCCTCAAGATCTTCGATCGATCCACTCCCAAATCACAATAACCAAAAATAAATCCAAATGGGATGAACAAGAGTGTAATGATAGGAAATAATGATCATGAAGCCTCGACTTTGCTAAATCCAATTGCCGCACCACAATTAGGAAATCAGCTACAACCCAAGATAGTCATTTTGGTGGAGTTTGAAACCGAACTACCCATGGAAGCCATAACAAGGACATGAGAGTATTCCTCTTAGCCAAGTCTAAGTTACCCACTAGAGATAGATAACATTCAACAACCATTAGTAAAACCTGTAGGTACCTATGATTTAATTAATGACCTAACAAAGACTTCTCACATCTCCTTTTGGACTTATTAAATAACTCCCCGCCCATAGGGATGCTCTTTTAGAAGCATTAGGTGTAGGTAATTTAATTAACATCACTCCACCTCGAAACATAGGTAAACCATATAGACTTTGATATCCACCCTCCGGGGCAGCCGGATAGGGATACTGAGTTTATATTTGACATAAGAAAAATGTAGACAGACAGCCGAGATTGCACACATAGGTGAGCCAGCCTTACATTTGCAAGTGTGGGTTTATAACAATTACGTTAAACACACAATGGTTGATGATGGGGCAGCAGTTAACATAGTCCCCTTCTCTTTCCTTCAAAAGCTAGGGTATGGAGAAACAAATTGTTCCATGACTTGGAATATGCTAAGAGGCTATGATAGCCTTAAGGACATTTCAATTGGAACTATAATACTACCAGTCACCTTAGGACCCAAAACAATCCTAACTGAGTTTTATATTATAGATCAGGAAACCAACTATAATATGATCCTTGTCCGACCATGGATACACCATATGAAGGCAATCCCTTCTACGTTATTTCAGGAAATAAGATTCCTACACTTGGGAAAGGTATTCGTAGAAAAAGGTGATCTGAAACCATTCAATATACACCTAATGCAGACTCAAGAAAAGACCAGGTTTTCACTCCGAGTTTGAACTCCCAACAAACCAACTTAATAAACCAACCAACGTGAAACCTAGGAAGAAAAGTTAATACCTACAACCAAGCTAGAAGTTACAAACCTAGTCAAGAATATCCCATCCCTCAAAGATGAGAGAAAAATGTTGTCAAAAAAGTATCATTAGGAACTACCGAATATTTTTGAATTGCTAGAACAAGATCTACCAATTTTCCTGCCATTTGATTCTATAGGTATGGGATATACCCTAGGAGTTGGTTCTCTACCAGACAGAAGAACTCTGCATGGTAGAAGTAACCAAAGCAAAAGAAGTTGACATAGAAATGTCCCAACGTCCATCTTCCCAACTAAATATTGGACTCTCCATTTTGATGGAGCTAGATGTCATTATGGGGCTGGGGCAGGTGTGATCTTTACTTCTCTCGAGGGAAAGATCTTACCATTTTCCTTTAAACTAAAATTCAAATGTACAAACAACGGCGCAGAGTATGAAGCCCTCCTCCTTGGCCTCATCTTAGCTAAGAGGCTTGGTGTTAATGACATCAGGGTGTTAGGAGACTCTCAATTAGTAGAAAACCAAGTCTCTGAGGTGTATGAGACTAGAGATGAACATTTACAACTCTACAAAACAATAGTATTAGATCTGAGAAAAGGATTTAACTTCATATCAATTGAAGCAATCCCACGAGAAAAAAACCTTCTCGTAGATTTGATAGCAAACTTAGCTTCACATTTCACTCCAAGAAGCAAGTTGGAAGACACCTGTTTCATGGTATCCCTTCGCACTGAAACTGTTAGTGAAGAAAACATCAAACCCTCTTTTAATGAACATAGCTGAGAATAAATCTACTATCTTAGATCACGTTGATAGTGATAGAGCCACTCTTGATTACTTAAACACCTATGTAGCGTTACATCTCACCCATCACATGGTAGATTTTTCCTTAATCCCACATTCATCTTCCTACTTCAGAAATCCCATGATAGAGCTTCCCCCACAAAAGGAACTCGACATATATGTGGTAGAGAATGGAGAAGATCTAGACCTACCTATAGCCCCGCCTAAGTTTGAATAAGGTAACGCTTCTTTAATCGAAGAAATGTTTGGTATTAATATCGAATGGAGGAAGAACTCGAAGATCTTGAAACTAGGATCTTCATTAACTCTAGAAGAAATAGAGGATACACACTCGAATCCTCAGAGAAATTCAAAAGGCTTTCACATTTAATTATAAAGAGATGATGGGAATTGCACCACACATTGTGGTACATAACCTCATCACCAAACTAGATGCAAAGCCAATTAAACAAAAATCAAGAGAAACCCAAGGTAGCTCTCATGGTGAAGGAAGAAGTAATGAAACTTCTCCAAGTGAGGTTCATCAAAATGGTCGATTACTCTTAGTGGGTATCTAATATCATACTGCATTCTAAAAAAGAATGGGAAGATACGCATCTACATAGACTTCTGAGACATTAACAAAGTGTGTCCTAAAGATGACTTCCCGTTACCATCCATTGATGTCATCATTGACGCAATAGCTGGATTTGAGCTTTTGTCTCTCATGGATGGATTCTCGGGATACGATAAAATCAGAATATCCAAACAAGACCAAGCTAAAACCACATTTATAACTCCTTGGGGAACCTATTGCTACATTGTTATGCCATTCGGTCTCAAGAACGCTGGCGCTACATACTAGTGGGAAATGACATATATATTTCATGATCTTATTCATAAAATCATGGAATCTTATGTAGATGACTTGTTGGCTAAAGCCAAGAAGTGTTGTGATCACCTAGAAGTGCTCTGCATCATTCTTTCATGTTTGATAGAATACGAAGTCACACTAAACCCAGAAAAATGCGTATTTGGTGTGACAGGAGGGAAAATCCTAGGTTACATCATATCATCACGAGGGATTGATGTGGACCCAGCCAAAATCTAGGTTATTCTTGAAATGATCCCACCTTCGGATGAATCTGGAATCAGGTCGTTTCTTGGGAAACTCGGTGCAATCTGAAGATTCATCCCAAATTTAAGCTTTTCCATTCATCCAATCAATAATCTACTCAAGAAAGATTATAGTATCGATTGGAACAAAGACTGCAATGAGGCTTTCAAAAAGTTAAGCATTTCTTGTTGTCACCACCTATGCTAATGCCTCCTAAGTCAGACCGCCCTTTAATCTTATATTCGTGAGCTACCAATGTCTCGCTAGCCTACATGCTAGCTCAAGAAGACGATGACAAACAAGAACATGAAATCTATTTCATTAGCCGAATGTTGCTTGACTATGAAACACGTTATATGCAATCAAAATGAGAATGCCTTTCCATAGTATTTTGCAACCAAACGCTTAAGACATTGCATGCTAAATCAAGAAACAAGGGTCATTGTAAAAACGGACCATTTCCAAACTTTCCTCACGCAAGGTCCTTGTCTAAAAAGGATGGATGCTTTATAACCTTAATGGGTGAATTAAAATTAAATTTTGTAAACCAAAAGTCCGTTAAGGGACAAATCAATGTAGATTGGTTAGCTGATAACCCATTAGATGGAGGTGATCTAGTCGATCTAGATTTTCCTAATGAATGTATATATTACATCAAAACTAGACCTCTAATCTTGGAATGTCCTTGGTATGCTAATATTATTAATTATATCATAGACCATACATATCTAGAAGGTGCTACACCGCAAAAAAGAAGGTGGTTATGCATTATCGTAGCTAAATATGTTATTATAGAGCAAGTGCTCTATCGTAAGGATTTCGATGGAATGCTTCTAAGGTGTGTTGAGACAGAAGAATCCAAGAAAATTCACTACAAATCTCATAGCGAAATATGTGGAGGCCACTTCGGTGGTCATGCCACCACTCACAAAATACACCAGATGGGTTATTTCTAGCCCACTCTAGAACATGACGCAAAGAGAGTTTGACGCAAGTGTCATAAATGCCAAGAGTTTTCCCACGAGATTCACATGTCGGCACAAGCTCTACAACCAATCGCTACTCCATGGCCCTTTTCTACATGGGGCCTATATTTGATAGGTAAATTCTCTCCCTCATTAATTGATGGCCATAACTTCATAATCACGGCCACCGAGTATTTTACTAAATGGGTAGAGGCTATGCCTCTTACCACCGTACTGTGTTCCGTGATCGCCAAGTTCATTTTAAACTGATCATTTGTAGGTACAATGTCCCACAAATAATTATCTCAGATAATGGTACTTATTTTAAGAATGATGAGGTCCGTGAGCTATGTAATAAATTTAAAATAAACCATCATACAACCTCCTTGTATTACCCTCAAGCCAACGGACAAGCTGAAGCAACAAACAAGACATTGAAAGCTATTCTCCTTAAAACGGTAAAAGAAAACAAATGAGATTGGCATTTAAAGTTATATCCGGCCTTGTGGGTCCACCGAACCTCAATAAGAACACCCACAGGAGCAACTCCTTTCTCATTGGTATTCGAAGTAGAAGCAATTCTCCCACTTGAGGTTGAAATACCCAGTCTCCGTATCTCACTACAAGGGATTTTGGATGAAGAAGCTTATAGAGAAGCACATCTCTCCCAACTAGAAAGCCTAGATGAGGCCGGATTACAAGCTGAACAGTGGCATAGAATCTATGTTGACCGGATGTGCCGACAAAGCATAACAAAAGGGTCTATGAATGAGATATATATGAAGGAGATCTAGTTCTAAGACTAGACAACTGGATTGACAAGAAGACTCGGTGAAGGAAGGAAATTCTGGCCCAAATGGTTGGGCCCATACCATGTCACGAAAGACTATGGAAATGGTGCATATCTCTTATGTACATTGGAAGGTGAGGAATTTGGTGAAACAATCAATTCCTTGCATCTTAAATGATTCTATGCATAAGCAACCAGCACTACTTGTATAATTATATCTATATTGCATCTTCATGTAGTTAGGTTCATTTTGTCCACTCGTTTCATACAATTTTGTGATCAAGGAACTTATTCTCAAAGTAATTCATTACAAACTTCTGATGGTATTGGCATAATCCTTCCAATCATACTTCTTCATTTTCATAACATCATCAACCATTTCAGAATCATTTCATCAAATAAAGCTAGATATGACAAAGTTTTAATGGTAACCATACCAAGATACGTATGTTTGTTCTCACTTTTGGTTTTTCCTAGGATAGGTGTCTTGCCTATGGTCCTGTTCTAGAAGATTCATAGTGTCACATCTATCCCATGCATATATCTCTTTGGAAATAAGAACATATTGACATTTTTCTCAAATAAATAAGTCAAATATAGATCAAATAGAAAATTTCATTTTACACATTTCCTTACCCTAACAACCTTCGGTGATGAGCTTGTGTCTCTTACTAGTGACGTAGGGTTGGGAAAGGATGGGAATGCCCTTACTCACCTATGCCTTGTCCATGGTGATAAGCCCATACTTCTTACTAGTAGCATGTGGCAAGGTATCGGGGTCCTCTTGACAATAAATGTTAAAGTTCGTAAGCAAACAGTTTAAATGAACCTTTGAAATCTTGAGTCCAAAACAAATGAATCAGATGTCCAAAATTCCAAGAGATTTCAAAACCCCGAAAACCATATTTTGTCTACCATGTGGCCATCTATGGATCTAAGTCTAGATAAACCACAAAGCAATTAACATTCTAAACTATGGAGTCACTCGAGTAGAGTAGGTTTGTAGCATCCTAATTTGGTTCCATCAAACCTTTTTCTATCTCTCATCACTACCATTCAACAAATTTCATATCTTGTGCCCTTTCTAGCTCTCAATGGTGAGCCCTCACATCAAACTAGTTGCGTGGAGTTAGGAGGGGGCAAGTGCATCTACTCATCATATCGGTTTGTCATCATTTTGTCAAAAAAATATGAAGTACCAAAAAATTGCTTATAGAAGCTAAAGTTCAAGATCACATTGTGTCTATATTATCATATATCAGCATCATGAAATACAAAAAGAAAGAAAGCATTTGTATCATTTGTTCTCCATTACATACATTCTAAAAAGCATATAAAAACAACATTATAATTTACATGTGGAAATGAATCACAAGAACATAGATACCAAGGGTCTGATCCAAAAAGAATATATATATAATCAACATTTCTTGTACAATGCCATCATGTGCTAGGCATGGTCAAAACACTCAATGAGCCCGAGAAATACAAAATAAATCATATGAACAATCTAAGAGAGCCAAGCGGCCTCTCAACCCCTATGAGATCCCTCTGAAGGTGCACACCCATGTCTAGGACTCTGACTACACCGGCACTCTGAGTGCACGGAGGGCTCACGATCCCAAGGAGCAGCTATAGTCTCACTATGAGAGGGACTCCTCGTCAGAAATTTGTTGTCCTATATCCAACCAACTCAGTATGGAGAGTAGTCACCATATTGGCCACATGCCAGACAGGGGCAAAAATGTCAGTATGCCTACCGACTGATGAGGGCTCCCAAAGCATCCACGAGATAGCTTGGTGTGGGTCTTCTCCATGAGGATCATCATGGTATTAGTGCATACCCGACGAATCAGGTCTCGCCACTCGTCAGAAGTATCTGCAAGTAAAGGAGAAAACAAATTAGAAATACTCAAAAGATAGAAACAAAAGTAAACAAAAGGAGAGATAGAAACTAAGGTAATCCTAACTAGAAACAAACATTAAGAGAAGGATGACAACTCACTCGGATCTCTGGACCTCATAGATAGATCTCTAGGGTTAGCACCTACCACTGATGCCACTTCTGACTAAAGTCCTCCTCCTATGTCTGGGGCAACATATTATCCTGCTCTGACTCATCCTCCTCACCTACATCCTGATAAGGTGGCTCCTCTAAAACTCGAGTCACCCTCTCCGCACTTCGCTCTACCCTCTCGCCTTGTAAGATATCCTAAGTTTCATGCCACTCGGGATCGCTATCCTCCTCTCCACTCGAGTCACCGGCCTTAGCCTCAATCTCCTCCTCCGTCTCTCCCCCTGTGAACTCCTCGGACTCAGATTCTATATCAATGGGGTCATCATTACGTGGGTGGGACTAGCGGAAATCTAAAGTAAGGGTGCCTAAGGGCACCGGCTCTCCTCAAGCATGTACTACCTACCTAGCTGTAATAGGGACACGGGAGTAAAACGTCCAACCTCGGCCTCAGGACCTCCCCTAGCCTCCCGAACTAATCTAAATACGGCATCACTAAGGGGAGCATATCGACGTAAGGAAGGCCAAACTTCGAGGCAATCGATCAAAAGGATGTGTCTCCACCTTCCCTATCCTATCCACAAGCTATCCTGTGGTAGAGAAAGAGATCAAAGTGAGGGCCTCCTTGCCCCCATAAACTGTCATGGCCTAATAAGGTGTGGCCTCCATATCATCAATGGTCATGGAGGAAACTAGGCGATGAGGTGCTCTAAGCACCAACATATCTCTGTCCATATCACTACCCTTATAGCTCCGAGATCTGCTACCTCTACACCTCTCCCATAAGGGATGAGATGCTCATAGACCCAACTCATAACCTGTGGTCGGATGGCTCAAGGACTCCCCACCGTAAATGAACCACCCACTACAGATCATAATAAGTAGTCCCAAGAATGTCGGCTCCCTGCATAAATCTAGCCATGTCCCTCAATTTGTGTAATAATGGGAACCGAAAATAAAGTAAAAACTCTCCTCCCTTGTCCCTAATTAATCTCGAGGAAAGGATCCCCATAATGGCTGACAAATCAAGGGGATAGGCAGGCTAGGAATAGAATAGACCCTCACCCCCTTCTTCGAACCAGTGGAGATAACTGCATCTCCCATGTATGTATCCCATTGTCTTTGCCGCCCGAGCCTCGTGACCCTACTTGTCTCAAGCGTAAGTCGTCTCCCGATGATCGGGACCCCCAAGATATGGTAGACATCCTCCAGGGTGATAGTCCACTCACCCCTAACTCTTAGAAATCAGAAAGTGTTCCGATCAGCATCCCAATATGAAAACAAGTCACAAAGTATGTGACTAGAAGGTGCAACATGCGGGACCCGTGATATACGTAATATGCCGGCCCTCTGAAGAGTGTCCTGCTCATCTTGAGAAAGTGCATCCAACACTGCTGGAAGCCAGTCACACTCTCTCTCTTGGCTCCATTGCATATACTCCTCCTTAGCCTCGCACACACCCAAAAACACACAAAAAGGAGAAAGTTAGTATTCAAATCACATCGGAAAAATCATTAAAACATATAAGAATTCTAGAAACGCAAAAATGAATTCAAACAATTATTATTTTGGCATTATTTGAAGAACCGCTACCCTCGTAGGGGGTGGTGGTTCCGTAACTACCACCTTAAAGGTGGTGGTCTTGTTTCGCCACCTTGATTAGGGTGGCGGTCGTGTAACCATCACCCTACTCGGGGTGGCGGTCGCATCCCAAACTTTCGCATGGGTCACGTGCCCTTAAAATGGCTAAAAACATGAAAGATGACTATTTTTAACCAAAATAAAGCCTACCCACTAGGCGCCCCCTAAGTGACCCTATTAACACTAACATTTTCAAAAATAATCCCCCATGACCAAAATTTCACCATTTTAACATTTTAGGGGTAAAAACATTAAATCAAGAAGAACTAACCTGTGATCTTGCAGTCGATGTTCCACTCACGGAGGCATGATCACTATCTCGTCACGAATGTTTTGACTATACTCTCATCAAAATCCGTCACCATGGGTCCTAGAGCTCAAAATCAATCAAATCAACACATGCAAATGAATAGGAAAATGGGCCCATTTTTACATATATAGCATATTGACCTATTTTGAATGCCCTTTTACAGGTTTGGAGTGCCAATGGAGGTAAGTTCTTATCCCCACATGAATGGTAAGTCCTCATTTCATATTATTTTAGTGTTTATTTTTCAATTTATTTTATCTATCTACACTTGAGTCCTCTTTTCATTTTGTAGGTAGCAGGAATCTTGGAGGGCGTCATTTCAACACACGGACATGTCAGGTATAATTCTAACTTCCCATTTCAGGACCACCATACTTGGACCCACTTTTTTATGCCTCTTCATGGCTAAAATGCTTCTTTGAGGGGCAATATGTACATACCAAAAATTATAGGGTACATACCAAAAATTTGATGATACATGAGTCTACTCGCAAGGTGTTCAGGATCCGAAAGAGCTCTCCAAATATGTGTTAACATCCCACATGTCCCACTTAGCCCCTGTGTGCTTTTTTTTTTCTATTCTTCCTTCTTTTTCCTTGCATTTTTGTCTTGATTCTGAAACTACCGCCCTACCAGGTGGCGGTCTCGTGACCACCGCCGAGTAAGGCGGCGGTCCTGTGCAGAATCGCCACCCCGCTCGTAGGTGACGGTCCTTCACGCATTTTCCAGAATGTTCTTTTTAACGTGACTCGTGTAAAATTTCAACGTTTACCAGCTTTTTTCACCACCTTTGCTTGTATTTATGATTTTGGTTCCCTGGAATAGTGTTTTTGCATTGTTTATGGTTAAAGAGTTCAATTTGGTTTTCACCTTTAGGTAAATGGGAATTCTATAAATAGTTAGCTTGTGCTCAAGCAAATTGCCCCTCAAATTTTCCTCTCAATTTCTCATTTCAATAGCTTAGCCTTCAAGTTTTGCTTACGAATCAATAGTTTTGTTTATTACATGCATAGTTAGTGTTGTTTTGCTGTTTGGAAGCCACATAATCTTCTTGTGCTAGTGTTATTACTATTTCATGCAATCAATTGGAGTAGGATAGTTTAATTTTTAGTAGGAAGCCATTAAAGTTATAGGTCTTGTTTGTCAAACAGGATAGTTTTAGGTTCTACACGTTTTATGTTGTATGACTCGCAATGAATCCCGCTAGGAATTGCATAAGCCAAGCTCTGTTCTCTTGCGCTATCCCTCTCCTACTCGCATTGTATCGGCCTATATCCTAAGTTGCCACTTTGTCCCAATACCTACTTTTGTTGATGCTAGCATTACACACTTTTTTGGATCCACATGAGCACGAAGGAACGAGGAGATCACACTGAGGGGACAAAACCACGCATAAATTGGATTCGTCATTATTTTGCAAAATCTAGGTTCAAGCTTTCAAATTTCTAGTTAAAACATATCAAATAGAGTAGTCAATCATTTCATTTCAGTTAATCTCACTTTCGATATTGCGAGGAAGTCTGTGGGGATTGATAGTTTATGAGAAAATATGATTCATTCATCACTACGAGGTAGGATCGATGGTCTTTCAAATAGATTAGATCGGTTATGCGGTTATTTAAAATAGATTCACAACTACACATGCAAGTAGCTATACTTGGCTGATTTGTTTTTTTAATTTTGTTATTAGTTTAGTTGTCAATTTTGGATATTTTAAATAGTTTCTCTTTCAATTTCGTTCAAATAGTTCATCAAAAACACAAAAATAGAGAAGTTATATATGCTACAAACATACTTTACATAACTAGTTTTACTTTGCTTGATTAGAATTATATCATTTCCTTTTGCGCAGAAAATCATGGGACCTAGGGATCCCCAGAGAATATGTGTTTGAGCCAATAGTGCCTCAGCCCAATCTTGTTGTAACAATAACTGATATAGACCGGGATCTCGGAATTGGTCCGCAAGTAACAATAGACTTATAAGAAATTAGTGCACAACCGAGATGACTAAACATAGAAGATGAAAAAGCACATATGTTTTGGTCAAACCAGCCAAACTATAAATTATCCTAGATAACTATCCACATAAGCGTAGACGGGCACGAAAGAGAGAAAAGCGTTCGGTTGTGATCCTTTGGTCCCACAACCCAATGAGTCCACAGTCAATCGGACATAGATGCTAGTTTACGCACATTAGTATTTAGATCCACCCCACTTCCGCCAACCATTATCACATAGTTATCCTTGTTAGACATAGCAGTTAAAAAACCTAAATATTTCTAGAGTAGACAAGATACTCACCCATAGAATCCACCATATCCATCATCTATATTATGACCCTATACGGAGATATACACGAAACAATTCCAAGGCAATTTCCCCTATTCCACAACCTATAGATCGAATCACAACCTATAGATCAAATCACGCCAAATCTTGATATTGATTGGAACCTTCAAGTAGTCATCCTTGCTGACTGATCTATCATGCCGTTTAGGTTAGGAGGGCCTTCGTTGCCTTAGATTTGCAGATTCTATTTGTGTGTGTCGAAGACATAAGATTACCTAATTAGTTTGTCCATATCCTATGTGTATTCCATCCCCACTGATGCTCTCGGCATGACCTCGGGAGGTCGAGTGTGAGGAAGAGTTACTTGTAGATTCCCATGCTCGCTTTTCACTTTTCCATTGTACAAGAACTCTTGACAAAGTTGCATAAATTCATACCTTTCTTGCTTGGTTGTAACTTTACCAATTTGAAGTGACTTACCCTCTCCTATTGAGATGGGAATTGAATCTTCTCCCTTTACTTGGATGTTTGCTTTCTCCTTTCGAATTGATCATTGTGATTACAAATGGACTCCAAAGTGACAAGTCCTTTTGGTAGTTTTTGGTTCTCAAATGTACCACTTGATCACCATATGCTGTTCTAATTTTTCCTATTTTTGGCTAAGAAATCAGCTTCTTCTTGCAAGAAATTGATGATTTGTTGATCATTTTCAAACACTTGCAATCTTACATTATTTTTTGGCACTAAGGGCCTTACAATCACATGAATTCTTGGCTACACTTTATCTTCCTTGATACTTTCAACAACATCAAAGGCTGCTCCAACTACATGCAAGCCCTGTCGCAGAGTTGGTTTTCTTTCCTAGGGATGAAATTGATGCCAAAGCCCTCAAAATATTCTATGAGGTCCCAAACCTTATTTTTGTAACACTTGAGTAGATCATTCTTGGCAGCATGCTGTCCTCTAACTTTATTAACAATCAGCTCATTATCACCAAAGAATTGTAGATTTTTATACCTCTTTTAATTGACCAATGCAATCCCTACATCAAAGCTTCATATTCAGCAGTGTTGTTAGAGCATGCAAACTGAAACCTAAAAGCTGAATAATACTTAATGCCTTGAGGTGAAACTAGCATTTCTCCCCCTCCTCCTTTTCTACTCCTTGATCCATCAAAGAAAATATGCCATACCTCATTGTCATCGTTATGGTCTGATTTGGTGATGCTAGGAATAAGCTGATTTTCTTCATGTATGCAATAAACTCCTATCTCACATTCTCATATTTATTGGTAGGGATAAAAATCATGTACCTTTTTTTCCCACTCATCAAGAGTCAAATCTGGGATGCTTCCAACTTTGGTGTTAGTTTCAGCTGTGCTTGGATAATCCTCTTGATCAAATGCTGAACAATTGGCATTGATTGGGCTTGGATTATGAGGCTCAATGTGAAATTTTGCAATAGGTTCAGACTTGATTGTAGCCTTAGTTCCATATCTAGTTCTAAAAACATGTGTGACCAATTAGCACATAGGTAACCTCCTATTTTAGCTATGAAATCCCTTGACAAGCATAAGGCAAAGAGTGGTGGAAAATCTATTACTGACACATCTTACAGAATAGTAACATTGGGACATGCATGCAAAGTAAGATTCAAATCTTTGATCACTCGCATTGTTGTTACTCTTTGTCCCATCTAATTACACTACCCCTTTGGATATGACTTCATATTGGAGGCCTAGTTGATCAGCTATTTGCTTGGGCATTACAAACTACTTGCCCCAGAATCAATCATGTAATTGTGTACTAGTTTATCTCTAATGATCAATGAAACATAGAATGGAGGGGATTCAAAATTTTACCTTGTTGTTCTTCATGATTCCCTTCAGGATGAGTAGCATTTGTGAGTACCTTCTCTTGCATACAAACTTGCTAATTTGAATTTTACCAATTCTTCATGGCAGCTTGTAGGAGATCTCTTTGGCCTAGAATGGATAATGATTCCTACATAGATATATTCATGTTTGTCTTCTTCATCGATCAATGATGCTAAATGGAGATGAAACATCTCTTTGCTGCCCCTTGGTCTGTACATTCTTTTCTTGCACATGGGTAGTAACAATCTGGCATTTGAATTGGTCTAGAAGGTGGCTTGGGCTGTCCATGCATGTTTGGAACTGCATTTTGCTTGCCAACACTTTGTGTAGTGATGGAAGGTTGTGGATCACCTAGAGCCAATGATTGCCCTTCACCAATATTTTTTTACCTTGTATTGGCTGCTATGTTCGAGACATTACTTGATTCATACCACAAAAATCCTCAACTTGCAAATTCACTAGTGTAGCCTCATTTGGAGCCACTTTTTGCTAGGATGTTCCTTGTTGTTGGTTTGTTTCTTGGCTCACCTCACCCTTTACGCCTGAGTTGTGGTTTCCATCAAGGCTTGGTTCAAAGCACCATTGAAGCACATAGGCTGGTTGTGAGGTTCATTACGCGGGAAACACCAATCATACTCTTGTGCCACATTGTTTTACACTCGGCACTAAGGATTTAGAGGAGATGCAACATTGGGATTATAGGGCTGAAATTTTCTATTGGTAGAAGGCCTTACTTTATTTTGATTTCAGTTTGGATTGGGTGGCCTATTAGGCTAATATGGTTGCCTATTAGGCTGAGCTTGAGACTGATAAGAAGGTCTAAAACCTTGGGCTGTTACCTCTTGAGTGTAAACAATTCATTGCCCAAATTTTGTAATTGTTTTATGACCTCTTGAAGTTCATTTGAGACACTAGAGGATGAAGTAGAAGTTTCATTTGAGTTTTGATTTCGAGGAATGGGGAGAGGAGCTATAGTAGGTGCTTGAATAGTACTTGGATTTTTCAAATTTGAGTATAAGGGCATGAGAGGCCTAGGAGCTAGTTTACCAACTTGAATCAAACAATTCTAATCTCTAATGGAAATTTTATAAGCTGTAGGTATAGTTGCACCTCCCATGGATTGAATTAGCATATAAATGTCAAAATTCAAAGCTTTAAGATTGTATAGAAAAGAATATTCAACTATTGGCCTAACTACCACCTTTGGAATACTATCCCAATTCCTTTAAAATCTGAAGTTGAAGTCTGTCACTGCTCATTGGGAGCTCTCTTAATGGTTTTCAGTTGTTCCAAGAGAGAAAAGTTGTCCCCCTTTCTCCAAACTCGCTCATGGAGAGCTATGCACAATTGGTTCCAATTTTGGATAGAATCAGCCCAAGGCTTCTAAACCATTGTAATGATTTCCCTTTGAATGAAGATGTCAACAATTTGACAACAATTTACATCTCAACAATCTCATGGATTGCAAAAAAATTAGCAATTTCTTTAACATGGTCACCAGGAGTGGTTTGATTTTCTCCAATAAAGTATGGAATGTTCTTCAATGTCAGAATCTGGAAATGGATTTTTTGCATTGAGAGCAAGTGGGCTACTGGCAGTGAAGTTGATGTAAGGGTTGGGTTGTGCCATTCGATTAGTCTAAGAACCCTGGTTGATTGAGTGAAAGGTTTAGAAGGTGGAGGAGTTGATAGAGTTCTATTTGATGGAGATGGAGACCTTTGAATCCTCCTTCCTCTATGCCCTCTTCTAGGAGATAGCTACAGATACTTAGACAACCCTTCTTCTCTAGCTCTTGACCTTGTGTTGATTCTTCTCATGAATCTTCAAACTATGACCTCTAAAACTAGTTGATTTTTTCTTTAGAGTCACCAGATGTGAAAGTTAGGGCTCTTTTGATCAAGAAAATTACAAAAAATGCACATCAACTTTGTTATAATGAAGATGAAGACCTCTAAGGTCCCACCGGGCATGTGAAAATTGTTAGTGCAAATCAGCAGCACCCCCGGATGTCTATTAGATTTCTAGTTTGACAATGGACACCCAGTGTGATTGCACAACAGTGAATCTTTTCCCCAAGTGTGGGACTTGTAAAAATGGGAAAATAATCTCCAGTTTAGAGTCTAGTTCCTTAACTCCTCGATAAGAAGTATGCTTGCAAATTGCTGAGGTTTAATACCATAAATCCTACTCTAAATTCAAAGGGGACAGAGATGAAAGATGTAAAAGAGATAAAACTAAGACTAACAAGGTGATACACCAAAGGAGTGGTGAAATTTTACTTCTACAAATCAACAAAAATTACAGAAATGTAACAAACATCATGCACATACTGATAAAATGTAATGTATGATCAGAAATGAAGCAAACAACACAAGAAGAGGACTGAAACTCATTCATAGAGCTTGCATTGTCATTTCCAATGTCAAAAACACATGCCTTATAATAGCAGAGAGGCAAAAAACATGTTATAGTGTTGGAAGAGGTTTTATATTGGACAAAATTACTTTCAAGGTGAAAGAGGAGCCAAAAAAACATAAAAATGTCCAACCCCTACAAATGAGCCAAATTTGGCTTTTTTACAATGAAAATGCGAGCTAAGGGAAAGAAACACAGGAAAATGCAAGTGAATGCTTCAACCACTAACAAAATTGCATTAAAATAGCATGGGTTCCCTTGCAAGACCATTCCCTGACATTTTTAACCATTCTGGGAGAGAATGCGAGCCATACTTCATTAAAAAAATGGTTGTTGAAATGTCGATTACATTCGTTTCTCCATTCCCGAGGTGTTTTCCATTTTTTTCTCTCTAAAATCCACCAAAACAGAAAATTTATTCCTCCGTAGTGTATATAATTTTACCAACTTTCCAACGCCACCAAGAATGTGAAAATATGAGCTCTAGATCAAAAGTTATGCCCTTCTGAAGATTTAGGGAAAAACTACGGCAAATGAAATTTTGGCGGGCCCGAAGTTTGAAAATTTTCCCTCTTTTTTGACTTTGGGAAAATTTCCACAAAAATTTCCACCCCTAAAGCTCTGATGCCACATGGTAAGCTTTGATTGGTCATGAAATTTTCCTCGATCTTTTTACGCCTATCCGGCCTTTGGAAAATTTTCCAAAATTTTCTGCTGGCCCGATGTTCTTGGGACACATGGCATGTTCTAATTGGCTCTCGGGGTGCACTTCCAAATTTTTCTTTAACTGTGTCCATTCCACAAATGGGACATGTGGTGCCTTGGCATTGGCGTAGGCTTGAACAAGTTCTTCTTCTCGAGGGCTGCGTTAACATTTTTTCCGACCACCTGGACACATGGCAACTATTGATTAGTGCGGGCCATCACGGTCGGGCCTTCGTTTCAATATTTTCCATCGCTTGGAAAAAAGGAAAATTTTCCTTTACTATCCCGCCACCCAACGCTCCTGGGAGACATGGCTAAATGTGATTCATTGGTGGAATTTTTCCCCAAAATTCCCCATTGCACCGATTTTGAAAAAAAAATCCATTTCCTTCTGTAGAGCCAAACCCCAATGGGCCTGTGGACATGTGGCCTCCCCCTCTTGGTTGGGGGGCCTGCGGGCCAAAAATTTCTTTGTGCACCCCATCAATTTTTGATGAAAATTTTCTAAGTTTTCTCTACCCCCACCATTCCGATGCCACGTGGTACATGTTGATTGGCCGTGGGCTTCCCATGGGAAAATTTCCCTCTAAAAATCTGTCGAGCCATAACTTGAAAAATACAAGGAGTTAGGAGGAAAACTTTACCATTATAGAAAGATGAGAAGATCCTCTATCCAATTAAAATATTTCTAGAACATTTTGAGTGCCTGAAAGATAAAAAAAAATTGACTGAGACACAAAGAAGGAAGGAATGAAGGGAGTTAGCCAAAAAATAAGCAAGGGGCTTATTTTGGATAACAATTTTGGCGACTCAGAGGAGTCATCTACCTCTTGGATGAAGTTACCAATTTATTGAAGCAATCCATTGGGCATGGGGTCATGAAATTCTCTTGGAACCCCAACCGATTAGAAAATTATAAGAAGGAAGATTGTGAGAGTAGAATCATCACCGATCTTAAACAAAGGCTTGCAAAACTACGTGTTTGGGATAGCCGACTTGTGCCAAAGCACTTAGGGAAATTCAAAACTAAGCTATAATAGAATAATGTGCATAACCACTTAGAGGAATGGAAATATAAGCTAATATGTACAAGGTAGAGATTTTTTTCCTCTAGTAGCAATGATTTAAATGGATTCCATTCACTGGAATCTACAATTCTTCACCATCCAATGTAGATAGTTGGAAGGCATTGTTGTTCTTACACTTTGTGACCATGTAGGGGCCACTCCACATGGCATCAAACTTTGAATGCCTTCTTGGCTTTGCTCGGTCTGCATCCCATTTCAACACTAGATCTCCAACTTGGAAAGTTCTATCCTTAGCCTTCCGATCAAAGGTCTTCTTAATCAAGGCTTGATCCTTCTCCATTGCATGGGCTGCATGATATTTGATTTCTTGGAGCTCCATAAATTCACTATATCTAACCTCCATGGGTTCAAACTCCAATATCTCCAATTGCTTCATGAGTTCCAACGTTGGAAACTCAAGTGACATGGGAAAAATTACCTCTCTTCCATAAACAAGATTGAATGGAGAATTACTTGTGGATCTCTTAGGAGTTATCCTATCAGCCCATAAGGCTGATTTCAATTTAGTATGCCAAGTCCTCTAATTTTCATCAAGATTCCTCAAATTGATTCAGCTTGGCCATTACCTTGAGGGTAATAATTTGAAGAAGTTCTCAAATAGATCCCATTTTTAACAGCCCATTCAGTTACCTTTGATCCTATGAATGCCAAAGCATTATCTGATATTATAGTGGTTGGTATACCAAATATGGTCACTATCCCCTCATTGAATTCTAGAATGCTAGATTCATTTTCTTCCCTAAGTGCCATTGCCTCAGTCCATTTGGTGAAGTAGTTTGTGGCTGTTAGAATCCACTTGTGCCCTTGGCTTGAGTTTGGGTTAATGACTCCAATGAAGTGCAAACCCTATTGCATGAATGGCTGGTCAACTGAAATTGGGTGCAATGGAAGGACTGCTAATCCATCTTTTCCTGTGAACAATGCACAATTCTTGCACCTCTTGATCCATACATAACAATCACTAAATACCTGGGGCCAATAGTAGCTAGCCATCATGATCTTGAGGGCTATCACTCTTGGCGAAAAATGACCCCCAGCTATCCCACCATGGAACTCTTCCAATGTTCTATTAATCTGATTTGTCCCAATGCATCTCAGCAGCACTCCATTTGCATCCTTCTTGAACAAAACACCATCAACGAGTGCATATTGGACACCTGTGATCTAAAGTGTCTTCTCCTAGTTTTGTTCATTTACGGATGGCATAGGCCTGTGTGTAGGAAGTGCATTATATCTTGGGTCCAAAAAGGAGTGAGTACACCATCATTCTCCTCTTGAACATTACCTTGTTCTTGGTTATTTTGAGTACCAAAACAACATCCTTTTCATTGCATGCTTCCATTGGTTTGCTCAAGACCAGCTTGTTCACATAATCCTTTTGCTCTAACTAGCTTGGTGACTTTGATCTCAATGGCATACTCCATGACACGAGTAATTCACCCCACACAATTTTCATTTAGGTCCTTGTTGAGGAGGAAGTCATTAACTCCACATGAGAAACCAACAATTGAACCTTGTTGTTTTAAATTAGATGCTTAAATTTATTCAAACTCCTAATCAATGCAAGAACTTGCTTCTCAATGAAAGAATATCTCACCTCATAGTCCTCTAGGATTTGACTAAAGAAAGTAATTGGTTGCTCTGCTGTACTAAAATTATAGAGATTGTACCATCACCTCCAAATGCATAAAGGATAAAATCCTTGGAGAAATCAGGTTAATGAGATTTGGAGATTGTGAGATAGCCTCTTTGATTTCCTCAAAACTTTCCTTTCCTTTTTGTCCATTTGAAATCCATGATTTTCTTCAACATCATAGTTATTGGCTTGACAAGGGCTACAAAATCTGGCATAAACCTTTGAATAAAATTGATCCTTCCCAAGAAACTTTGGAGAGCTTTCTTATGACTTGGTAATGGTAGTGCTTTTATTTCTTCAACCCTCTCTCGGATCAATTACCAATCCTTCTTTGGAAACAATGTGGCCAAGAATTTTTCCTTCATGAGCAAGAAAAATAAATTCTTTGGGGTTCAAGGATACCCCAAACCTTATACACCTTAAGAACACTTATCTCAAATGAAAGAGATGATCTGTTGTATTTTTAGAAAAAACAGTGATATCATCTAAATATACCAGCACTATTTTGTTGATTAATCCCTTGAACGCCATATCCATTGCCCTTTGGAAGGTAGCTCTAGCATTGGACAACCCAAATGAAATTTTTCTATATGCATAAGTCCCCCATTTGGTGGTGAAGGCTGTCTTGAACTGATCATCCTCCTTGACCATGATTTGATTATACCCTGAATAACCATCTAGCAATGAAAATCTCCTAGAGCCATTGTAAAATTTTCTCCATAAAAGGAAGTGGTTAATGATCCTTGAGAGATGCTCTATTCAAATCTCTAAAGTCTACACACAATCTGATTTCTCCACTCTTCTTTTTGACTGGAACTAAGTTTGCAACCCATCTTGAGTGCTTGATAGGAAATATGATACTTGCCTCTATTAACTTATTAAATTCCTTCTTCATGAGAGACTCCATGTGTGGATTGACTGGCATTTGTTTTTTCCTGATGGGTTTAGAACTTAGATCCAATTCAATCATATGTTGAGCTAGATTGGGATTGAAACCCTTCAAATATTCATATCTCCAAGCAAACACATCAGGGAACTCTTGAAAAAGTTGCATAAATTCATACCTTTCTTGCTTGGTTGCAACTTTACCAATTTGAAGTGATTTTCCCTCTCCTACTAAAATGGGCATTGAATCTTCTCCCTTGACTTGGATGTTCACTTTCTTCTTTTTGAATTGATCATTATGATTAAAAATAGACTCCAAAGTGACAAGTCCTTTTGGTAGTTTGTTGGTTCTCAGCTGTACCACTTGATCACCATACTGCTGTTCTAATTTTTCCTAATTTTTGGCTAAGAACTCAGCTTCTTCTTGCAAGAAATTGATGATTTGTTGATCATTTTCAAACACTTGCCATATTACATTATTGTCTAGCACTGAGGGCCTTACAATCACATGAATGCTTGGCTACACTTTATCTTCCTTGATACTTTTAACAACATCAAAGGTGCTTAATAGCTAGAAGCCCGTCGGCAGCTTGGTTTTCTTTCCTAGGGATGAAATTGATGCCAAAGCCCTCAAAATATTCAATGAGGTCCCACACCCTATTTTTGTAACACTTGAGTAGATCATTCTTGGCAGCATGCTGTCCTCTAACTTGATTAACAATCAGCTCATTGTCACCAAAGACTTGTATATTTTTTATACCTCTTTTAATTTACCAATGCAATCTTGCATCAAAGCTTCATATTCAACAAGTGTTGTTAGAGCATGCAAACTGAAACCTAAAAGCTGAATAATACTTAATGCCTTGAGGTGAAACCAACATTTCTCCCCTCCTACTCCTTGTTTGCTCCTTGATCCATCAAAGAAAAGTTGTCATACACGATTGTCATCGTTATGGTCTGATTTGGTGATGCTAGGAATAAGCTGATTTTCTTCATGTATGCAATAACTCCTAGCTCACATTCTTATATTTCTTGGTAGGGATCAAAATCATGTACCTTGTTTTCCCACTCATCAAGATTCAAATCTAGGATGCTTCCAACTTTGGTGTCAGCTTCATCTATGCTTGGATAATCCTCTTGATCAAATGTTGAACAATTGGCATTGATTGGGCTTGGAGTATGAGGCTCAATGTGAAATTTTACAATAGGTTCAGACCTGATTGTGGCCTTAGTTCCATATCTGGTTCTAAACAACATGTGTGACCAATCAGCACATAGGTAACCTCCTATTTTATCTATGAAATCCCTGACAAGCATAAGGAAAAGAGTGGTGGCAAATCTATTATTGACACATCTTGCAAAATAATAACATTGGGACATGCATGCAAAGTAAGATTCAAATCTCTAATCACTCCCACTATTTTTACTATTGTCCCATCTAATTCCACTACCCCTTTGGATATGACTTCATATTGGAGGCTCAGCTAATCAGCTATTTTCTTGGGCATTACAAAACTACTTGCCCAGAATTAATCATGCAATTACGTACTAGTTTATCTCCAATGATCAATGAAACATAGAATGGAGGGGGCTTCAAAATTTTACCTTGTTGTCCTCCATGATTCCCTTTAGGCTTAGCAACATTTATGAGTACCTTCTCTTGCATACAAACTTGCTGATTTGAAGTTGACCAATTCTTCATGGCAGCTTGTAGGATATCTCTTTGGCCTAGAATGGATAATGATTCCCACATAGATATATTCACGTTTGTATTCTTCATCTGATCAATGATGCTAAATGGAGATGAAACATCTCTTTGCTGCCCCTTGGTTTGCACATTATTTTCTTCCACATGGGTAGTAACAACTTGCATTTGAATTGGTCTAGAAGGTGGCTTGGGCTGTCCATGCATGTTTGGAACTGTATTTTCTTGCCAACACTTTGTGGAGTGATGGAATGTTGTGGATCACCTAGAGCCAATGACTCGCCCTTCACCAATATTCCTTTTTTTGACCTTGTATTAGTTCTTTATGCTCGAGACATTACTTGATTCATACCAAAAAAATCGTCATCCTACCAATTCACTAGTGTAGTCTCATTTAGAGCCACATTTTGTTTTGATGTTCCTTGTTATGCTTTGAGACATTACTTGATTCATACCAAAAAAATCGTCACCTACCAATTCACTAGTGTAGCCTCATTTGGAGCCACATTTTGTTGGGATGTTCCTTGTTATTGGTTTTTTTCTTGGCTCACCTCACCCTCTACACTAGTTTTGGTCGCCATCAAGGCTTGGTTCAAAGCACCATTGAAGCACACAGACTCTTTGTGAGGTTCATTTCATGGGAAACACCAATCATAATCTTGTGCTACTTGTTTTACATCGGCACTAAGGATTTAGAGGTAGATACAACATTGGGATTATAGGGTTGAAATGGTCTATTGGCGGGAGGCCTTACTTGATTTTGATTTGCAGAACTGGATTGGGTGGCCTATTAGGCTTAGCTTGGTGAAGATGGAGACCTTTGAATCCTCCTTCATGTATGCCCTCTTCCAAGAGATAGCTGCAAACACTTGACAACCCTTCTTCTCTCGGCTCTTGACCTTGTGTTGATTCTTCTCATGAATCTTCGATTATGAATGCTAAAACCAGTTGATTTTTTTCTTCTTTGGAGTCGCATGATGTAAAAATCAAGGCTCTTTTAATCAAAAAAATTACAAAAATTCACATAAACTTTGTTGTAATGAAGATGAAGACCTCTAAGGTCCCACCGGGCATTCTAAAACTATTAGTGCAAATCAGCAACACCCCCTGGATGTTTATCAGATTTCTAGTTTGACAATGGACACCCAGTGTGATTGCACAACATTGAATCTTTTCCCCAAGTGTGGGACTTGTAAAAATGGGAAAATAATATCTAGTTTAGAGGTTGGTTCCTCAAATCCTCTTATCAGACGTATGCTTGCAAATTGCTGAGGTTTAATACCATAAATCCTACTCTAAATTCCAAGGGGATAGAGATGAAAGATGGAAAAGAGATAAAACTAAGACTAATAAGGTGATATACCAAAGGAGTGGTGAAATTTTACTTCTACAAATTGACACAGATCACAAAAATGTAACAAACATCATGCACAGACCGATAAAATGTAATGAAATATCAGAAATGAAGCAAATAACACAAGAAGAGGACTGAAACTCATTCACAGAGATTTCATTATCATTTCCAATGTCAAAAATACATGCATTACATCAGCAGAGAGGCGAAAATATGTTACAATGTTATAAGAGGTTTGATATTCCACAAAATCACTTTCAAGGTGAAAGAGGGAGCCTACAAATCATAAAAATGTCCAACCCTACAAATGAGCCAAATTTGGCTTTTTACAATGAAAATGTGAGCTAAGGGGAAGAATCACGGGAAAATTTGAGTGGATGCTTCAACCACCAACCAAATTGTATTAAAACAACATGTGTTCCCTTAGAAGACCATTCCCCAATGTTTTTGACCATGCTGGTAGAGAATGCGAGCCATACTTCATTAAAAATGGTGGTTGAAATGTCAGTTCTATTCTTTTCTCCATTCTAGAGGAATTTTCTATTTTTCTCTCTTTAAAATCTACCAAAACACAAAATTTGTCCCTCCATCATGTAGATAATTTCACCAGCTTTCCAATGCCATCAAGAACATGAAAATATGAGCTCTGGATCAAAAGTTATGCCCTTCTGAATATTTTGGGAAAAAACTAGGGCAAATAAAAAAAATTCGGGTCCGAAGTTTGACAATTTTCCCTCATTTTTGACTTTGGGAAAATTTCCCCAAAAAGTTCCACCCCTAAAGATCTGATGCCACATGGCAAGCTTTGATTGGTCACAAAAATTTCCTCGATCTTTTTACGCCTATCACAGCATTTGGAAAATTTTCCAAAAATTTTCCACTACCCGAATGTATGTACCCAAAATTATAGGGTACAAGTACAATCGCCGAAACAATATTACACATTCCCCAATGATGATACAGGTCTCCTCACAAGGTGTTCGGGATCCAAAAAATCTCTCCAAGTGTATGTTAACATCCCACATGCCCCGCTTAGCCTCCGCGTGCTTTGTTTTGCTCTTTTCCCCTCTTTTCCTTTGCATTTTTGTCTTTACTGACAAAACCACCGCCCGCCTAAGCAAAGTGGTCTTGTGACCACCACGGGCAGGTGACAGCCTGTAATTGCCCCTTACTCGGGGTGGTGGTCCTTCATGCATTTTCCAGCATGCTCCTTTGATCGCGACTTGCATAATTTTTCAACTTTTACCAGCTTTCTCACCCGCTTTGGCTAGTATTTATGTTTTATGTCCCTGGAATAGTGTTTCTTCATTGTTTAATGGTAAAAGAGTCCTAGTTGGAGTTACCTTTGGGTGAATGGGAATTCTATAAATAGCTAGTTTGATTACAAGAAAATGGCCCCTCATCCTCTCATTTCAATAGTTTAGTCTTTCAGTTCTTTCTTAGGAATTCAATAGTTTTCATTTGTTGCATGCATAGTTAGTCTTATTTTGCTATTTAGAAGCCACATGATCTTCTTGTTTTAGTGTTATTACTGTTTCATACAATCAATTAAGGTAGGATAGTTTCATTTTTAGTCTGAATCCATTAGAGTTATAGGTTTTGTTCATCAAGAAGGATAGTTTCAGGTTCTGGATGTTTTGTGTTGTATGACTCGTAATAAATCCCACTAGGAATTGCATAAGCCAAGCTCTGTTCTCTTGCGCTATCCCTCTCCTACTCACATTGTATTCAGTCTACATCCAAAGCTGCCATTGTTCCAATACCTACTTCTGTTGATGCTAGCATTACACACTTTTTTGGATTCACGTGAGCACGAAGGAACGAGGAGACCACACTGAGGGGACAAAGCCACACACAATCAGATTCGCCACTATTCTACAAAATCTAGGTTCAAGCTTTCAAAGTTCTAGTTAAAATATACCAAATAGAGTAGTGAATTACTTCATTTTGGTTACGTTCATTTTTTATATTTCCGGGGAAACGTGGGGATCGATAGTTTCTAAGAAACTATGATTCGTTCCTCACTTCTGAGGTAGGATTGAAAATCTTTCAATTAAATTAGATCAGTTATTTAGTTATTTAGAATAGATTCACAACTACACGCTGGACAAGTAAGCTATACTTGGCTACCTTGTTTGTGTTTTAATTATTACGTTAGTTGTCATTTTTCTAGATATATTAAATAGTTGTTATCCTAATTTTGTTAAATATTCTCTCAAAAATATAAAAATAGAGAATATATATATATGTTGTAGATATACTTTGCATAATTAGTTTACTTTGCTTTAGTTAGATTTATATTATTTCCTTTATATGACAATCACGGGACCTAGGGAGCCCAGAGAATACGTATTCGAGCCAATCATGCCTCAACCCAATCTTGTTGAAGCAATAACTGACATAGACCAAAATCTCAAAATTCAGGTCTTCTAAGCAATAGCAGACCTACAAGAAATCAACACACAACTGAGAGGATTAAACATAGAAGACGACAAAGTGCATACATTTTGGTCAAACCAACCAAACTATAGATTGCCTTAATAGATATCCACATGACTGTAGAAGGGCTTGAAAGAGAGCAAACATTCGGTTGTGATCCTTTGGTCCCATAGCCAGATGCAGGAGACATCCTCATTGACATAGACACTAGCTTAAGAATTCAAGTTGCTAGAATGCCTGTAAGGTACTCTGAGAAGATTGTGCAACTTTTAGTTCTAAACATAGAGGCCGAAAAGGCATATGACTACTAGATATTAGGGATTAGGGATTGATTCTGCACATGACCATAGGAGGTCCACAATGACCATGAACTTATGGTTGTGATCCACAAGTCCCACAACCCAATGGGCCCACAGGTCAATCAGATGTTGATGCTGGTTTACGCACATTAGTATTTAGATCCTCTCCAGTTCCAAAAAACATTATCACATAACTATCCTCACTAGACGTAGTAGCTAATAAAGCTAAGGATTTCTGGACTAGACCAGAGAATCACCCATAGAATCCACTATATATCCATCATCCATTTTCATGACCCTGCCAGAGACATATACAAAGCACCCACAGGTTATCTTCCACGTATCCCATAACCTATAGATCGGATCATGCCAGAGCTCGATATTGATTGGAGCCTTTGAGCAGTCATCCTCACTAAGAGATCTATCACACCAGTTCAGTTTAGGAGGGCCTTCTTCACCTTAGATTCACAGATTCCATTAGTGCACGTCAAAGACATAAGATTGCCTAACTAGTTTTTCTACACCCCATGTATATTCCATCCTCACCGACTGTCTCGGCATGACCTCGGGAGGTCAGGTGCAAGGAAGAGTTGCTTGTATATTCCCATGCTCACTTGTCACTTTTCCATCATACAAAATTGGTGAACCCAATGTGAAACAAACTAGTTTTCCTCTTTCTATTCTTTCATCCACCTTCACTCTTTCCCATTATTCTACGGGTATTCATATACCCCCGAATATGTCAGGATTCGATGCATATGGCAGACCTCTCCTAGGTCTTGAAGCATACTATGATCAACTGAATAGACAGCCATCACCCTCGCTTTCAGCATGGGGTGAAAACTATTCAACTAATCAGTTTTCAACACAAACTCCACCTCAAAGGACTAGATATAGTTCTTCTTTCCAAATAGAGGAGTTGGATCAGCTCACTCAAACGCAACAACTAGAGCCTTTAGGCTCAAACAACATGATGCTCACTGGAGAGTCTCGGTTCATCTTCTCTCAGTGTGGCTTAGACCACAAACCAATAGACAATCATATCTATATCTATTTTTAGATGATGAACATTTAGCGCGTTATGCCAGAGTGAACAACACTCTCAAAGTATGTACCCACCTATAGGAGGTTTACAAACACAACCCAAGGTCTCTTTTCAAGAAAACACCTCCATTCCTCCACCTATGGGAAATGCCCACGATGGAACTTGGCAGGGTAATGATCAGTTCATAGCAGGGTACCATATGCCTATACAACCTCAAAATATACAACAACCACCACTGAGGCAAAATACCGTGACTTCACCAAACGAAGTCATCTCAACTTTAGTAGAAAAAGTTAGAGGGTTAGAACTTTCTCAAGCCATTCAAAATTCTCGTTCATGCAAGCAAGAACTTTCAATCCTCCACATCATCCCAGCCAAGTAGACCTCCTCACAGGAATAGGAAAATTAGGCATGCCTCTTCAATATTCATAACAAATGCCAACTAGAACCGTGTTTTCTAATGCCCCTCTAGTGGAAAATATGACACCTCCGATTTAGTAAAAAAATCCATTCCTAAGAAATGCTCCTCCATATTTGAACATGTATTCCAAATCACCACAAGGAGATATGTTCTCTTCTCCCAGGATGTTTTCTCAACCACAAGGATTTCCTTATGTCCCTACAAATGCATACGCTACGCCATATCAACAACCCATTCCACCTCCACCCCCTCAGTAGGCACCATCGATGGTCAAAACCTATGTGATAGGGACTTATTCAGAATATTTGAAAGAGCCCTTAGACTTCACTATACGAAGTGTCATGCTTCCAAGACCTCTTCTTGATTTTCCCAAGTACAAAGGGGAGGGAGATCTCGAATGCACATATCAAAGCTTATGCCACAGCCATTCGAGAACTGCTCCCTTGGGATGGAGTTGTTGCTAAAATATTCCCCAAAACTTTAGAGGGCATTTCCCTCGATTGGTATTATAGAATACCTAAAGCCTCCATCCATTCATTTAAACAACTCATTTTAGAGTTCATCAAGGCGTTTGACATGAACAAATTGTTGAGAATAGGAATCAGGGAATTCTTGCATATTAAGAAAGAACATAATGAATCTATTGCTCATTTCATGCAAAGATGGGGTACAGTCTTCTATTCTTTAGTGAGTGCTCCAAACATGGATCAGATGGAACTATGTGATTTATTCCTTCATTCTCTCAGCAGAGAGATAAAGGAAGAAGTCTAGAAGTTCCCACTAAGAACTTATGATGAGGTGCTCGAGAGCACTCTCCGAATAGATCAAGCTGCAATAGATAGCGGTCGTAAGGAATATGGAACAAATGGGAGGTTAATCATCCCCAACCAAAATGCCAATCAAGGACCTAAAATCCTTAACAAGAACCGTGAAGCAAATAACAGATGGAGTTATCGACCAAGATAAAAAGGAAAACATTGTAAACATTCCACCATCAGTCAATAATCAACGAAATAAAAATTTTACCCCAATGATCAACGCGGTGGATTTTAATCATCTGCCATAACAATAAAAACAACAACAACGGCAGATCCAGACATAGGGTCCAAGTCAAAACTCAATTGGATATCAAAACCAAAGGCAACAAATGTAAAAATTCAATCCTAATAGTCAATGGTTTAATCGAGTTTTGGACCATGACACGTGCCAAACCAAAAACCTAGGAGTTATAATCCATGACACTAGGACTTGCCATGATTACAATAATTTCATGCAACGTTTGCTAGAGGAACAAAGACAACTTTTCATATATATGTTCTTAGTGGATCCTGCATCACCCGTGCCTAATACTTTCACTTTGGGCGCTCTCCCTCAAAACGCACCTCTTAAGATCTTCAATGATCCACTTCCAAATCACAATAACAACAACAAATTAAATTCAAATGGGATGAACAAGGGTATAATGACAAGAAACAATGATCATGAAGCCTTGACTTCACTAAATCCACCTGTCGCACCACAATTAGGAAATCAGCCACGAACTAAGATAATCGGTTAGTGGAGTGGAGTTAGACACTCGAGCTACATGTGGAAGCCATAACAAGGACATGAGAGTATTCCTCTCGGCCAAATCAAAGTTACCCACTAGAGCTAGATAACATTCAACAAACATTAGTAAAACCCATAGGTGCTGTGATTTAATTAATGACCTAACAAAGACCTTCTCTCACATCTCCTTTTTGGACTTGTTGAAGAAATATCCTACCCATAGGGCTACTTTTTTAGAAGCATTAGGTTGAGGTCATTTAATTAGCATCACTCCACCTCTCGAAACATAGGTTAACCATATAGAATTTGATATCCACCCTCCTGGGACAGCCGGATAGGGATACCGAATCTATATTTGACGTAAAGAAAATGCCAATAGACGCTGACATTGCATGTAGAGGTGATCCAGCCTTACATTTACAAGTTTGGGTTTATAAAATTACATTAAACATGTAATGGTTGATGATGGGGCAACAGTTAACATAGTCCCCTTCTCTTTCCTTCAAAATCTAGGGTATGGCGAAACAAATTGTTCCACGACTCATAATACACTAAGAGGCTATGACAGCCTTAAAGCCACTTCGATTGGGACTATAATACTACCAATCACCTTAGGACCCAAAACAATCCTCAATGAGTTTTATATTATAGATTGGGAAACCAACTATAATATGATCCTCGACTTACCATGGATACACCGTATGAAGGTAATCCCTTCTACGTTATTTCAGGAAATAAGATTCTTGCACTTAGGAAAGATATTCATAGCAAAAGGTGATCTAAAACCATTCAATATACACCTAGAAGATATGAAGAAAAGGCCAGGCATTCACTCTGAGTTTGAACTCCCAACAAACCAACCAACTCAAAACCTGGAAGAAAAGTTGATACCTACAATGGAGTTAGAAATTATGAACCTAGTCAAGAACATCTCAACACTCAAGGATGAAGCTAACGTTGTAGAAACAGTGTCATTAGGAACTACTGCAAAAATTGTTGAGTTGCTAGAGCAAGATTTGCCAATTTTCCTACCATTTGATTCCACAAGTATGGGATGTACCCTAGGAGTTGGTTCTCTTCTAGCAGAGGAACTCTGCATGGTAGAAGTAACCGAAGCAGAAGAAATAGATGTAATGAATGTCCCAACATCCATCTTCCCAAATAAACATTGGACTCTCCACTTTGATGGAGCTAGATGTCATTATGGGGCTGGGGCAGGTGTGATCTTTACTTCTCCCGAGGGAAATATCCTACCATTCACCTTTAAATTAAATTTCAAATGTACAAAAAATGGCCCTAAGTACAAAGCCCTCCTCTTTGGTCTCATCATAGCTAAAATAATCGGTGTTAATAACATCAGAGTGTTAGGAGACTCACAATTAGTAGCAAACCAAGTATCTGAGGTATATGAGACTAGAGCTAAACACTTACAGCTCTACAAAATAGAAGTATTAGATTTGAGCAAAGGATTTAACTTCATATCCATTGAGGCAATCCCACAAGAAAAAAACCTTCTCATGGATTCGATAGCAACCTCAGCTTCATGTTTCACTCCAAACAATGAGTTGGAAGACACCAGTTTCATGGTATCCCTTTATACTGAACCATTAGTAAAGAAAATGTCAACAAACCCTCTTCTAACGCACATAGCTAAGAATAAATCTACTATCTTAGGTCACGTTGACAAAGTGATAGAGCCACTCTTGATTACCTAAATGCCTATGTAGAGTTACATCTCACCCATCACATGGTATATTTGTCCTTAATCCCACATTTGTCTTCTTACTTTGGAAATCCCATGGTAGAGCTTCCCCCATAAAAGGAACTCGACATATATGCGGTAGAGAATGGAGAAGATCTGGAACTACCTCCAGCCCCACCTGAGTTTGAAGAAGGTAACACTTCTTTAATCGAAGGAATGATTGATATTAACATTGGAACAGAGGAAGAACCAAAGATCTTGAAACTAGGATCTTCGTTAACTCCAAAAGAGATAGAAATACACACTCGAATCCTCAAAGAACATCAAAAGGATTTTGCATTTAATTATAAAGAAATGATGGGAATTGCACCACACATCGCGGTACATAACCTCATCACCAAATCAGATGCAAAGCCAACTAAAAAAATTGAGACCAATGAAACCCAAGGTAGCTCTCATGGTGAAGGAAGAAGTAATGAAACTTCTCCATGTAGGGTTCATCAAACTAGTCGATTATTCTTAGTGGGTATCTAATATCATCCCTGTTCTCAAAAAGAATGGGAAGATATGCATCTGCATAGACTTCCGAGACATTAACAAGGCATGCCCCAAGGATGAATTCCGTTACCATCCATTGATGTCATAATTGATGGAACAGCTGGATTTGAGCTTTTTTCTCTCATGGATGGGTTCTTAGGATACAATCAAATTAGAATATCTAAACAAGACCAAGACAAAACCATGTTTATAACTCCTTGGGGAACTTATTTCTATGTTGTTATGCCATTTGGTCTCAAGAACGCTAGCGCTACATACCGAGGCAATGACATACATATTTCACGATCTTATTCATAAAATCATGGAATCCTATGTAGATGACTTGTTGGCCAAGGCCAGGAAGCACCTTGTGATCACCGGAAGTGCTCCGCATCATTCTTTCACATTTGATCAAATACAGAGTCACACTAAACCCAAAAAATGTGTATTTGGTGTGACAGGAGGGAAACTCCTAGGTTACATTATATCATCACGAGGGATCGATGTAGACCCAGCCAAAATCTGGGCTGTTCTTGAGATGATCCCACCATCAGATGACTCTAGCATTAGATCATTTCTTGGAAAGCTTGGTGCAATCAGAGATTCATTCCGGACTTAAGTTTTGTTGTTCATCGATCAAAAATTTGTTGAAAAAGGATTGCTGCATTATTTGGACAAAGGAATGCCATGAGGCCTTCAAAGCAGTTAAATGATTCTTACTATCTCCTCCCACATTAATGCCACCTAAAACAGATCATACTTTGATCTTATATTCACAAGCTACAGATGTCTCGCTAGCCTGCATGTTGGCTCAAGAAGATGACGATAAACGAGAACGCGTGGTCTATTTTATTAGCTAAACATTGCTCGATTATGAAACATGTTATACACAAGCAAAATGAGAATGCCTTGCCATAGTCTTTGCAACCAAACACTTAAGACATTACATGCTAAATCAAGAAACAAGGGTCATTGTCAAAACAGACCATTTATAAAATTTCATCACGCAAGGGTCCTTGTCTAAAAAGGCTAGACGCTTTATAACCTTAATGGGTGAATTCGAATTAAATTTTGTAAACCAGAAGTCTGTTAAGGGACAAATCATTGCAGATTAGTTAGCCAACAACCCGTTAGACGGAGGCGATCTAGTAGATCTAGATTTTTCCAATGAATGCATATATTACATCGAAACTAGACCTCCCATCTCTGAACGTCCTTGGTATACTGATATTATCAATTTTATCATGGACCATGTGTATTTAGAAGGTACTACACCAGAACAAAGAAGGTGGTTACACATTATCGTAGCTAAATACATTATTATAGAACAAGTGCTCTATCATAAGGCTTTTGATGGAATGCTTCTAAGGTGTGTTGACACAGAAGAATCTAAGAAGATTCTCTATGAATCCCACAATGGAATATGTGGGGGCCACTTCGGTGGTCACGTCACCACTCACAATATACATCGAATGAGCTATTTCTGCCCACTCTAGAACACGCGCAAAGAGAGTTTGTACACATATGCCATAAATTCCAAGAATTTTCCCACGAGATTCACATGTTGGCACAAGCTCTACAACTAATCACAACTCCATGGCCCTTTTCTACATGGGGCCTAGATTTGATATAGAAATTCTCTCCCTCATCAACGGATGGCCATAACTTCATAATCACAGCCACCGAATATTTTACCAAATGGGTAGAGGCTATGCCTCTTACCACTGTACCAAGTGCCATGATCACCAAGTTCATTTTGAACCAGATCATTTACAGGTATGGTGTCCCACAAGTCATTATCTCAGATGATGGCATGTCCTTTAAGAATGACAAGTTCTGTGAGCTATGCAGTAAATTTAAAATAAACCATCATATGGCCTCCTTGTATTACCCTCAAGCCAATGGGCAGGCTGAAGCAACAAACAAGACGTTGAAAGTTATTGTCCTCAAAATGGTAAAAGAAGAAAAATGAGAATGGCATTTAAAGTTATATCCAGCCTTATGGGCCCACCAAACCTCAATAAGAACACCAACAGAGTAATTCCTTTCTCATTGGTATTCGGAGCAGAAGCAGTTCTCCCACTTGAGGTTTAAATACCCAATCTCCACATCTCACTACAAGGAATTCTAGATGAGAAAGCTTATAGAGAGGTGCGCCTCTCCTAACTAGAAAGCCTAGATGAGGCCAGGTTAAACGTTGAATAGCAACATAGAGTCTATGTTGACCGGATGTTCCGGTAGTATAACAAAAAGGTCTATGAGCGAGAAATATATGAAGGAGATCTAGTTCTAAGACTAGACAACCAGATCGATAAGAAAATCAGCGAAGGAAGAAAGTTTTGGCCCAAGTGGTTAGGCCCATATCGAGTCATGAAGGACTACAGAAATGGTGCATATCTCTTGTGCACACTAGAAGATGAGGAACTTGATGAAACTATCAATTCCTTACACCTTGAACAATTTTATGCATGAAGCATCAACACTATTTGTATAAATATATCTACATTACATATTCATTTAGATAGGTTCATTTTGTTCACTCGTTTCGTAAAACTTGGTGATCAAGGGACTTGGTCTTAAGCAATTCATTACAAACTTCTGATGGTATTGGAAGAAACATTCAAATCATACTTCATTTTCATAACATCATCAACTATTTCAGAATCATTTCATCAATTAAAGCTAGATATGACAAAGTCTTAACGGTAGCCATACCAAGGCCTGCATGCTTGTTCTCACTTTTTGTTTCTTCCTAGGATAGGTGTCTTGCCTATGGTCTATTCTAGAAGATTCATGGTGTCACATCTATCCCATATATAGATCTCTTTGGAAATAAGAACATACTGACATTTTTCTCAAATAAATAAGTCAAATATAGATCAAACAGAAAATTTTACTTTTACACATTTCCTTTCCCTACCAACCTTTGGTGATGAGCTTGTGTCTCTTACTAGTGACATAGGGTTGGGAAAGGATGGGAATGCCCTTACTCGCATGTGCCTTATCCATGGTGATAAGCCCATGCTTCCTACTAGTAGCATGGGGCAAGGTGTAGGGGGTCCTCTTGACAATAAACGTTGAAGGTCATAAGCAAATAGTTCAAATAAACCTTTGAAATCTTGAGTCAAAAACAAATGAATCAGATGTCCAAAATTCCAAGAGAGTTCAAAACCCTGAAAACCAAATTTTTCAACCAAGTGGCCATCTACGGATCTAAGTCTAGATAAACTACAAAGCAAGTCAAATTCTAAACTATGGAGTCACTTGAGTAGGGTAGGTTTGTAGCGTCCTAATTTAGTTCCACTAACTCTTTTTCCATCTCCCATCATTACCATTTCAACACACCTCATAGCTTGTGCACTTTCTAGCTCTCGGTGGTGAGCCCTCACATCTTACTAGTTGCGTGGAGTTAGGAGTGGGGCAAGTGCATCTTCTCATCATACCAGTTCATCATTACATTTTTTCAAAACAATATGAAGTACCAAAAATTGCTTATAGAAAGCGAAGTTCAAGATCACATTATGTCGCATTATCATACATCAAAGCATCACGAAATACAAAAAAGAAAACATTTCGATATTTGTTCTCCATTACATACATTCTTAAAAGCATATAAAAATAGAATTCTAATAAGCATCTAATATACATGTGGAAATGAATCACAAAACTCTAGGTACAAAGAGATATAGATCCAAAAGAGAGATGTATATATATATATATATATATAATTAAATTTTATGTATAATGCCATCATGTGCTAGGCATGGTCAAAATTCTCAATGAGCCCAGAAAATACAAAATGATCATATAAACAATCTAGAAAGAGTCACTACAAAAAGATCCAAGTGGCCTCTCAACCCCTATGAGATCCCTCAGAAGGTGCATGACCATGTCTAGGACTCCAGCTATACCGACGCTCTGAGTGCACTGAGGGCTCACGGTCTTGAACAGTAGTTGTAGCCTCACTATGAGAGCAACTCCTCATTAGGCGCTCTGTAGTCCTATACCCGGCTAACTCGGTACGGAGGGAAGTCACCATCTTGGCCACATGCCAGATAGGGGAAAAGACATCACTATGCCTACCAGCTGCTGAAGGCTCCCTGCATCCATGGATAGCTCACACGAGTCTTCTCCATGGGGAGCATCAGGGTATCAGTACATACCCGGTGAATCAAGTCTTGCCACTCATCAACAGTCTCTGCAAGAAAAGGAGAAAACAAATTAGAAAATAATCAAAAGATAAAAACAAAGATGAACAAAAGGAGAGATAGCAACTAAGGAAATCCTAGCTAAAAACAAATATTAAAAGAAGAGTGACAACTCACTCGGATCTCCGGGCCTCCAAGAGGGATCCCTAGGATCAGCGCCTGCCACAGATGCCCTTTGTTGATCGATGTCCTCCTCCATGTGCAGGGAAACATAACATCCTACTATGGACTCATCCTCTCCACCTAGGTCCTGAGAGGGCAACTCCTCTGAGACTAGAGTCACCCTCTCCACACTCTGCTCTACCCTCTCGGCTGTAATATCTCCTGAGTGTCATGCCACTTGGGATCGCTATCCTCCTCTCCACCCGACTCACTGACCTCCATGTCCTTGGTCTCCTCCTCCGTCTCTCCCCCTGTGAACTCCTCAGACTCGAATTCTATATCAATAGGGTCATCACTGCTATGGGCAGGATCAGCGGAAATCTAAAGTAAAGGTGCCTGAGGAGCACCGACTCTCTCTCGAGGCATGTACCACCCACCTAGCTGTAATAGGGCTTCGGGAGTAACACAGTCCAACCTTGGCCTCTAGGACCTCCCTTAGCCTTCCAAAATGATTTGAACACGGCACCACCTGGGAAGCATATGAACGTAAGCAAGTCCAAACTTTTGAGGCACTCAATCAAAGAGATGTGTCTCTACCTTCCTCATCCTGTCCACAAGCTGCCTTGTAATAGAGAAGGAAATCAAAGTGAAGGTCTCCTCACCCCACAACCCTACCATGGCCTCATAACGTGTGGCCTCCATTTCATCGCAGTCGGGAAGAAATTGGCTGGTGGGGTGCTCTAAGCACCGACATCTCTATCCATCTAGCTGACCTCATGGCTCTAGGATTCGCCACATCCATGCCTCTCCCATAAGGGATGATACACTCGTAGACCTAAGTCATAACCAAGGTTGGATGGCTCAAAGATTATCCCTATAAGCGAACAACCCCTGTATAAGTTGTGATAGGTGGTACCAAGTATATCGGCTCCCAAGCATAAATCCGACCATGTGCCTCAATCATGCAATATTAGGGGACTAGCGGTAGAGTTAGGTGTCCCCTCCCTTTTCCCCGATCAATCTCAAGGAAAGGATCCCCATAATGTCCTAACGAATCAAAGGGATAGGCAAGCTAGGAATGGAACGGACCCTCACCCCCTTCTTTAAACTAGTGGAGACAATTGCGTCTCCCATATATGTAGCCCACTGAGCTATCTGAGCCCTCGATCCTACTGTCTCAAGTATAAGTCCTCTCCCGATGATTGAGACTCCCAAGATGTGGTAGACATCCTCCGGGTGATAGTCCACTCACCCCGACTCTGGAAATCAGAAAGTGTTCCAATCAACATCCCAATATGAAAACAGGTCACATAGTATGTGACTAGAAGGTGCGACATGAGGAACCCATGATATACGTAATATGTCGGCCCTCTGAAGGATGTCCTACTCGGCCTAAGAAAGTGCATCCAACACTGCTGGAAGCCAGTCACACTCTCTCTCTCGGCTCCATCTGATATATTCCTCCTTCTGCATACACCCAAAAACATGCAAAAAGGAGTAAGTTAGTATTTGAATCACATTGGAAAAATCATTAAAGCATACAGGAAAATGGAAAATGCAAAAACAAGTTAAAAACAAGGTTGTTTTATCATTCTGGAAAGGACCACCACCCTGAGCAGGGTGGCGGTTCCATAACCGCCACTTTGAAAGGCAAGAGTCCTGAACCGCCACCTGCTCGGGGCAGCGATCGTGTCCCGCGTTTCCAAATGGGTCACGTACCCTAAAAATGCTAAAAATTCTAAAAATGACCATTTCGACCAAAACGAGAGCCTACCCATTAGGCGTCCCCCCCTAAGGACACATTTAAAAGTAGAAATTTCAAAATTACCCCCATGGTGAAGATTTCATCATTTTTACATTTTAGGTATAAAAACATTAAATCGAGAAGAACTAACCTGAGATCTCACAGTCGATGTTCCGTTGTCGGAGGAATGATCACTATCTCATCATGAACATTTTGACTATACTCTCATAAAAACGTCACCATGGGTCCCAGAGCTCAAAATCAATCAAATCGACACGCGTAAATGAATAGGAAAATGGGCCTATTTTTATATATATAGCATTTTGACTCATTTTGAATGCCCTTTTCGCAGGTTTGGAGCACCGACAGAGGTAAGTTCTTATCCCCATGCAAATGGTAAGTCCTCACTTCATATTATTTTAATATTTATTTTTTCATTTTATTTTATCTATTTGCACTTGAGTCCTCTTTTCATTTTACAGGTAGCGGGAATTTTGGATGGCATCATTTCAACACATGGTCGTGTGGGTATAGTTTCTAGCTTACCCTTTCGGGACCGCCATACATGGACCCATTGTTTTATGCTGTTCATGGCTAAAACAGTTCTCGAGGGGGCATATATACGTACCCAAAATTGTAGGGAACAAGTACCACCGGAACGATGTTACACATGTCCCAATGATGATACAGGTCTTCTTGCAAGGTGTTCGGGATCCAAAAAATCTCTCCAATTATACGTTAACATCCCACATGCCCTACATAACCTCCGTGTGCTTTGTTTTTCTTTTTCCCCTCTTTTCCTTTGCATTTTCTTTTCAATGATGAAACCACCACCCTACCCGGGTGGCGATCCTGTAACCAACCCCGCTGCTCGGGCGGCGGTCCTTCACGCATTTTCTAGCACACTCCTTTGATTGTGACTTGCGTAATTTTCAACTTTCACTAGATTTCTCACCCGCTTTGGCTAGTATTTATGTTTTATGTCCCCTAGAATAGTGTTTCTTCATTGTTTAATGGTAAAAGAGTCCTAGTTGGAGTTACCTTTGGGTGAATGGGAATTCTATAAATATCTAGTTTGATTATAAGCAAATGGCCCCTCATCCTCTCATTTCAATAGTTTAGTCTTTCAGTTCTTGCTTAGGAATTCAATAGTTTTCATTTGTTGCATGCATAGTTAGTCTTATTTTGCTATTTAGAAGCCACATGATCTTCTTGTTCTAGTGTTATTACTATTTCATACAATCAATTAAGGTAGGATAGTTTCATTTTCAGTCTGAAGCCATTAGAGTTGTAGGTTTTGTTCATCAAGAAGGATAGTTTTAGGTTCTGGATGTTTTGTGTTATATGACTCACAATAAATCCTGCTAGGAATTGCATAATCCAAGCTCTATTCTCTTGTGCTATCCCTCTCCTACTCACATTATATTCAGTCTACATCCAAAGTTGTCATTGTTCTAATACCTACTTCTATTTATGTTAGCATTACATGATTTTTTGGATTCACTTGAGCATGAAGGAACAAGGAGACCACACTTTGAGGGGACAAAGCCACACACAATCGAATTCACCTTTGTATTGCAAAATCCAGTTCAAGATTTCAAAGTTCTAGTTAAAATATACCAAATAGAGTAGTGAATTACTTCATTTTGGTTACGTTCATTTTGATATTCTTTGGGAAGCCATGGGGATTGATAGTTCTGAGAAACTATGATTCATTCCTCACTTCGAGGTAGGATCGAAAATATTTCAATTAAATTAGATCAATTATTTAGTTGTTTAGAATAGATTCACAATGCACAAACAAGTAGTTATACTCGGCTACCTTGTTTGTTTTTAATTATGTTATTACGTTAGTTGTCATTTTCTAGATATATTAAATAGTTGTTATCCTAATTCGTTAAATATTACGTCAAAAATATAAAAATAGAGAGAATATATATATGTTGTGGATATACTTTACATAATTATTTTACGTTGCTTTAGTTAGATTTATATTGTTTCTTTTGTATGACAACATGGGACCTAGGGAGCCCATAGAATACGTATTCAATCCAATCGTGCCTCAACCCAATCTTGTTGAAGTAATAAGCGACATAGACCAAAATCTCGTAATTCAGGTCTTCCGAAAGAGCAATAGTAGACCTACAAGAAATCAACGCACAACCGAGAGGATTAAACATAGAAGACGATAAAGTGCATACGTTTTGGTCAAACCAGCCAAACTACTGAGAATGCCTTAATAGATATCCGCATGACCTGTAGAAGGGCTTGAAAGATAGAAAACATTTGGTTTTGATGCTTTGGTCCCATAGCCAAACGTAGAAGACATCCTCATTGACATAGACACTAGCTTAAGAATTCAAGTTGCCAAAACACCTGTAAGGTACTCTGAGAAGATTGCACAACTTTTAGTTCTAAACATAGAGGCCAAAAAGGCATATGAATACTGGATATTAGGGATTAGGGATTGATTCTGCACACGACCATAGGAGGTCCACAATGACCATGAACTTATGGTTGTGATCCATAGGTCCCATAACCAAACAGCCCATAGGTCAATCAAATGTTGATGCTAGTTTACACACATTAGTATTTAGATCCTCTCCACTTCCACCAAACATTATCGCACAACTATCCTCACTAGACATAGTAGCTAATCAAGCTAAGGATTTCTGGACTAGACTAGAGAATCACCCATAGAATCCACTATATATCCATCATCCATTTTCATGACCCTGTTGGGAGACATATACAAAGCACCCACAAGTTATCTTCCACATATCCCACAACCTATAGATCGGATCATGCCAGAGCTCGATATTGATTGGAGCCTTTGAGTAGTCATCCTTACCAAATGATCTATCATGCTAGTTTAGGTTAGGAGGGCCTTCTTTGCCTTAGATTCACATATTCCATTAGTGCGCATCGAAGACATAAGATTACCTAACTAGTTTGTCTGCACCCCACGTATATTCCATCCCCACCGGTTGTCTCGGCACAACCTCAAGAGGTCGGGTGCAAGGAAGAGTTACTTTTGATTCCCATGCTCACTTGTCACTTTTCCATCGTACACCGACGTTCTTGGGACACATGGCATGTTCTAATTGGCTCTTGGGGGTGTGCTTCCAAATTTTCTTTAACTATGTCCAATACCTTAATAGGACACATAGCGCCCTGGCATTGGCATGGGCCGAACAAGTTCTTCTCCTCCATAGGCCCTCCTTAATGTTTTTACCAACCACCTAGACACGTGGCAACTATTGATTGGTGCGGACCATCGCAGTCGGGCCTTCGTTTCAATATTTTCCATCACTTGGAAAAAAGGAAAAATTTCCTCCACTCTCCCCACCCGACGCTCCTAGACACATGGCTGAATGTGATTTGTTGGTGGGATTTTTCCCCAAAATTCCCCATTGTGCCAATTTTGGAAAATTTTTCCATTTCCTTCTGCAACCTCGACAGGGCTGTCGACACATGGCCTCCCCTATTGGCTAGCAGCTGTGGGCCAAAAATTTATTTGTGCACCCCCTATTTTTTGATGAAAATTTTCTAAGTTGTCTCCACCCCACCATTCCGATGCCACGTGGCACATGTTGATTGGCCACGGGCCTCCCATGGGAAAATTTCCCTCCAAAACTCGTCGAGCCATAACTTGAAAAATATAAGGAGTTAGAAGGAAAACTTTACCATTATGGAAATATGAGAAGATGCTCTATCCAATGAAACCATTTCCAGAACATTTTGAGTGCCTAAAAGATAAAAATTTCTGACTAAGACACAAGGAAGGAAGGAATGAAGGGAGTTAGCCAAAAAATAAGCAAGGGGCTTATTTTGGATAACAGTCTCTTGTACTTTTTATGAAGGAAATTGGAATTTTTCTTGTTGATATTCTTCCCAATTATTTATATATTTATTACTGTTATCATTTAATAAGTTAGATTAAGGGAATAGTTCAATCTCCCCTTACTAAGCTACAACTTGCTAAGTTGCATAAGATGTCGTTCTCTATCTAAATAATTATAGTATAATTATGGAATGTGTATTGGATATAAAATTAAACTATATGAATTGTGAAAGATAAAAAGGGTATGATAACCCTAACATTTAATCATGTAGAGGAAGACTCTTCCTCTTTCAGAAGAATGTAAAACAAAAGGAATGGTGTTTATGATCGTTAATCATTGTACTTCATTTACATGAAGTCTACTCTAGTTGAACCTATGTGGACGCTACACCATCTTGAATAGTAAAGATATATTAAAACTAACCTTATGATGTTTTCTACCCTATTTTTGGATAACTACTTGTTATGTCAAGTTAATAAACATAAAAGCAATCATGAGTTATGAAGTTCTTAATATTAATCAAATTAATTATGGAAGAAGAACTTAATGAATGTTGGAATTAGGGTTTTGCAAGGTTACTGTAATATGAATCTTAATCCAAATTTAATTATGAGTTAATGACCACCAAGGGGTATGTACATCATGATGAATCAGTTCTAACGGATGTTGGCACACACCAACTATAGGACTATACCTTCGAGAAGACTAAGGGCTTCTCGAGGATATAGTGTTACTGTAGTTGACATGTGGTAACACCCTTCCATAATTGTTCATCTAGATCTACACACATCTGGACTTGAACTTAGTTTCTCTCTAGGTCAAGTTAGTAGCATGATTAGAATAGGAAGTAGCTTTCAATGACTCAGGGTACCTAGGCACATTCTGGTCGACTTAGGTTGGTCGAGTATGCCCATATACCCTAAGTCATCATGAGTTTCTACCTATAACAAATTATGTCACTAACTTGGGTTAGGGTCAAACCTTAGGTAAGTGGACTGATAGAAGTTAGTAAATACCATTCTAGATAATAGTAGAGTGAGGTGAAGGACGTATTCCAAATTTATGAGTATGTTGTCTAGGAATAGTAACATGAATAGTATGTTGGAAATCTTTGGCCAAAGTATCACAAGCTGTTGGTTACATTGTCCTATGTCACCTAGTTTAAAGAAACGTGATGTTAGATGAATATTGGTAACAAATATTCAGATAGGTTCTTTAAATAGATCACTCAGTACCTAGAATAGGGTAGGAAAACCAAGTATACGTAGTATACATAAAGTATTCTATACTTAAAGACAAACATGAGAGATTGGTTAGAAACCAGAGTCATGAAATGAGAGATTGGTAATTTACCAAGTCATTTACAACTACATATGGTTATTTTTATGATATTGATTGGCATGGAATGTGTGTTCTAAATGATGTTTTATTTAGAATAGAGATAACATTGTGTAAAAAAAAATCCCTTGTTTCTAAAGTCTAAAAAAATGGGAATGTTACATCTTGGTATCAGAGTTGAAAGTTGTAGCTCTTAGACCTATTGTGTCCATAATCGATAAAACTTAAATTTTCTTGTTAATAGAAAATGGTTAGAACAAGAGGAAATGTTGCAAATAATCCTCCACCTGAGGAAGGAGAAGAAACTACCCAAAAACTTGATGAGATCCTTGCTACCCTATTGGACATAAGGGATCATTTAGTTGTACTTGAACAACAAGTAATGGGAAATGAGGAGGAAGAATATGTTGGTAATAATAATCAGCCACCTCCTGAGGACAATGCCAATTTAGGTTTTGATAATAACAATGTGAACATACCTGATTACCCGAAAAACAAAAAGGCTAGGCTGGAAGCTGAACTCACTAATGATATAAAAAGGATAAGTCCACCCAAGTTTGATGGCACCACATTAGAGATGGAGATGAGAATTGGCTCAGTGAAATGGAGAAGTACTTTGCAATAAGGAATTTCTAGAAGAAACAAAGGCAATCTGGGGAGCATATCAGCTTTCCCATGAGGCATCTTCATGGTGGGATAACCGTAAGGTTGAGTTGAATATTGATGAAACTAATATTACTTGGGATCAATTTAAAGGTTACTTTAGGCAACGTTGGCTACCATAACTTTATTATGATAAAGAAAATGACTGAATTTAGAACTTAGCTCAAGGAAAGCTAACTATAACTGAGTATTGGGAGTGGTTTACTAAACTCCTTAAGTATGTACCTCAGTATCAAACTGATGAGAAGTTTAGGATATGGAAATTCATCATGGGATTGAATCTCATTATAGGAGGAGAGGTGGATGTTCACAGCCCAACCATGATGGAAGGGGTTGTTGAAAAATCCATAAGGCAAGAACAAAAATTAAAGGCAATTTCTGCTCATAAAGAGGAAGTAAGGAAGAAAGTCCCCAACTCCTCTTCATCATCTCTTGCACCTAAGAAAGGACCATGGAAGAAATTCAGAATGAAAAGTAAGTTTTTAGTTGATAATAATAAGAAAACAACAACAAATAAGTCTATTGGAAATGCATGAAACAACTTTGTCAAGAATAATAATAATGGACAGAAGTCCTATGGAGGTCAGAATGATAACTCTAAGGCTGGAAATAAATATGAGCCTAGAAAGGGACCTATAGGAGGTTGTTATAACTATGGAAAAGATCATTATGCAAATTAATTTCCTTTGAAAAAGGATGATCGTAATCAAGCAACACAAGATACACGTTGCAGTAGCTGACAAGTAGGATGAAAAATAGGCCACGCCCATAGAAGTTCTGGGTAAGTTATTTGGCATACCTATAACTATTATTTTTGATACTGGAGCTACTGAATGTTTTATTTCTAGTAAATTAGCATCAAAACTAAAAATAAAATATGGAAACATGGATAAAACATGGACTGTACATTATGGAAACAATGTTGTTCATATAGTTAGTATGTGTCTTTTTGGAGCAGTCCTTGACTTACCTAGTTTTTCCACTGAAGTTGATCTTTATGTTGCACCTTTGGGGTCTTATGATGTAATCATAGGTGTTAATTGGTTAGCTGAACATAAAGCAAAAGTGGACTATTTTGAAAAACATATTAGTTTTTTAGATGACCTACGTAGAAAACAACAGAGATTCAGGGTGTGAAACGTGAGATTTTTGTTAGGAAACTATTAGCTATGCAACTTAAAAAGGCCAAAAATAAAGGTTGTACCTTATATGTAGTAAAGATTTTAGAATCTGTTGAGGAGAACAATGATGCCATGGAATGATATCCACTATTGTTATGAAACTACAGTGATGTGTTTGGAAGAGTTACTAGGTCTTCCACCCAAAAGGGAATTTGACTTCACAATTGAAATCAATCTAGAACCAAGCCTATTTCTAAGGCACCATATCGAATGACTACTATAGAATTAGTAGAGCTTAAGGCACAATTGCAAGAACTTTTGTCTAAAGGTTTGATTAGACTGAGTGTTTCACCTTGGGGAGCACCGGTAATTTTTGTGAAAAAGAAAGATGAAACACTTAGATTGTGCATTGATTACAGAATGTTAAACAAAGCAACAATCAAGAATAGATATCCACTCCCTAGAATTGATGATCTATTTGATCAGATGCATGGAGCATTGGTATATTCTAAGATAGATCTTTGATCTGGATATCATCAATTATAGATTAAGGATGAGGACATTCATAAAACAACTTTTAGAACAAGGTATGGACATTATGAGTTCATAGTTTTACCTTTTGGATTAACAAATGCACTGCAAGCTTTTATGAATTTAATGAATAATATCTTTCAAGAATACTTGGACAAATTTTTTCTTGTATTCTTGGATGACATTCTCATATATTCTAAAATTATTGAGGAACACCATGAGCATTTGAAGATAGTTTTAGAAATTTTGAGAAAGAGACGGTTATATGGTAAGCTATCTAAATGTTCTTTCTATGACACATAAGTGCACTATTTGGGACATGTAATAAGTAAGAATGGAATTTTGTAGATCCTTCTAAAATTGTAGCTATAATTGAGTGCCTACACCAAAGAATGTACATGAAGTTAGAAGCTTCATGGGTCTTGTTAGTTACTATAGAAAATTTGTAAAAGATTTTTCTAAAGTGGCTACACCAATAACTTCATTGCAGAAAAAGGATAAGAAGTTTGTTTGGAATGAGAAATGTGAATCTACATTTAGAACTTTGAAGGATCAGTTAACATCAACACCTATTCTAGTGGTACAGTAGCCCTAATGGAGACTTTACTGTTGTAACAGATGCATCTGGGGAAGGTCTAGGAGGTATTTTGTTACAAAATGATCATGTCATAGCTTACTGAAAGTAGAAAACTAAAGTTACATGAGTTGAATTATGCTCCACATGATTTAGAGCTTACTTCATTGTTCATGCACTACAAGTTTGGAGGCATTATCTACTTGGTAAACCTTTTGAATTAAAAACTGATCATCTTGGGCTGAAGTATATTTTCACTCAGCCAAATCTAAATGCAAGACAACGAAGATGGTTAGAGTTTTTGTCTCAATATGATTTTGACATAAATTACATCAAAGGTAAGGAAAATAGAGTAGTTGATGCTCTAAGTCATAGGAAGCACATTTTATGCTCTTATAACATTGAGAACTCAGTTTAAGGATGAAGTAAAAAGTGTTATGGAATTTGATTCTTACTTTCAGCAAGTAAAAACAATGCTTGTTGCAGATCCAAATGATGTGAGATATAAAGGTTTTCACTTTGACAATGAAGGAATCTTAAGATTTGAAAATAGAGTATACATACCTTCACTAAATGATTTAAGAAAGAAATTGTTAGCAGAATTTCACAATTCACCTTTTTGGACACCCAGGTATTACAAAGATGCTTGTTGATATAAGACAACAATATTTCTAGAAAGGGATGAAAAAGGATGTTATTGATTTTGTGACACATTGTTTGGAATGTCAACGTGTTAAAGCTGAACATATGCATCCAATCGGTTTATTGTATCCTCATAGCATACCGCAATACAAATGGCAAGTAATAAGCATGGATTTTGTACAAGGGTTGCCTATGTCAAGAAATAAACATGATGTTATTTTGGTAGTTGTTGATAAACTAACAAAAGTAGCACATTTTATTGTTGGTAATCTGAAGGATGATTCTCTTGTTTTGGAAAAGAGGTTTGTACATGAAATTTTCAGATTACATGGAGTACCTGAATTAATCATATCTGATAGAGATCCTAGAATGACTTCAAGGTTTTGGAAAACACTTAATGCAGCTCTAGGAACTAAGCTAAATTTTAGTTTCTACGTATCATCCGAAAATGGATGGACAGACTGAAAGAGTTAATCAAGTTTTAGAGGATATGTTATGAATGTATTGTATGGATCAGTAGTATAAGTGGGAAGAGTACCTTCCACTAGTTGAGTTTTCTTACAATAACACATATCATGCCTCTCTTAAGATGGCACCTTTCAAAGCACTATATGGAAGAAAATAGAACCCCCATTAGTTGGGACAACATTGAGGATAGAGAGGTAATTGGACCTGAAATCCTTATGGAAATGGAACAACAAGTTAAAATGATTCGTGAATGCTTGAAAGAAGTAGTAGATAGGAAAAAGAGTTATGCTGATTTAAAGCGGGTTGATAGGAAATTTGAACTTGGTGAGAAGGTCTTTCTTGAGTTAAACCGAAAAAGAGTTCTATAACTTTTGGCAAGGCTGCCAAGTTATCACCTCGTTATGTGGGACCTTTTGAAATAGTTGAAGTAATCAACCCTGTAGCTTACCATTTAGCATTACCTCCTGCTTTGTCATGAATGCATGATGTTTTCCATATTTCTTTGCTTAAGAAATACGTTTCAGATTTATCACATGTGTTAAATTGGAATTCCTTGCAGGTCCAAGACCCAGGAATAATCATGGTTAAACCCATATGAGTGTTGAAAACTCACAGTTGCATTTAAGAAATCATGAAATAAGTCAATGTAAGGTCCAGTGGGACCAGTTTAATGAAGAAAGTGCAACCTGGGAAAATATGGAAGATATGAAAACTACTTTTCCATATTTATTTGAATAGAATTGATTCTGATGACTGATAAAAATTTGTGATTTTATCTTTATATGACAATAAGTCTACCAGTTTTGGGTAGATAACTATTTATTTTAAATAAATAACTATGTGAATGCTGATTTCTGGAACTTTAAAATTCTGATATTGTTGCAAACATATGATAAGAAAGTGAATAAATTGATTGTCCTTAATGCAAATGGTCAAAATAAGATAATCATCGGGATGATGATTCTTTTTAGGAGGGAAGTATGTAACACCTTTGACAAACTGTTATATTTCTCTTTTGCATTGCAAGCATTGACATGTGATTTTCTTGAATGAGGTGTGTTCCTTTGATTGTTGAAGATCATGCTTTCCATGGATAAATCATTTCTACTCTTGGATTCATTAGACTTGAAATGATATGGTTTGCAAAGAATCCATTTTCACATTTGGTAATAATGGTTGCAAACTTATCTCTATTAACTGACTCATCCTTGGATCAATTCCATTGATCCAAGGAATGTTTTAAATCTCCTTACCTGGTCTGAATGGTAAACTGACATTCAGAGGTTGAGAGATGTAATGGACTGAACTTTTGTATGTTTACAAATTCTTTATTGTCTTGTAAGATCATGCTGTGCATTCTATTGTATGTTTTGTGCTTGGATCTTCTTGATTGATCTCAGTGGGATGCTTATGGCATTAAGTGAAATGAGGCCTACTTCAGGACTATTGAGGAACAATCTAAGTCCTAGACCTAAGAGATCTATCCTAATGGGATTCTAAACTAAGGTAGATGTACCTATTTTTCTAGCTATGTCTACTATATTCGGGACAACATCCTTTCCTAAGTTGCATGTTCTAAATTGAGGGAACCACCTAAGGTGATGCTAGGTATTTTCTAATCTAATACCTAATGCTATATGGTTGTGAGTTATGACCTAACCTAAGGTGGAAATTACTTATTGAAATGTTTTTAAACCTAAGGTTATTATTTCTAAACTAGCCTAAGGTCTTATCCTAAGCTAATGGTACCTATCCTAAACTAATGAAGTGTGGAAAGGGGACCTAAGGGTCGTATGGAAAATGGGAGGCTAGGTGGTGGTTCCTAAGCTATTTATGAGATTTGATTTTTGTATTAAATGCCAGTGAACTGCCAGATTAGGTGGAAGCATGAAAAGTTGGTAGAACCTACGTGGAGTCTTCACTAAAGTTATCAATGCATGCAAAATTTGAATTAGGATTCACCAATTCTAGATGGTGGTGGCATGGAGAGATAGGTGGGAATGTGAGAGTAAATGGCATTAATGAATCTTGATTTTTGAGAAAACCATCTTGGAAACAATGTGGGTGGATTTTTTGGGGGTTGTTTGGTCTTGCATGCTTTGTGATTTTTTCTCTGCATGGAGCTATCTGGTTCTTGAACCAGCAGTTTGATTTTCACTTTGTGGCTATTTTTGGTTTCCCTGGTCTATTTTTGATTCAGGGAAAGTATATGAGGCATTGGGGAAAGAGATGTTTTGTTGTTGATCTTTCTTGGAGGAGAAGAAGAGTTGGAAGCTTATGGAAGTCTCCTTTGAATTGGTAGAAGCACTATCAGGCATGATAGGCTCTACCCATTAAGATTTCTTGCTTTTCTCTAAATGTTTCATTAAAATAACTCTGCTCTCTTGAGATATATGGTTATCTATCTTGTTCTAGTTATTTACTTCATGTTGATGGAATCTCTGTGATTTTTGGATATGAATCCATTGCATGATAATATTGGTTTTGGTTGTTTTCTCTCTGAGTAAGTTCAATGGTGAAATGCATATAGAACTTTTGAGACTTTTGTGTTTTGATTAGAACTTGCATTTTGGACTATCTTCCGAAAAAGAGCTTGAGTAAATGGTTTTTGGTTTGAGTTTGAACTGAAGTCTTTTAAATCTTTATCTTTGAAAAAATACTTCTCTTTTGATGCATATATTTTGAGTTTGAAAAATTTGTAGTATTTTCCTCTGTATGGATATATATTAAATTTACTTTGAAAGAATGAACTTGCATGAAAACATGTTAAGGATATCTTGTTTTCCTCTGTTTTGGGTAACCTACACGTATTTTTAACTAACTGTCTTTGATTGTTTTGAAAGATGGGTGAATGTCCTTTTATAAAATTGTATCTTTTTTTGTGAAGATATAGTACTTCTTTGGGATTGTATTGTATACTTTGTTCTTCATTATGAGCTCGAACTTTATGTTTTTTTTGATGGAGTTATGTAATTTATTGTAGTTGGAATCATTACTATAGTTTGAATTGTGAGGAATATAGAAACAATGTTTGACTTTAAACTTAGTGTTGGTTTTTGTATTCTCTATCAGATCCTTTTGAATGGATTTAGGTTTTAAAAGAAAAAGGAGTTGAATACTCTTTTAAACTATATCTTGTTTTGTTAAGATTTAGTACTTCTGCTTTGGGATTGTATTGTATACTTTACTCTACAAGTATGAACTTGAACTTGTGTTAAAAAAAGATGAATAGATGAATGTGGATTATGGCATTGTATGCATCCTAGATTTCTATTTGTATATGAACTAGGTTAGTGTTGGTATTTGATGTTATTGATAGGTTTGAGTTCGTAAGGAAAATAGAAGTAATGTTTTCTTTAAACTTCACGTTTGGTTTTGTATTCTCTTTTGGAACTTTTGAAAGAACTTTATAGGTTTTAAATGGGATTTGGAATTCAATTGATAAAACAATGGTGAATGAATTCTAGGTTGGATCCTTTCTATTGAGTTTCCTTTAACTTTTGGGAAGTTAAGTTTCTCTGTTTTCTTGAACTACTCTAGTAGATCGACTCTCTCTCCCATGTTGTTAGAGTGTTTACCATCCTAGGCCTGTTTAACTTCTTGAGTTTGGCTCTCTGCCCTTTTGATCTTGGATGAGGTAATGAGAACTCACTCTCAGAACCGGTTACTTCTTTGTGGTTGTTTAATTAAACTTGTTACTAGTTGACTATGGAAAGTTCTTGGGAATAGTAGAATGTTTAGGAAACTTTTGGGACTATCATTTTTGGTATAGGGGAAAACCAAACCATCCCCATTTGATCTTTCTTGATCTCGGCTAATTTGTATAGAATCAATTGTCATGTCGATTTGGGAAGTGTACAACTGAGTCTGTCTGTAGAAAGGAAAATATAATCATTTCTAGTCTGACTTTTTTGAATGAATGAGTCATGCATTATTAGGAAATTGTTTTCAGATGGACTCCTCTCTGTGCACTCAATAATAAATATGAACCTTCCCTAGATGGACATGAGTAAGAAATAATCCTTTTGTAAGGCTTACCTTGATTTATGGAATGTATGGCCAATCACTGATATCTCCAATAATGTAGAATAATACATAAGGAGTTGCAAGTGAGATGATGACTATTTTGTTTCTCTCCCTTCTCGGATTGGTTTGGGATTCTTGTTATTAGGTTGTTGTCTCTTAAATGGTGAATCCTTTTATTGGTTCCCTTGACTGATATATTATGTAGGTACTTGGTTATGTACTTTTTGAACTGATTTCTATCTCTTAGATGAATGGTGAATTGTGGATAGTCCGTATTGATTCTTCTTCTTATTTATTTAAGTTGTAGGATGAATCATCCTAAATATGTACTATGCTGAAATGAACTTGTCTATACATGATTTTGGAAACTTGGTAAAATGACAATAAGGTTTTGATTCTGAAAGTAACTCTTTTTTTTACATAGTAAAGTTAAATTTTGTATTTCAAATTCAGAAAGAATTATGAAATGATTAAATGACAAAAGGGTTGTTGTTTGATATAAATAAGTAATTGTTTGGGACAATACTTACCTGGTATAATGTAGTAGTTGTTGATTATATTATGATCTTTTCTTAAAAGTGAATTTTGATTTATTATTTGTACTTCTTTTATGGTTGTTATTACTTATGCTTATTTGTATGATACATTAATTGTTTCATTAAAGAAGAGTTGTTTTAATGGAACAATTAGTGGAATGCATTTCATTTTAATGCTTAGTGCTTATCATGCTTAGTTCAATGAACTGACCGTGCTAGCAATTTTTGTAGATGGACTTCGTAAGTGATAAAAGAAGGAAAATTTTTTTATGATGTATTGGTTGATGTAAAGTTATGGCTCTTTTGTAAAGAATTCGATTCATTCATGAGTTGTATTGAAAAAGAAAAGTTGTATTCTTCTATGATCTTAATGTTGTTTGACATGCAAGTATGCCTAAAATGCATAGTCTTGTAAAGTGTATATTTTTATCATGATGAATTGAAAGGTTTGGAGACTGACTCCAAATTGTTGTGTGAATTCTCTTGTACTTTTTATGAAGGAAATTGGAATTTATCTTGTTGATATTCTTCATATTGTTTGTATACTTATTATTGTTATCATTTAATAAGTTGGATTAAGGGAATAGTTCAATCTCCCTTACTAAGCTGCAACTTGCTAAGTTGCATAAGATGTCATTCTCTATCTAAACAATTATAGTATAATTATGGAATGTGTATTGGACATACAATTAAACTATATGAATTGTGAAAGATAAAAAGGGTATGATAACCCTAACATTTAATCATGTAGAGGAAGACTCTTCCTCTTTCAAAAGAATGTAAAACAAAAGGAATGGTGTTTATGATCATTAATCATTGTACTTCATTTCCATGAAGTCTACTCTAGCTGAACCTATGTGGATGCTACACCATCTTGAATAGTAAAGATATATTAAACTAACCTTATGATGTTTTTTCCTATTTTTGGATAACTACTTGTTATGCCAAGTTAATGAACATAAAAGCAATCATGAGTTAATGAAGTTCTTAATATTAATCAGATTAATTATGGAAGAAGAACTTAATGAATGTTGGAATTAGGGTTTTGCAAGGTTTTTGCAATATGAATCTTAATCCAAATTTAATTATGAGTTAATGACCACCTAGGGGTATGTACATCATGATGAAGTAGTTCTAACGGATGTTGGCACATGCCAACTACAGGACTATACCTTCAAGAAGACTAAGGGCTTCTCGAGGATATAGTGTTGTAGTTGACATGTGGCAACACCCTTCCATATTTGTTCATCTAGATCTACACACATCTGGACTTGAACTTAGTTTCTCTCTAGGTCAAGTTAGTAGCATGATTAGAATAGGAAGTAGCTTTCAATGACTCAGGGTACCTAGGCACATTCGTCGACTTAGGTCGGTGAGTATGCCCATATACCCTAAGTCATCATGAGCATCTACCTATAAAAATTATGTCGCTAACTTGGGTTAGGGTCAAACCTTGGGCAAGTGGACTGATAGAAGTCAGTAAAGACCATTCTAGATAACAGTAGAGTGAGGTGAAGGATATTCAAATTGATGAGTATGCCATCTAGGAATAGTAACATGAACAATATGTTGGAAATCTTTGGCCAAAGTATCACAAGTTGTTGGTTGTGTTGTCCTATGTCACCTAGTTTAAAGAAACATGATGTCAGATGAATATTGGTAACAAATATTCAGATAGGTTCTTTAAACAAGATCACTCAGTACCCGGAATAGGGTAGGAAAACCAAGTATACGTAGTATACATAAAGTATTCTATACTTAAAGAAAAACATGAGAGATCGGTTAGAAACCGAGTCATGAAATGAGAGATCGGTAATTTACCGAGTCATTTATAGTTGCATATGGTTATCTGTTATGAGATTGATTGGCATGGAATGTGTGTTCTAAATGATGTTTTATTTAGAATAGATAACATTGTGTAAAATTTTTTTCCCTTGTTTCTAAAGTCTAAAAATGGGAATGTTACATCTTGGTATCAAAGTTGAAGGTTGCAGCTCTTGGACCTATTGTGTCCATAATCTGATAAAACTTAAATTTTCTTGTTAACAAAAATGGTTAGAACAAGAGGAAATGTTGCAAATAATCCTCCACCTGAGGAAGGAGCAACAACTGCCCAAAAACTCGATGAGATCCTTGCTGCCCTGTTGGACACAAGGGATCATTTAGCTGTACTTGAACAACAAGTAATGGGAAATGAGGAGGAAGAAGATGTTGGTAATAATAATCAGCCACCTCCTGAGGACAACACCAATTTAGGTGTTGATAATAAAAATGTGAACATACATGATCAGCCTTGAAAACAAAAAGGCTAGGTTGGTAGCTGAACTCACTAATGATATAAAAAGGATAAGTCCACCCAAGTTTGATGGCACCACATTAGGAGATGGAGCTAAGAATTGGCTTAGTGAAATGGAGAAGTAATTTGCAATAAGGAATTTCTTAGAAGAAACAAAGGCAATCTGGGGAGCATATCAGCTTTCCCATGAGGCATCTTCATGGTGGGATAGCCGTAAGGCTGAGTTGAATATTGATGAAACTAATATTACTTGGGATCAATTTAAAGGTTACTTTAGGAAACGTTGGCTACCATAACTTTATTATGATAAGAAAATGATTGAATTCTAGAACTTAGCTCAAGGAAAGCTAACTGTAACTGAGTATTGGGAGTGGTTTACTAAACTCCTTAAGTATGTACCTCAAGTATCAAACTGATGAGAAGTTAGGATACAAAAATTCATCATGGGATTGAATCCATTATAGGAGGAGAGGTGGATGTTCACATCCCAACCATGATGGAAGGGGTTGTTGAAAAATCCATAAGGCAGAACAAAAATTAAAGGCAATTTCTGCTCATAAAGAGGAAGTAAGGAAGAAATTCCCCAACTCCTCTTCATCATCTCTTACACCTAAGAAAGGACCATGGAAGAAATTTGGAATGAAAAGTAAGTTTTCAGCTGATAATAATAAGAAAACAACAACAAATAAGTTTTTGGAAATGCACGAAACAACTTTGTCAAGAATAATAATAATGATAGAAGTCCTATGGAGGTCAGAATGATAACTCTAAGGTTGGAAATAAATATGAGCCTAGAAAGGGACTGTAGGAGGCTATTATAATTGTGGAAAAGATCATTATTATGTAAATCAATGTCCTTTAAAAAAGGATGATTGTAATTAGTAGCACAAGATACACGCTACAGTAGCTGACAAGTAGGCTGAAAAATAGGCCATGCCCATAGAAGTTCAGGTAAGTTATTTGGCATACCTATAACTATTATTTTTGATACCAGAGCTACTGAATGTTTTATTTCTAGTAAATTAGCATCAAAACTAAAAATAAAAGCTAGAAACATGGATAAAACATGGACTATACATTATGGAAACAATGTTGTTCATATAGTTAGTATGTGTCTTTTTGGAGTAGTCCTTGACTTACCTAGTTTTTCCACTGAAGTTGATCTTTATGTTGCACCTTTGGGGTCTTATGATGTAATCATAGGTGTTAATTGGTTACTTAAACATAAAGAAAAAAGTGGACTATTTTGAAAAACATATTAGTTGTTTAGATGACTGTAGAAAACAAGCAGAGATTCAGGGTGTGAAACGTGAGATTTCTATTAGGAAACTATCAGGTATGTAACTTAAAAAGGCCAAAAATAAAGGTTATACCTTATATGTAGTAAAATATTTCAGAATCTGCTGAGGAGAAAATGATGTCATGGAATGATATCCACTATTATGAAACTACAATGATGTGTTTCGGAAGAGTTACCAGGTCTTCCACCCAAAAGGGAATTTGACTTCACAATTGAAATCAAGCCTGGAACCGAGCCTATTTCTAAGGCACCATATCGAATGACTACTATAGAATTAGTAGAGCTTAAGGCACAATTACAAGAATTTTTCTAAAGGTTTGATTAGACCGAGTGTTTCACCTTGGGGAGCACCGGTAATTTTTGTGAAAAAGAAAGATGGAACACTTAGATTGTGCATTGATTATAGAATGTTAAACAAAGAAACAATCAAGAATAGATATCCACTCCTAGAATTGATGATCTATTTGATTAGATGCGTGGAGCATCGGTATATTCTAAGATAGATCTTCGATCTAGATATCATCAATTATAGATTAAGGATGAGGACATTCATAAAACAACTTTTAGAACAAGGTATGGACATTATGAGTTCACAATTTTACCTTTTGGATTAACTAATGCACCTGCAACTTTTATGAATTTAATGAATAATATCTTTCAAGAATACTTGGAAAAATTTGTGCTTGTATTCTTGGATGACATTCTCATATATTCTAAAATTATTGAGGAACACCATGAGCATTTGAAGATAGTTTTGAAATTTTGAGAAAGAGATGGTTATATGGTAAGCTATCTAAATGTTATTTCTATGACACATAAGTGCACTATTTGGGACATGTAATAAGTAAGAATGGAATTTCTATAGATCCTTCTAAAATTGTAGCTATAACTAAGTGGCCTACACTAAAGAATGTACATGAAGTTAGAAGCTTCATGGGTCTTGTTGGTTACTATAGAAAATTTGTAAAAGATTTTTCTAAAGTGGCTACACCAATAACTTCATTGCAGAAAAAGGATAAGAAGTTTGTTTGGAATGAGAAATGTGAATCTGCATTCAAAACTTTGAAGGATTAGTTAACATCAACACCTATTCTAGCGGTACTAGACCCTAATGGAGACTTTACTATTGTTGTAATGAGATGCATCTGGGGAAGGTCTAGGAGGTATTTTGTTACAAAATGATCATGTCATAGCTTACAAAAGTAGAAAACTAAAGTTACATGAGTTGAATTATGCTCCACATGATTTAGAGCTTGTTTCCATTGTTCATGCACTACAAGTTTGGAGGCATTATCTACTTGGTAAATATTTTGAATTAAAAATTGATCATCTTGGGCTAAAGTATATTTTCACTCAGCTAAATCTAAATGCAAGGCAACGAAGATGGTTAGAGTTTTTGTCTCAATATGATTTTGACATAATTTACATCAAAGGTAAGGAAAATAGAGTAGTTGATGCTCTAAGTCGTAGGAAGCACATTTATACTCTTATAACATTGAGAACTTAGTTTAAGGATGAAGTAAAAAGTGTTATGGAATATGATTCTTACTTTCAGCAAGTAAAAATAGTGCTTGTTGCAGATCCAAATGATGTGAGGTATAAAGGTTTTCACTTTGAAAATGAAGGAATCTTAAGATTTGAAAACAGAGTATACATACCTTTGCTAAATGATTTAAGAAATAAATTGTTAGCATAATTTCACAATTCACCTTTCTTTAGACACCCAAGTTTTACAAATGATTTTTTGATATAAGACAACAATATTTCTAGAAAGGGATGAAAAATTACATTATTGATTTTGTGACACATTGTTTGGAATGTCAATGTGTTAAAGCTAAACATATGCATCCAGTCGGTTTATTGTATCTTGATAGCATACCACAGTACAAATGGCAAGTAATAAGCATGGATTTTGTACAAGGGTTGCCTATGTCAAGAAATAAACATGATGTTATTTTGGTAGTTGTTGATAAACTAACAAAAGTAGCACATTTTATTGCTAGTAATCTGAAGGATGATTCTCCTATTTTGGAAAAGAGATCATTTATACATAAAATTTTCAGATTACATGGAGTACTGAATTAATCATATCTGATAGAGATCCTAGAATGAATTAAAGGTTTTGGTAAACACTTAATGCAACTCTAGGAACTAAGTTAAATTTTAGTTCTACGTATCATCTGGAAATGGATGGACAGACTGAAAGAGTTAATCAAGTTTTAGAGGATATGTTACGAATTTATTGTATGGATCAATAGTATAAATGGGAAGATTACCTTCCACTAGTTGAGTTTTCTTACAATAACACATGGCATGCCTCTCTTAAGATGGCACCTTTCAAAGCACTTGTTGGTGCCATTTTGAGATTACACCATTTTCCCTAAATATTTTCTTCATTCTGCATGTTTTGAAACAATTTTCTCTCAAATTGGTGGTACGTAAATTTTCCCTCCGGTCAAATGCCTTGAAATGCTCAAAAACTTGTTTTTCCCAATTTGAAAGAGTCTGCATATGTGCCTTGTTTTATGCCCTAATTTTTCCAAAATCTACGGTCTACCATTTTTACTTTTGCACATTCTTGGAAGTTTAAAATTGATCGATTTGCACTTGTATGCCATTGAAAATCCAATTATTTGATCAAAAATGCTTTAAAACATGTTTCATTTGTTCATTTTTGAGAAATTTGTCATCCTTAGCGAAAAAATTGAATACTAGGGCATCCTTGGCATTTTGTATGTTTTTATGGTAAGAAGGGCGTCATTTTCCCATCAATTTCTTCTTGAGAATTCATCGGCAACATGGCTTGTTATAATTGGCCAAGGGATGATGGAAAATTGTTTTAACTTATCACTTTTTGCTTGTTTAAAAGGGCGATTTGGTCCCATTGATCCATTTTACTCTTCTTGGTCCTAATGTTGTTGACATGTCCTCTTTTGATTGGATGAGAAGCAGCGGGTCCTTTTTTGCCTTAAGGAATTTTGGAAAAAGAGTTAAAGAGAAAATAAAATGCCTAGGGCCCGCAATGAATTAGAATGGAACATGTGACGGATTCAGAGCCAAAGATAGAATTACGGATGGTCAGGTTCTTTTGAATTTTTTTGACTTTATTTGGTTAAAATATTAAAGTCACAAAAAATCAACAACTCCACAACGAATCACACAGAGACATGTGTGACAGGGTTAGAGACGAAACTTTGGGCCTCGGGGGAAAATTGAAAATTTTCCCATTTCTTGGCATAAAGGCATAAAATTAAAAGGAATAACACAAGCCCATAGTGAATCAGCAATTGCCACGTGTTAGGGATAGAATCAGAGATGTGGGTCTGTGGGGATAATTTGGTAAAATTTCCTTTTTCCAAAAAAGGTGGAAATGCATAGAATCGGTCTGTGATTCCAATGGGGAAAACTTTAGGACACATTTTAGACCCGTTTTCATGAGCCGAGAGATGTGGGGATATTTTGCAAAAATTTCTTTTTTCCAAAAAGGGGTAAAATAGCATAATCGAGTCACGATTCTACTGGGAGCCACATTGGGACACATGTCAAGCTCATTTTCAAAGGGTGGAGGGGCAGAGAAAAATGTAAAATTTTTACATTTTTCCAAAAGAGTTAAAATTTCAAAAAATGATCCCAAGCCCATTTACAATCACATTGTGACATGTGGAGATATCATATTAAAGGATAAAGGAATATCAATGGTAACTGTGCATTTTTTTAGTTTGGTCGCCATTTGAGCTCTAGGAAGCTTGGAGATGTGATTTTTGCATCAATTTTCATCGATTTTTTGACAAATTGGTGTCATTTTTTCCTTTAAGGATAAATAAAATCAATTTGAAAATTCAATTTGAAGATCAGAGATGTCTTTGAAATGAATTTTCACCCTAACCTGTCTAAAAATGTGAAATATTAGATCCAAAAGTTGCAGAGTCAAATTTTGGAGGGATAAGGATGAAATAATGAAAGGAAGGGGGTCTGCATGATTTGAAGATGAAAAACATGCCTCCACAATGGATAATGATGTGAATTTTGCAATTCTTCATCTCTTTTTGAGACAACTGGAAACTTTTTGGATGTGTTCTATTAAACGTCCCTGTCTGCGAATCATGAGAAATTTTTGTAACAAATTTGATCCTTTGGCATATTCTTTTCTTGGGAAAGAAGACTCAAAGGAGATTGAAAGCTATATATTGCATAAATTTGTCATGTAAAGGGTTGGAAGAGTTTGAAAAAGCCTAGAAAAACTAAAAATTTCACGGGAACATCTGGGAAGAAGCCCATTCTCTAAGTGACCACGAGAAACTCATGTAACTCTCTCGTATCAGATTTCAAATCATGTTAAGTTTGTTGAGATGTATAGCCATTAATAAGCTCTAAGATTGTTTTTCAAAACATTCCCCTACTTGATAAATCTGATCATTTTTGAGTTATTTTGTGTTATCTTTGGGAAAAATATATGAATGCTTACATTTCGAGAATGCATTTCAAATTTGTGTTTCTTGTTTCATGTTCAGTCTTGTGTTTAAAATCTCTCCGATCACACATGATCTCATTTCTTGTGATATTTTAGTGGCATTTGCAATCTCACATTTAGAAGAGATTTCATCTCGATAAAGAGATAAACAAATTTAAAATCACTTTACCTTCCTTGACTTCAAATATTGTTTATAAACCTTTGGGTGAACCTTAGGTCATGATTATATAGTGATTGCTAAATTCTTCATTGGTTCATTCTAACTCAAGATTTTTGATAGATGATCAAATATTATATGGAAAAGTGTAGATATGGGCCTCCATTTGATGCACATATCCTGGTTGAAGGGATGATTAACCATTTTGATACTTTCTGTTGTTAAGTTTCTCCATATTTTTCTAAAATCCTCAAAGATTCTAGCAAACCTTGGTTTGTCTTATCTAAAATCCCACCCAAAAATCATTCAAAACAACTAATCTTACCTAGTTTTATCCCTTTTTGGACCTTGTTGGTCGAAAATCTGTCGCTGGACAGATCTATGGATAGACGAGCCAACAGTGTGCAGGGCTTAGCCCCTCTTTGAGTCAGCAAAGCGAAACTAGTTTATTGCTATTCTACCAGCAGGAATCTATGCAAGTCTCACAGTTTCTGCCTTCGGGGTTTGGGATCTCATCCCAGTAGAGTGTTTCAGGCTGCGAAAAGAAAGGAATGAAAGAGGGAAAAGAGAAAGAACAGATCCGAAGGAAGAAAAGAAATGAATTCCAAAGCAGAAAGGTCAGAAGATTTATGTTTTTGGGTTGGTAGTAAATAGAGCCAAACCTACTTGCATAAATAAACAAAGCAATCTTGATGAGAAAATGACGAGAAAAGTAGATATGAATCCAGCAGATTAAACACATACGAGATCTAACGTAAGGAAGATCTAATGCATAACACAATGGCTATTGAGCACAAAGTCTTAATATTTGTATTACTGTTTTCTTCTGTTACAAGAAAGCTCAAAGTCTTTCTCTCCTCACTTCTATTTTCATCTAAAAAATGTTCACCCCGAATACAACAAGTATTCCAGTATTTATAGAAGAGAGGAGAAGGAAAGAAGGCAAAAAGGAGCCAACCACCTATTTACAAAGATATTTACAAAATATCTAAAAGTCATGTTGACTTTGACAACTTGATGGATGACATCATCCCATGATGCAACATGGATGATGTCATCATTTGTGCCAACACACTTTAGACATTTCAACAAGAAAGTCGGAGAATAGAGAGAAGAAGAAGAAGAAGAAGAAGAAAAAGAAGCAGCTACTCGTCATCGTCATCCTGCGGCCGAAAGGGGGTTGCCTACTTCTGATGCTGCTCAGGAGATGATATGTGGAACTGAGCGCGGTATTCCAAAAACTTGTTAATCATGGGCCCAAATTGATCCTGTGATGGATCCTTGTGCCGTTCGCTGATTGCTTCGCAAGTCTCCCGCTCGCTTATGAGCTTTTCTGGGAGTTTAGAATAATCTTTCTCCGCCTCGATGAGGAACCCGATGAAGTCCCCTACAGCCAGCAAGTTGTTGATAGATTCGAGTGTCAAATGTGACCTCCGCCCCGTTCTCGAGAAGCGATCTCCTTGAAGATCCGGATAGTTTCATCAGGTTGATCTCATGGTAAAGGAAGGAGTGAGCAGCCCTGGAGACATGTTAAGAACAATTCGCTCCATTTGATGCATTGCATCCAGGGCCTCTTCCTTCACCTTGTCTATCTTTTCTAGAACAAATTCCAGCTGATCTATCTGATAGTCCAGAGTGGACATGGTTTTGTTGAGGGCCCTTGGATGGCCGAAAACTCTGAACTTGACCAGATCTTCGACTGAACAGTCGAACATTTGTTGAAAGGTCTCATGTTGGAGTCTAGCATGATCTAGCTCTTCTGATATGGGACCCGCTAATACTTGGAGTTCCTTGTTCACCTTTTTGATGTTTAGATATGAATTGACATACTCGGCGATCACTCTTTCACTGTCCTTGAGGATCTGGCTCCTCCAAGCAGAAACGGCCATACCCTGCTCGCCGATCTTTGAATATTCATTGATTTTCTCCTGGCTGAGAAGCTCAGAAGTCTCGGTGGCAGTCGTGGGAGGTGCACTACCCATCTTCTGTAAGGCTTGAAGCAGATATTTGTTCTGCTCCTTCAGTAGCCTTTTCTCTTCTTTTATTCCTTGAAGCTTTTTGCAGAGGGCATCGACTGCGGAAAGAGCTTCCCCCTGGAGACTTTCAGAAGACGTCCCCATTGTGACTTGAGTCACAGTAAAATCTGTCGGAGACAGATCTTTTTTCTCCTTGAGGGGATCAGGGTATGCTATTTCCATAACTCTCTCACCTGCAGCACTTTGAGAGAAGCGTGTTACAGGCTTTTGCTTCTTTGCCCCTTTGGCTGGAATCACTGAAAAGTCCATCGGAGTGATGGGAACTTTCCTCTTTTGTTGGCTCAGCTGCTGAGAGATCCAGGCTGGTCCTATGGAAGAAGGACCAGAAACGGAGGAGGGGGCAGCTGCAGTAGAAGAGGGGAAAAACGTGGAGACACGCGGAGGCGGCATTGAGAGAATAGCCGAAGAAGTGTCCATGGGAGGAAGGGAAACTGCAGCTGCGAGAAGACATAGGAAGGGAAGGGAGCCCGAAATGAGGGAAGAAATGGAAGAAGATAAATCAGCGAGGGAGGAGAAGATAGACGAAGAGGTGGGGGAAAGAGTAGAAGAAGGGACAGAGGACGCGACCAAAGGGGTGGTCGCGTGAGTCACTTGAGGAGGGGAAGGAAGAGAAGAAGAAGGGATAGAAGGGACTTCTGTGGTTGTAGCAATGCCGACATCCTGAGTGGATGGGCGTATGGGACTATCCCCTGCCGCTTCTTTCTCTGGCGAATCCAAAGTTATTACCTGTTCAGGCGCTGTGGAAAGAGGACTTTCAGGGGCTTCTTCCTGAATGGTGCTAGATTCACCTTCTACACCTTTTCCTTTTAGCTGCTTCTTGGACCTTGGAGGCGCATTGCCCAATGGGGAGGTGGTGAAATCTACCCCGAGGTAGATCAGCCCATTCATGCGGCACCAGTGCTCTGTTCTGCGCATAGTCTCCTTGACCCTCTCCTCAATTGTTTGAGGAGCCTTGCTTCTGTCAATGGCCGGGAAGGGCCAATCATCCCCTTCCGTGTCATTATACACCTTGTCTACTTCATCTTCCGTAGTTTGGAAGCCTTTGGGGACAATGGCCACTCCGTATTGGATAATTTCCACCAATGCTAAGCGAGAATGATCCTTTCTTCTGAGTTCCACCTCGTGGATGACGTCAATGTAAATATCCTCAATTTGAGGGACATGGATCGGATCAAGCTTAGCCCTTGGCAGGCAGCTCCTTGGGTCAAAGGTAGGCCTGGCTGGGAAGTCATGTTTCAAATTGAGCAACTCCAGCTCTGCGAACATTTCCTTCGCCTTGTGATGGGAGGAGCATGTGTACCGGCCCACTGTGAGGGGGAAAGGAGTTCCGCCCTTCTTTCTTTTGAGGCATTTCTCATGGTATGTGACCAGCTGCCTTGATAACTCTAGTAGAATCAGCTTAGGTCCAGCATACCTCGGTAGCCTGGTTGGCTCGCCCAAGAAGTTGACCGCCCTCAGATAGGTAAATGTGGGAAACTGGGTGAACAGGGCCCCCCACTTCTCCACGGTTGACACAATGTTTTTGGTCGTGCGACCATGAGTTAGATTTGGCCTTAACAGGAAAATGATGTGATAGAAGAAAGCATCATTAATTTTGGTGAATTGAGGGATGCTATTCTCCAGCCTCAGTTCTGGATAATATTCATATATTTTGACCTGAGGCCAAATTCCACTTCGGTTTAGCCCTGGATAATCCCTCTTTCCGACGCTGCAGCGTAGACTACGTAGGAGTTCATATGGAACACTCCCGTTGTGGCGAATTGTTGTAGCTGCTCGGAGATGGTGCTGCTTATTATTTCTCCCCAGCAAAAGCGCTGCTCAGGCACATTCTTATTCATTGTTTCCAAGTACCTCAGCATCCATTTATGGAAGTAGTGGGCGTCAGAAAGCCGAAGACTCTGCTCAAGAAGGTAATGGTATCGCTGAGCTCTTCTGAGAAGTCACTGCGGTGGATGATTTGGGGCCACCGGGTTACCACCTTCTTGTTCTTCAAGTAGACTTCATTCATTAGTTGCATGCATTGGTCTTCATTGTCTTCCCAGGCCTTGATGCACTCTTCTTGGCTGACGGCCACAAAGTGCCGGTGGTGAGGGATGCCGAGCATTATCTCAAAATGACGGGCAGTGAGGTTTATGACTACCTCGCCCTTGCTATTTTCGACACATCTTGTGTCTTTGTTGTAAGATTGTGCAATCACCATCATGAATTCATTGTTGACGGCACTGACGGGGATTCCTCCGGCGAAGTGCAGGGCACTGCCTATTAATTTGTCCATCCACGGACTTCTTGTAACCTTCTGAGTTCTAACCCAGAATTCTTCCATGTCAATGTGACCCAACTCTGAGTCTCTGACATCCATACTGCATTCAGCCTGTGATTCGGGCATCCTGACCCTTTGATATTTGTACTTCATCTCTTCCTCTGTAAGCTTAGCCTTTCCTCTTGGTTTGGTGGGTCTCTTGCTGGATGTAGACATATGTTCTTTTGAACTCAGTTGCTGATCTGCATGAAGAAGAAGCGAGACCCAATCCAAAAAGGTTGAATTAGCCATTTGATCTTCCATTGGAATGTCAGTAGAAGAAAGAGTTAGAGATTTTAAGGCTCAGGGCGCAGGGCGCATGAAAATTGCAACTTGCAGGCCAAATAAATAGGGTGCATGGCGCATGGATGTTGCAGATTGCATTTTATAAAGGGCGCATGGAATTTTCATGTTGCATTGGTATTTGGTGTGCCCTTCGGCACATGGATGAATCATGTAACATTGACTTTTCGTGCGCCAAAGGGATATGGTGCGGCGCACAAAGAGTTTACACATCATAATGTTATTACAATCGGGGATGCGCCTGCGCCTTTATAGCTTCATACTTGCGCAGATAAAGCTTGTGTTGCATGGAAGCTGGGTGCGCCATGGGCGCATGGAAACGTGATGCAGCACAAAAGGATGGCGCGCCAAAGGGGCACGAGATTTGACACTTGTAGCATGTGAAAGAGACGTGCTAAAGGGCGCAGAGGTTAATGATGCAGCAAGCAGAAAGGGTGCGCCATTGGCGCGGGTTTTGCTCACGTTACAAGGCGGTCAGATGCGCCAAAGGGGCGCACATGTTCATGATGTTGCAAGGGTGACAGATGCGCCCGAGGAGGAAAACAGAGCTGAACTTTCAAAAGGGGGTTTTACATGATGTAGGTTCCTTCTACTCCTTCGTTTTTATTTGAAAGGCTCAGTGGGGTAGATAAAATGATCTAGACCAGGAGGGCCACAACCACTGTTTCAAGAAAACGTCCTTCTCCAGCAGATCTGGAAAGAGGAAGGATAGCATGGGGGGGAGATAGCAAATGGAGGAGGCTAGGCCAACACATTTGTATTTCGAAACCAACTAGCAAGCTAGAACCAGACCAAGAACACACCAAGAAACAAAAACACAAAACGGACAAGGAGAAGAACCCCTTACCTGGATAAATAGTAAGAGACGCGCGACGGGTCCACAAGGCTCTGAAAATGACGAGCAGGGGCTGACAGGCGCAGAAAAATCACGTGTTCGGTGAAAAGTGAAAATGACACTTTGGGCGCGCACGCACATATATATAGAAAAACTGGTCATCAATGCGCCACCTACTTTTGAAAAGCGCATGAAAACTGCTGTCGACAGGAGAAAGCGTGCGCCCTTTGGCGCACGAAAGTATTTGACAATAGGAGACAAAGCGCACCTTTGGCGCACCAAAAGCATTATCGACATGAAGTTATGTGCACCCTTTGGTGCACCAAAACGTTTTGTTGCACAAAGATTATGCGCGCCCTTTGGCGCACCAAAGAGTGGCGCAACAAAAGTTGTACCAACACAAGCGCATGCGCCTTGGCGCACGCAGGGAAGGTTCAACATTCTTTGGCGCATGAAAAGTTGTGTTGACATTGAAAACCATGCGCCAAAGGCTTTTAAGGGGGCGCATCAAAAGTTAGTGTTGCAAAGCAATTTCATGCGCCCAGCCAAAAAAGGCTTGAAAAGACCAAGTTCGAAAACTAGATTTCCCGGGAAGGGATTTTACAACATTTCAAACACAAGGGATCCCTAACGAGGGATCGGAACAAAATTTTCGGTATGGTTATCGGTAAAATTGCCCTTGTCAATTTTACGGGATATGAACACTGTATACCCATAGAAGATCAAAATCCATTTGCTAAAGTATGCAGTAATGATTAGGATTCCAAATGTCTTTAGTAACCATTTCCTTGCATTGAAATTATCTCCATAATCTAGAAGTGACAACTTGCGAAAGTCAGATTTGGAGTGTTGATCATATTTTCCCAAGGCCCCTTCATACTATTTTCACAAATTGAGGGATATCTTCATCTCCTTCACCATTTAAGGGTTACAAAATAGGTCCTCTTACCTTGGTTGAAAGGCATAACCTAAAACAGTTAGGACAAGATCAAGTCCTATTTGAGTGCTATCCATCTCTCCACAAATCTGAGTGCCAGTTAGATCATATCCTTGGCTACAAAATGACACACACCATGATCCATTTATCTTCAAGCTTCATGCCATATCTTTGATGCTACTCAAACTAAAAAGGAGAACAAATTTGGGTACCAACACCAGTGGCACCGTTGCTAGGGATGAAGAATGCAATATCCAGACTAATTTGTTAATCTACTTCCAGTTCATATTATTTTGAGCCCGTCAACACCAGTGGCACCATTTCGGGGAAATTCTTAGTTCAATCTGATCCATGTGCATACATATTTGAGATATTTGAATGCATATCAAACCCTGGTAATGTCTCTTGCAAGTTCTATCTGCAAATATATTGTTAAAGCATCATTCTATACTCATATTTGTAAGGTGTATGCAAAGGTTTCAAACTCTATCTACAATTTTATTAGTTTCCAGTAGTATTTGCACTTCATTTGCATTTGCGGTTGATAAATTCAAGAAAAAGGAAGGTCTGATCTATAAATTTTGGAAAGATTTTTAGTGTTGATAGGTATTTGATAGAATATTTTAGTGCATTTGCACAACTAGGGTGAAAGTCCTTAGTGGCGACTCCATGTTGTTTTGATCTTGATAAATACCAGTGTCTTAGCTTTCTGTCATTTTTTTTGGGTGTTGTTAATATCTGAAAAACTAGAAGGAAGAAGATCTCTCTTCATTAGATACTCTGCTATGAAGTTTTTTTCAGATTCAAGGAACTCGGAGTTATAAGGGAGAATAGTTTGGAAGGTGGTTGGAAAGAAGAGCTCAAGGAAGGAAGTTACCTTTGTTGAACTTGATATTAATCAGTTTGTCATTGAGGAATGCGTTCTTCTTCGGATAGATCTGAATCAGATATTCCTCTTGAAAATTTCCATTCTCCATCTAGAGAGGGACCTTCGTTTGTCTTTGAAAATATTGCTCCTCATTTTGCCCCTATTTTTTCCAAATCTACTAGAGTCTATCAATAATTTGATCTTATAGGGAATATCCATTTTGAAGATTACATTTCTATTCCCCAAAGACCTCTCACTCCTCATCATTTTCTTTCTCCTCCAATATCACCACCTCAAAACAATATGGCTCAGCCTAGACCTCCATTTGTTGTTAACACCTTTGGTCCTATAAACTTTAGAGGAATGGATGGTTACCCAAATGCTGTCCCACAAGATGTAAGGAATAGGTTTCCAAAATTCCAAGGTAACAATGATATAACTAGTGATTAGCATCTCAAACTTTTTGTTAACATGATGGAGAATTTTGAAATAGAGTTTGAAGATGTGTATGTCAAATTTTTCATTCATACACTAGAAAGAGGATGCAAGGGATTGGTATAAGGCTCTACCTAATAATTCTATTGACTCTTGGACTGAAATGAACAATGCATTTAGGTTGCAATATGGTGACAAGACTGATCCTAGATTTCTCTTGTCTGAATTTGAGAATATCAAGAAGAACCCCAATGAATCAGTGCATGACTTTAATACAAGATTTAACAAGACATTGAGGAGGCTTCCTGTTAATTTGAGGCCCTATGATGAGTCTTGTTTAATCAAATATGTAGATGCATTTGATAAGAAAGCAACCTATTACCTAAGAGACAAGAACCCTACCAATTTAAGGCAGGCCTTTACCATGGCATTACAAATTTAAAATAACATTAAGGCCATTGGGAAACCTCTCAAGAGAGATGGTGTAAAGTTGATAAACCCTGAAAAAACTCAAGCTAGCAAGGGTGCTGATTTGGAGGAGGTTATGAAAAATTTGGTAGGGGATATCAAAGAAATCTCATACAAGTTAGCCTAGGCAGAGAAGGGAATTGGGTAGACTTCACAAGGTTAGAAAAAATCACAAAACCATGACATATTTTCCAATCATCCTAGGGGTGATCAGATATCTGATGATAGAGGGAAAGGACCCATGGGGTCTGCAAATAGACATCCTCAAGCACGTGAAGGAAGAGTGTTACCTGATCCCCTAACTGCTAGGGTTGTTGCTATTGAGGAAGTTACTGATATTGATTGGTGTGATAAGTTTTTTCTACCCCATCCTCCATGTGAAATGGACCAGCAAGATGGTGAAGCTAATAATGATGATGGTACTGATGATGATATCTACATGGTGGGCTGTTCTTCAAGCTCACAAGAAGGAGCAACATCAACTGAGGTAATAAGTGCAAGGATAGCTGCAACCTTTTGGGATTGCATCAAATGGGTACAAGTATTTCTTCCCCCTCTTACTCTTGAGGTAGATTTAGTGCAAGCTTTTAAGATTCCTAACAATGACTTTGAATACTTAGAGCTTTGATGATTAAGAAGTATGATGGTGGTATCCCTTTGGAGGAAGATAAACAATTGTTAATGAATGTTGTGGCTCAAGAGAAAGAGTATAACACTAGGAGCAAGTTTTTAAGGAGTTGGGCCTCAAGCCAAACCTTAAACACCCCTACTTATAAGTATTCCCAAATAATCTCCTAGAAGAGAAACACCTGCCAAAATCTCTATTGTCCCAAGAAAAACTTTACATCCTTCTCATGCCCAAGCTGCCAAGAATCCCATGCCATCTAATGAATCTACTTGTTTCCCTTCCAATGCTACCTTGCCAAAGAATGTTCCCTATGACATAGCCCAAGTATTGAGCCAAATCAAAGTGAGTGTTCCAATCATTGAGTTGTTTAGGATTCCTGGCACAAGAAGAGAGCATTTGAGTACTTGGAATTAAAAGAGGAGAAGAGTACCCCAAGTAGAAATGTAAATGTTGTTGAAACTCCTCCTCAAATCATTACAAACCTTGAAACACCACCAGCATTAGAGGATCTTGGAGAAACACCTGAGGCATACTTGGGGACATCCTTGATTGATTCCTAATTGAATGTTGATCCATTCTTTACAAATTTTATCATAAAGGATAGAGTACTTCACAATTATATGTTTGATTCTGGTGCATCATGTAATTTCATGCCTCTAGAAGTCATAAATGAGGTGGATATCAAAGTGACAAAAACCTATTTAAAGTGTACTACCATGGAATCAACAGAAGTTTCGATAGTTGGTTATGTGAAGGGTTTGTGTGGTACAACTTGCATCGCCTATACGGGTAAGAATTTAATACTTGATGTTGTGATTGTTGATTGCCCTGCCAAATGGGGTATGATTTTGTCAAGAAAGTGGGTTTTAAGTGTTGATGGGAATGTTCAAATGGACATGTCTTTTACCACTATTCCCATTGAAGGAAAAATTTTCAAGCTCTATGGAGAAAAGAAGATGTTACACCTTATTAAAGATCCCAACAATGCTTCCTATGAGGTGTTGTTTGTTGATGTAGATGCTAATAAATTTTTGGGTTTAATGATGGAAAAGAACATAAGATGGATCAGTCAAAGTGCCTTGAATAGGTAGGTTCTCCTTAGACCTTTCTATTTAATGGAGATTTCTCCAAATTTGGAAATGGTGTTGGTATAATTCTTATTTCTCCTAGCTTGAAAGAATTTGTTTTTCCTTCAAGATTAATTTTGAATTTACTAACAACATTGATGAGTATGAAGCCTTGTTGTTGGGTCTAAGAATTTCATGGAAGTATGGTTTCAAAGAAATCATTGCAAAAGGATATTCATATCTAGTTGTCAAACAAATAAGAAAACTATATGCTAAAAAAATCAGCGAGATGAAATAGTACAAACATGCAGTTCATGATCTAATTGAGATGTTTGATTCCTTCAACATTTTGCATCATGATAGGAGTTTCAATGTTATTACTAACAAGTTGGCAGTGTCGTGGTCAAGATTTAGAAATTGCACTGTTTCACCTTATTGTGAGTACAATATTGAAGTGTTAACTAGGCGCTTGTCCCGACAACGCCAAACATTGGCAAGTGTTTAATGATGATGCTCAAGTGCAAGGTTCTTACAAAATCAAGGTGATTTTGTGGATCATCATATTGATTTGGAACTATTGGTGTGTAATTTTGATGGAAAATAAGCCTTGTTTGGCAAGGATATCATTCAATTGAAGACTAACACCATCCCTAGAGGGCTGGTTGCTCTTAATAAAATTTTAGCAATGTTGATTGTGTAATCAATAGAAACATGTTTACATCTAGAGATTTTGAATAGCATGACTTGGGAACAAAGGAAAAACCAAGGAATATTTGGTTGGGCACCAATCTAAACAAAGAGGAAACACAATCCTATGCTCAACTATTGAAGAAATATCAGGACTATCTTGGTTGGTCTTATTCGAGCTGAAAGCATACGGAGAGGACTTGTTTCAGCATGAGATTCCTCTTAAAAAAATGCCAAACCCTTCAGAAAAAGTAGAGGCCAATTACTCCACTCCTCTCCATAAAAATGCAAGATGAATTGAAGAAATCGAAGGAGGGAGGGATCATTCATTCCGCAAGGTATTCATCTTGGGTTACAAACCTTGTGCTACCAAAAATAAAAATGGAGATATCATACTTTTTGTAGACTTCATAAATCTGAATAGAGCTTCATTGAAGGAAAATTATCCTTTTCCAAACAAGGAAAACATGTTGCAATTAGTGACTGGATCTGAATTGTTTTCCACCTTGGATGTTTTCTTTGGCTACAACCAAGTTGTTTTCAAGGAGTAAGAAAGATTTAAAACTACCTTTACCACTCCTTGGGGAACATATGTCTATGTAATAATGCCTTTTGGTCTCATGAATGCTAGAGATACCTTCCAAAGAGAAATGGATGTTGCTTTTGTTGGTTACATAAATGTCTTCATTGCAGTTTATTATGATGATGTGTGACTATGTTTTCAAGGAGCGTAAAAAAATCACTTACAAAGACTTGGAAAGAATGTTGATCAGATGTAGAGAATATGACATTTCTCTCAATCCAAAGAAGTGTCATTTTGGGGTAAAAAGGCCAAGTTTCTTGGTCATATTGTTTCAAATGCTAGTGTCATGATTGACCTTGAGAGGGTATAAGAAATCAACAAGGTTCCAATTCCAAGAACAAAGAAGGGCATCCAATCCTTCTTTGGGTAGATGAATTTCATTAGTAGGTTTGTGTCTAATTTTTTTGAATTGACTCCTCCTATTACATGCATGTTAAAGAAAGACCAAGTTATCAGATGTGAGGAGGCTGTTATTTAGGATTTTAAAGGAATTAAATAAGCATTGAAACATGTACCTCTCTTGGCAGCTCGAATTACAAGAAGCCTTTCCAAATATTCTCCTTTGCTTCTAAAAATACCATTGCATCTATTTTGCTACAAAATTATGAAGATGGGGATGAGAGGCCTATTTCATTATTTAACAAGGCTTTACAAGCTATTGAGTTAAAGTACACAATCATGGAAAAACAAGCATTTGCCTTAGTGAAAAAAAAAAGTTTTTCGTGCCTTATATCTTAATTTCAAAAGTTGTTGCTTATGTTCCCCACACCATGGTAAAATACATCTTATCAGAGATGGAGATCTCAAGAAAAAGATGTAGATGGGTGAAAAAATTACAGGAATATGACATGGATATCTAAACCACAAAGTTGGTAAGAGGTTTGGGTCTTGCTAAGCTCATGGCTGAGAGCAACTTGCAGACTGTGGAAGTGAATGAAGTAGAGGAAGAAAGGGCATATGTTCTTGAGAAATTGGTAAGCTCTGAGTGGTACAAGGATGTAATATTCTATCTCAGACACCTATGCTACCTTGATCATTTAAATAAAAATAAAAAAAGAGCCCTCAAACTAGCTTCTCAAAAATATATCATCATTGACTTTGGGCTGGCTTGGAAGAACCCTGAAGGTGTCCTCTTAAATGTGTAATCAAGATGAAGCTCCCAAAAAGTTACTGATTTCCATGGAGTTTTTGGAGGACACTTTATTGGAAGGGTTACAACACACAAAATTTTGAGAGCTAGTTATTGGTGTTCTACTCTCTTCAAAGATGCAACCGCTTAGTTAGAAAATGTGAAAGATGCCAACGTTTCTCTGGAAGAATGAAAGCTTCAATCTCCCTTCCTTTACAACCTGTATCAATTGAATATCCTTTCAAAAAATGGGGAATAGACTTCATTGGTGATATTTCAGACCCTTCTAGTGCTAGACATAAGTGGATCCTTGTAGCCACAGATTACTTCACCAAGTGGGTAGAAGCAATCCCCACCAAGAAAGAAACACACCAAGTTGTTATGGACTTCTTGTTGAATCACACCATATACGATTTGGTGTGCGGTAATGATTGTTATTGATAATTCCATGTGTTTCAGAGCTAAGCCCTTGATGGAAATGTGTAAGGAGTATGGAACCAATCTGACTTATGCTTCAAACTATAACCCTCAAGGAATGGACAAGCTGAGTCTAGCAATAAGAACTTGTTGAAGATCATTAGGAGAACCTTGGAGTTGAACAAGAGAAAATGGGGTGAACAACTAAAATTTTTAGTTTGGAAATAATGATAGAATCACCGCCAAAAGATCTACTAGTAAAATCCCATTTGAGTTGGTGTATGGAACTCAAGCTCTCGCTACCCCTTCATCTGTAATTATCTTCATTTCAGTTTTCTCAACAAATTGAATATCAAGAGGTCATCGATATGAAGAAATTATCAATCATATTGCTCAATTTGGATGAAGAAAGAAGAGTATTCCACCAAAGGCATGTCGATTTAGAGAGAAGTTAAAGAGGTTGTTTGATAAGAAGGTCACTCCTAGGGATTTAAATGTTAGAGATATGGTTTTTTGTGGGATAACAGGCATGAAGATAAGGGAAAACATGGTAAATTTGATGCATTGTGGATGGGTCCTTACTCCATTGATATCGTAATTGGTGAAAATACCTTTTTCTCAAGGACTTAGATGGGGAATTGCTTGAACTACTTGTTAATGGCAGGAATCTAAATCATTTCTTGGATTAATACCCAAATTTTAGGTATGCAACACTTGTATAGTGTATAGTCTTTGTTTTTTGGCTCTATTTTTGTTGTTTTTGTCGGTTTGTGGTTTGCCCTATTCTTGGCATCCATTTTTTTGCTGATTAGGTCTAGTTTTTCTACCCTGCATTTTTGAATCCATTTCCCAATGGTTATTTTTGGCACTTGGTCTACTTATTTTGTTCTTGTGGCACTCGTTGGGAGTGCCCATCCCCGAGTAGGAGCCAATGTTGGTGCCATTTTTGAGCTTGCACTACATTTTGCCCTAAATTTTTCCTTCATTCTGCGTGCTCTGAAATGTTTTTCTCTCAAATTGGTGGTCTACAACTTTTCCCTCCATTCGAATGCCTTGAAATGATCACAAACTTGTTGTTTTTCCCCAATTTGAAAGAAATCTACATGTGTACCCTGTTTTGTGCCTTAATTTTTCCAAAATCTATGGGCTCCATCATTTTTCCTTTTACCCAATCATGGAAGTTTAAAATTGATTGATTTACACTTCTATGCCATTGAAAATCCAATTCCATGATAAAAAATGCTTTAAAAACATGTTTTAGTTGGTTCAATTTCAAGAAATTTGTCGTCCTTAGCAAGAAAATCAGATTCTAGGGCATCCTTGGAATTTTCGTGTTTTTTTGATTAGATGAGCATCATTTTCCCATCAATTTCTTCTTCATCATTCATCAAAGCAACGTGGCCTTTTCTAATTGTCTCGAGGGATGACGGAAAATTATTTTAACTTATCACTTTTTGCTTTTTTGGCAAAAGGGTGAATTTGGTCCCATGGCTCTGCTTTACTCTAATTGGTTCTAATGTTGTTGACGTGTCCTCTTTTGATTGGATGAGAAGTAGTGGGTCTTTTTGTGCCTTAAGGCATTTTGGAAAAAGAGTTAAAGAGAAAAGAAAATTCCTAGGGCCCGTAATGAATCAGAATGGAACATGTGGTGGCTTTAGAGCCAAGGACGGAATTGTAGGTGGTCGGGTTCTTTTGAAGTTTTTTGAATTTATTTGGTTAAAATATTAAATTCACAAAACAATTCGAACTCCATAATGAATCACGAGAGAGACACGTGGCAGGTGGTCGAGGCGTAACATCGGGCCTAAGGGGAAAAATTGAGATTTTTCCCATTTCTTGGCATAAAGGCATAAAATTAAAAGGAGGAACGAAATCCCACAATGAATCAGCAATCGCCACGTGTCAAGGACAGAATCAGAGGTGTGGGTCCATAGGGATAATTTGGAAAATTTTCATTTTTTCCAAAAAAAGGTGGAAAAATGTAGAATCGGTCTCAATTTCAATGGGGCCAACTTTTAGGACACATGTCACGCCATTCTTCATGAGGTAGAGATGTGGGGATATTTTGGAAAATTTTCCTTTTTCCAAAAAGGTGTAAAATAAGAGAATCGAGTGTGATTCTGCTAGGACCCACATTAGGACATGTTTCAAACTCATTTTCAAAGGGCGGAGGGGCGGAGAAAAGTGTCAAATTTTTACTTTTTTCCAAAAGTGTTGAAATGTCAAAAAGTGATCCCAAGCCCATTTCCAATCACATTGTGACATGTGGAGGGCTCAAATTAAAGGATAAAGGAAGATCAATGGTAATTGTGCATTTTTCATTTCACGCCATTTGAGCTCCAGGAAGCTTAGAGATGCGATTTTTGCATCAATTTTCATCAAATTTTTGACAAATTCGTGTCATTTTTTCCTTCAAGGATCAATGGAATTAATTTAAAAATTTAATTTGAAGATCAGAGATGTTTTTGAAATGAATTTTTTCCCTAACCCGTCCAAAAATGTGAAATATCATATCCAAAAGTTACAGAGTCAAATTTTGGAGGGATAAGGATGAAATAATGAAAGGAAGGGGGTCTGCATGCTTTGAAGATGAAAAATGTGCCTCCACAATGGATAATGATGTGAATTTTGCAATGATTCATCTCTTTTTGAGACAATTGGCAACTTTTTGGACGTGTTTTGTTAAACGTCCCTGTCTCTGCGAATCATGAGAAATTTTTGTAACAAATTTGATCCTTTGGCATATTATTTACTTGGGAAAGAAGGCTTGAAAGATATTGAAATATATATATTGCATTCATTTTTCATGCAAAGGGTTGGAAGAGTTTAAAAATCCTATAAAACTAAAAATTTAACGGGAAAATCTAGGAAGAAGCCCATTCTCTGAGTGATCACCTGAGAAACTCATGTAACTCTCTCTGTATCAAATTTCAAATCATGTTAAGTTGGTTGCACATGTATAGCCATTAACAAGATCTAATATTTTTTTCAAAACATTCCCCTACTGATAAATCTGATCATTTTTGAGTTATTTTGTGTTGTCTTTGGGAAAAATCTGTGAATGCTTACATTTCAAAATGCATTTCAAATTTTTGTTTCTTGTTTCCATTGTTGAGTCTTGTGTTTAAAATATCTCTTGATCATACATGGTCTCATTTCTTGTGATAGTTTAGTGGAATTTGCAATCTCACATTCAGAAGAGATTTCATCTGATAAAGAGATAAACAAATTTAAAATCACTTTACCTTCCTTGACTTAAGAGATTGTTTGTAAACCTTTGGGTGCACCTTAGGTCATGATTAAATAGTGATTGCTAAATGATTCATTGGTTCATTCTACCTCAATATTTTGTGATAGATGATCAAATATTGTGTGGAAAAGTGAAAATATGGGCCTCCATTTGATGCTCATATCCTAGTTGAAGGGATGAATAACCATTTTGATACTTTCTCGATGTTAAGTTTCTCCATATTTTGCTGAAATCCTCAAAGAGTTCTGGAGGACCTTGGTTTGTCTTATCTAAAATCCAACCCAAAAATAATTCAAAACAACTAATCCTACCTTTTTTTACCCCTATTTTGACCTTTATACCCACAGAAGATCAAAATCCATTTTCTAAAGTATGCAAAACAAATCAGATTCCAAAATTTCTTTAGTAACCCTTTCCTTGCATTGAAATTATCTCTATAATCTAGAAGTGACAACTTGTGAAAGTCAAATTTGGAGTGTTGATCATATTTTCCCAAGGCCCCTTCATAATATTTGTACAAATTGAGGGATATATTCATCTCCTTCACCATTTGAGGGTTACAAAATAGGTCCTCTTACCTTGGTTAAAATGCACAACCTAAAACAGTTAGGACAAGATCAAGTCCTATTTGAGTGCTATCCATATCTCCACAAACTGAAAAGTACCGGCTAGATCATATCCCCGGCTACAAAACAACACACCAAGATCCATCTATCTTCAAGCTTCATGCCATATCTTTGATGCTGCTCAGACTGAAAAGGAAAACAAATTTGGGTACCAACAACACTATACGAGAATAAAATACGAAACCTTGTTAGTTGGGACAACATTGAAGATAGAGAGATAATTAGACCTAAAATACTTATGGAAATGGTACAAGTTAAAATGATTCGTGAACACTTGAAAGAAGCAACAGAGATAGGCAAAAGAGTTATGATGATTTAAAGCAGTTGATAGGAAATTTGAACTTGGTGAGAAGGTATTTCTTTGAGTTAAACCAAAAAGAGTTCTATAAATTTTGGCATGGTTGCAAGTTATCACCTTGTTATGTGGGACCCAATAAAAAATTTGAATTTTGAAATAGTTGAAGTAATCAACCTTGTAGCTTACCGTTTAGCATTACCTCCGCTTTGTCACGAATGCATGATGTTTTCCAAATTTCCTTTCTTAAGAAGTATGTTTTATATTTCTCACATGTGTTAAATTGGAATTCCTTCCAGTGTCTAAGACCCGAAATAATTGTGGTTAAACTCATATGAGTGTTGGAAACTCTCTAGTTACATTTAAGAAATCATCAAATAAGTCAATGTAAGGTCAAGTGGGACTAGTTTAACAAAGAAACTACAACTTGGGAAGACAAGGGAGATATGAAAACTACTTTTCCATGCTTATTTGAACAAAATTGATTCTCGATGATTAATAAAAATTTGTGATTTTATCTTTATATGACAATAATTAAAGTAGTTTTGGGTAGATAACTATTTATTTTAAATAAACATCTATGTGAATGCTGATTTCTTGAACTTTAAAATTCTAATATTGTTACAAACATATGATAAGAAAGTGAATAAATTGATTTTCCTTAATACAAATGGTCAAAATAAGATAATCATCGGGATGATGATTCTTTTTAGGAGGGAATTATGTAGCACATTTGACAAACTTTTATATTTCTCTTTTACATTGCAAGCGTTGACATGTGATTTTCTTGAATGAGGTGTGTTCCTTTGATTTTTGAAGATCATGCTTGCCATGGATAAATCATTTCTGCTCTTGGATTCATTAGACTGAAATGATATGGTTTGCAAAGAATCCATTTTCACATTTGGTAATAATGGTTGCAAACTTATCTCTATTAATTGACTCATCCTTGGATCAATTCCATTGATCCAAGGAATGTTTTAAATCTCAATACCTGATCTGAATGGTAAACTAACATTCAGAGGTTGAGAGATGTAACAGACTGAACTTTTGTATGTTTACAAATTCTTTATTTACTTGTAATATCATTCCTGCATTATGTTGTATGTTTTGTGCATGGATCTTCTTGATTGATCTCAGTGGGATGCTTATGGCATTAAGTGAAATGAGGCCCTGCTTCAGGACTTTTGAGGAAAAATCTAAGTCCTAGACCTAAGAGATCTATCCTAATGGGATTCTAAACTAAGGTATATGTATCTATTTTTGTAGCTATGTCTACTATATTTGGGACAACATCCTTTCCTAAGTTACATGTTCTAAATTGAACGAACCACCTATGGTGATGCTAGGTCTTTTTCTAATCTAATATTTAATGTTATATGGTTGTGAGCTATGACCTAACCTAAGGTGGCAATTACTTATTGAAATGATTTTAAACCTAAGGTTATTATTTCTAAACTAGCCTAAGGTCTTATCATAAGCTAATGGTACTTATCCCGAACAAATGAAGTGTGTAAAGGGGACCTAAGGGTCATATGGAAAATTGGAGGCTACACAACAGTTCCTAAGCTATTTATGAGATTTTATTTTTGTATTAAATGCCGGTGAAATTCCAGATTAGGAAGAAGAATGAAAATTTGGTAGAACCTATGTTGATTCTTCACTAAAGTTATCAATGCATGCAAAATTTGAATTAGGATTCACCAATTCTGGATGGCAGTGGCATGGAGAGATAGGTAGGAATGTGAGAGTAAATGGCATTAATGAATCTCGATTTTTGTGAGAAAACTATCTTGGAAACAATGTGGAAATATTTTTTTGAGGTTGTTTAGTCTTGCATGATTTGTAATTTTTTCTGCATGGAGCTATTTGGTTCTTCAAACCAGCAGTTCGATTTTCACTTTGTGGCTATTTTTGGTTTCCCTTGTCTATTTTCAATTCAGGGAAAGTATATGAGGCATTGGGGAAAGAGTATTTTTTTATTTATCTTTCTTGAAGGAGAATAAGATTTGGAATCTCACTGGAAGTTTCCTTCGAATCGAAGAAGCACTATCAGGTATGATATGCTCTATCCATTAAGATTTCTGTCTTTTCTCTAAATGTTTCATTAAAATAACTCTTCTCTATTGAAATATATGTTTATCTTTATTTTTATTGTTATTTACTTCATGTTGATGGAATCTCTGTGATTTTTGGATATGAATCCATTACATGATAATATTGGTTTTTGTTGTTTTCTCTCTGAGTAAGTTCAATGGTGAAATGCATATAGAAATTTCGAGACTTTTGACTTTTGATTAGAACTTGCATTCTAGATTGTCTTCCTGGAAAAGAGCTTGGGTAAATGGTTTTTGTTTTGAGTTTTGGAACTGGAAATATCATTTGAAAATTTGTATTATTTCTCTTTGGTCTGTATGGATATATATTAAATGTATTCTAAGAACTCGAACTTGTGTGGAATTGTGTTATGGAGGTCTTGTTTCCCTCGTTAAGGGTAACTGCGTTATTTCAACCTGATTGTCTATGCTTTTAAAGATGGGTGCATGACCTTTTATAAAACTATATCTTATTTTTGAGGATATTGTTATCACCGAATCATAGCACCCTTGTGTTTATACAAGTGCATATACTTGAACTCACGGTGTGATTGGATAACATGGGTACTATCTCCAAGTTGTGGGACTTGCTACTTGAGATAGACCTCCAGAGAAAGCTGGTTCTTGCTCCTAAACTACCTACCACAATCTACTCTAATGGGGAAACTAACTATTCTAATCTAAATTTCCAAGGGACCAGGAGAGAGAATGCATAAAATGAAAGCCTACACTAAAGTGGTGATACACCAGAAAAGGAGGGTGTGAGAGTAGTCTCCAAATGCGTGAAATATAGAGGCAAAGTGCACACTAAAAGAGGTGATGACAGTTCTCCATAATCTAGCAAAATGCATTCACAATGATATTTCAAGAATACACAATGATAATAGATCCCTGCAAGAACACAATAATAGACACAATATTCTTGTAAAAATATTAAAGGGGCAAGAAGAATGCAAGAAAACACAGCAGGGGAAGATATATCCACAAACTGATATTTTATTGCTTCATGATATGCACAGTTCAATCTATTACAAGTTAAGGGCCTGGATCACCATGTAAGGAGTCCACTACAAGGGCCTACAGCACATTGGCTTCACAAATAAATTTTGACAGAGCTTTGCTATCTAAAAACTCTCCCCCTTTTACAATGAGCCCAACACTCCAATTTATAGAAAAATGAGAAGGGAAAGAGAAGGGAAAATGGAAATCCTGAAATCTATCCTTCAACCACTTGTAAGATGCATTAAATAGAGTAAAATGATTATATATTACTTGTAAAAGGCTCCCCATACTGTCTAGGTGCTGCAGAGAGAAAGAATGATGACCATGCCTCTTAATTGCACTCCCAACCACCAAATGAAACATTGTTATGAACTCGGCCACATTTTATAAAAATCTCAATCGATCTCTCACAAAATATAGAATTTATTGATTTTTGTGTGTTGGGCTTAGAGCCATGATTCCAATGGTACCAATTTTGTGTGATTTCATTGAGAAATGCAAAAGTTATGGCCTTTTGAGTGTGGGCAGCTATTTTGGGTCTGGCAGGCGTTTTCTGTCATTTGATGGGAATGAGCATTAATTGACTAAAGCTGAATATATTTCTTTTATTTAAATATATCTACCCTTCAAGAAAGTCCAATTTTGTGAAAATCGGAGCTCGGAGTCAAAAGTTATGGCCGTTTGAAGTTTCACGGGTCAAACGTTGACTTTTCTTCTTTGCCTTCGGCCGCTTCGGCTTTTCGCGTCCCACGCATACTTTTGGCCCGGATGTCCCAAACTACCTTGGATGAAAGTCTCATGTTTCAGCTGAATCGGCCGGTTCACGTCCTCCATGTACTTTTGTCCCAGATGTCCCAAACTTGACAATTTTTTCTCTCGGCCGGTTCGGATTTTCGCGTCCCCGCACGTACCTTTGGCCCGGATGTCCCAAACTGTCCTTCGACTTTTCGGCCGGTTTGCGTCCCGTGCGTACCTTTGGCCCGGCTGTCCCAAACTGTGTGAAAACAACACTTAGTCAATTTTTTCCACTTTTCGGCCGGTTCACCTTTTCGCGTCCCACGCGTCCCGACGTCCCAACTGTCCCAAATGCTGCACAGACCACCTGGCGGATTTTCAGCCGATTCATGGTCGGCATCCCAACTGTCCCAAGGACCACCTAGGACAAGACTTAGCCGATTTTCTCTGTATTTTGGCACCAAGCTTGGCTTTTGCAAATTTTTCACATTTTTAAAACTTGCTGGGTTTTCTTCTTGGACAGGAGAGTTAGAAAGAAGCCGAGGGGACCCCAGAAACATGATTTTTTGCCTTGAATCAATATAATTGCTTGGGACTAAATAATTTTATGCATATTATCAAAATTACCTTGAGGGGTGAATTTTGGATAATGAGATATAATACCTGCGGGTTCGGGACTATATTGTATACTTTGTTCTTCTTTATGAACTCAAACTTTATGTTTTTGATGGAGCTATGAAAGTTATTGTAGTTGGAATCTCTGTTATAGTTTGAATTCATGGGGAATGTAGAAAATTTGTTTGACTTTAGACTTAGTGTTGTGTTTTTTGTATTCTCTATCAGATCCTTTTGAATGGATTTTTGGGTTTTTAAAAGAAAAAGGAGTTGAATACTCTTTTAAACTATATCTTGTTTTGCTAAGATTTAGTACTTCTGCTTTGGGACTATATTGTATACTTTACTCTACAATATGAACTCAAACTTGTATTAAAACAAATATGAATAGATGAATGTGGATTATGGCACTGTATGCATCCTAGATTTCTATTTGTATATGAAATGGGTTAGTGTTGCTATTTGATGTTACTGATACGGTTTGAGTTCGTAAGGAAAATAGAAGTAATGTTTTCTTTAAACTTCGTGTTTGGTTTTTTATTCTCTTTTGGAAATTTTGAAAGAACTTCTAGGTTTTTAAATGGGATTTGGAATTCAATTGATAAAACAATGGTGAATGAATTCTAGGTTCGGATCCTTTCTATTGAGTTTCCTTTAACTTTTGGGAAGTTAAGTTTTGTTTTCTCAAACTACTTTGTAGATCGACTCTCTCCCATGTTGTTAGATGTTTACCATCCTAGGCCTGTTCAAATTCTTGAGTTCAGCTCTCTACCCTTTTGATCTTAGATGAGATAATGAGAAATCACTCTCCAGAACCAGTTACTTCATTGTGGTTTTTTAATTAAACTTGTTACTAGTTAGCGTGGAAAGTTCCTAGGAATAGTAACATGTTCTGTGCAACTTTTGGGACTGTCACTTTTGGTATAGGGGAAAACCAAACTATCCCTGTTTGATCTTTCTTGATCTCAACTAATTTTTATAGAATCAATTGTCGTGTCGATTCGGGAAGTGTACAGATGAGCCTGTCCTATAGAAGGGAAAACGTAATCAATTCTTGTCTGACTATTTTGATTGGCTAAGTCATGCATTATTAGGAATTGTTTTCTAAGGGAATCCTCTCTATGTACTCAATAGTAAGTATGATCCATTCCTGGATGGACACGAGTAAGAAATAATCCTTTCATAAGGCTTACCTTGTTTTATGGAACGTATGGCCACTGACTGATATCTCCAATAATGTAGAATATTACATAAGAGTTGTAAGTGAGATGATGACTGTTTTGTTTCTCTCCCTTCTCAGATTGGTTTGGGATTCTTGTTAATGGTTGTTGTCTCTTGCATGGTGAATCATTTTATTAGTTCCCTTGACTGATACAGTTATGTAGGTACTTGGTTATGTACTTTCTGAACCTAATTTCTATCTCTTAGATGAATGGTGAATTATGGATAGTCTGTATTGATTCTTCTTCTTATTTATTTAAGTTGTAGGATGAATCATCCTAAATATGTACTATGCTGAAATGAACTTGTCTGTACATGATTCTATGGAAACTTGGTAAAATGACAATAAGGTCTTTGATTCTAAAAGTAACTCTTTTTGTTACATAGTAAAGTTAAATTTTGTATTTCAAATTTAGAAAGAATTATGAAATGTTGTTGTTTGATATAAATAAGTTTTTTTTTTTATAATACTTATATGGTATAATGAAGTAGTTGCTGATTATATTATGATATTTTCTTAAAAGTGAATTCTAATTTATTATTTTTACTTATTTTATGGTTGTTATTACTTATGCTTATTTGTATGATACATTAATTATTTCATTAAAGCATATTTGTTTTAATGGAACAATTAGTGGAATGCATTTTGTTGTAATGCTTAGTGTTTATCATGCTCGGTTCAATGAACCTGACCCATGCTAGCAATTTTTACAGATGGACTTCATAAGTGATAAAAGAAGGCAACAAATTTTATGATGAATTGGCTGATGTAAAGTATGGCTCTTTTGTAAATGATTATGATTCATTCATACGTTGTATTAAAAATAAAAGTTGTATTCTTTATGATCTTAATGATGTTTGACATGCGGTATGCCTAAAATCTATAGTCTTATAAAGTGTATATTTTTATCATGATGAATTGAAAGGTTTGGAGACTTACTCCAAATTGTTGTGTGAATTCTCTTTTACTTTTTATGAAGGAAATTGGAATTTATCTTGTTGATATTATTCATAACTTTTTGTATACTTATTACTATTATCATTTAATAAGTTGGATTAAGGGAATAGTTCAATATCCTCTTACTAAGTTGTAACTTGCTAAGTTGCATAAGATGGCGTTCTATATAAACAATTATAGTATAATTGTGGAATGTGTATTGGACATAAAATTAAATTGTATGAATTGTGAATGATAAAAGGGTATGATAACTCTAACATTTAATCATGTAGAGGAAGAATCTTCCTATTTTAGCAGAATGTAAAATAAAAGAAATGGTGTTTATGATCATTAGTCATTGTACTTCATTTCCATGAAGTCTACTCTAGCTGAACTTATGTGGATGCTACACCATCTTAAATAGTAAATATATATTAAACTAACCTTATGATGTTTTTACCCTTTGTTTTTGGATAAATTTTTGTTATTCCTAGTTAATAAACATAAAAGCAATCATGAGTTAATAAAGTTCTTAATATTAATTAGATTAATTATGGAATAAGAACTTAATGAATGTTGGAATTAGGGTTTTGCAAGGTTGCTATAATCTGAATCTTAATCCAAATTTAATTATGAGCTAGTTACCACCAAGGCATATGTACATCATGATGAAGTAGTTCTAACAGATGTTAGCACATGCCAACTATAGGATTGTACCTTCGAGAATAATAAGGACTTTTCAAGGATATAGTGTTGTAGTTGACATGTGGCAAAACCCTTCCATAATTGTTCATCTAGATCTACACACATCTGGACTTGAACTTAGTTTCTCTCTAGGTCAAGTTAGTAGCATGATTAGAATAGGAAGTAGATTTTAATGACTTAGGGTACCTCGGCACATTCAATTGACTTAGCTCGGTCAAGTATGCCTATATACCCTAAGTGATCATGAGCATCTAGCTATAACAATTTATGTCACTAACTTGGGTTAGGCTCAAACCTTGGGCAAGTGGACTAATGTAAGTCAAGTAAAGAACATTTTAGATAACAATTGGGTGAGGTGAAGGACGTATTCGAATTGATGAGTATGTTGTCTAGGAATAGTAACATGAGCACTATGTTGGAAATCTTTGGCCAAAGTATCGCAAGCTATTGGTTACATTGTCCTATGTCACCTAGTTTAAAGAAACATGATGTTAGATGAATATTGGTAACAAACATTCATATAGGTTCTTTAAACAGATCACTCAAGATACTGGAATAGGGTAGGAAAACCCAAGTATACATAGAGTATTCTTCACTTAAAGGAAAACATGAGAGATCGGTAGGAAACCAAGTCATGAAATGAGAGATTGATAATTTAACGAGTCATTTACATGCACCGCATATGGCTATCTGTTATGAGATTGATTGGCATGGAATGTGTGTTCTAAATGATTTTTTATTTAGAATAGATAACATAGTGTAAAAAAAAATGTTTCTAAAGTCTAAAAAATATGGGAATGTTACAGGACCAGGTCGCATATCCATAGTGTAGAGAGTACGGGAGCGAAAGCCCCGGGACAAGGTTAAGGTGAGACTACCAATGCTCATATGCCAACTCCGGGTGAGGGACCATCGGGGGATAGATCGAGGTGAGGTGGGGAGAGGTTAGAAGGGCACTCCATTGGAGAGGAGATAGAGTAGACTGATGAGACAGGGATGGATATCAGGTGGGGTGATGATTAGTCATCATTTATGATTAGTTTATCCATGTTTTTGACACATTTTTGATATGTATACCAGCTGTGTGCCAAAGATGATGAGGTTGTATATGAGATTTTTGGTTATTTTGATCATATGCCGGCTGCGTGCAAAGATGATGAGGTTGTATGTGAGAGATTGTGATTATTATTTGTATCTATGTTCACATGTATGTGTACACAGAATTTTTAATTTATAGATGATGGTATTTATAGTATGGATGGTGTAATTGTTTTAATTTTCATTGCTATATATTTATAGGTGGAAATCAAGTGGATTAGGCATGATAGAGTCAAGGTCATGTAGGCATGGTGGAGTCAAGTCTTGTTTAGGCATGGTGGAGTCAGGTCTGTTTAGGCATGGTGGAGTCAAGTCAATTTAGGCATGGTGGAGTCAGGTTGATGTAGGCATGGTTGAGTTAGGTCAAGTTAGGCATGATGGAGTTAGGTTGATGTAGGCATGGTTGAGTTAGGTCATTTTAATGTCCAAGTTTTTGGTAATATGAGAGAAAAATGTTGATGTATATATTGGGTATGGTTTTTAATTTCCAAATTTGTGCCATAATGGAAATGTGAAAATGATAAATGGATAAGTTGATGATGTAATAAAAATGTGTATGAGTTGATGCTTATTAGGGTTAATTTCTAGCTATTGATATAGAATGGAAACTAACTAGGGTAGAATGTGAATAAAAAAGGGAAAAAAAGGGGGATTTGGTAGGGTAAAGAGTGGCTGAGCTAACCTCCAAGGGTCCCATGCCCTCAAATTTCTTCCTACATAGTCCAAGTAAAAAGGGACCTCAGGCCGATGTAGTTCTCCCATAAGCTAGGGAAGATTAGAATGAAATAGAAGAATGGGTTAGTAAGTGTTAGGAATTTTTGAATGTAAGTAATAGGAATGGTTGAGTGTAGGTCACGAGGTATGGTTGAGTTTAGGTCACATGCATGGTTGAGTGGTTTTTAAATATAAGTGTCGATAATTTAGTCTTGTATAGGATTAACAATAAGTAATGAGGAAAGCGAATGGTAAGAGGTGGTAAAAGAGCCACTTAATTAATAGAGACTATAATGAGTCATCCATACCTAAGAGGGGATTATGAACGTACTAAAGGCATTACATAATGAACCAGTCTAAGGGTTAAGAAAGTTACATAATCACAAAGTTTCATGTTTGTGGAAAGTCCCTTGAGTAATGAGGAAATTAGGCTAAAAAGGTAAGGAGGTGAGAATAGGAGATTTAGCGTAACCTATTGTACAAAATCATGTATTTTAGAACAAGAAACTCGAGATCAAAAAATAGGCAAGTCCATGACAAAAATTTCATCTTTTTCTTCATTTCTTTGTTTTTAATAGACTGATCGATGCAAGAATTATATATGGGATGAGTATATTATCTCCTTGAGGTCTTCATGAAGCTGATCAATGCGGGAAGATTCTGGATATTTTTATTGAATTTATGAAATAACTATGATATAGTTGTCCTTCAATAGAGAAGTTTATTTATAGTGGTGGAATTAGAGTGAAGAGATGTCCCTTTTGAGGGAGTCATCTTTTGCTGGAAGTTTGACTCAAGGAGTTGTATCCCTTTTTTGTTATTTGGAAATTTAAGTCATGGGAAAGAATATAGAGGAAGGGTAGGATTTTTTTTGGATGAAAAACTATAATACATACGAATTAATTATGAAAGGGGGTGGTTTTGAGTGATGAACCACCATGGGATTCCATCTGGGAGAAGACGAAAAGTATCCAAGAGAGTCATACTATAAGTAGAGTCGTGGTACTCATATTGAAAATAAGGTTAGAATGGTGACGGGTAATCACATGATTCTTGTTTATTTTTGGATCCTAAAAGTGTGTAATATAGAAGGTGAATAGTGCTCAAGGGATGAATGTTCAACTAACAAAAAGTGATATAGTACTTGATGTCAACAATAGAATGGTCAAAGATGCAAGGCATTAAGGGGCTCAACTTCAAGGTTACCTTCAAGTGAAGAAAAATGATAAGCGGCTGATCCATAGGCATGGGTAATGATATAGGGTCTAAGACAATTAGGGGAAAATTTTCCCGTTTACTTTCCTCTTCTTTGGTTACATGTTGATTTTTCTTCAAGACAAGGTCATCGACACGAAAGGTTCAATCGTGAACACGTTTTTCATAGGCATGTTTGATACATTTTTTTTATATTTTGAGATGGTTGAGAGAATTGAGATGAAATTCATCTAATAACTCAAGTTGTACCAAACAATATAGGAAAAATTCATCATCGTTGAGCATGTCTTGTAGTGAGATTAGGAGAGATGGAATTTGGAATTCAAGGGGTAAGATAGCCTTGGTACCATAGACCCGGAGAAAAGGTTGTGGTAGTAGTCGAAGTGTGAATAATAGTATGATAATCCCATAAGGTGAAAGGAATATGTGTATACCAATCTTTCCCAGTATTGTTGACTACCTTTATAAGAATTTTGTTCAAGGTTTTATTGGTTGATTTGGATTGACCATTGGTTTGCGGGTAATAAGGTGATGAGAAACTAAGTTGGATACCAAAAGCATCACATAGTTTGCATAGGGTTTTGTTTTTGAATTATTTTCCATTATCAATGATGAGGCGGTGAGGAACACCAAAATAAAAAATGATGTGATGGTTGATGAATTCACATATTTTCTCGGCTTTTTTAGAAATCGGGGAATGGACTCTACCCATTTAGTATAATATTTGGTAGCAGTTATGATCCATTGGTGGTGTTATGAATAATGGGGTTAATCTCACTGACAAGATCCAAACCCCATTGAGAGAAAGGCCAAAGGTATCGTGTGACCTATAAGGCATGATTAGGTGTGTGGTGGAGATTATCATGATGTTAGTATTTCATGCAATGTTTGACATAATCACAACAATCATGGTTTAGGTTTGGCCAATAATATCATAGGCAAAAGGATGTGTTTGCGATGTCTAAACCACTAAAATGACCTCCAAAAATTCCATCATGGACTTCCTTAATGGTGTATGGAATTTAAAAAATCATAAGGCATTGTAAGAGAAAGCTATCAAATTTTTTCTCGTAAAGAAGATCACCCATGATGACATAACAGAGACACTTTTAAGAAAGGTACGTTTTCCATTACAAGTGAGATCAATGGGTAAAATGGAAAGGAAAGATAGTCTCGCATATTTCTTATACCAAAGGTCACGTGGGTCGGGGGAAATGGTTCTCATGGAGTATACTTCATGAGGTAAATAAGAGGGTAATTGTATCCTTTTTATGGTGACAAATATTTTATATTCAGCAGGTGAGGTAGGTATCTGAGAAGCCAAGCAGGCCATGGTATCCAAAAATTTATTGGTAGAACATGGGGTGGTTTGAAGTGTATAACGGTCAAAGGTGGTCAAAAGTATTTCTACGTGCTTATTATACTTTTGAAGGATCTCATTACAACTTTGGTAAAAACCATTGACTTAGTTTATGAACAGCGAGAATCACCGAAGATATTGATTGTCTTAACATCTAAGGCATATCTTGCCTAAAGACCCAATACGAGTGCTTCGTATTCTGAAATGTTGTTTGTACAATCAAAATTAATCTTGAAAGACAAAGGCATAGGTTCACCCTCAAGGGAAATTAGGATAACACTAGACCCACCCCCACACTGACACTTGGAGCCATTGAAGAAGAGTGTCATTTGGTAAGAAGGTTCATCTAGTGAAAGCGTAGCTATAGAGTTGTTTGGGAATTCAAAGTTAGATGGTTTATCCCTAGAAATAGGTACGTCACCCGGTTGGTCGAAGATAGACTTTCCCTAAATGGAATTTTGATGAATGAATTTGAGGTCAAGGTTGGAAATAAGCATAATCCAACGTGTAGCATGTTAATGTTGATAGGGTTTGGCATACATATAGTTTAATGGGTCAATATTAGTAATGAAAAAGGTTTCGTGATTGAGTAGGTAATGGAAAATTTTAGTGGCGACAAAAAATAAGGCTAAGAAGAGTATTTTGGCATGGGCATATCTAGTTTCGTAGTCCAAAAGGGTATGTCTTATGTAATAAACCGCTTGTTATCTATGTTGTTTGTCGCAATGAGAGAGCATGGCACCTAGAGAATGGTCAAGTGAAATATATAGATAAAAGGGTTAATAATCCTTAGGAGGAATGAGCACTAGTGGTTGAAGGAGGTATTGTTTTAAGGCTTTGAAGGATTTATGACATTCATCATCCCATTTGAATGACACATATTTCTTGAGAAGATGATGGAATGGTTGACAATGGTCAAAAAGCTGCAAGATAAAATGACGAATGGATTGCAAATTTCCTTATAGGCTTTGAAGTTGACAGAGATTAGTGGGTGGAAGCATTTCCAGAATAGCCTTGAATTTAGCAGGATCAACTTCTATGCCACATAAGGAAATGATGAAACCTAGGATTTTTCTAAAAATCACCACAAAGACGTACTTCTTTGGTTAAAGATGCACACAATACTTGATGAGTCGGTCAAAGATGACTTTAAGGATGGACAAGTGTTCAATTCGATGTTTATATTTGGCCAGAATATCATCTACGTAATCTTCTAGTATGTGATGCATGATGTCATGGAAGATGTAATTCATGGCTCGTTGATATGTAGCACCAAAGCATTTTGAGGCCAAAAGGCTTTACCCGGTAGTCGAAAGTTCCTCAAGGGGTGATGAAGGAAGTCTTATGTTGATCTTCTAGAGATAATAATATTTGATTGTAGCGAGAAACCAGCTATGAGTGATAACATTTCATGGCCAGTGGTGAGATCTACCTATTGGTCAATGCCTAGTAGTGGGAAATCATCTTTGGGACGAGGCAAGGTTAATGTCACGGAATTTTGTGCAAATGCAGAGTCCCCCTGTCACCTTTGTGACATGAATGATATTAGAAACTCATTGGGGATAATCAATGGGTAGAATGAAGGAAACCAAGAGAAGGTGTTAAAGTTCTTCTTTGACTAGAAGAGCAATGCGAGGAAGCATTTTACGCAACTTTTGTTTGATGGGTTTAGCATCAAGGATGGTAACGATATTATGGACCACAATTTTTGGGTCAATACTGGGCATATTGGTGTATACGACAAGGAAAAGGCGCGTTGCTATGGTCCTGAAGGAAAGAGGTGAAGGCTTCTTGTTCAGTAGCATTAAAGGATTGACCAATCTTTAGAATGTGTGGGTCATCTTGAGTGTTAATGTTGATTTCGATGGTCAACTCGTTCAACATGGTTTGTGTCTCAGAGGGTAATGACTGATGAATATAAGAGTCTTCCACACCAAGGTAGGTGAGGATGGACTCATCATCCTAACATTGAACAAATTTAATAGAAGGTGTATCATCATTGATCATGTCAAGATATAAGAATGGGAGAGAAGAGGGAGCTTTGCCATTGCATAGATATGTCAATGGTCCCAAGGAAATGGTGTTTACAAAAAAGAAAGTTAGGAGGAATAGATTCGGGATCTATGGACTCCATGGGTGAAGATGGTAATGTGGGTGAATGAGATGGGGAAGATTTCCCATCCTGGATGAGGTCAACGCGAACCTTCTTGGAAGGTGGAGTGTAAAAACCAATGCCACTACGGTCATTGTGCTTATGAAAGGTACAAGAAATGATAGTATGGTAGCCCAATCCTTTCCACGTGTACCGGTGGAGGAAAGTACGAGTGAAGCGGTGGTTAGTGAGGGTGTGGAGGCCAAATGAAAATGGTTGGGTTTGGGATGGAGGTTCAGGTTTATAGGTGGCCATATCAAGTCCCCCATACATTAGATTAGTGCGAAGGTGGCGAGGGCCATAAGGAAAAACTTATCCGATGTGGATGTCATAATTGGGGTGTTGGCACAAGTTCCCATACTCTTGTGGGGTGAGGAAGGTGTCAATATTGTATAGGTGGTATTCCCCCAGAGTGAGGCATTAAAAAGCACCTTCTAAGGGATAAGTAGTTGGTATGTGGGTAGCGAGGATAGATGTCTCACTAGATGATGGGAAAATAGGTACGTAAGTGGTAGAGGCTATAACTATTGTGGGGATAAAAGGTTAGATGTAGCGAGAGGTAGTGGTAGTTTTGGTGGATGGGCTCGTGGGTGGAGGTGAAGTGGTGATAGTGGTAGATGGCTTGACTATTACAAGCACATCATTGGGCCGATATAGCATGTTACAGGTATTGAAAGGTGATGGGCTAGAAAGAATGGTGTAATTATGTCCTTGTTGATGCAAAATCACAACACCCCATGGATGTTGATCAGATTTCTAGTTTGATCACTCTAGCATCCAGTGTGATTACACAACATTGAAACCTTTCTCCAAGTGTGGGACTTGCAAAAATGAGAAAGGAATCTCTAGAGAAGGCTGGTTCCTGCTCCTAAACTACCTACCACAAGCTATTCCAGTGTAGGCAAGCTAATCTAATCCTAATCTAACCATGCCAAGGAGACAGAGAGAGAGAGAGAGAGAAAAGGGAAAAACAGCAAAAGCCTACACTAAAATGGTGATACACTAGAGAAGGAGAATGTTGAACATCTATCAAAACTGCCATGGGACAAGGAGAGGTGAGCAATGGGAAGGATGGACAGACGCATCACAGGCCCAAGGATAGATTTCACACAGAAAATGTCCCAAAACTCCATGAACATAGCTCCAGACCTGCAATGAACATTCAAACTTGCAAAAATACCTGCAATGAAGAGAGGCAAGAAGAAAACAAGCAAAAAATGAGCAAGGATGGACAGATGCATCACAAAACACGTTTTTTGTTGCTTCAGAAGTTTGCACAGAACATCATTTCAATAGTAAAAGGCAAAAACACCATTACAGAGCAAGGGAGGAGGTTCGAACTCCATTTTCAACCCTGGAGAAGAAAAGAAGGGAGGGCAGAGCCGAAAAGATGAACCACTTGTAATCATTAATAGAAATGAGCCAAATCTGGCCTTTTACAATGCATGGGTCGAGCCCAGGAGAGAGAAAACGTAGGAAAATGTGCAAGCAGCCCAACCATTGACCAAAATGCATTCTTCATTAAAATCGAGTGGTTGAAACATCACTTCTGGCCATGCTGAAGAAGAATGCGACCCATGTGCATTAAATCGGTTGTTGAAACATCAGTTCTGGCCGTGTTGAAGAAGAATGCGACCCATTTGCATTAAAGCCCGGTTGTTGAAAGCGTCGATTCTGGCCATTACTACACGCCGAGAGCGTTTCTTGATTTTTCTCTCCAAATTGAACCAAAATGCAAGTTAGACCCCAGTCGTGTAGAGAATTTCATAAGATTTCCAATGATATAAAGAACGTGCAAATCTGAGCTCTGGATCAAAAGATATGAGGGTCTAAAGATTTAGGGCACAAAACAGGCCAAAAACGGATATTTGAATTTTTTCCCGTGCTCTGCCACTTGGATGACACGTGTCAAGCGCTGATTCAGCCACATAATTCTCTCTCCTCCACCCCCGGGTTTCCCTTTGAAATTTTGACATTTTTATCACTTTGGGAAATTTTCCATTTTTTCTCCGCGCCCCCGCCACTTGGGACATGTGGCGTGATCTGGTTCGTAGACAGGGGTTCGGGGAAAACCTTTACCTTTTAGTTTTGGGCCAACACTTTGCTAAATTTTCTAAGTCCTTCCTTAGTTCCGCACCTCCCTGCTCCATTGGACACATGGCGTTTCCTGATTCATTGGCGACTTTTCCAGGTTTTCGCTTCCCTCGCGTATTTTTGGCTCGGATGTCTCAAAGGCAAATGCAGGACAAATTTCTCCGATCCGCCAAATTTGGGCTTCCCTGTCCCTCTTTGTAGCGAAGACACGTGGCAAGATTTGATTGGCTCTCGGCTCCTTTAGCTCTCCATGTCCCGCACGTACTTTTGGGCCAGATGTCCCAAACTAAAGTCTTCTATTTTGGCCGAACCGGCCGGTTGGCGTCCTCCGCGTATATTTGTCCCAATCTGTCCTGACCGAGCGAAGTGAGACTTAGACATTTTTCCTTGCTCTTTCGGTCAATCCGGCCTTTTACGCCCCGCATGTCCCGATGTCCCTCTTGTCCCAAGTGTCTCTGCTGGACCACCTGGAGGCTTTTCGGCCGGTTCACGCCTTGACGTCCCAACTATCCCAAGGACCGCCTGGACTAGGACTTAGCCGATTTTCATGATTTTTTCTACCCCAAGCTTGGTTTTTGCAACTTTTTCACCCTTTTTTAGAACTTTCTCTTTTCTTCTTGGACAGGAGAGTTAGAAAAAGCTGAGGGGACCCTAGAAACATGATTTTTGTCTTGAATCAATCTACTTGTCTGGGACTTGAATAATCTGATGCATGTTATCAAAAATTACCCCGGGGTGAATTTTTGACAATAGTTTTGGTGACTCGGCGGGGTATATCTGCTTAGATGAATGATCGTAGCTGAAGTAATCCATTGGGCATGGGGTCATGAGTTGTAGCTGCGCAAAATGATCGAACTTTGAAAAATTCCCTCTAAATTGCTTGAAATCCACTTTGAAATGGAGTCATTCTCACCAAAATGCCACCAAAATGAAGCTGTGCAAGAGAAAAACCAGCACCACAAAAACTATGTACAGAACTGAAAATCATACATGGTCCAAATGGAACATGCAAAGTGTGCACAAGCACTTCTTCTACTAAAAGCAAACCTACCTACTCTGCTTTAACTGGAAGCAAAGGCAAGCCTAAACAAACCCTGCAATTGGTTGTGAGAAATAGCTTCCCTTTCTCAAAAGTGGCAGCCATGCAACTGATTTGGCATTGATCATGGCTGATTGGATGAATGGAAAATCAACAAGAAGCTAGTCTTCCACCCAAATCATCAAGGTATCAATGAAGGCAAATTCAATACCTCTTTTAGTTGCTCGCATTTGGATTGAAGAGGTATGGCAGCTGATCCTTGGTACTTTGTAGCTCACCCTCATGCTCGAAGCAAGCATGGTGGTTGTGACTTCTCCTTTGGCTCCAATGAAGCGAAATACCACGATTGGGCAAGGTCGATCCGTTTGATATGCCCATAGCTCGATTTTCAACTCCAAAAATGGAGTCTTCTTGTAGACCCTCCCGAATGGATGGTGTGGAAGCAATGGTAGAACCCTTCTCCTTTCCTTTCTCTTCCTCGAGGGAGAACATGAAAGATTAAAATCTTCCAATCTTGGTCCCAAAGAGCTGCTATAAGATGCAAAGCTGCTGCAAATGAATGTTCTCCTTCATGACAGCGAGACTCGAGTGTTTGGAGTGTGGATGACGAAAGAGAGAATGGTGGAAACTCAACCGGCTCTTCTCCATCAAAAGCATCCTCCAAATCGACAGATAAAGCGCCTCATGGCTGTCCCTGTTGCAAATGTTCAATCTCTCCCATGGTGTTCTCTTGATCTGTAACTTGACCACCATGGTTTCTTTCTCCCTCCAACATTGAGTTTGAGAGATCAAACTCTTCTTTAGTACTAGAACTTGAGAGAGATGGAGTAGAAAGGAGAACTAAAGGTTCTTCTATAACCTGCTTTGTGCTCAAAGCCTTTGGATCTGCAATTTTCTCCTCCACAACTGGGATGTGCTCCTCTTATTTTGGATCTGGAGCAGCTTCTCCTTCCTCCAATGTTTGAAGACAATCTTGCTCTTGATAGAACTCTTCCTCCAGCATGAAGTTTGTCAAGTCAAACTCTTCAATCTGCTGCTCTAGAGGACAAGTTGGGACTACAAGATCTTCTTCTTTTGCTGCAACAAAATCAGTCCTGACCACCATTTGTTCAACCTTAGCCTCTTCTGTAGGTTTAACCATCAAGGGGATCTTTGTCATCCCAAACTTGGCAGCCCAAACCTTCAAGTTGTCTGTCATTTCTTTTCTGTTGGGCTCCTCTTCTTGCTGTCCTTCATGGCTGATTTTTGCAATTTCTTCTTCCCCACATGGAATTGGGAATGCAAGAGGAGGGATGGGTTGTAACTCAATTGATTTGGAAATTTTTTGTGGTGGTAGAGGTAGAAACTCTTGTTTCTTTGGAGGAGGGGGTATTTCTGTTAGCTCTTGTGGAGGGGATGACTATTTGGAAGGAAAAAGGAAAGAAGAATTGAGATGAGGTGGAAGACGAGGGGGTGGAGAAATGGATTCAACATTTGGGACAGTAGATGGGGAATTTAGAATTTGCAATTCCAAATGAGATGGTGCTGCTTGAGTAATGGGAAGAGAAAAGCCAGATGATGGTGTAGAACTTACCCATTGACAAGGTTGTTCAACAACAAGTGTATAGGCCTCTATTTCTGCTGTCCATTGTGCAAGTTGGGGCAGCATCTTCATCATGAAGTCCAACTTCTCCTAAGGGCTGAAGTGTCTTGGAAAAGGGCCTCCCCATGGACAAGGAGTCCTGCAACCAATTTTGAAAGCTCTCATTTGAGTTGTTGCTCTGGACTGCACCATCTTAACCTCCATCTTTTGGATTTTCTCCAACAAACCACCATCTTGCATCGATTGTCTTTATTATATGCATATTCTTGCTCTTGGAAAGCTTCATAGCCAAAGCCCGATTTTGGCATTGCTGCTCATATGGGTATGCATGCTGATTTGGAGGAGTTGTAATGCATGTTGGAGGTGGGAAACATTGCTGCTGTTGTAAATGTGAGTTCCATGATGAAAATGAAGTCATGATTGCACAACTTCATGGAACGGAAAAGAATGAAAGGGATGGAAAGAAGGATGGATAAGAATGGATGAAAAAATAGGTCTGACAACTTGAGAAATGGGTTGCTTGATCGGATGGAGTCGCCAGATGTGTTTGTAAGTGCCTCCAAAGGCTGAAATATTCACAGGAACACACCAACCTGCAAAAGATGAAGTGGAAGACCTCTAAGGTCCCACCCGGCATGCCAAAACTGTTGATGCAAAATCACAGCACCCCTGGATGTTGATCAGATTTCTAGTTTGATCACTCTAGCATCCAGTGTGATTGCACAACATTGAAACCTTTCTCCAAGTGTGGGACTTGCAGAAATGAGAAAGGAATCTCCAGAGAAGGCTGGTTCCTGCTCCTAAACTACCTACCACAAGCTATTCCAGTGCAGGAAAGCTAATCTAATCCTAATCTAACCATGCCAAGGAGACACAGAGAGAGAGAGAGAGAAAAGGGAAAAACAGCAAAAGCCTACACTAAAATGGTGATACACCAGAGAAGGAGAATGTTGAACATCTATCAAAACTACCATGGGACAAGGAGGGATGAGCAATGGGAAGGATGGACGAGGACGCATCACGAGGCCCAAGGATAGATTTCACACAGAAAATGTCCCAAAACTCCATGAACACAGCTCCAGACCTGCAATGAACATTCAAACTTGCACAAATACCTGCAATGAAGAGAGGAAAGAAGAAAACAAGCAAAAAACGAGCAAGGATGGATAGATGCATCACAAAACATTTTTTTGTTGCTTCAGAAGTTTGCACAGAACATCATTTCAATAGTAAAAGGCAAAAACACCATTACAGAGCAAGGGAGGAGGTTCGAACTCCATTTTCAACCCTGGAGAAGAAAAGAAGGGAGGGCAGAGCCGAAAAGATGAACCACTTGTAATCATTAATAGAAATGAGCCAAATCTGGCCTTTTACAATGCATGGGTCGAGCCCAGGAGAGAGAAAATGTAGGAAAACGTGCAAGCAGCCCAACCATTGACCAAAACGCATTCTTCATTAAAATCGAGTGGTTGAAACATCACTTCGGCCATCTTTGAAGAAGAATGCGACCCATGTGCATTAAATCGGTTGTTGAAATGTCGTTTCGGCCGTGCTGAAGAAGAATGCGACCCATTTGCATTAAAACTGGTTGTTGAAACGTTAGTTCTAGCCATTACTACGTGCCAGAGACGTTTCTTGATTTTTCTCTCTCCAAACTGAACCAAAATGCAAGATAGACCCTAGATTCGTGTAGATAATTTCATAATCTTTCTAATGATATAAAGAATGCGCAAATCGAGCTCTGGATCAAAAGATATGAGGGTCTGAAGATTTAGGTGCAAAGGCCAAAAACGGATATTTGAATTTTTTCCCACGCTCTGCCACTTGGATGACACGTGTCAAGTGCTGATTTGGCTGCACAATTCTCTCTTCTCCACCCCCACGGGTTTCCCTTTGAAATTTTGACATTTTTATCACTTTGGGAAATTTTCCTTTTTTTCTCCGCGCCTTCGTCACTTGGGACACGTGGCATGATCGGTTCGTAGAGGGGCGCTGGGAAAACCTTTACCTTTTAGTTTTGGGCCAACACTTTGCTAAATTTTCTAAGTCCTTCCTTGGCTCTACACCTCCCCTGCTCCATTGGACACGTGGCATTTCTGATTCGTTGGTAGCTTTTACGGGTTTTCGCGTCCCTCACGTATTTTTGGTCCAGGATGTCCCAAACCGTCTCGGGACAAATTTCTCGATCCGCTTGATTCGGGCTTCCCTGTCCCTCTTTGTAGTGAAGACACGTGGCAAGATTTGATTGGTTCTCATCTCCTTCAGCTCTTCACGTCTCGCTCGTACTTTAGGGCCGAGATGTCCCAAACTAAAGTCTTTTGTTTCGGCCGAACCGGCCGGTTAAGGCCCTCCGCGTATATTTGTCCCAACTATCCGGACCGAGTGAAGCGAGACTTAGACATTTTTCCTTGCTCTTTTGGTGATCCGGCCTTTCACACCCGCGCGTCCTGATGTCCCTCTTGTCCCAAGTGCTGCCTGGACCGCCTGGAGGATTTTCGGCCGGTTCGCGCCTCAACGTCCCATCTATCCCAAGGACCGCCTGGACTAGGACTTAGCCGATTTTCATGATTTTTTCTGCCCCAAGCTTGGTTTTTACAACTTTTTCACCCTTTTTTAGAACTTGCTCTTTTCTTCTTGGACAGGAGAGTTAGAAAAAACTGAGGGGACCCCAGAAACATGATTTTTTTCCTTGAATCAATCTACTTGTCTGGGACTAAATAATCTCATGCATGTTATCAAAAATTACCCCAGGGGGTGAATTTTTGACAACGATCCCTCATGTTTAAATTTGAGGCATTGATGTAAATTTGAAGGGACAACCCATGACATAGATCCAAGGTTAGCCAAGCAAGTAAGTTATAATGGAACTCTCCTTTTAGGACATAAAAAGTTCTCGGACAATGTAGGGGCCCACGCGGACATGGTGAACAATGGTACCCGAGGGTAGAGGTTGTGAAATCATTGAAGGATTACAACATAATTGAGTTACCATGTATGTAATTGGTAGGTATCCTCATTTTCTCGTATGCATGGGAGGAGATGATGTTAATGCTATCACCACAATCGATCATAATGCATTGTATGCATATATTATTGATAAATATGGAGATGAAAAGAGCGGATTCGGGATCGTCGAACTCGAAGGGAGTGATCTCTTCATCTAAAAAGCCGAGGACAACCACTTGGAGAGTAGATGGAGGTGTAGAGGAAGGGGATGACCTAGTGAGAGAGGTTATGTGGTGAGGGGTAATGATGGAGGCTACAAGTGTGGGGTCAATTGGTAAGACTTCACTATATTTAAGGACCTCCATGAGGGCTTGACGATATGATTATGAGATTTGGATGAGGTCATATAAAGACATTTTGAGGGGGATTGGTGTATTTATTTTAGCATTGTGAGATGTGTGACCCCATAAAAAATAGGATATACAAGACCTCAAATGGTGACTTTGGGTATGGGTGTAGATGGTATGTTGGGTACATGGTTGGTTGATGGGCCAATTGCTTTTTCCTTTCCCTTATCTTTCTCAGCATGGGTGGCAATGTTGATCATGTTAATCTAAGGGGAGGTGGGTGAAGAGGGTGTTTCATGGAAGGTATAACGGCATGAGGGAAAAAATATTAGTGGGGGATATAATCCTTGTGAAATGAGTAGGGTGCATTGGCATTTTGGTGGTGGTTTGGAAAACTCTCTTATATGAACCATGTTAATCTTGAATATCGGGGGTGGGGATATTGTTTTTTGAGTAGGTAATGCAAGAGGCTCTAAGGAAATTGGTGAAGGAGAAATGGGGTCCTCATCAAGAAGATCATCATCATCAAAATTTTGTTCGGAAGGACATAATTGGACAAGGGTAGTTTTTAAAACCTTATAGTTCTCTACATTGTGTCACGACACATGATGGTAGGCACAAATTTTGGTTTCTTCCAACCCTTTTGGTTTGGGTTTGAAAGGATCGTGATGTCTAAGAGGTGGTAATGTGATGACAAATTTTTGAGGAGATTGGTTAAGATTTTGGCGTAGGACCCTGCTTAGTGGATCACAATGGGAGGTGAATGTTGGTTTGGGTACATGTACAACTAATTGTGGTGGAAGAGGCTTTACTTGTAGGGGGTGGTTTGGTTTACTAGTTTTGTGTGTGAAGTGGTCTTAGGTTTTGGTTTCATCTACTTGGGTATGAGTATGGTAAAAGAGCTAGCACTGATGGTTTGGTTGGTTTAACTACCTTATTGGAGGGTAGCAATTTTTAGCTTTAGGTTGCACCTTTTTGGGAAACAATGATACAGTGTACAATATGTGGAGGGAAAAGTAAATGATGGAAGAGTATGGGTTACCCATGGGGGTAATTGAGGTGTTGTGTAGGTGGGTCATGTAGGTTGGGAAGGAGGCATGAGTGAAAGAGAAGAAAGTGTTGTGGGTAGTGAAGAAGTTATGGATGGTAGTGGAGGTATGGGTGGTAAGAAGGTTAGGTGAAGGTGGAAGTTTTGAGGGTTACTTGGGTATATTAGAGGTCTATGATGGGGAAATGGGTTTTTGTGTTCTTGGTTTACTAGTGGATGGGGGTTTCTTGGCCAGGGTCGAGGGGTGAGGTCCTAGGATGGATGAAAGGGGTGAAGGTGATAATGGTGTGGTAGGCAAGGTTGGTGTATGAGGCCTAGGAGGTCGGATCTTATTTTTAGGATCCGGGGTAAGTTTAGTGTTAGTTTTGGAAGATGTTGCTAAATCTAACTTTATGGGTGGGTGAGTAAGGCTCGCTGTCGGTATGACCCTAAGGTAGTGATAGGTTTAGGTAAGGGAGATGATATAGGCATGGGTAGGTGTTTGGGTGTAGATGTATGTTGGGTTATGGGAAGAGGTGTGAGTTGGGCCATGGGTGGTGATGTGGAAGGTGTTGCAATAGTCGTGGTTGTGTTTAGTTTGGTCACTCAAAACACTTTTGGATAGATAGTGGAGGTGTCGGTCAGTGAGTGACATCTACATTTGTGTTGAAACAAGGAGTAGAAGGTATCCCTAAAGTAAGGTTGTATTGACATATTCTAGGTGATTTGCCAAGCATGAAAATGGTGTTATTATAAGTGGGGATGATGTGGATCGAGTGGAAATCCCTATAAAATGTGTTTGAGATATAGGGAAATGGCTAGCCTCGGACTCTATGGGTAAGAGAGCCAAAAGCATATCAATAGGATCTTGAAGGTCTAATGGTGAAGGTTCAAAAAAAGATATTGGTACTTATATAGGATCCTCCATGGGTAGAGGAGAGGATGGGATAGATGAGGTGGAGTCTCCTTGTTACGGTGTAGACGGTGGACATGTATCTCCTATTAGCGGGAGAGTTGTCCGAAAACTACTCGAGAAATTTGAGGGGTTAAAGGTGGTGTACTAATTATATACTCTTCCACGGGTGAAGGAGAAAATGAAGGGGGTTCCTTGTGGTGGAGTACATCAAATAGGTTCTTGTGTAGGTAGGGGAGCTCAAGACAATATTTCATCTATGGAAGGACCATGAGGTAATTAGGAAGAAATTGGTATGTTATCAAAAATAGTGTAGACCTCACATGAGACATTTATATCATTATTTGAGGTGTCACCAAACTTGGTTGGAAGATGGGGCATGATTAGGGAATGGATTATTGAAGATATGTACATTTTAGTTAGCGGGTGCATTCGGGCTATCCAAGATGATATCTCCATTGTCTAACATTTCTTGGATGATATTCTTGAAGGTGATTAGTTATTGTTGCTATGACCTTTGACACGATGATAATTCTAACCCTCTAACCCTAGGAAGGGTAAAGATATATCCTGAAGTAGCCCAAATTTATGTCTAACCCTCTCTACGGGTATTATCTCATACTCTCCTACACATCATCCCACTATCCATCAGAGCAGCTGTAGCTCCTATAACTCATCTTCCATCCGCCCATATGATGGAAAACCCACATAGGGCCTCCAAATGATGTCCATGCCAGACATGTGCTCTAGAAATCACCTGTAATAGGATACATTATGTGTATCTATAGTATCTTGACACTCCCCAATCACAGGTACCCATCACCTGAAACCAACCCAAACAAAACCAGGCTTGAATGCATCAAAGCATGGGGTATACCAAGCCCCTGGATGCAAACACACAGTGTGCTTATATGCCCAACAATGAAGTACAAAAGTTCAAGACAAGCTGAACCTCTGTAGCCACCCATAAGTCCATAGCTCTCTATATAATCTGTACCGGGAATATGGGCACCCATGAAAAATAGGTCATTTTCTCCACCATGTCATGTAGAAACCATATCAATGATAGTTAGAATCTTCCACCCTCTACATCTAAAGATACAAAGCAGCAGACTTCCTCCATCATTAACACTACCAACCTCATCTCCTTCGGATGGGCTTGGTATATATCCCCATAGCTCATACTGGCACTATGGAACCTCAACTCTGCCGGCCCCTTACCAAGCATGGTTAGCATTAACTTCTCGAGATGCCTATGGGGAGATAGAATACACCTACATCCCCACTATCGGCAGCCGCAAGATCCTGTACACATCCTATAAGGCAATTGTAATCTCACACATCGATAGATGGAAGGTATTGGTCACCGATTCCCATCTGTTGATGAGAGAAACCATAAAACTCAGCTCCCGGACTACGATCTTGGTAGCATCTAACCCCAATCAGCAACCTCGTAACATGGTGCCAATCATCATTTGTCGTACTTCCTCATACTTCCATGAGAAAGGGATGTACCCTTTCCCGCATCCGTAGCTAGTCCCTAGCCGCATTCAACCAATCACACACATTATTAAAACTTGATTTTACCCAACATAGACCTTCAACCCCTCCCTTCTTCCCAAATCCTCACCCACTATCTATTTTACACTATTTACCCTAACCACTTTCCCCTTACCCTTCCTATACCTCTATCCCTTTCACCCTAACTTAATCGGTTACTCCCGATCGTAACTAGTCTATTATAACCGGCATTGGTCACCTACTACTTTGACCGATGCCATCCGCATACCACCGATGTCAGCCATACCTTCACTCACATTCTTGTGCCCGAACCCGAAACCCCAATTTCCTTTACCTAATTTATTTCCCATTTTCCCTATGAACCCACCCACACCTCATTTATCCCTACTACCAACATACCGACTATTGATCACTTAGAATATTTTTTTCAATAATAGCCTAATCACTACAAAGATACAGTTTAGGTTTGGCCAATAATAGCCTAGGTGAAGGATGAATTTTACGATGGCTAAGCCACTAATGTGACCACCAAAAACTCCATCGTGGACTTCCTTAATAGTGAAGGGAATTTTAGAACTCATAAGGCATAGAAGAGAATATCATTGAAGCCACACTCATAAAGTAGACCTCATATGATGACATAATAGGTGACACTTTTAAGAAAGGAATTTTCTCCATTACATGTGAGATCAGCGGGTAAAATGGAAAGGGAAAGATAGTTTGCATATTGCTTATACCAAAGGTCGTGGGTGGGGGAAGCAGATTCGACAGAGAATACTTCACGTGGTAAATAAGAGGGTGATTGTATCCTTTGTATAGTGACAAATATTTTAGAGTCAGTGGGTGAGGCAGGTATCTAAGAAGCCAAGTAGGCCATGGTATCCAAAAATTTATTGGTGAAACGTATGGTAGTTTGAAGTGTATAATGGTCAAAGGTGGTCAAAAGTATGTCTGCGTGTTTCTTATACTTTTAAAGGATCTCATTATGACACTAGTATAGACCATTGACTTGGTTTATGACCAACTGAGAATCACCAAATATATTGATTGTCTTAACATCTAAGGTATATGCAGCTTGGAGAACCAATACGAGTGTTTCATATTCCACAATGTTGTTTCTACAATCAAAATCAAGCTTGAAAGAAAAAGGCATAGGTTCACCCTCAAGGGGACTAAGGACAACACCATCCCCACCCCCACGTTGACACTTGAAGCCATTGAAGAAGAGTGTCATTTGGTAAGTAGGTTCATCCAGGGAAAGGGTAGCTATAGACTCATCTGGGAAGTCGAAGTTAGATGGTTGATCCCCAGAAATAGGTGTGTCAGCTAGTTGGTCAAAGATAGCCTAGCCCTTAATGGACTTTTGATGAATGAATTTGAGGTCAAGGTTTGCAAGAAGCATAATCCAATGTACAACACATTAATGTTGATAGGGTTTGGCATACATATAGTGTAATGGGTCAATATTAGTAATGAAAAAGGTTTTGTGATTGAGTAGGTAATGGGAAAGTTTGGTGGTGATGAAAACTAACGCTAAGAAGAGTTTTTTAGCATGGGTATATATAATTTTTAGTCCATAAGGGTACATCTTATGTAATAAACCACTTGCTCTTTGTGTTTCTCATCACGATGAGAGAGCATGGCACCTAGAGATTAGTTAGTGCCGGAAATATATAGATAAAAGGGCTGATTATCCTTAGGAGGAATGAGCACTGGTGGTTGAAGGAGGTATTGTTTTAAGGATTTGAAGGCTTTATGACATTTGTCATCCCATTTGAATGACACGTATTTCTTGAGTAGATGATGGAATGGTTGACAACGGTCGAAAGATGTGAGATAAAATGATGAATGGATTGCAACTTTCCTTGTAGGCTTCGAAGTTGATGGAGATTAGTGGGTGGAGGCATTTCCAAACTAGCCTTAACTTTAGCATGATCAAGTTTTATGCCATGTAAATCAATGATGAAACATAGGAGTTTTTCGAAAAGCACCGCAAAGACACACTTCTTTGGTTTATGATGCACACAATACTTGATGAGTCAGTCAAATATGACTTTAAGGATGGACAAGTGTTTGGTTTGATGTTTGGATTTTGCCAGAAGATCATCTACATAATCTTCCAGTATGTGATGCATGATGTCATGGAATATGTAAGTCATGGCTCACTAATATATAGCACTAGATTTTTTTAGGCCAAAAGGCATGACCCAATAATAGAAAGTCCCCTAAGGGGTGATGAAGGCAGTCTTATGTCTATCTTCTAGAACTAATAATATTTGATTGTAGCTAGAGAAACCATTCATGAGTGATAAAATTTCATGGCCAATGGTGAGACCCACCGGTTGGTCAATTCTCGGTAGTGGTAAATCATCTTTAGGATAGATAGGGTTGAGGTCATGGAATTCTATACAAATGTGGTGTTCCCCTATCACCTTTGTGATAGGAACAATGTTAGAAATCCATAGGGGATAATCAATGGATAGAATGACCGAGAGAAGGCACTTTATTTCTTCTTTGACCTAAAGAGTAATGCAAGGATGCATTTTCCATGACTTTTTTTGATGGGTTTGGCATCGGGGATGGTTACAACATTATGGACCAAAATTTTTGGGTCAATACCCAACATATCAGCATATGACTAGGAAAACACATTGCTATGGTCCTGAAGGAAAGAGGTGAAGGCTTCCTATTTAGTAACGTCTAAGGATTGGCTGATCTTTAGAATGTGTGGGTCATCCTGAGTGTTAATGTTTATTTTGATGGTTGATTCATTCAACATGGTTTGTGTCTTAAAGGGTAATAACTAATGAATATAAGAGTCATCTCGCACTAAGGTAGGTGAGGATGGACTCATCTTCCTAACATTGAATGATGTTAATAGAAGGCATATTGTCATTGATCATGTCAGGATACATGAATGGGAGAGAAGAGGGAGCTTTTCCATCACATTGATAGGTTAGTGGTCCCGAGGAAATGGTATTTATGAAAAAAAAGTTAGGAGGAATAGATTTAGGATCTATGGACTTCGTAGGTGAAGATGGTAATGTGGGTGAATGAGATGGGGAATATTTCCTATCCTGGATGAGGTTGACATGAACCTTCTTGGAAGGTGGAGTGTCAAAACCAATGCCACTACAATCCACCGTACTTACGAGAGGTACAAGAAATGATAGTATGGCAGAAATGCTCATAAAATCCAAAGCCAAATCCTTTCCATGTGTAGTGGTGGAGGAAAGTACAAGCAAAGCAATGGTTATCGAGGTAGTTTAGGTTAGATGAAAATGGCTGGGTTTGGGATGGAGGTTCTAGTTTATAGGTGGCCATATCGAGTCCCCCATATGTTAGATTAGTGTGAAGGTGGGGAGGGCCATAAGGAAAAACTTTCCGATGTGCATATCATAATTGGGTTGTTGGCACAAGTTCCCATACTCTTGCGGGGTGAGGAAGGTGTCAATATTATATAGGTAGTATTCCCCCAGAGTGAGGCATTGAAAAACATCTTCTAAGGGATCATTAGTCGGTATGCGGGTAAAGCAGGATAAATGGCTCGCTAGATGATGGGGAAATAGGTGTGTCACTTTGGTAGAGGCTACATCTCTAGTAGGGATTGCAAGGTTAGATGCAACAGAGGTAGTGGCAGTGTTGGTGGATGGGATTGTAGGTGAAGCTGAAGTAGTGATAGTGGAAGATGCCTTGACTGGTATAAACACTTATTTGGTTCGATATAACATGTTACAGGTCTTGAAAGGTGATGGGTTGGTAGGGATGGTATAACTATGTTCCTCCTGTTCAAATTTGAGGTGGCGATGTAAATTTGAAGGGACATAACCCATGGCATAGATCTAAGGTTGGTTGAGTAGAAAGTTATATTGGAACTCCCCTTCTAGGACATGGAAAAGTTCCAGGATAGTGCGGGGACCCACAGGGACTTGGAGAATAATTTTACCTAGAGTAGAGATCATGGCATCATTGATGGATTGCAACATAACTATGTTACCATGCATGAAATTAGTAGGTATCCACATTTGTTCGTATGCATGGGAGGAGATAATGTTAATGCTATCACCGACATCGATCATAATGCATTGTATGCATATTATCAATAAAGATGGAGATGAAAAGAGTGTTGTCGGGATCATTAAACCTAAAGGGAGTGATCTCTTCATCGAAAAGATGAGAGTGGCCACTTGGCAAGTAGGTGGAGGTGTAGAGGAAAGTGATGACATAGTGAGAGAGGCTACGTGGTGAGAGGTAATGATGGAGGCTATGTGTGTGGGGTTATTTGGTAAGAATTCAATAGATTGAAGTAACTCCATGAGGGATGGATGATGTGACTCCGAGGTTTGGATGAGGTCATATAAATCCTTTTGAGGGGGATTGGTGTAGTTATTTTAGCATTGTGTGATTCATAACCCCATTAGAAATAGGATATGCAAGACTTCGAATGGTGACTTTGGGTATGGGAGTGGATGGTATGTTGGAGTAGGGGGTTGGTTATGGGCCAATTGTTTTTTCCTTGCCCTTATCTTTCGAGCACAAGTGGCAATGTTGATCTTGTTCATCTAAGGGGATGTGGATGAAGAGGGTGTGTCATGGAAGGTATAGTGGCATGAGGGACGAGAACCCTAGCGGGGATACAATCCTTGTGAAATGAGTAGGGCACATTGGCATTTTGGTGGTAGTTTGGCCAACTCTCTTATACGAACCATGTTGATCTCAAATCTCAAGGGTGGATCAAAAAGTTGTAGGGGGGGGATATTGGTCATGAGTAGGTAATGGAAGAGGCTCTCACTAAATTGGTGAAGGTGAAATGGGGTCCTCATCAAGAAGATCGTTGTCGTAAAAATTTTCTTCGGGAGGACATAATTGGACAAGGGTAGTTTTTAAATCCTTACAATTCTCTACATCATGTCCTAGCACACGATGGTAGGCACAAATTTTGGTTTCATCAAACCCTTTTGGTTTGGGTTTGAGTGGATCATAAGGTATAAGAGGTGGTAATGTGATGACAGAAGTTTCAAGGAGATTGGTTAAGATTTTGGCGTAGGACCCTGCTAGTGGATCACAATGGGAGGTGAATGTGGATTTTGTATATAGTACAACTAATTTTGGAGGAAGAGGGTTTATAGGAGGGGGTGGGTTGGTTTACTAGTGTTTGTGAAGTGGTATTAGGTCTTGGTTCCATCTATTTTGGTACGGGTATGGTAGAAGAGCTAGAAGTAGAATTTTTGGTTGGTTTAACTACCTTATTAGAGGGTAGAGGATTTTTAGCTTTAGGTTGCACCTTTTTGGGAAACAATGACATGGGTGTACGAGATGTGGAGGGAAAATCATATGATGGAAGACGACGGGTTACCCATGGGGGTAACTAAGGTGTTGTGGAGGTGGGTGGTGTAGGTTGAAACGTGGAGGTGTGAGTGAAAGAGAAGAAAGTGTCATGGGTAGTGAAGAAGTTATGGTGGTAGTGGAGGTATGGGTGGTAAGCGGGTTATGGGTGAGGGCGGAAGTTGTTTGGGTCACTTGGGTATATTATAGGTCCGTGATGAGAAAATGGGTTGCTGCATTCTTAGTTTCTTGGTGGACGCGGGTTTCTTGGATAGGTTCAAGAGGTGAGGTCCTAGGATGGACAGAAGGGGTGAAGGTGATAATGGTGTGGTAGGGAAGGTTGGTGTATGAGGCCTAGGAGGTTGTATATTATTTTTAGTGTACGGGGAAAGTTTAGTGTTAGTTTTGGAAGATGTGGATAAATCTAATTTGATGGGTGGGTGAGTAAGGCTAGATGTCGGTATGACCCCTAAGGTAGTGATAGGTTTAGGTAAGGGAGATGATATAGGTGTGGGTAGGTGTTTGGGTGTAGATTTATGTTGGGTTATGGGAAGAGGTGTGAGGTTGGCCATGGGTGATGACATGGAAGGTGTTGTAATAATTGTGGTTGTGTTTGGTTTGGTTGCTTGAAACACTTTTGGATATATAGTGGAGGTTTCACCGAGTGAGTGCAGTGCATTTGTTTTGAAACGAGGATTAGAAGGCATCACCAATGTAAGGCTCTATCGACATAGTCTAGGTGATTGGCCAAGTGGCAAGGCCGATGTGGATCACGTGGCAATCCCCGTAAAAAGTGTTTGAGATACAGGGAAATGGCTAGCCTTAGACTTTATGGGTAAGAGAGTTGAAAGTAGATCAGCGGGATCTTAAAGGTCTAATGATGAAGGGTCAACAAAATACACTAGTACTTCCATAGGTTCCTCCATGGGTAAAGGAGATGATGGGTCGAGATGAGATGGACTCTCCTTGTCTTTGGTGTAGATGGTGGACATGTATCTTCTATGAGTAGGAGAGGTGCCATTAACTACTCGCTTAGAAATTTTAAATTTCAAAGGTGGTGTGCTGATTATAGGCTCTTCCACGGGTGAAGGAGAAAATGAAGAGGGTTCCTCTATGGGTGGAGGAGTAAATGAAATAGGTTCCGGTGTAGGTAGGGCAGCTTGAGTAAATATTTCATCTATGGAAGGAACATGAGGCAATTTGAAAGTAATCTGGTATGTCATCAAAAATAACGTGGACCTTGCGTACATTTCTATCATTTTTGGGGTTTCACCAGCTTAGTTGGAAGATGGGGCATGATAAAGGAAATACTTCTTAAAGATATTTAGGTTTTTGTTAGCAGGTGCATTCGGGCTATCCAAGACCAGATCTCCATTGTCTAACATTTCTTGGATGATATTCTTGAAGGTAATGCAGTTATTATCATTATGACCTTTGACATGATGATAATTGTAACCATATAACCCTATCTTTGGGCTTATTCATATCTATAATTTATCCAAAAATATTCATAATGTGATTCATGCTTATACGAGATTCCCAAGACTAATTTCTATTGGCATGTTGTGTTCTAGGTATTTTCATTGATTTAAAATCCCATTAATTATAGATAATATTATGGATTAGAGTCATATTATTCTTAATATGATTATGACATGGAGTTTTAGGTGTTGGAATGATGGCATGAGTTGATTCAGTGAGATTGGCTTGGTCTAACAAGCCTATTTAGGTGACCTAGCTAGTCTAGGTGATGGAGCAGGTGATTTAAGTCATTCGGTGGCTTGAGGATCATATTAAAAGCATGGAGATAATTTTTATGGAGTTTTTAGACACTCACGTGAGTTTAAAAGTGTAGGTATAGGTTGAAGACCAAGATTTGGGTGCTCATCTAGACCATATATAGGTGCTTTGAGGCATGAGGATGAGTTGTTGATCCATATGAGATCATAGAATCATGCATGGGTCTTATACATTTTTTTTTACATATGTCGGACATTTTGGAGAGGGTTCATGATGAGTTATGTTGTTGGTTCATTTTACCCTAGCTTAAACCATACAAAACCGCAACGGTTGGTCATGAAAATTAGATGGGATGAGAAGATGGAGATATATTTAAGCTAATATGATGATTTTAGATGATCTACAAGGGTTTTATAAAGGTTTGAGAAACATTTGGAGTCATTAATATTATTTTGTAAGTTAATTTTTTTGGGTAAAATAAGGTCCAAGAAAGAGTGTATTCCAGCTAGAATTGCACTTTATGATTCTCACACTAAATTGTGTGATTTTCATGGTATGTTTTGGATTTCAGGATGATTCTACATTTAACTAATAAGGTTTCACAAAAATAATGAGGTCATTTTATTGTCACATTTTTATGAACAAATTTTAAGAATGTAAACAATTTTTTTGTGTGCTTAAAACCCTAACTTAAAAGTGCTAGGAGATATTTGATCCATAAGTGAAAATAATTTCTTGTTTGTTATATTATTATGATTAGATTATGTATAGGAATCCTTCAAGTTACCATAAAGGTATGATAGAGCATATGGTGACAAGTAGACCCCACATGAAAATGCAAGTTTCCAAAGAAGTTACATAATAAATTGAAATTAATTTTAGCATGGTAGTTTTTCTTGATTTCCATGATTATTTTATATCATTTTGGTTCTTATAAATGGAAAAATGTGCCCTGTTTATGATGATTAGTCATAAGGTAGTTTTGGGGCAGTTTTATGTTATTTTTCAAAAATTATCTCGGTTAAAGGTCTTCCACTTGGATTTGGAAGTAAATATAATATATTATGGAAATATTATTAATATGTATTTCTAATGGTATATGGTTTGTATAATTATTATGATATTTTAATGGTCATCCAGGTCATTTTGTGAGGAAGAAGGTTGTTTGGTTTTTAGGACAGAATTGCTCAGGATGAAATATTGAGGTGAATGATGCATGAGATGAATGATTTGATGCTTGATATCAGTTGTAGAGTGAGTAGAGATTAATTTTATTCTTATTTAATTCATTTAGAGATATTGGAAGTAACAAAAAGGGTGCAAACTAATTGAGTTTGTAAAACTAATTTTTGAGCAACTTGATTTCGTGAAGAGGAAAGTAGGTGTGGTTTGCACATATGGATGTTTAATAATCTCTAACATGCATGGATGTGATATAAAGGTCCTACAGATTCCAATGAGTTGTTACATGTTATATTTTAGTTTCTATTGGATGGTCTTTATTCCCAAAGGTTAAGACATGTACTGGAAACAATTGTTTTGAGAAGGATATGTGCCTTCTTGATTTGTTTATGAAAAATTTTATTGGTGAAAGATAATTAATGACCATGTATGATGTTTTTATGTTGTATTACACATGTGTGAAAATATTTGGATCTTTACTAATCATATTTTTAGAATTTGTGGTTTTAGCTCATCCAGGTGATGGGGTTTTGAGCTAGTTTTGTGCATGTTTGGTGGTTTTGGGCATGGCCAACCTACATGGGCCCAATATGAATGTTTTAATGAAATTTTTGGGATTTTTTAAGTTTTTGGTCAATATTAGTATTTAGGACCTACATGCATTGTTTTTATGGTATAAGAAGGGTATAAAAGTGAATTTTAAGTTCAAATTTGAACTAGTTACTTGAGAATAAAAACAAGTGACCCATGTGTATGTTTGTAATAGGTATGAAATATTGATTTGAGAGATGAGATAGTGTGTGTAAATTTTTATAATGTTAGAGATCATGGGTGCAAGGTTTTGAGATAAAAATAAGCGATGCTTTTCCAAGTTTGAGCAAGCTACAAAGAGGTGTGTTTGAAGGAGTTTAGAGCTAAATATTTTGATCACCATAAAATTAGTTATTACAACATATCTTCAGTTATCTTCTCTTCAAAATCTTGTGTGATCAGTCATATTCATGCAATTCTTGTTGTGAGTAATATCAACAAGGGTTTATGGGTTAGTTCTCCTTTTGGGGTTGGTCCCTCGGTAAAGAAATCTCTTCGATGTGTAATATTCACTTGAGTCCTTGTGTGTAATATAAATAAATTTTTCAGTGGTTTTTCTTCCCCTTGAAGTTTTCCCACTTACATCTTGTGTTCTTGTGTACTCCATTTTTATGCTATGATGTATGGTTATTGCTTCTTATTATGATCACATTAATGCATAGATGAATGTTAATGGTGTATAAAAGTTAATTTGATATTATATAAGGTGTTTGAAGGAAGGATTCATCCCCCATCTCATTCGATTGTGCTTATAACAATTGATATAAGATGAGATAATTTTGGAGAATTTTAATCACTTGAAAGGAGCTATTTGAAGCACAAAAATGGGGAGTCAGTAGAGTGGTTATTCTACTAATAATGCACCATTCTTTTATGGAGTGAACCATGTTTTTAGATTATGAGGATTAAAATTCATATCATTTCCTAGGTTTTGATGTTTGGCAATTTGTGGAGGATGGTTACACTACTTATGCTATTTACCCAACAAGTACTATAGAAAATAATTTGTGTAGTGATAATTCAAGGGCTATGAATGTTATCATGTGTGTTATAGGTGAATATGAGCTTGTGAATATGATTCATTTCAAGTTAGAAAAATAAGTATGGGAGAAACTTCAGGTCTTGAATGTGTTTCACCATTTTCTTTACGTTTTTGAATCATGAAATAGATAGGGTTATGGGCTAGGAAGAATACCTATTAAGTGCGTTGGTTGATAGTTGTTGCACACATTCGTACTTCTAACTCTAGTGCCGATTGTGAGAGCTTCCTTTTGGATAGGAGGAACTACTGTAATAGAAAACAAGACCACAAAAGAGAAGTTAAATGATATATGACAATGGACTACCTAGCGTATGTTAGTTTTAGGAAGTTTGATACTTCCTATATGGTTTGTCAATCCACTATTTAAAATAAATTAATGAGAGAAATAAGTGAAGTCCTATTTTAGTTGATATGATTTAGGTATCTCATTCAAGTATGATAAGCAAATCCAATCACAATAGGCTAGGATATAGTTAGATCTACAAGATGATGTAACTAGAAAGGTAATGGGACTAGTCGTGGTTTGATTCTCGGGGTTGTTTAGGTCAATGTGACAGGGAGGTTGTTTGGCTCTGTTTTTGGGTAGGGTATGAAACATGAGAGGCAAGGCGTCGGTCTTGTATGACTGATGACGGTTTAATAATAACTGATGATGGTTACTGCATATTTTCAATAACTCAATATTTCATGGTTTAGAGATATATCTAAGACTCGACTTGGGGATGATGAGGAGTGGGTGCAAGTCGAGGAGGTGTTGGAAATACTCAGAGATGTTTAATCTGTTAGGTATGGGTGATTTTATGGTGTGGGTGAAGGAATGATCAAACTTGTGGAGATAAATGGTGGGGAAGTGAGAGTTCAACTAGAAAATAATAACGAGAGATAGTAGAGCCTACTAGTGATCCAGCAAAGAATTCTAGTGGTGCAACTTCCAGAGACCATAACTTTTGCACCGTAGCTCCGATTGACTCCATTCAAAAGGCAACGGAAAGCTTGGAATGTGTAGAATGTGATGAGAAGGTGTAGAACTTTGTTTGGCAATGTTTGACCCCCGAAATCCGCGTTTAAGGGGCCCAAATTGTGATTTTTGTACTGCTGTCTAAAAATAGTAAATTCTAAAAATAGTATGTTTCGCAATATTAGTGCACATGTAAGTCTTGGAAGATGAAACACCTCATCTCCCTCGAGACTGGTGACCTTCCACATCTTTCTAGGTGTCCTTTCATATTTATAAAGTATTATAAATACATATGTAACCGGAAGAAGAGATAGACATCTCTGCAGAGATAATTGATGTATTTGAAGTCTTTGAGTAATTTACATCTCTTTTCAGAGATAGTTGTTTTGCAATTCATTTGGCACATTTCTTAATCTATTCCTTAAGTCTAAAACCCTCGGTTTTGGATCAGTGGTATCAGAGCTAAGTCGTCTTGAGAGTGTATGATCCCCAGAATGAGGTCGGAATACAAAAAGCTTGGGTGGTCCACACACAATCCTTCAGAATACTTGCTGCCTGTTCGTTATTTGCAGCGACCTCCAATGGCGGACAACACTTGGGATGGATGATCCTCTCAAAAATATGGTGAATGAAGCTCTTAGGGAGCAAAAGGATCAGATGCTACAACAATTCACCCAAATTCTGCAACAACTACAAGTAGGAAATCATGCCTCCTCATCTGTAAATCAGTCCTTTGGTGCCCCGACTCCATTCAAGGTGCAAGTAAATTTCGACATTCCTATTTTTGAAGGTAAGATCAATTCTGATGCAGTAGAGAACTGGTTGGACCAATTGACCTCATATTTTTCTGTCAATCAATTTACTGATAAGGAAAAGATAACATTTTCTCTATTGAAATCATCTCTTGCTGTCAAAAATTGGTGGGGTGTGTATAAGAATGGGCTCGAAAGGGATGAGCTAGGAATCACAGAGGAACCCACATGGAATGATTTCGTGGATGCCATAAAGGAAGAATATTACCCTGTTGGGGCCTATGATGAACTGTACATACAGTGGCAGCAACTTCGTCAAGGTAAGGACCAGTCGGTTCAAGATTATACTGACAAATTTCATTCTTTATCTGCAAGATTGGGCATTCAAGACACAGAACAACATAGGATTCTAAAATATCGCAGTGGCCTACAATGGAGCATCCGAGAGGACATGGAATTCTTTCAGTTTCAAACCCTTGGTGAGGCATACAAGTTTTCAGTCAAGATTGAACAAAAGCACAAAAGGAGGACTGCTAGGAACCAACCCGTGAGGGGGAAGAATGATAAAGAAGGCTAGACCCGAGGCCAAGGTTGGAAACAGAAGGAGTCACAAGGAAATAAGATGCAGAAGGAGAAGACAGGGAAGTGGTGTGACCTCCACAAAACAAATCGCCACTCCAAGGAAGAATGTCGAGCCATCAAGTCCTTACTCGCCGAATCATCTTCTTCAACACTCTCTGCACCAGCAGTTACAGACCCTGAGGTCAAGGATGAAGATGATGAAATTATAGATGCTGATCCAGATGTGATCATTGCCACCTCAAAAGTCAAGAATATGGATGAGAAGGAAAGGCTCTTCCACTCCAAGCTCTGGGTAAAAGGTAAGCCACTGCATTTTATCCTTGATAGTGGAAGTCAGAAGAATTTAATTTCTGTTGATGTTGTAAAAAGCCTAAACCTCCCTGTAAAGCCACATCCCCAGCCATATAGTATTGGGTGGTTAAACCCAGGAAGAGACCTCCAAGTCACACAACAATGCCTCCTTCCATATGCCATCAAGCCCTTCCATGATGAAGTCATGTGTGATGTTGCTCCATTAGATGTTTGTGATGTGCTCCTAGGCCAGCCATTTATGTGGGATAGACATGGCATCTATGAGTCACGACCTAGAAGGGTCACCATTACCATTGGGAGTCGACGTTATCGGATACCTGAGGTCATTCCCCCAAAATCTGTCTCCCTCATCAGTGCCAAACAATGTAAGAAGTTAGTGGAGAAAACCAAACAGTTTGTCGTCTTGATGATCAGGCCAAAACCTACAAACAAAATTGTTGCAGCCTCCATGAACATGCACTCAATACAGCAACAGAAGCAGCTCAACCAAATCATAACTGAGTATGATGATCTATTCCAGACACCTAAAGGAGTGCCATTTCAGTGTCAGGTAAAACATGTTATTGATTTGGTCCCGGGGTCTCCTTTACCCAATAGCCCTGTGTACCGCAGGTCAGTCCTTGAAAATGAGGAGATAAAGAGGCAGCTCCAGGAATTGATTCAAAAGGGACATATTAGGCCAAGCTCTTCACCTTGTGGAAGTCCAATTATCTTGGCGCCAAAGAAGGATGGAACATGGAGACTTTGCATAGACTATCGGGCTTTGAACAAAATCACTGTGAAGAATCGCTACCCCCTCCCAAGGATTGATGATTTGCTGGACCAGCTCCGCGGTGCAAAATTTTTCACCAAAATTGATCTCAAATCTGGCTATCACCAGATCCCTGTCGAGCCCACTGATGTTTGGAAAACTGCATTTAAGTCTCGTGAAGGCCTATTCGAATGGTTGGTCATGCCTTTCGGACTAACTAATGCACCTGCAACATTCATGCGGATGATGGACAACATCTTGCGGCCCTACACCAATTCCTTCGTAGTGGTCTACCTAGATGATATACTCATTTATAGCCCGACCTGGGAGAGGCATCTGCAACATGTTCAAGAAGTACTTCAGACCCTCAGGAAGCACAGACTGTATGCAAATCTGGATAAGTGCACATTTGGGATGACAAAGGTCCAGTACTTGGGTTACGTCGTGGATGAGGAAGGAGTCCATGTCGACCCAGAGAAAATTCAGGTTATTCAGAGGTGGCCTACCCCAAAGAATCTTACAGAGCTTCGTAGCTTCCTGGGCCTTGCCAATTTCTATCGCCGGTTTGTCTTGGGTTTCTCACATATTTCCTGGGCACTCAATCAGGTGACTAAAGGAGGGAACAAGGCTAAATTTCAATGGGGGGAAGCACAACAGAAAGCATTTGAAGGGCTGAAAGAAAGGTTATGCTCAGCCCCTGTCCTTTCCCTTCCTGATCTACATCATCCATTCGAGCTGATGACAGACGCATCTGAGTATGCCTTGGGAGCTGTTATCATGCAACATGGCCACCCTGTTGCATACCATAGTGAAACATTCAATGACACGGTCAGGAAGTACCCAATATATGATAAGGAGCTTTATGCCATTGTCCAGGCATGTAAGCAGTGGAAACACTACATTCTGGGGAAGGAGACAGTAATCCACACTGACCATAGGCCTTTGGAGTTCCTTCAGACACAAAGCAAGTTGAGGAATGAGAGACACCAGAAATGGGCCACATACCTACAACAGTTTCACCTGATAATAAAGCATAAGAAGGGAAGTGCCAATTCAGCAGCAGATTGCCTAAGCCGCCCTCCAATTGCAGCCCTCACAACTATTCTTGATCTCTGTGGACATGAGACTTCAAGTTGGTGCAGTTTGTATGAGAAGGATCCTGAGTTTTCAGACACATATCAGGCCCTCTCGTGAAGGAAAACATGTCTCTGATTTCTATCTACAGGATAATCTCCTCTGCCATATGGGACACATCTGTGTTCCAGCAAGTGAACAACAGAAGATGATCTGGGAAGCACACTTCACAAGACCCGCAGGCACTTTGGCGTGGACAAGACATTGGCAGTACTTCAGAAGCATTTCTACTGGCCTAATCTAAGGACTGATGTGGTGAAGTATATTAAGTCCTGCACTCCTTGTGCAATTGCTAAGCCAACTAACAAGAAACAGGGATTGTACACACCATTGCCAGAACCAACCAAGCCTTGGGAATCTGTCTCGATGGACTTCCTCTCAGGTTTGCCAACTTCGAAACATGGGAATGATGGTATTTTTGTTGTAGTTGATCGATTTTCTAAAATGGCTGTAATGGTTTCCTGTAAGAAAAATATTTCTGCTGAAGATACTGCTAAAATTTATTTCAGTCATGTATGGATCAACTTTGGGCTCCCCAAGTCTATTGTTTCTGATAGGGATAGCAGGTTCCTGAGCATCTTCTGGTCCACCTTATGGGGAATGCTAGATACAAAGTTGATGAAGTCCACATCCTTTCACCCACAGACTGATGGGAAAACAGAAGTGGTGAATCGCCTAATTGTTCACATGCTTCGTATGTACCACTCCAAGCACTCCCGCACATGGGACGAGGCCCTGCCATACATACAACATGGATACAATCGAGCCCTGCACAGCTCCACTAAACACAGTCCTTTTCAAGCTTGTTATGGATTCCAACCTATGGCTCCCATTGATGTATGCATCCCAATTCCTGCCATGGAATTCACACTTCATGGAAAAAGTGAAGCAGAAAAGGCGACAAGGTTTGTTGAGCAGATCCAGCACATTCAGCACCAAGTCCATGACATTTTACAGAAAATGAATAAAAAATATAAGAATCGCCATGATAAACATAGGATTCCGCATCATTTCCAGGTTGGTGATAAGGTTTGGTTGCGGCTTCAGAAGGAACGACTTGCAGGTCCACACAGAAAGATTCGACCTCTCTGGTATGGTCCTTACACTCTCACTAAGCAAGTAGGGGAAAATGCTTTCGAGTTGAATCTTCCACCCTACCTTGGTCTGCACCCCATCTTCAATGTGGACCTCCTCAAGCCATACCATCCACCTTTGTTGGATACTTCAGTCACACAGAACAATTGGACATCTCTCGAGCTCAATCCAGCAAGTCTTTCCCCAGCTGAAGAAGATCAGATTGTGGACAATTTGACTAAGACCACCAGAGGACAACCTATTCAACTCTATCGTGTGATAAAGAAAGGAAATCTCAGTCACCAAGGTGAATGGCTCACTGCATACCAGGTAAAGAAGCAATTTCCACAGCTGATGGGGCATCTTAATGCAATGGGGACCATTGCTTCTGAAGGAGGGAGGAATGATCCAGGCAGCAATTCTAGTGGCGCAACTTCCAGAGACCATAACTTTTGCACCGTAGCTCCGATTGACTCCGTTCAAAAGGAAACGGAAAGCTTGGAATGTGTAGAATGTGATGAGAAGGTGCGAACTCCATTCGGCAATGTTTGACCCCCGAAATCCGCGTTTAAGGGGCCCAAATTGTGATTTTTGTACTGCTGTCTAAAAATAGTAAATTCTAAAAATAGTATGTTTCGCAAAATTAGTGCACATGTAAGTCTTGGAAGATGAAACACCTCATCTCCCTCGAGACTGGTGACCTTCCACATCTTTCTAGGTGTCCTTTCGTATTTATAAAGTATTATAAATACATATGTAACCGGAAGAAGAGATAGACATCTCTTGGCAGAGATAATTGATGTATTTCGAAGTCTTTGAGTAATTTACATCTCTTTTCAGAGATAGTTGTTTTGCAATTCATTTGGCACATTTGTTAATCTGTTCCTTAAGTCTGAAACCCCTCGGTTTTGGATCAACTAGAATGGAAATACAAGAATATTAGTTAACAAGATATCGACTATGATGTAGGTTTTATGGCTGGATGGAGGTGACATTGTTCATAGAAATGGTGTTTGGTTTCATGTCAGTGCTTCTGGAATGCTACCATGGGTGCAATGCTTCTAGATCTATCTAGATAATGGTTTTGGATGCTTGGATGCACAAAAAGACCTTGGTTCTACTTGCATGCAGCTCCTCTTTCTCTTCCTTGATCTCAAAATGTGCCAACCTCTCAAACAAGGTTGCTAAGGTGAATAAATGGTAACCAACGATGGTTCCATCTTGGAGCATCGGTTTAGGTCTGACCGGTGTCGGTTAAGGTGGGATTCCCTAGGTTTACTAAAATGGGAAGATATTTTTAATTTCTTGGGCCAAGTTGGTTTTTTTCCCATGGATCAAAACGAAAGATTCCCTTCTAATGAGCGGGAATGTGGTTAGAGAAATCTTAGGCATTTATTTTAGGGTTAGACCAGATCTTAGCTCATTAAGGCAAGTAAGACTTAGTTATTGTTATTTTATGGAAACATGCCAAGAATAGGTCTAGGGTGAGGTGGAAATTAGGTCAATTAAGGTAATAAAATAATGGATATTGTGAGGATGGGTATTTAATCTAATTAAAATAATTAAATTAATTATTAATGTGGGGTGAAAGGGGGCCATGGTTAGGTGCCCATGTTTAAGTTGGTTATCCGATCAGGGGCTAAGGAGAATGTAACCAAATTTAGGTGTCTATAGTTTGAAGGAGATTCTAAGGTCTTGTATGGAAAATTTCAAAGGTTATTCTTGCTAGTGTGAATCTTTGTCAAATGGTCTAGAGAAGGTGCATCACCTGTCAAGAGATCCATTCTTTGTGTTAGGATGTGAGAGTATATATTTGTGTCATGTTGTAAATGTGTGAAGGTATTTATCTTGTTTTTTAAAATAGAAGCTATGATTTTCATAAGGATAAATCAAAGTGTCTCACAAGATTTTTGGTGGTCTGTGAGTAAGTGTCTTGATACATTGTAAAAGAAAGTTGTCATAGATTCAAGTTATATGTAAGTCATTTTAGTATGATTCAAGTAATAAGATGAATGAATCTCAATGCATCTATCAATAAGCCATTATTTTCATATTCTATGTTCATTTCCAAAATAAAGAACGTTTACAATGTATATCAGGGTAATATATCTCGATACTTGAATATATTCACATGTTGGGTTGTATTCATGTTGATTATTTGAAATATTTCTAAAGGATATTATTTCCTCTAGTTTACACAAATCCTCCGATGTCATTTTGAAGATTTGAAAATAATGTATAGGTGATATGTTGCAAAATGAACCTTCTCTAAGCTTTGTGAAAACCCTAACCTAGGGTTTATGATTAAATTCTACATAAGGAGATGGAGTGAATGGAATTGTCGAAATTTTTACCACATGATCTCAACATAATGAGGAGATGGATTTGACATTTTTGGACCTTTTGACTATTGTTCATCAAAATTTCACCCATGTCTCATATCTAAAGTAATTTATTCTTTTGATTCAACAATGGGACTATCTCCAAGTTGTGGGACCTTGCGCGCTCTAGAAATACCTATGGAAAAGGTAGCTTCCTCTACTTATTTCTACCGCTACTATTACTCTTAATGTTGAAAGTGAAACCTAAGCTAACAATGCCAAGGGACCAGGGATAGAAGGATAAAAAATGGAAAAAATAAAACTAAGGGAGGTGATAGCACCAAAAATAGTGGGATGGAATCTATCCATTTTGAGTGAAAATGAAGGAGAAAGAATAAAGGTAAGCCAAACATGTGTAGTAAAACCAAAAGGAATTCACCCTATTGATTTCATAAAAACCAATGAGAAAAGGAAGTTGTAAGGAATTTAAAATTGATACAACAAGCACATAATACAAAAGGGAGGAAATAAAGAAGGATACAAATGCATTAAGGTAGAAAATAGCCTCAAAACAATGTTTTATTACTTCTAGAATTCACAATCAGTCTGCAATGGTGTATGATGTTGATATCCACATGTAAGAGTCATATCTAGAGGTCTTAAACTCTAAATATAGAATCCTTATAAAAAACTAGAGGATCCAAAATTTCCATCCCTTTATAATGAGCCATAATCCTACATGTATAGATGAATCAATGAGATAAGAAGAGGAGAAGGAGGGAAAACTCATATTTTAATCACAACCACCAACATCAAGCATTCAATGCCTACAAATCTGCATGTAAATCTATCAAATGTATTTCTCCAAGTTTATTTAGCATGTGTGAGAAGAAAAGGGGTGAGATATGAATCAAAGTAGGTGGTTAGAGAAATCAAATCCTATAGTAATGGCATGAAATACATTTTCCAACTTCTCACCTACCCAATCCTACCAAAATTTGAACTTGAGTAATATGACATATAGCCCATGTCATTATATTTCAAATGAGACTAGGTATGCATGTGTCGGATATCGTAATAAAATTTACGGCTATTAGAAGTTTTTACTACAAACTGAACTCACAAGACATGTAGCACACATTGATTTACTAGAAGATCAACCAACCGTATAACTATTTTTTCATTTTTTCCACGTGTAACAATTTGGTTTGTTGCAAGAATTCAACACTAGTTGGCCCACTTTGATCGGTTACATGTAGCATACTCAATGTATGACATATGCCATGTGGCACAGAATGGAATAAAATAATTTGCAAAGGTATTCACATGGAAGATGAAGGTGTGGAAGGAAAATAGATAGAATGGCACGCGCAAAGGTATGAGTGTGGAAGAGGAAGCGCAGAAGGAAGATAGAGGGAATGGTGTGCACAAAGGTAATGCGTGTAAGCGAAATGGGAGGAATACCTAAGGGAGAAACATATGGCAGAGGCATAATCATTACAAAATTATTTGTGGCAACAAATAAGGGGGTGCGTGGAGAATGCCAGGGACTTAGCTAATTTTGGGAAATGGGTCTTGGCGCATGTGGAGGACGTATGAACTACTAGGAAGAAGGAGAATACATAGAGGTGTATGCAAGGGAAAAAGGGAACAAAGATGAAATAAAAAAGAAGTGTTAAAGGAAAGGAGGACCTTTTAAGAGCACGCAAAGAATCTGTAACCAAGGGAATGTGCCAAAGGAGAAAATGAAGTGCATGTAAGTTGCAATATATATCCTTAGAGCTAGAATGGAATGTAGGTTGTCCAAATAACTAAGTGAGTTATTTTGGATAACATTTTGGTGAATTTTAGGGCCATCTTCCTACTAGATGAAGGATATTAGTAGCTTGGAGCATCCATTGGGCATGGAGTTTGATTGAAATCATGAAATATTTATCTACGATCTTTGAAGAACTACCCCTAGAAGTCACTTTGAAACATGTTCTGGAATCTGCTCTGAATCCGAAAGACTATTAAAAACTACCTTTGGAAGATGACTGGCATCCTAGAAGCAACAAAAGAGCATGCACAAGAAGCATATGAGAAGAAATAACTATGTACAAACAAGATAATGTGTGTGCAGCACACATAAAGGAATTAAAACTATTCTAATATATATAAAACAATGTAGCAATCTTAATGGAAGGGTTTGAGATATATCACATTAACTGGTATTGATAGCATGCCTCCATCAAGATGGTTCAATTTAAAATAATTATCCTCCTTGTAAGAACTGATAGTATATGGGCCACTCCAAAGTGCATCAAACTTTGAATGGTGCCCTAGTTTGGCTTTGTCAGCATCCCATTTTAAGACTAAGTCCCCAAATTTAAAATTTTGAGGCCTAGCCTTTCTATTAACCCACCTCTTTATTGACTACGATGTTGTTCTATCTTGATCATGGCGAGTTCCTTGATTCTTCAAGTTCAACCAGTTATGCCATTCTAATTTCTCTCGTCTACACCTTTGAATTCTATTTGTTGGGTAGGTGAATTTTTTTAACTCAAGTATAAAAGGAAGGGTGGCCTCCTTTCCATATATAATATTATAAGGTGAGGTTCTTATTTTCTTATTCATTGTGATTTTGTCTTCCAAGAGCGTGCACGAGACCTTTGTATGCCACTATCTTTGGCTAATGTTCATTGCATGCTCATAATTATGATCATGTTCTTATTTGTAGATTTTCTCAAGACATTACCTTTAGGGTGATAATTGGAGGAATTATTCAAATATATACCAAGAATAAGAGCCCAATCAGTGATTTGAGTACCAAGGAAGGATTTTAAATTATCTAAAATGATTTTCTGGGGATGCCAAACCTTTTAAAATACCTTTGAGAAATTTGAGGATGAATGACTTGGTGGATTCTCATAGACAACAGGGTGAAGTAATTCATAGCTATCAACACCCACTTATGGCCAGCACTTGAAGGAGGATTGATCATGTATATGAAGTCAAGAACCCATTGCACAAAAGGTTGATCCACTTAGATTGGTCAGAGTGGAAGCACTGCCAATTTCTTCTTTCCTGTAAAGAAAGTGAATTTTTTATATTTCATGACCCAATTCTATGTGTCTCGTGAATAGGGTAGGAAAAAAGAGTCATTCCATTATGATCTTCATTGTTGTAGTCTTTGTAGATAAGTGTCCACCAAATAATCCATTGTGAAATTTTTCTAACACTTTTTCAGTCTACGCATTGTCAATACACCTCAACAACACACCATCAATATTTTTTAAGAGAAGACCATCAATCAGAACATATAGAACATATTTCAGCCTTAGATGTCTTCTCTTTTCTTTGTTCAATCAATGTATACACCCTTGGAAAGGAATGTGATCATGTCCTTCATCCATTACATGCATCGTGGGATTCATTCTGTTTAGGATCTCAGTGCATGGAATATCTTCATCTAGAAATAATGAAGTCTCGTGTTCATCCCTGCACATCCTTAGAAATATTTTTACAGAGCATGCTACCTCTTACCATATTTATGGATTTGAAACTTAGATCATACTCCATGATTTTTGTTACCCATCGCACTCTCTTCTCTCTTATTTCTTCTCCCATGATGAATTCTATAACACTAGAGTGAGAAACTAACACTTTAACATGATTTTTAGAGAGCATGCTCTTGAATTTCTTGAAAGTGTGCATGATGACGTAGACTTGTTTCTCTATGTGAATGTATTTCAACTCATAATTATTCAGTGTTTGACTGAAGAAATCCACTAGTTTCTCCAATCTTTGTTCATTTTCTTGTGTCAAAAAAGTATCCACACTTACATCAGCTACATAAGCATAAAGGATGAAATCCTTTGAACTATTGGGGTTGATGAGTCTTAGTGTGTAAAGAAATTTCTTTCTTAATCTTGTTGAAACTTTCCTTTCCTTCTATTTTCCACCTAAAGGTTACGTCCTTCTTGAGCATGAGGGTGATGGGACTTACCAGTCCTGCAAAGTTAGGAATGAAGCACCTAATAAAGTTGATTTTTTTGAGAAAGGACTTCAAGGATTTTCTTATACATCGACAAGGAAAGAGCTAGGATGGCTTAAACGTGCTCAAGATCAATTAGGATGCCATCCTTTGAGACCTCATGGCCCAATAGCTTCTCATGGGTGATAGAAAAATTACACTTTTTAGAGTTAAGAGACACTCCAAAATTTCTACATCTCTCAAATACTTTCTCCAAATGCACCATATGGTTTACACCTTGCTTTAAAAGATAACTATATCATCCAGATAAACCAGATGGACTCATTGATGTATCATTTGAAGGAAATGTCCATGGAGTTTTGAAAGGTCATGCCTATGTTTGACATACCAAATTTCATCTTCTAATATGCATATGTTTCCCACTTGGTTGTAAACGTTGTTTTGAATGGATCTTCTTCCTTGACTAGGATCTAATTAAAGCCGAGTACTCATCCAAAGATAGAGAATCTCTATGCCTTCTGCTCTGATCTACAAAATCTGATCCATAGAAGGAAAATGATAGTGATCCTTCAAAGATGCCTTATTTAAATCTTTGAAATCGACACAGAGTCTGATTTCACCATTCTTCTTATGCACTAGAATAAGATTCGTGACCCTGTAGAGTATTTGATGGGAAAAATGATCTTGGACTCAATGAGTTTAAACAATTCTTTCTTCATGAGCGGATTTATTTTTGGGTTGACCGCCCTCTACTTTTGTCTAGTGGGCTTGATATAGGATCAAGGTCAATGGAGTGTTGAGTAACACTCGGATCAAATCCTTTGAGCTCTTCATACTCCTAGGATAAAATATTACTATATTTCTAACAAAGAGAGATGAAGGCCTTCTTTTCATCATGCACTCAAGTTTTACTAAGCAACAACTCCTCCTTTTTCATGTAATAGTGACTGGGATCATTCTTCTTATGCCACACGCATATTATTTTCTTCTCCCTTGAACCGGTCATCGGGGATAAATATTTTCTCTAGGGTCACTAGCCCTTTAGGAAATTTGTTCATCTTTAGCTAGACTTGGTCACCATAGCTTTTATGCAAATCAGCTTGCATTCTTAAAGAGAAATCATCTTCATTCGAATGAACTGGATGATTTGTGCATCACTTTCAAACACTTTCCAACTGGTTTTGTTTTCTGGAATGGATGGTCGATTATCATCTTGACGTTTTTCACATTCCCTTTAAAAAATTCCTCCACAGAGAAAACTATGAACCAAGCACACGACAATCGATCATCCTATTTTGTCATTTTCCTTGGAACTACCTACAAATTTAGAGTATCAAATCTCTCAAGGAGGTCCCATACTCTATTTTTAGAATCTTTGAGAATTTTATTCTTTGTCATGCATTTTTTGGTGACACGGTGAATAACCAATTCATTATCCCCAAAGATGTGTAGTGCCTTAATCTGTTTCTTTTCCACAATTAGAAGGCCATGCACTAGCACCTTGTATTCTACTATGTTGTTTGAGCATGAAAATTACAACCTATGCGTGAAGAATAATTTCTCATCCTTGGGAGAAATGAGAACAACACCTACACCCACATCATTTCTTCTTCGGACCCATCGAAGTATAAATTCCATAGACACAAGTTTTCTTGTTTTTCTTGAGCATGCATGGCGAGAACAACTTCTTCTTCAAGGATGTAATAAGTACCAAGCTCAATTTCAAAGGATTTGATCTCTTTAACGTATGGGTCAAATTTTTGGTGCCTTTCTGTCCACTCATCTAGCACTAATTTGGGAAGAGGAGGAGGGATAGACTACTCTTTAGAAACTAAAAATTATTCTTCTTGGATAAAGCGGTTGTCTTGGAGAGGATCGGGTCATACGACTCTACATGATAGGATAATATTGGCTCAATTTTTATGGTAAATTAAGTACCATACCTTTTCTTGAGTAAAATATGCGACCAATCGGAAGACAAGCAACCCCCACTTTGATAGTAAAATCCCTTTTACGATATAGGGAAAATAAAGGAGGTAGTTCAATGATTGACACGTCTTGAGTTATTGTGAGACTTGGACATTCATAGAGGTTCAAATCAAGAACCTTGATGACTCCCAAAGGGGTAACAGTTGATCCATCAAGTTACATGACCCCTTTATACAAAGGGTTTTACTTAAGACCGAGACATCAACAATTTTCGTAGCCATGAAAAAGTACTAACACCTGAGTCAATCATACAATTATGCATAAGGTGTTTTCCTATGATCAAGGACATAAAAAAGGTAGGGTTTTTACAACCTTACTTTCTTCTCTTCTTCTTGATAGATATTAATTGTAGCACACAACTTTTGGTAGATGCATTAGTGTGAGAAAGTTGCGTTAGAGCTTCATATAATAGGTCATGTTGAGATGGAATGGTCAGGGCATCCCACATTGTGACATTTATATTTGTCTTCTTCATCTATTTCACAATGTTCATTTAGGGTACAACAACCTCTCATTTTTATTGTTTAGGTATAGAGGCAAAGGCCTTAGCTGGCACAAACGTTTTACCTACCAAAGGAGGGGAGTGAACTTCTTCAAGGGGAGCAATGTGTGGAACCTCACGAGTAGTAACTTGTGTGAATTTACTTGTTAGATTTCTTGGCTTCATATTTTTGCTTTTGAGGATCGACCTATGTTGTAGGAATCGAAACTTGTGCACCAAAATAAAGCATTCTCTTCTTGTACCTTTTGTTGTCAACAACTTTGGCATGTGGTATGTTTGTGTATGCAAAGAAAAATCATAGTGAATGAAAGACAAACAATAAACTTGTAAACCTTCTAGTAACCTTCCAATGCAAACCTCAGTAGGAGAGATTTTGAAGTTGTATAACCTTTGCAAGTGATTGATTTGTGAGTTCTCTTTAATGGCCTCCAAATATGGGTGCAATTTCTACGAACAGAATAGTTGGAAAGCTTCAGAATGCAAATTGACAGAGTTTATTTGCAAACAATTCAGGAGGATTTGGGATAAGACAAGCTTGCAATTTATAGAAGAAAAACAATTAGAAATTGGTTGAACACAGTTGAATGCACATGCTAAAAATAGCATTGGAGGAGGTTATAGTAATGTTGGGGAATTTAGGGGCAATAAATGAATTAAATGCAAAATTTGCATCCGGAAAGGTGGTTATACGTGCAATTCAATTACCCCCACCTTTCTAGGATGAGGATGTGAAGTCTAAGTGAAGTCTAAGTGGATGTTGACCAAGTGGTAGTTGACTAGGATGTGCACACACTTCATTAATTATTCATTTAATTAATACATGATAATTAACTTAGCACAAATGGTACAAATAGTACTAGGAATTAATTTAATTAATCCAAAGGGTGCAATATGTATGAATTAATCAATTTAATCAATTAATCACAAATGGGTGAATAACATAGTTTATTAGAATAACATTGGAAATCGTTGGGTACATGTGTGTAATTTTTGGTTGTCTACATTTTTCCCCTCTTTAAAGTGCTATTGCAAAGTAATAGTACTTTAAAGATAGTAATCGATGAAAATCGGTGAGAGAAAATTTGTGAAGCATTAGGATGACCCAATAAGTAGGAAGAAGTGAAACATTTGGATGCCCCAACAAGTAGAATGGTAGAGGAATTCCCCCTCAAGTGGGTGGATGATGCAGCAAGGTGGTGGACAACTACTTGATAGGAAGAAAGAAAGGGATTGGAACAAGGATGGGAAAAGGACTATGCTCATAGCATGAGCTTCATTTGGAGAATAATTTTAGAGAAACCTTATTTTTTTGTTACACAATAGAGTTGTCACCATGATTATGAAAGAATCAAGATGGTTAACCCAAATGTGCATAAAAAAACACACACAACAAAGAAAAGATAAAAGGAAAACAAACCCAATATACAAAGTAGGTGCTAGAATCAAGGTTATAAAGGAACCAAGATGTAATCACACTACTTGTAAGTGGTCCAAAAATTAAAACATCAACAATGCAACACAAAGTCAAAAAAGAAGACAATTAGTTATGCCCCTAATGCGTGCCACAATGATGATTAAGTAGATATAAATTCTCCCAAGTGGGAATAGGATCAGACTAGAAGAGTGGAGTTAAAGTGACTCCTCATGACACTCTTATTGAATCCGTTGTGAAAATTATCAAAGTGGAAATTTCCCGCATAAATTTATATCACGAAGGAAAAACATTTGTGTGACTTGCCGCAAGCAGAAGAGTTAACATATCATGCAAAGGGAAGAAAGTGATAGTTATAAGATTGGCATGATCACTAGGGTAATAGATAAAGATATGATGTATATTAGTATGGTGTTGAGATGTTGAAATATTCACTTCAAGGGTTTTCCAATTGTAAGATTTCTATGATAAGTGAATGTTTGTTTGAATGTTTGTAATTTTTTATTTTTTTGTTTTTGAAATATATGTTTGTTTTTTTTTAGTTTTTGAAATATTTTTTTGGGATTTTTGTGATTTTTGACAAGATTTGAAATAAAAATGAAACTAAACACAAGAAAACATGAATAAAAAAGGAAAACACTCCATGGCTTAAATAAACCAGAGAGAAAAATAAAACACACGCAAGTGAAAAAAAAGACATGTAACAAGCAATAAAAATAAACTCAATATGAACAGAAGGGACCACACCAAAGTTATATGTTAACTAAGATGAAAATAAATTTCTTGTAATTGGTCCATAAGTACATTATAGATACGATTATTGGTTATTCTAACAAAAAAAGAGAGACTAAGCTAAGAGTAGACAATACAAAATTCCACATGTACAAACATTAGACAAACACATACAAAAAAACAAACAAGTGAAAAAATCACACCAATGTAAAATACTAATAAGAAATCAATAATATAACACAACTCACAACAATAATATCCAAAGAATTTTCTAGTGTGTTCCACGATAAAAATATAGATAGATGTCAAGTTGTCCCCAAGTGAAAACCAAATCCGAGTGGTGCCCCTAAGCAAAGTGATATTGTAAAGAGTGACTTGATGGATTGGAAAATTCAGATTATTGGGAGTATTTAGATGAAAAAAGTGGAAAATGAAATTACATAATCGTGATTTTTTTTTTTTGGAAAGCATTTTTGAAATGTTTTGTATGTTTTTTTTGTTTTTTTAACAATTTTATATTATTTTTGGCATTTTGAAAAAAATTTATATTATTTTCAAGTTTTTTGAGACATTTTTGAATGTTTTTGGTCTTTTTGGAATTTTGAACCACACGCCAAAGAAGAGGGAAAAGGAAATTCCCAAGTCAAAACCAACACGCTACGTATGAAGAAAGTGAATGAAAGCATAATAGAAGGTGAAAAATAGTGGTAGATAATGGGCATGACAACCTAATAAAGAGAACATGTGACACACGAAGAGGTGAAAAGATACACACGGAAACAAGGTGAAATGATGAAATAGGTGGATGCACTGATATGCCCCTAGCACAAGGGTAACTCTTCAAAGACTTAGGAGTAGAAATTCTTCAGATAAATGGCATTCATAGGCTCCTTCAACTCTTTTCCATCCTTGGTAGATAGTTTATATGCACCGATCCAAATTTAGTAGTTATAACATAAGGACCCAACCAATTAGGCTCAATTTTTTTCTATTTTTCTCATGGTTTAGTTGTGTTCTTATGATTTTCCTTTAGTACTAAGTCGCCAATTTCAAACTATCAGAAGTTTTGATCTTATGATTATAATTATGATGCAAATCAATTTTGATAAACTTGTAGATGATATAAGGTACAAATTCATCTCTCGTCTAGTAATTCCAGCTCTACAAGGTGTGTAAATCAAGTAATCCTCTTCATGAATGAGGTGTTAGAGGGAGACAAGAAGTGAAGGCAATTCAACTTTGATAGGTAATATGGCTTCATAGCCATATACTAGCGAGAATGGAATAGATCCTGTAGGAGTACAAAAGGAAGTGTGGTAGGCCTAGAGGGTGGGATATAATTGCATATGCCAAATATGTCCATGTTTATTGACTTTATTTTCTAAAATGAATTTGATAGTCTTGTTTGACACTTCATATTTTTTGTTGCATTAGGGATAGTAGGCTGTAGCCCATTTTAGGTGGATATTATATTTTGTTTAGCTAGAGACTTGAGATCCTTATTTTTGAAAGAACCACCATTGTCAGCGACAATAGTAGTGGGGATGAAAAAATGACAGATAATATGGTTGAAAATGAATTTAGAAATATTACACCCGGTAACATTGGTAAGAGGCATAGCCTCAACTCACTTGGTGAAATACTCAAGTGGCGCTTATAATAAATATGTGGCCATCGAAGATGTGGGATTTATTTTTACAATTAAATCAAATCCCCATTTTGAAAAAGGGCAAGGTGAAGTAATGGGCTCCAAAGCTTAGGATGGTGCATGAATGAGATTACCGTGTTTTTGTCAAACCCGACATTTCTTCACAAAGTTTCATGCATCTTCCTCCATTGTGGGCCAGTAATATCCAATGTGTAAGATCTTCTTCACAAGGACCATTTTGCTAGTATGGGAACTGTAAATACTCGAATGTACTTTAGCTAGTGTGTGATTAGATTCATCCTCATTAAGACATATTAAGATAGTCCCATCATAACCTCTTCGATATAAGGTTTCGCAAGAAGGGTGTAATGTGAAGCACATTGTGCTAAGGATATATTTTTATTTGAATTAAAATCGGGAGGGTAGGATTTATTTTAAATGAAGGTATATATATTGTGGTACTAGGGATGATCGGGACCAACAATCTCGAGATACCATGGTGGACTCAAAATTCATATGCAGGCACCGAATATGTTCAAAGAGGAACTCACCGTGAGTTTGATTAGTGTCGAATGAAATAAGAGATGTGATAGTTGTCATGGCATCCACTAATTTATTTTATATGGGAGGAACTTGATCAAAATTGATAATCCAAAAATACCCTCTAAGGCTATTAACCACTATTTTATAGGGTAAGAGTTTCTCATATTTTACTTAATACTCTCTATTAACTTGATTAATGACAAGAAGAGAATTTTCGTGAACTATCAATTCTTACAGTGCCATGAGATAGAAAATCCTAAGCCCGATATTAATTATTCATACTAAACTATGTAATTTGTGCAAGGGAGATGATATAATAAGATTTAGGTATGAGGTCTCCATCTAGTGTACGCAAGACAATTCCTTCTCAGGACCATGGATGTTGCAAGATACATCAAAGAATAACATCCATGAGGGGTTGCTTCTATGTACAAAAGGACTTCATCTATAAATTCAAAATTTAATGATTTGTGAACCTGGAAGCGGTGTAGTGGCTAGTTTATCTTCCAATTCTTGACCTTTGATAGCTTTTTGATTGACAATTTCAATTTTAAATTCTTTGAGTAGTATGTGTTAATTAATTTTTTCCCCATGAAAAATTACCCAACCCTAGCCCACATTGGGTTAGATAAGAAAAAATGGGTACAATCATGTTGAAGCTAAAAATTATCCATACTCAGCCCTTATCGGGCCTTGGGTATGTGAAAATTCCCAAGAATCCGAAAAAGTGGAACTCGGGGTCAAAATTTGTATTTAGGGTCTTATAGACCAACTAAACCAAAAAAATAGCTTGTTGAGATACTTGACGAGCTCGAAGGACACGTGGGTGTTTAAATAGGTTAGCGAGATGGAAGAGTGTTGAGGTGGTGAGTGGAAAAGGTAACACGTTGAGTGGCTTAGTGATTTGAGTTAGGTTCATGGTGAATGAAGGACGAGCCAAGTTGGCTCAATGCAAAGAATAGATCCATGATTAGGTGCTCGGCATGATTAGACGACTTAAAATGAGTTTGTGGGAAGTCAAGTGGCTTGTGGATTGGGTGAGATATGGAGGATAGCTTGGAAGATGAATCATCTAGAGCATGCGAGGAAAATTAACATCAGCACTAGAATAGAATGAGAGAGAGCTCCAAGTTGATCTTGAACAAACAATCTCATACCAAGTTGGGAGGCTTTCACACTAAGGGAGTTGGTCAAGAGCTTGAAGAGCTCGTGACACAATGTGTTGATCGGGATTGGCATGTGAACTAGGACTATGACATTAAATTATAGGTGTGTCTTGGCTCAAAATAAAGAACCTTGAAACATCGGGAGCCACAAGGTAGAACTCGAGAGGAATGAATAGCTTGGCTGATAAGACATGCAAAAGGGTGAGTCAATGCATGGAATTCACATTGCATTTGAGCTAGCAATACTAAGGTAGTTAGAAATAAATCCCAAGGTCTTCAAACATAGATGAATCACCATAAGGCCCATAATGTAAGGATGGAGCCCAAGAGTAAGAACAATCCAATTTGGATAAGGACAAGTTAAGCTCTGTAGGGGTTTGCTTTACAAAAGTTGTTGAGAGAATGAAAATTTAGGGACTTAGACTTGGACAAGGAAAGAAATGAACCAATTTGGTATGTCGGCTATGGTAGCAATACCAAACTCAATGCTCATCTCACGAAGTGAATAAGGAAAAAGGACATCACTAGGGAGGATGAAGGGATCATGCCAAAAACAATGGATTCAAATCATCGTAAAGGATTAACTTGGATAGGAAATGATTTATAGTAGAGCCATGGGGTAAGACAATCTTAGATGAATCGGTGAAAATCCTTGGACTAAAGTTTCAAAGATAGCTTGAGGTCTAGTGGAGAAATGATACACATTGGCAAGGAACTTATAGGATGATTGAGGTGTGGAACTTGGTGAATGTGGGGAAAATAATTAATCAAAGGAAGAAAGAAATAACTCACCACACTAACATGGGTGGTGTTGGTGAGAAAGTGAGGAGCCAAGTTCGTGGGATCTCAAGATGAACTTAGTCCCACATTAATAGTGGGAAAGAGACAAACACATCAATCCTAGAACATAATGGGTCGTAGAAAAGAGATGGCCCAAAATCAACATAGCCCGATACATCACTTTATGCCCATGCTTTGCATTACACTAAGAATCCTAAAAGAGCTTGTGTCATCGAACTATAGATCCAAACAAACCACCATAAGAAATGGAACCGTCTAAGGAATCAACGCACAGGATGAATCCTGCAATGAAGAGATCTAGCTATGAGGTCAAGTGGGGAGTTTATCTCAAAGGATCATTGAGATGTGGCACCAGAATAGAAGCTCTCGATTAGCCATGAAGATAGATGTGATATCCTTAGGATAACAAATGGATTTGACATATAAATTTGAAATGAATTAGCTAAAACAGAGGAAGCATGGTTATGTATGGTAGAGAAATTCAAAGGAATGATCTCGCATAAATATAAATGATTTTAGGATTTTGGTGAATTTTGTTTCGGGAACCAGCTCAAGTAGGATGGTATCACGTAATTCTAATGCTCGAGCTTGAAAGTCCGAAAATTTAGACTTTCGGTTTTCGGGTTCATATTTTTGGCTCACCCAGTCAAGTGAATAGTGTCATGAGCCCGAAAGAGAAGAATTATAAAGCCTGAAGTCCAAATTTTGGACTTCAGGATTTCAAACTTTAGAGAAATTAAAAATGGTAGCTTGATGAACGAAAGTGTCCGACTTCGAAATCATAACATCTGAAATCATGAAAAATGCTATGCCCAAAAGAGGTTGTGAAGTCAATAAGGTGAGGGGTTGTTGGGATTCAAAATATTGACTAAGTCTCCAAAGTCACATGTGCGTGCGAGGACCAATATAAATAAGGGCACACAGAAAACACGTGCATGACAAGCATTTTAGAATAGTTTATTAGAAACCATGGCACAAGCGCAAGGAAAATAAAAGGGTTTTAGGACTTATCCATATTCACCATTCCAAGAAGCACACAAGAAAAGCATGACCCGACCAAGCATGTGGAGTGGATAAGGTTTCATCCTGGAAACTTGGTGACCAAGAAAGGAATATTCCATGCAATGGAAGGATCTAGAAAGACATCATTACAAAAAGTGGAGATCTCAGATTAGAGTAAGCATTATCCATTAGAGGACCACATGGACACTTGGAAAGTAATCTACTCTTGAAGGAAGGCATGGTGGTGGATGCTAAATCTATATATAGAGATGCTCGGGTAGAAGAAAGGGGGCATGCTATCAAGGGAGAGAAGAGGGATCAACATAGAGGGAATGAAGGGAAAAGATCTATAGAAATAATAGGAGGTTCTAGAGGGTTGGGGTTCTCATTAAGAGGATTGTAGGAGTGATAGCATACTTAGGGGGATGGGTTTGTGAAAATATTTGTAATATGGAAAGCATAGTTAGGGATTCTGATGCATGAGTCTTATCTGCATTGATGTATTGGCCTATTATGGCCTTGGTGAATGTAATGTGGCTATTGAACTATGATCAATATGAATATATGGTTCTATTATAAGAATATAATGTTCATGGATGTAAACCCTAGTTCCATTTCCCTTTGTTATGGATCAGATATGTTATCTGTATGATGTTTCTTTTGATTATGAATGAATGTATTGATATAATAACTCATCCTAGGCTCTTAGAATGAATGCATGGTCCTTTACCTTTTTGCATCTAATTTTTTGTCCCTAAGTAATGTATTCTCACAAAACTCACATAAAACAAGTGATCGGTACCAACACATGCCCTAGGTGAGTGCCCAATGCATGTTGGGTGATAGACTGAACACATGGGATTAGAAGATTATTATAAGGGCATAAAAATGACTACATCTTGGTTCCGTTGTCAGCACCTCTTTTCAAAGTTGTGAGAAATGACTACATCTTGGTCCCTTTAACACATGATGACAGAGCGCTTAACCCTAGAAGGTGTTGAAGCATGGTTTAAGAGCATGGAGGATGATTTTTCTCAAAGATTTAGTATTGGACCTGATTTTGATGCACACAAATGGGTAGAAGAACACCTGTATCATGAGCTATATGAGACCTTCTTTTGCTATTTTCCAGTAAAATTGTATGAATGGCTTTTAGCATATGCATTCAGATTGATCTAGTACTATAATCATGCGCGTGGACCCTAGATGATTACCAGAGGCCGGACAATGCACATATGGCTTGGAAACATGTTTTCCATCACCGATGGAGAGGAGTGATGACCAGTTATACCCTAGAATGCACCACTTCTATGTATTCTTGTCCAGTATTAATGAGTTTGAGTTCCTAAGGGAACCTAGAGGATTATTTTTACGTGTTATCCCATTGGCTATGAAAATATTGTTCATTACATTAATTTTGGATGCATTCCCTATGTCCAGCTAAGATTCTCTAAACATTGGGTGAGGAATCTAGGGTGGAGGAAAATCATGGACATTGCGGTTGAAAAAGGAGATGGAAGAGAGATGACTCAAGTATGGTGAAGCTTGTGAAAGGGAAATGGCTAGAAAATGTGAGGTTACAAGAGTGATGGGTTTATGGAGGTAGACATTATGGGAAGGAGTTTTGGTTCACACAGAGGATGTGTAACCTTAGCAATCTATGACACCCCATCTCGAAAGCATGGGAGAGAGACCCCTTCATCATCGATGAGAGTTCTATTAGTACCCAATTTTTTTCTCCTTTTCACCCGAGTAGCATCAAATATATGGCATGAAGCTTGAATTCAGATAGATCATGATGTGTGTCATTTTGTAGCTAGGGATGTGATCTAACTGGAACTCAGATTTGTGGAGAGATGGATAGCACTCAAATAGGACTTGATCTTGTCCTAACTGCTTTTAGGTTGTGCCTTTCAACCAAGGTAAGAGGACCTATTTTGTAACCCTAAAATGGTGAATGAAATGAACATATCCCTCAATTTGTACAAATAGTATGGAAAGGGCCTTGGGAAAATATGATCAACACTCCAAATCTGACTTTCACAAGTTATCACTCCTAGATTATGGAGATATTTTCAATGCAAGGAAAGGGTTATCAAGACATTTTATGATCCTGATGTGCTTTGTGTATTTTTGTAAATGGATTGAATTATTTTGTTGACACACAATGTAATACAAGGGTAGTATGGGTAGGATTAGGTTTTTTGAATGAATTTTGGTGGGAGATTTTAAACAAGACTAACTAGAATCTATCAAATTATTTGAGGACCTTTATAGGAAATTTGTAACACCTAAACAATAGAATGCTTAAGGGGTTAAGGTACTCCTTCAACCAGGGATATGTGCACCAAATGGAGGCCCATATCGCACTCTTCCACACAATATTTCATAACTGCTACAAAATCTTGAAGTAGATGAACCAAAAAAGCATCCAGAAATCTCTATTTTATCATGACCTAAGGTGAACCCAAAGGTTTACAACAATCTCTAAATTCAAGGAAGGTAAAGTGATTTTAAATCTGTTTATCTCTTTATTAGATGAAAGCTCTTTTGAATGTGAGATTGCAGATGCCACTAAACTATCAACAAGAAATGAGACCATGTATGATCAAAAGAGTTTTCAAACACAAGACTGCAACAGGAGCAAGAAACACAAATTGAAAACATTTTGAAACATAATTATATGCAAATTTTTCTAAGAGACAACACAAAATAATCCAGAATGACCAAATTTATCAGCAAGGGAATGTTATAAGAACAATCTCAGAGCTTTTTGATGGCTTTACAACTGAAACCAACTCAACATGATACAAATATGATGCAAAAAGGAATTAGAAATGGTTCTCAGGTGGTTACTCAAAGAATGGGATTATTCCCAGATTTTCCCATGAAATTCTAAGTTTCTCCGACCTTTTGCATGTCTCAAAACATGCATTATATAACTTTTAATTACATTTGACCCTTCTTTACCAAGAAAAGAATATGCCCAACATCAAGTTTGTTACAAAATTCCAACATGATTCGTAGATAGGGACAATTAAAAAAATTCAACAAAAGTTTCTAGGTGTTTCCAAAAAGGTGAATCATTACAAATCCTTCATCATTATCCATTGTGGAGGCATGTATTTCATTCTCCAAGCATGCATACCCCTTTCATTTCATTATTTCATCCTTATCATTTTAAAATTTGATTCTGTAACTTCTTGATTTGATATTTCATGTTTTAGATGGGATGGGGCAAAAATCACTTCAAAAACACCTCAAATCTGTAAATTGATCCTTGAAACCAATTGCATTGGTCCTTACAGGCACAAACAACATGAATTTTCCAAAAATTGATGCAAAATTCACATTTCCACACTTCCTAGAGCAAAAATGGTGGCCAAATTGAAGAATGTATAGTTACCGTTGATTTGCCCTTTTCCCTTCAATCTGGGCCCTCCACGTGTCAAAATACAATTGGGGACAGATTTGGGATCACTTTTTGACTTTTTAACATTTTTGGAAAAATAGAAAAATTGAATTTTTTCTCCGCCCCTCCGCCTTTGAATTTTGGTGCTAACACATGGCATATGGTGGGTCCCATTGGAGTCACCGCTCAATTCTACACACTTCCACCCTTTTTGGGAATTTGGAAAAAAATCACCTTTTACCCCGCCCGGCCCGCACCTCGTCGTCTCTTGACATGTGTCTCCTTCGGTTTGTCACGGAGCCATTCCTCAATTCTCGTACTAACTCATTTTGTCAAAAGGGAGAAAATTTCCTTTTACCTCCGCCAGCCGCCACCGACCCGCTCTACCCGCCATGTGTCCACTTCTCCATCGCTAAGGAAATGTGGGTTCATTTCTCATTTTAACACCTTTCTTTTGCCAAGGGAAAATTTCCCACTTTTTTCCACCAAGCCGTACTCTCTTCTACGCCTGCCACGTGTCTCCCCTTGCTCCATTTCAGACACGTGGTGTAAATTTTCATTCTAACTCCTTTCTCAAAAGGGAAAAAATTCCCTTTTGCCTTCGTCGCCCAACTCGTCCCCTCTCTCTACCATGTGTCCACCCTCTTCTTTATTACGTACTCCGCGACCCTTTCTTCAACCTTTCTCCATTTTCACCAAAAATGAAAAAAATGCCTAAGTTCCCCACCCGCCTTCCATTTTTCCTTTGCATTAGAGCATGACACATGTCCCTCCTCTGGGACCTACGGGGTTGTGGGAAACATTTGCAAATTTTTCCAAAAATAAAAAATGCTAAGTTTTTAGAAAAAACTCCGTCGAATCCCATCAAACGAGAAGTGGCCACATATGAGGGGAGGCTTGAGCTTAATTTTGATGGGAAAATGACACTCGTATAACCATAAAAACATAGAATTTTCCCACAACCTCCAAAATCAATTTTTTCTTCGTGGATGAAGGATTTTTTGGTCAAAAGGAAAATGGAAGGTGTTTTAAAGTAATTTTCAACCATGGGGATAGATTTTTGAGGAAAATAAACATGAAACAAACAACCATGAACTCCAAAGGCTAGGAAAGATGGAAAAAATGACAGAGGCCCATGGATTTGGAAATTTAGGGCACAAAATAGGGCATGCATGTATTTTTCTTTCAAAATGGGGCAAAATAATAAGTTTGTGAGCTTTTGAAAGCATTCAACTGGAGGGAAAAAATTTACAGACCACCAAATTCAAAGAAAAATGTTTTTAGAGCATGCAGAACAAAGGGGAAAGATGGGAAAATAACAGAGGATCAAAATGGGCACCAACATCGGCTCCTGCTCAGGATGGGCACTCCCAGTGAGTGCCACAAGAACAATGTAGACCAAGTGCCAAAATAATCCATTGGGAAAATAGAGTCATGAGCCAAAACCACCAAAAACCAGCTAAGAAACCGACAAAAATGGCTGCCACACACCAAGGCAAACCAAGAACCACCAAAACACCAAAACAGAGCAAAATCCAAACACTATACACTGTACAAGTTGGTGCATATCTCAAATTTGGGGATTAACCCAAGATATACTTTAGATGCTGGTAGTTCAAGCAATTCCCCATCTAAATCTTTGTGAAAAAGGTATTCTCACTAATTCCGATATCAATGGAGTAAGGGCCCATCCATATTGCATCAAATTTTCCATGTTTTCACTTATCTTCATTTTTGTTGTCCCATAACAAAACTAGATCTCCAATATGAAGGCCCTAGGAGTGACCTTCTTGTCGGACAATCTTTTCAAATTCTCTCTAAATCGACATGCCTTTGGTGGGATGCTCTTCTCTCTTCATCTAGCTCCACAGCCCGATTAATCCTTGCTTCATATGGACTAACCTCTTGATCTTCAAATTGTTGAACAAACTGAAATGAAGATAATTACATATGTAAGGGTAGAATAGCTTGAGTTCGATACACAAGTCAAATGGGCTATTACCGTAGCTCTCTTAGTAGTGATTCTATTATCCCAAACTATAAATTTCAGTTTTTCACCCCATTTTCTCTTGTTTAACTCCAAGGTCCTCCTAATGATTTTTAACAAGTTCTTATTTTTGGACCTAGCTTGTCCATTCCTTGGGGGTTATAGTTTGAAGAATAAGTCAGATTGGTTCCATACTCCTTACACATTTCCATCAAAGGTTTAGCTCTAAAACACATGGCATTATCAGCCACAATTTTTACTGGCACACCAAATCTGCATATGATATTATTCAACAAGAATTCCATAACAACTTGGTGCGTTGCTTTCTTGGTTGGGATTACCTCTACGCACTTGGTGAAAAATATGTGGCTACAAGGATCCATTTATGTCCAGTACTAAAAGGTTCTGAAATATCACAAATGAAGTCCATCCCCCATTGTTTGAAAGGAGCTTCAATTGATACAGGATGTAAAGGAAAGGAGCCTAAAGCTTTCATTCTTCAAGAGAAACACCGGCAAATTTCACATTTTCTAATCAAGCATTGTTGCATATTTGAAGAGAGTAGGCCACCAATAAATAGCTCTCAAAACTTTTTGTGTTGTAACCCTTCCAGCAAAGTGTCCTCTACAAACTCCCCATGGAAATCAGAAACTACTTTGGGAGCTTCATCTTCATTGAAATTTAAAGAGGACACCTTCAGTGGTTCTTCTAAGCCAGCCCAAATTCAAGTGATGATGTACTTTTGAGAGGCCACTTGAGGGTTTTTTTCTTATTTTTATTTAAATGATCATGATAGCATAGGTGTCTGAGGTAAAAGATTATATCCTTGTACCACTCATAACTTACCAATTTCTCAAGAAAATCTACCCTTTCTTCCTCTACTTCATTCACTTCCACAGTCTACAAGTTTCTCTCAGACATGAGCTTAGCAAGACCCAAACCTCTTACTAACTTTTTGGTTTGGATGTCCATATCATACTCCTATAGTTTTTTCACCCATCTACATATTTTACTTGAGATATCCATCTTTGATAAGATATATTTTACTATGGTGTGGGGAACATAAGCAACAACTTTTGAACTTAAGATATAAGGCCTGAAAACCTTTTTGCTTTCACCAAGGAAAATGCTTGTTTTTTCATGATTGTATATTTCAAATCAGCAGCTTGTAAATCCTTGCTAAAGAAGGCATTAGGCCTCTCAACCCCATCTTCATCCTTTTTGAGCAAAATAGATGCAATAGTATTTTTAGAAGAAAAGGAGAAGATTTGGAAAGGATTCTTGTAATTTGGAGCTGCCAAGACAGGTGCATATTTAAGTGCTTCTTTGATTCCTTCAAAATCCTAAATAGCAGTCTCCTCCCATTTGATAACTTGACCCTTCTTTAACATGCATGTGATAGGAAGAGTTAACTCAGCAAAATTGGACATAAACCTTCTAATGAAATTGATCTGCTGAAAGAAAGATTGGATGCCCTTCTTCATTCTTGGAATGGGCACCTTACTAATTGATTCTACTCTCTCGGGGTCAATCATGACATAGGCCTTTGAAACAATATTTCCAAGAAGCTTGGCCTTTTACACCCCAAAGTGACACTTCTTTGGATTGAGAGAGATTCCAAATTCTCTACATCTGATCAACATCATTTCCAAATGTTGTAAGTGATCTTTTCTACTCCTTAAAAATATAGTCACATCATCCTTATAAACTGCAATGAAGTCATTTATATAACCAACAAAAGCAACATCCATTGCTCTTTTGAAGGTAGCTCCAACATTCATGAGACCAAAAGGCATTCTCACATAAACATATGTTCCCTAAGGAGTGGTAAAGGCACTTTTAAATCTTTCTAACTCCTTGACAACAACCTAATTATATCCAAAGAAACCATCCAAGGTGGACAACAATTTAGATCTAGTCACTAACTGCAGTAAGATGTTCTCCATGTTTGGAAAAGGATAATTATCTTTCAATGAAGCTCTATTAAGAGTTCTGAAGTCTACACAAAGTTTGATATCTCTATTCTTCTTTCTAATCGGCACAAGGTTTGTAACCCAAGATGAATACATTATGGGTTGAATAATCCCTCCTCATTTAGTTTCTTTAATTCATCTTGCATTTTCATGGAGAGGAGTGGATTAATTGGCATTTTCTTCTGTCTCGAATTGTTTGGCATTTTTCTCAAGAGGGATCTCATGTTAGAATAAGCCTTCTCTATATGCTTTTAGCTCGAATATGACCAGTAAGACAGTCTTGATATTGCTTTAATAATTGGAGGTAGGACTATTTTTCTTCCTTGTTTAAACTACTCGCCTAACCAAACTTTTCTTGGTTTTTCCTATGTTCCCAAGTCATGCTCTTCCACATCCCTTGAGGAAGATATGTTTCTATTGATGATGTAATCAACATTTCTAAAATTTAACTCAAGAGCAACAAGACCTCTAGGAATGGTGTTAGTTTTCAATTGGATAATATATTTTCCAAAAAAGTCTCTCTTGCTTCAGTCATACACACCATTAGTTCCCAATAAATATGCTGATCTACAAACTCACCTTGATTTTGTATGAACCTTTTCACTTGAGAATCATCATTAAACACTTGCCAATGCTTGATGTTGTTAGGGACGGTGACCTAGTTAACACTTCAACTTTGTACTCACAATAAGGTGAAATAGTGCAATCTCCAAATCTTGATCCCAACACTTCCAACTTGTTAGTATAAGCATTAAAACTTCTATCATGGTGCATAATATTGAAGGAATCAAACATCTCAATTAGATCCCAAACTACATGTTTATACTATTTCATCTGTTGATTTTTTGTAGCATACAATTTTCTTATTTGTTTGAAAATCAGCTCTGAATCTCCCTTTTCAATGATGTCCTTGACACCATACTTCCATGTAATTTTCAGACCAAACAAAAAGGCTTCATACTCAATAATGTTGTTAGTACATTCAAAATTAAGCTTGAAGGAAAAAACAAATTCTTCCAAGCTAGGAGAAATTAGAATTACACAAAGCACCATTTCCAAATTTTGAGAAAGCTCCATCAAATAGAAAGGTATAAGGAGAACTTACTTGTTCAAGGAACTTTGACTGATCCATCTTGTGTTCTTTCCATCAGCAAACCCAATAAAATTATCAACATCAATATCAGCAAATAATACTTCATAAGAAGCATTGTTTGGGTCCTCAATTAGATGCAACATTTTTTTCTCCATAGAGCTTGACCATGTTTCCTTCAATGGGAATAGTGGAAAAATACATGTCCCTTTGGACACTCCCTCCAACACTTACAACCCACTTTCTTGACAATAACATATCCCATTTTGTAGGGTAGTCAGCAATCACAACATCCAATTTTAAATTTCTCCCGGATAAGATGCAAGCTGCACCACCAAACCCTTCACACATCCAACTACCGACACTTCCCCGATTCCATGGTGGTACACTTTCCATAGGCTGCTATCACTTTGATATCCAACTCATTCTTGACTTCTAGAGGCATGACATTACATGATGCACCAAAATCAAACATACACTTGTGAAGTAGCCTATCCTTTATGCTCAAAGTTGTGAAGAATGGATCAACATTCAATTGGGAATAAACCAAGGATGTCCCCAAATATACTTCAGGTGTATCTCTAATATCCTCTACTATTGGTGGTGTTTCAAGGTCAGTAATGATCCAAGGAAGAGTTTCAATAATATATACATTTTTTCTAGAGTAATCTTCTCCTCCTTCAATCCCAAGTACTCAAATGTTCTCTTCTTATGCTCGGAATCCTAAGCAACGTAATAATTGGAACACTCACTTTTATTTGGCTTGATACTTGGGCTATGTCATAGGGAACACTCTTTGGCAAAGAAACATTGATAGGGAGACAAGAAGATTCATTAGATGGCAAGGGATTCTTAGCATCTTGGGCATGAGGAGGACTGAGATTTTTGTTTGGGATAACAGAGCTTTTAACAGTGCTTCTCTTCTAGAAGATTCTTTGGGAATGCTTGTGATCAAGTGTTTTTAGGTCCGGCTTGAGGCCCAACTCCTTAACAACTTTTCTTCTAGTGTTATAGTATTTCTCTTGAGATACAACAACATTCATCAACAATTATCTATCTTCCTACGAAGGAATACCACTATCATACTTCTTAATCATCAAAGCTCTTAAGTATTCAAAGTCATTGTTAGGAATTTTAAAATCTTGCACTACATCAACTTCAAGAGTATGAGGGGGAAGAAAGACTTATACCCATTTGATGCAATCCCAAAAGGAAGTAGCATTCCTAGCACTTATTACTTCAAAGTAGATGTTGCTCCTCCTTGTGAGCTTGAAGAACAACCCACCATGCAAATATCATCATCAATACCATCATCATCATTCACTTCACCATATTTTTGGTCCACTTCACATGGAGGATGGGGCAGAAAACATATATCACACCAATCAATATCAGCAACTTCTTCAATAGCAAGAATGCAAGTGGCGCTTAGGGGATTAGGTAACACTCTTCCTTCATGTGCTTGAGGATGTCTATTTATAGACCCCATAGGTCCTTTTCCTCTATCATATGCCCTTTAATAACCTCTAGGATGATTGGAAAATATGTCATGGTTTTTGCTCTTGGCTGACCTTGTGAAGTCTCTGGTCCAATTCCCTTCTCGGCTCTTGCCAACTTGTATGAGATTTATGTGACAACCCCCGCAAAAGTTTTCATAACCTCCTCTAAATCAGCACCCTTGCTAGCTTGATGTTTTTCAGGGTTTATCAACTTTACTCCATCTCTCTTGAGAGGTTTCCCAATTTCTTTGATATTGTTTTCAATTTGAAGTGCCATGGTGAAAGATTGTCTTAGATTGCTAGGATTCTTATCTATTAAGTAATAGGATTCCTTTTTATCAAATGCATCTGCATATTTGATTAGACAAGATTCATCACAAGGCCTCAAAATAATAGGTAGCCTTCTCAAAATTTTGTTAAAACTTGTGTTAAAGTCATGAACTCGATTCATTGGGGTTCTTCTTGATATTCTCAAATTCAGACAAGAGAAATCTAGGATCAGTTTTGTCACCATATTGTAACCTAAATGCATTCTTCATTTCAGTCCATGAATCAATAGAATTATCAAGCAGAGCCTTGTACCAATCCCTAGCATCCTCTTCTAGTGTATGAATGAACAATTTAATACACATCTTAAAACTCTATTTCAAAATATTTCATCATGTTAAGAAAAATTTTGAGATGTTGATCACCAATTATAACATTGTTACCTTGGAATTTTGGCAACCTATTTCTAACATCTTGTGGGACAACATTTGGGTAACCATCCATTCCTCTAAAGTCTATAGGACCAAAGGTGTTAATAAAAATGGAGGTCTAGGTGAGCCATATTGTTTGGTGGAGGTGATCTTGGGGGTGACACAAGTTGATGAGGAGTGCAAGGTATTTGGGGCTCAAGAATGTGGTTCACAAGATTGGTATCCTTTAAGTTCTGATTTTCTTGGAAATTTTTATTTGAATTGAAACACGAGAGGTGTAGATTGAAGAAAGGACTCACCAGTACAATGAAGGACCTTCACTAGCTGAAGTAAACAAGTTTATGAGATGATTGCTTGAATCAAAATCACTGGAAGAAGAGTGATAATCCTCTACTAAAGGTTGATCCCTCTCACCAATGGATATATCTTTTCCCGATGTCGACCTTTAATAACTTTACAAACTCTTCTCCTTCTAACTCTGAGTTCCTTGAATGAGAACAACTTCTTAGCAGAGTCCCTAATGAAGAAAGATCTTCTTCCTTCTAGTTTTGCAGAGATTAACAACACAAAATAAATGACAGAAAGCTTAAGACATTGGTATTTATCAAGATCAGAATAGCATGGAGTCGCCACTAAGGATTTTCACCCTAGTTGTACAAATGCACTAAAATACTCTGTCAAATATCTATCAACACTAAAAATCTTGCCAAACTTTATAGATCAGACCTTCCTTTTCTTGAATTTATTAACCACAAATGCAAATGAAGTGCAACAACTGCTGGAAACTAATAAAATTGCAGGCAAAACTTATATCTTCACTTAATCCTTACAAATCTGATTATAAAATGATGCTTCAATAATGTATTTGTATGCAAAATTTGCAAGGGACATCACCAAGGTTTGATATGCACTCAAATATCTCAAATATGTATGCACATGGATCAGATTGAACTAAGAAAATATCAAACTTAGAACTCTACTCTTCATTCCAGCCTCATAAATTTGATCGAAAATAATACTCAGATCTGTAATGCACATAAATCACATAATAAGTATTACCAGGATCTAAAATCTTGAATAATCTCTGTCGAAATGGTGCCAAAAAGTATTGTTGATGGGCTAAATAGACATGGATTGGCAAATGAATCGAGAAAATCAAATGAAACTTTGGATTAACAACTCCCCAAAAATGGCACTACAAAGTGTTAGAACCCAAATTTGTTCTCCTTTTCAAAGTCAAGTAGCATCGAGAGATATGGCATGAAGCTTAAAGTAATATATATCATGATGTGTGTCATTTTGTAGCTAGGGATTTGATCTAACCGGCACTCGATTTATGGAGAGATGGATAGCACTCAAAGAGGACTTGATCTTGTCCTAATTGTTTTAGGTCGTGCCTTTCAACCAAGGTAAGAGGACCTATTTTGTAACCCTCAAATGGTGAAGGAGATGAAGATATCCTCAAGTTATGTAAATAGTATGGAAAGGGCCTTGGGAAAATCTGATCAACACTCCAAATCCGACTTTCCCAAGCTTTCACTCCTATATTATGGAGATATTTTCAATGCAAGGAAAGGGTTACTGAAGAAATTGTATGATCCTGATTTGCTTTGTGAATTTTTGTAAATGGATTGAATTATTTTGTTGACACATAATGTAATGCGGGGTAGTATGGGTAGGATATTTGAATGAATTTTGGTGGGAGATTTTAGAAAAGACTAACAGAATCGCCAAATTCTTTGAGGACCTTTACAAGAAAATTTGTAACACTTAAACAATAGAATGCTTCAAAGGGGTTAAGGTACTCCTTCAACCAGGATATGTGCACCAAATAGAGGCCTAGGTCTGCACTCTTCCACACACTCTTGATAACTTGCCACAAAATCTTGAAGCAGATGAACTGAAAAGGCATCCAAAAATATCTATTTTATCATGACCTAAGGTGCACCCAAAGGTTTACAACAATCTCTAAATTCAAGGAAGGTAAAGTGATTTTAAATTTGTTTATCTCTTTATCAGATGAAATCTCTTCTGAATGTGAGATTGTAGATGCCACTAAACTATCAAAAAGAAATGAGACCATGTATGATGAAAAGATTTTTCAAAAACAAGACTACAACAGGAGTAAGAAACACAAATTGAAAACATTTTGAAACATAAGTATATGTAAATTTTTCCAAGAGACAACACAAAATAATCTAGAATGACCAAATTTATCAACAGGGAATGTTATAAGAACAATCTCAAAGATTTTTAATGGCTTTACAACTGAAACCAACTCAACATGATACAAATCTGATGCGTAAAAGAATTAGAAATGGTTCTCGGTGGTTTCTCGTAGAATGGGATTCTAACAATATTTTACCGTGAAATTATAATTTTCATTAACCTTTTGCATGTCTCAAAACATGCATTATATAACTTTTAATTAAATTTTATCCTTCTTTCCCAAGAAAATAATATGCCCAAAGACATCAAGTTTGTTACAAAAATTCCAACATGATTCGCAGATAAGGACATTTAAAAAATTTGCAAAAAAAGTTGCAGTGTTTCCAAAAAGGTGAATCATTACAAATCCTTCATCTTTATCCAATGTGGAGGCACGTTTTTCATTCTCCAAGCATATAGACCCCTTTCATTTCATTATTTCATCCTTAGCATTTTAAAATTTGGTTACAGTAACTTCTTGATTTAATATTTCACATTTTAGACAAGTCTGGGCAAAAATCACTTCAAAAACACCTCAAATCTACAAATTGATCCTTAAAACCAATTCCATTGGTCCTTGAGGCACAAATGACATGAATTTGCCAAAAATTCAATCAAAATTGATGCAAAATTCAGATTTCCACACTTCTGGAGAAAAATGGAAGCCAAATTGAAGAATATACAATTACCATTGATTTTCCCTTTCCCTTCAATCTATGCCCTCCACATGTCAAAATACAATTGGGGATGGATTTGGAATCACTTTTTGACTTTTTAACATTTTTGGAAAAATGGAAAAAAATTACTTTTTTCTTCACCCCTCCGCCTTTGAATTTTGGTGCCGACACGTGGCATATGGTGGGTCCGGAAAAATTTCACCTTTTTCCCCATGGGCGCGCACCTCCACCCTCTGTCCTTGACACGTGTCTTCTTCTGGTTTGTCACGGAGCCACAACTCAAATTCTCGCACTAAGTCATTTTTTAGAAGGGAGAAAATTCCCTTTTACCTTCGCCACCCCACTCGACCCACTCTTCCCACCATGTTTCCACTTCTCCATCGGCGAGGAAATGTGAGTTCATTTCTCATTTTAACACATTTCTTTTACCAAGGGAAAATTTCCCACTTTTCTTCCACTAGCCCGCACTCTCTTCTACACCTGCCACATGTCTCCCCTTCCTCCATTTCAGACCCACGGTGTAAATTTTCATTCTAACTCCTTTGTCAAAAGGTAAAAAAATCCCTTTTTCCTCCGCTAGCCCGTCGACCCACTCTGTCCTCGCTCCAACGTGTCCACCCTATGCTCCATTGTGGACCCGCAACCCTTTCTTCAACCTTTCTCCCTTTTCACAAAAAAGGAAAAAAATGCCTAAGTTCCCCACCCGCCTTCCATTCTACCTTTGCATTAGAGCGTGACACATGTCCCTCCTCTGGGACTGTGGGGTTGTGGGAAACATTTGCAAATTTTTCCAAAAATAAAAATGCTAAGTTTTTAAGAAAACTGTTGAATCTCATCCAACCAGAAGTGGCCACATATGAGGGGAGGCTTGAGCTTAATTTTGATGGGCAAATGACACCTGTATAATCATCAAAAAAACATAGAATTGTCTCGTGACCTCCAAAATCAATTTTTTCTTCGTGGATGAAGGATTTTTGGTCAAAAGGAAAATGGAAGGTGTTTTACAGCAATTTTCAACCATAGGGATAGATTTTTGAGGGAAAATATGCATGAAACGAACAACCATGAACTCCAAAGGCTAGGAAAAATGGAAAAATGATAGAGGCCTGTGGATTTGGAAATTTAGGGCACAAAATAGGGCATGCATGTATTTTTCTTTCAAAATGGGGCAAAATAATAAGTTTGTGAGCTTTTGAAAGCATTCAATCTAGAGAACAAAGTTTGTAGACCACCAAATTCAAAGAAAAATGTTTTTAGAGCATGTAGAACAAAGGGGAAAGATGGGAAAATAATAGAGGATAAAAATGGGCACCAACAAGTTCATTAAGTGAAGAAAGGAGATCTCACAAGCATGCATCCGAACCCACGTGGTGACCAACCCCGACGCTTAGTTTTCCGAGATCAAGATATAAGCATTACTAACCTAGTTAGTATTAGAAGGAGTAATTGATCTAAGCCTAGGAGATATCACTTCTCATTTGGGACATTTATGGTTGCATAAACCATTCCTGTGTTTGGACGAATTTTTGGCAAGGTACAAATACATGAAGTTTGGGTATCACAAGTGGTGTGGGACACACATCCGTAGCGGGGAAATATTACAAACCATTACCGTGTAGTTCAGTGGGGTGTTGGGAATAGTAGGCATGACCACTTCAGGCCCTTTTTTAGCTACAAGAAGTGGATCTAGTGGTGAAGGATCTGGAGCACCTAGTGAGCCTATCAAATCTACAGGATCTGGGGGGTCAGGAGGGACAAGACCTGGTGGGTCTCGTGGGTTTGGTGGTAGAGGAAACCAAGGTTTTAGGTTAGGTGGGAAAGGGCCTCAACCACCTCCAAAAGTATTTTTGAGATTTTATTACACCTACCAAACTACAAAGGTATTGAGGATTTTGTAGAGCATGTGCACAAGTGTGAATTGTTATGACACGCAAAGGGGATATGTTATCCAAAATAAGCATGTGCTTATTTTTGGCTAGCTCCTCCTTTTCCTTTACTGGCACTTAAATGAATTTTTGGCATGATTCAGGGACCCAAAATTTTCTAGAAATGGCTTCATCAAATAGTTAATTTTCTCACCTTCCCGTAAAGGTATAATTTTCCTCTTAACTCCTTGTAAATTTTGAGTTATGGCCCAAAGAGAGTTTTTGGGGAAATTTTCCTTGATAGGCCTGCATGCAATGAGAAGTTACCATGTGGTGGTGGAAGTCAAGCCAATGGAGGTAAGTTGAGAAAAATTCCAAGAAGGTTGGCGGAGGCACAAGGGAAAATTTTGGCCCACAGACCCATAGAGGAAGATGGAGAAATTTGCAAAGTATCGTCGATCAATAGGGATGTGACACGTGTCTAGTCAGTGGCAGAGGTCATAGTGGTGAGAGGATTTGGTGAAATTTTCCAAAGTGGTCAAAAATCACCATGGGAAAAATTTGAAGTTCTCTCCCACCAAGTAACTAGGAGCCGACACATGTCATAGGGATAGCAGAGCGCAGGGAAAATTTGGGAAATTTTTCCAATGAAAAATCAAAGGAAAAAGGTGAGGTTTAAGCCCGCATTTCCATCAATGAAAGGGGAAGAGCCACATGGCAGTGGAGTGGTGGGGCATGGGGAATTTTTAGGAAATTTTCCCAAATTCAAAAAAGGGGAAAATTTTCAAGTTTCAGCCCACCAACCCGATTTTTGCCCTAAATATTTAGAGGGGCATATCTTTCGAGCCAGAGCTTAGTTTTTCTCGATTTTGGTGTCATTGAAAAGATATTGAAATTATCTATATGATGGATGGTTTGGTTTTGGATTTTGGTGAAGATTCTTGGGAGAAAATTGGAAAAACATCTTTGGCATGAGAAAAAGAGCAGAACTGACATTCAACCACCGCTTTTAATGCAAAGTATGGCTTCCATTCTTATCTAGCATGGTCAAAAATATTGGGGAATGAAATTTAAGGGTACCCATGCCATTTTCATGAATCTTGTTCATGGTTGAACCTTTATGTCAACTTTCCCATGTAGTTCCCACTTTCCTTCGACACTTTTATTATAATCATGATATTGTAGACTCTATGATGGACATCCTTATAGTGTTGGATTTAGTATGATGATTAGACATTTGATCATGGATTATTCTTGATCTAGATTTGATTACGATGTAGGATGATTATTAGAGACACCTTACATGTGGATGATGATATATTATTGGACATGGATGTTTAATGGAAGTTATTCGAGACATGTGATTTTGGAGATTATGAGTAAACCTAGAAAAGGAAAATTATTTGATGATGATATAGTTGTCGATATAAATTGTAAATGATTTCGTTGATTTCCTTAGTGATTGTTGTGATTTATATGTATATAGATGATTTTGTGATTTTGTTATATATTCATTTTGGATGTTGATATGGCCATGAGGTCCGAAGGAGGTATTTTTGTTTTGCAGGTTTAAAATATCACAACAAACATCGAGGGATTAGAGACTAACCAAAGTGGAATTCTAGGTGAATTTGACAAGGTCACCATGGCAACTTGTTTTGTGTGTGTGTTGTATTTTGTTAGAGATTCCCATGGGGGATCATCTTTACATGTGACCATGGGTTTGTGTATTTTATTAATGTGGTAAAATGTTATTGTTGTATGTATTTTATCAGTAATGTATTCCTTCCTTTAATTTATTAAAGTTGTGGTAGATTAATGTGGAAATATTATGATTAAAATTTAAATAAATCAAATGGGGATATGGGAAAATAATAATGGAAGTTGTTGGTTTGTGTAAGAGTATGTTTAAGTTTGTTTTGGAGTATGAAACACTCCACCTCCATGAAAAATTCGAAATTGTCCTTGGGAGCTATTTTTGGAGGCTTGTGGGACAAGAAAAACTTGTCCCATACCTCTAAATTTAATATACCAACCATACTTATGGATGGAGATGTGATTTGTGACTTTTAAAATGCATTTTATTCATCATTTTGCTTATTTTGGATTGTATTCTCTTACATTTCATTTAAATTGTTATCCTTTGAGGTGTGGGCTCTTTTGAGTGTGTAAGTAACTTGTCATTTTTCACCCACCTCTTTATTGTGCTTGGGAGAATGGATTTTTGTATTTTGTGTTTGAATTGCTGGATGTTTGGTGTATCATCCTACATGGATCCACATCATCCTCTTCTCTCCCTCTTCTATTTAATTCAAACTCTCTTCTTGTTTTGGGGTTGTTGAAACATTTTGCATGCTTCCTTGGGCGCATTTTTCTTGTGATTGGAAATCTTACTTTGGAGAAGCTTTGGTGAAGATTGTTTCTTGGTTGTTGAACCTCTTTTCATTCATCCTTGGGGGCACATTTTTCTATGATTAGATTTTATTTGGAGGAGATTGGAGAGAACTTGATACTTTGGAAATGCTGTTTTGGGACTATATTTTTACATTCAAAGCTTGTTGTGTGGAGAAAATCCATCCATGGAGAGGTAGGAGTTTATTCCTTCTTTTATTGTTGTTATTTTCTTGTTGAGTTGTGTGTATGGAGAATGTTTTATTTATTTTGTTGGCTGGTTTGATAGACTACCTTAGGGAAGGTTTAGGAGAAGGATATGGGTAATCCATGTGGGAGGTATAAGGAATGCCATCGGCATTAGAGTTTTGTGGAGGGATTTTTGGGTTTGGGATCCACCATGGAAAATAAATAGCTTGCATTTCTTATTTGTGGGGGGCATAAGGGAAAATTTATGGTGGGGCATAAGGAGGGGTTGGGAGGCATAAGGTTTATGGGATATGATATGTTATATTGGCGGTATGATTATAGGTGGATGCCCAAATTCCCAATTGGGAGGCATAAGTAGATTCCCCCATAATCCTTGCTCCTTTTGGCTTGCATGAGTTCTAATATGATATGTTCTAATATGAATGTTTTCTATTGCAATTGTAAATTGTTGTTTTGTATTGAGTTATATTTTATATTGACATGTGTAACACCTTGAACTATTGTTACTTCCTCCTGAGCATTCAAGTGTTGATATATGATTTCTTCTGTAAAAGGATGTGTTCCTTTGATTGTGAAGTCATGCTTGATATGGATTGTATCTTCTTTGCTCTTGAAGATCTTTGACTGAGTCAGGATATGCTTGGACTCTTTTATTTCTTTCATTGTTGCACCTGAGTGTAATTTGATTTCGGGGTGAATTGTGGATTTACCCATCTTTATGACTCAACCTTGGATCAGTTGCATTGATCCAAGAGATGTTTTAAGTTTATTCTGGATGAACAAAAATTATAGACCTTACAAAGGTTGCAAGGTCTGAATGTGTTGAATGAGCAATTCAGGAGTTAACTCAGGCTGATCTTGTTAAATGAATTGGTTCCCGATATCGTAATATCAGGAAGGTCTAGACCTTGAGCTAGGTAATAAATTCTGGTATATATACTGCTAGCTTATTATCAATGCTGGATTGAATCCATTTCGGGAATGTATATATGTTGCTTCTTATATTTGAACGATTCTATTTATTAGACCTAGACTGGATTTATTAAGGTTAATAACCTAAACCTAAACTATAACCTATGGGTTGGATTAGTGCTAATCTAACCTAGCCCTAAACTATAAGCTAAATGTTTCTAAGGTTAGCGACCTAGCACTAAGGAAGTTAGACTAAGTATCACCTTAAGATCTAACCTATGTTTCTAACCTAACTAATGACCATGGATGAAGGGGGACCTATGAAGGGGTGTGAGCCATGGGCGGTAGTTTCTATGGCATTAAATGAAGGGGATAAGCATGAAGGACAAGGGATTTAGCGGAGATTTCAAACGGCCATCGAGACCGACGTGGCAGAGTCGCCAAATCTGGAAATGGTCTTTGGTTTTCTTTTTGTCCATCGCCAACTATGGCGGTCGGTGGCAATGGAGGTTAGGCGGGAATTTTGGAGTTAATGTCATTGATGAAATTTGGTTCCCAAGCACGGATTGCTTGGGAAGGCATGTAAATGGAAATTTTTTTGGTATTTTGGTTTTCCATTCACTCCGCTTTTCTCTCCGATTGATCACCTTGGTTCTTGAACCGATCTACTATGTGTTCGCATGGCAACTATGAGATTATCTAGCTCTTTTCTCTGTCGGGGAAAGTTTATAAGACATGATAGTAACAAATTATTGTTGTTGAATCTATCGTGGAAGAGGAGAAGAAGGCTCGAGCACATTCAGAGGTCTTCTTCAGATTTTTAAGCAACATTACCAGGCATGTTAGGCCCTAACTTTTAAAAATCTTGCTTTCCTTCAAATGATTTCATTAGAACAACTCTGTTCAGATGATTTTTGGTTCAGTTGGTTTTTATGGTAGCAATGTATGAAGTATCTTGCTGTGTTTTCATGCTGGCTCGACTATTCAGTTGATTCCTTGCTGGGTGTACATTTGGTTTCGTGTTGTTGAATTATCATGCTGTGTTTTGCATTTTGGTAGATTCCAAAGAAATGCTTGCAAGGATAATGTATGAAACAGACTCTGTTGGAGTCCATGAAATGTTTTCTTGTTTGATATCGACTTCAGTCGAAGCCTTGCTATTTACACTTGTTGAAACTGATACTGTTGGAATTCTTGAAATGATAGTATGTTTTGGCTTCTGTAGAAGTTTAGTCGTGAATACTATATGTTATTGATATTGTTGGAATCCTTGAATAGATAGTATTTTTGACTTCTGTAGAAGTTTAATTGAGAATACTATATGGGTTCGACTCCTTTTGAGTCCTTGAAACGTAATTAATGTTTCGACTTCGGTAAGAAGTTTTATTGTGAATTTTGTTGGAATCCTTGAAATGGGTGGTATGTTATGACTTCTGCGGAAGCTTGTTGTGGATACTCATTGATTCTGAGTCTGTTGAAGTCCTTGAAATGTAACTGGTGTTTCTACTTCTGTGTAAGCTCAGTTGTGAATACGGTTGGTATTGACTCAGTGAGAGTCCTTGAAATGTATCTAGTATTTCAAACTTCTGTCTAAGCTTGGTTATGAATGTTGTTGTTTTGTTAAGAATACTAAATGTTATTGACTTCGATGGAGTCATTGAAAGGTAATTTATGTTTTAACTTCTGTAGAAGTTTTGTTGTGAGTACTTTTAGGATTCTTGAATTGTTGTCATATGAATTCAACTTCAATTGAAACCTTGGTTATAAGTATTGGTTGGATTTGGCACTGTTGGAGTCCATGATATGCTGCGTGTTGGCTCGTTTCTCGATTTGAGCCCTCACTGAGCATGCATATCATTTTGACTCTTTCTTAATATTGTTGTGTTATGTTCAGTTCGATTCTGAGGAATTAAGGGATGGGGTTTCTTTATCAACTCGACTTTGTTGATACCCTGTTATATTTTGTAGTAACTCGACTTCAGATGAAACTTTGAGGAAATTTATTGGTATGGAATTTGGCTCCTGTGAAGACCTGGTTGTGATTATTCTTCTTGAAAATGGCTTCTAATTTACACCCTTGCTGTATAATCGTAGGGATTTGATTAGTTGAATGAAGCTGTGCATATTGTGTTTCGACTCTGCGTGAATGTCACTATATTTGCATATGGAAATGTTATTTGTTTTAATGTTATCTTGTCTCAAGTTTGACTGAAACAAAGAGCTCTTAGTTGTACCATGTCAGGCGATGGCGTTGGGTATTCTCATGTTGATAAATGATAGAGAAAAGATTTGTTGAGTCTTTCATGGTTGGATTATTTTCTGTTGCTTGGCGCGAAAGCTCTTGAATCGCTTAGTAGCTACAGGTGACTTTTATATTTGGATTTAGATGGAACTGTAGTTCTTCTGGTAATCACGACTGTTTAGTCACAGGCGTAAATATATATGTATTAAACTAAAGGAGTCGGTACAGTCCAGAATGTTATTGATTTAGGATTCTGATGGACTCTGTTCTTTCTTCTTGACTGTAATTTATATGTTGATGTATATAGTAAGTGGAATAGGAAAATCCTCTCTCTCCTAGACAGGAAAACTTGTGTGCTTTCTTCTTGCATCCTTTTGCGATCTCTACGGTATGGGCATAACAAGAATAAACTGAGGTATTATATGGAGAGACTGGTATAAAATGTGAGCTGCTGTTTAAATAGGTATACTTGTCAATAACATTGAAATGTGTTATGATGATAAAAGAATTAAGACAGTGAGCTTGTTGAATGTTTTAACTGCCTTGAGAAATTGATAGAAACAATTTTGTAGGAGTTTTGTTGTCTTTAGATTGGTTGTATTCATTTGTTCTTAGTCTCTAACATATAAGATGAATAGCCTGATTTATGTTTGGAATTTGAATAAATGATTTCATTTAAACAGGTTGTTTAATGAGAACAATTGGTGGATTGCAATTGTTTTAAGAATTAGTGCTTATCATGCTCAGTTCACCGAACTGACCCGTGTTGACAATTTTTACAGATGGTTGCCATAAGTGGTAAAGACACGTAGATCTGATATGATGTTTAGATCATTTAATTTGGTTTTATGATGAATTCCAATTTGATTCTCTAAATGTACTACTTGAAGAAAGATGTTATTTTTCTTTGTTGAGTATCGTATCCAATATGTTGAATGCATAAAATGTATTTGATTAGCTTAGAAATGAATGAAATGAGGTATTTTTACTTATGTGTTTGCATTCGTATCTTGATGGATTGAACTTCTTCGATTCGAATGATTTTAAAGAGCATTGTTATTATCATATACCTTGGAGACATTTGGGATTCTCTAAGTAAGCTTTGAAAATATTATGTGACTGAATACTTGTGAATGTTTAGTAGATCTGTTATGTTCTATCTAAAGCTAAATTGGAAATTAGATCACTATCTCTCGAGAAGCTAAGGTTAAAATAAACCTCAACAGGAAGCTAAACGGGCTAAATTGGTGGATTGCAATTGTTTTAAGAATTAGTTCTTATCATGCTCAATTCACCGAACTGACCGTGTTGACAATTTTTACAGATGGTTGTCATAAGTGGTAAAGACACATAGATCTGATATGATGTTTAGATCGTTTAATTTGGTTTTATGATGAATTCCAATTTGATTCTCTAAATGTACTACTTGAAGAAAGATGTTCTTTTGCTGTTGAGTATTGTATCCAATATGCTGAATGCATAAAATGTATTTGATTAGCTTAGAAATGAATGAAATGAGGTATTTTTTACTTATGTGTTTGCATTCGTATCTTGATGGATTGAACTTCTTCGATTCGAATGATTTTAAAGAGCATTGTTATTATCATATACCTTGGAGACATTTGGGATTCTCTAAGTAAGCTTTGAAAATATTATGTGATTGAATACTTGTGAATGTTTAGTAGATCTGTTATGTTCTATCTAAAGCTAAATTGGAAATTAGATCACTGTCTCTCGAGAAGCTAAGGTTAAAATAAACCTCAACAGGAAGCTAAACGGGCTGAATAAATTATTACTTCCTAGTCTTGATCTAAGTCAAGACAACGTTTAATTGGATTTTTAACCACTATATCTCAATTCTAATAAGTAAGATATATTTCAGTTATGAGAACTGATATAAACCTAAAAGGGTATGGTTAGCAACCTTATGTGAAGATTTAGGGCTATTGCCCAGTTTCATTGATTTAGATTACTATTTTTCGATGAACTCCTTGATGAGACCACGATTCTTAATAACTTCTCTTTGCGTAATGGGTTTTATTGAGAAAGGTAATTCTAAGGTGAGGAACCCAGGGGTTGGGAAAAGACTACCCTAAAAGGAGCGTCTTAAAGTATAACTTTAACTCAACGTATGTAACACTTATAAATAAGTAGATCTTTTCGAGGTGGATTTGAAGGTTGATGGCACAAGTCAACTGCAGGGTTGTACCTTCGAGAAGATTAGGATCTTCTCGAAGATACAACAATACAGGTGACTTATGGCGACACCCTTTGCATTGATCGTTAAGATTTACACCTTAAACTTGAACAAGTTTTACTCTGGGACTGATTAGGAACGTGGTCATGTTATAAGGCTGCCCCAGGAGACTCGGGGTATCTTGACACACTGGGTTAACTAGGGTTGACCCAAAGTATGTCGGCGTATCCTAGTCCTCGGGAGCATCCCTATAACGTTGTCATATTACTAATCTGTTCCTGAGTGAATAACTTGGGGCAGGAGAGACTGACAGAAGTCAGTATAAGACATTCTACATAACATAGGAATGGGGTGAAGGATGTATTCCAGAATGATGAGTATGCCATCAAGGAATACGAGACATAAGCAAGATATGTTTCAAATCTTTGGCGAAGTATCGCAAGCTCGGCGATTGCGTTGTCTATGTCACCTAGTCTAAGGGACGAGATGCCGATGAATAATGGTAACAATTATTCAGATAGGTTCCTTGGACAGAGCATTCTGAATCCCAGATTAGGGAAGAGAACCGCAAGAGTGATGTGTTAAAATAAAAATGCCAACTCTTTGATACTCATGAATAGATCGGTAGATTACCGAGTCATGGAATGAATAGATCGGAGGTACTCCGAGTCATTACAGCTGCATATGGTTATCTATTATAAGAATGGTTGTTTTGATTTGTGAGTTCTAAATTATGTATTTAGAACTAGAAAGCATTTATCAAAAAAAAATTTACTTGTTCTAATGTACTAAAATGGGGACGTTACAACATGTGCATATGTGAAAGAATGATGTGTTGTGGAAGCCATTTTTTTCCATGGGTTGAATTGCATCTAGTATTATACTTTTGTTAGGGCTCAGGGGCCAATGATGAAGGAAGGATTATCCTTTCATTGGATGTCTTGGTTAGGTGGAGAGTGTTGTCTTTCCCCCTCTTTGTTGTGATCAACCAGAGAAAAGATAAAATGAGCATCTTGCAGATTACGGAGAAATGGAAAAATATAGTTTGACAATCCCTTGTGAATACCCTTTTAATTGTAATCCTTTCCCACTTTGAAGTGGATGATTTGTATAATTATTTTAAATGAGAAGTTTCTTGTATTGATGAGGAAAGATTGAAATTGAAATGTGAAATGTAGAGAGTTATATTCCATTCTCTGTTTTGAAAAGGAATGTGAAAAATGGTTATATGTATTGTATATTGTATTTTGAAGCTAAAAGAAAGAGATAAGTTGTAAAGTTGTTGTTGGAAGTCAATAAAGGAATTCCCTACCTTCTCAAACTTGCATGACTATATTGAAATTGAATTGCTATTGTGAATTAAAATCTTTGTTGGAAAGAAGAATGCGTAGGAAGGAAGTATGTTGTTTTTGCATCCTTGGAATTATATTAAAATTGAAATCAGAACTTGTAATTTAACTTGGAAATGAATTGTTAGAATCAAATGAAGGTAATGGATTAGTTTAGGTATTAAATACCATACCTATAGGACAAAAACTGATAAATAACTCCTTCAAAGAAACTGATCACTGGCATTGTGTATAATTTTAAACCGGTAAAAGGAATGCAATCAAATTATACAGTTCAGACCTGCACTTAACAATCAACTTAAAAATGTTATAGATTAGTATGCTAAGACATTTAGGAATTCAAATTGACAAAGAAATCTCAAGAAAACAACTTAACCATTGCTAATTTGAAAATGATCCCTCCAACAGTCATTTCTGTCACTTGTTGGAAAAATACAATTTTGAATCAATTGAACAAATTAACTTTCCAAAAACACCCTAAACCCTCCCTAGACCAGTCCTCCATGTCTGTTTGACATGTTGAGTGAAGGAGGAGATCTAATTTAACCAAATTGAGAAGTTGAAAATTACAGATCACTAATTATAAGCCTGCAGATTCTTTTTCCAAATTTACCCTTAAAAACTTATCACAATTTAAAATTTATGATTTATGTGCAAAGAGGGCATCAAGAGATTTTCAAAAGTATTTGTTTGCCCAAAACTGATCTTCCTAGAAAAATTTATTGCACTTTGAAGTTTTTATGCCTTGGTGGGAAAATTTGGGAAAATTTTCACTGTGAGCCCGCAACCCAAAATTTTCCTTCATTTTGGCCTTAGAAAAGTTTCTAGAAAAATTTTGGTTTGGGCAAAATTTTCCATTTTCCTCCACCGGTACACAACCAATCAGAGGATGACACATGTCCTCTTGGAGCTATGGCGAAGGCATGGTTTCTTTTCAACCAATAAATTTTTAAAAAATTTTGGAAAAATTTCCATCTTAGCCCCGTCGCCCGCAACAATGAGAAGGTGCCATGTGGCACCTTGGGGGGTGGTAGTGGGGAGGGAGGACCCCTTTAATTTCTTTGGTTTTTGGCCTTGGGAAAATTTCAACAAGATTCCCCACGGCCCCGCATCACCACCCCCACCTCAGGATTTTCTTCTTCTTGTAGGTGCGCGGACTGCACGTCCCTTCTTTCCTTTTGTCCTCCATCAGGCGCAATGCACTAAATCCTCCCGTCACTCTACCAATTCCCTCCCCCTCTCCCACTTTGTGCTAGGACTCGACACGTGTCCACTAGGGACCCATGGAGGTGTAGAAGAAACTTTGCATTTGTTCCTGTGTGATGGGAAAAATTCCCAAGCCACCCCACGACCCACCAACCCATTGGAGGTGCTTTCCCCTCCTCTTGACACGGTGTCCCCTTGGAGAAAATTTGACATAAGAACTCCCTGCTCATATCTTGAGTTACGTAAGGAGTTAGAAGGACTCCTTTATATCATCGAAAGGTGAGAATATTTCCTATCCATTGGGAAAGGTTTAGGGAAATTTTGGAAGTGTTAAGAAGAAGAAAAATATAGTTGAAAATATGAGCCTCAGTTAGAGAGTTGGGTATGGGCAAATTGCTCCCTAAACCTAACTGAAACTTCTAGCCCTAAGTTTTGGACCTTGTGATCTCTGGGAATTTTTAATAAAAGATAAGTTTGTTCTTGTGGATTTGAGTTGTTCGGAATCTATTAGTGGTAGTTGTTGCCTAGCAGAACTGGGGGTAAACACTCTAAATCAAGTCTTTGGGAGTGGGTAAGTGATACCTTGCTTTGTTGACTTTATTTATATGTTCTTTCCCTTTCGTAATTTAAACCCTACTCTTGTCTTGATCTCGGTGAAAATTAATTACCTTGGGTATTTAATTGTTTTGGGTCCCTTAACCCTAAAATTTAATCGGGGAATATTTAGCTAAAATGTCAATGAAATCAGTAATTAAATTAATCCCTTGATAGATTTGAGCTAAGGTGGACCTATTGCACTTGATGCTCTATAATGAGAAATTAGTAATTATTATAATGGGAAAAATTATCAGTTTAATTTAATTGTCTTCAAGACTTTGGTCGTTAACTCCTAATCAAAAAAATATATTCCATAATTTTCTAGCTAAACCTAGGTTGTTCATGGGTCTCAAGTGGGTTATTTTACTGGGCATCACACTTGGTATCGAGAACTAGTTCATAAGCTTGGACCATTGGGCACACTAGAAAACTTGAGACGTGAACTATAAACCTAGCACACTTTTGAATCTAAGAAAACAAACTTGTTTGAAAATTGAAGAAGAAATAAGTATGAAGAAATATTATGTTACTCTGTTCATTTGAACTACCAGAATTAAAATCATAATAAAATAACAAGTTGTTTGAGTTGTTGTGCTTGCTTAGTGACATTTTGTCTAAACCCAGGGTAACTAAGAATGTCAGATTAAATTGAATTTGTGAACTTCTAGTATAATGGAAACTCGGTTCCCTTTTGAAAATGTGTTGTTTTACAATTCCTAAAACTTGATTTAATTGTATGATGCATTAAGCCCTTTGTTGAGACCCTTCCTTATTAGAGTTGTTGGAATGATGAGTTGTATGATGTGATCCTTGTGGTTGGATAGTATTGGTTACGTTCTGGGTCGGGAAGAGTTAATTAGAAGTTTTTAGAGCTTCCTTCCTTGAGTGGTTGAAAGAGGGTGCAGTTGTTAGTTTTCCATGTTGTTACCCGTATGAGACGGTGGAATAAGTATAGGAGTTTTCTAGGACCCAATCCTTTATATGTGTTCTTGGAACTAACCTCGAGGTAGAGTACCCCTATTGGCAGCCATGAAAGGCTGCGGAGTGAATGTGGTGTTAACTTTTGTGTTTTACATTTGTAATCTTGTGTATTTTATCAAGGACCAGCATCTTATTTTATGATTGGATTGAGAAGCTCTGAGAATATTTTATTTAATTATAATTCTTGCAAGAATTTTCAAACTTTGTAATGTGGCTACTTAGCCACTTTTATTGATTGTCGATATTTCTTGGACTTTATTTGATTGATGACTCAGAGCTCATGATGTTGTTAGCTACTTGGCTAAATGTTACGTGGTTTCCTTTTTGCATGTTGTTGAGTTGGTTCTATGCTTCATGTATGGTGAAAATTGTCATATGGGGTACACCTACAGGTGTCTTAAAGGTCCTTTTAGGTGCTTAAAGTCATGCCTTGGTTATGTATGCATGGAACCTTGAGTATGTCTAAGGTCTTAGAGCGACCCTTTTTGTTGCTTTACCTTGCTAGAAAGAAAGTTTGTTGTGTAGTATGGTCTAAAGGGTAGTCCATGTGATAGTGGTGATTCTATTTCATTATGGTAAGAGCTTGACCCTCATTGGAGTAGAAGTGTTTAATTATGGGATTTTAGATTTTGTTAGGATTGGATTTCCTCTTTGGTTGACTATACATGTTACTAGAATTTTTTTTGTTTTGATAGTGACTTTTCATCGATGGCATGTTAAATTGTATCTTGGGTTCCTGGTTACATCGTAGAAAGTTTTGACTTGTGGAATGTATGCATCTTGGTAATTATGGATAGATTTAAGCCTTTCAGGTAGTGTGTTTATTTAAGTGTACTTGTTTTACTCTCTTGACTTATAAATAAGTTTACCCTTACCTTAAATTTCCTTTACTATGAATAACATTCTATGACCTATTAATCTTTGGGTTACTTGGAAACACTTATGGATGCTTTGGGTCTTTTGGATCTTTCTCTTAGAAATGTTAGTTTGGTAGATCTTAATAGATAATCTCGGTGGTGCTTATATTGTACTTCCTCTTTTAAAAAAATATAACTCTTGGTTGTTAAGTTCATGATTTGGTGAATTATTTGGTTGCCCCATTGCATTGGATGCCTTTTAGTGTGGATGTGGTTCCTTAGAGTATAGTTGGATTGTCATCTAGTTGCTTAGTTGGTGGTGTCTTTTGGGGACATGAGTATTGATTGGAAAAACTTCTTTGGTTATTAGGAGAATAAAATGTTACCATCCTAAATCACAAAAAAAAAATTGTTAAACCTCAATAGATTTGTAAAACTAATATTAAACCTCTTTAATGGGCCTTCCTTGAAAATATCTTATGAAACTTGTTGAGACCCACTAAGAATGTTTTATGATGCTTAAAATTATTCGGTGAATTTTTGAAATCTTGGTGTGATTCATGTTGGTTCATTGTTTCCTAGTTCTTACGAAAAATTAATAATGTGTTTTCTATGTTGAATGTCTCTTGTTCCTTTAGAATCAAAATGTGGTGTGTTGATTTGTATCTCCTTCCCATAAAAGTAATTTTGTGATATGTTTGAACCTTCCTTCTCATCAAAAGTTAATCGATATGATGACTCAAACAAAACACCATAAAACTATAATTAAGGAGATTTGACCTTGGAACTTAACAAATAAACTAGAGCATAGAAAAGGAAGTGATCTTTATTATACCCTTGGTAGATTAATAGAAGAAATAAAAAAAAAAAAACCATGTAGAAGAATAGAAGGAAATATTTTCCATCCACCTTCCTTGCAAGTAAACTAAATTCTCTCTGCCTATACTGAGAATGGTGAGACATCATGCCCACCTTAGTGGCTCTTTTTATAACATAAAGCGATGATGTTATAATAGAAAGAAATTTGTATCTAGGAAGCATGAAAGGAATGTTCTTATCAAGAAAAGCTATAACTTTTGACTTAATAAGTTGATTTATAAAATGGGTAAAATTTATGTGTATTGAGTGCAATATATAGTTGAACTTGTAGTTTTTCGCCTACCGGAAATTATGAAACACCCAAAGTGGATAGTAATGTGTTCTATTCACTTATTACTTCTTGCCATGGATGTATGTGCCTTTCTTGTGGGATTTTTGGTCATCACACCCTTATCGTCCCATAGCTCGATGGATGTGAGTTGTGGTCCTTTTTTTTAGATTGAGACTTATCTATTTTTTTAGAAGAAACCTTCGTTTGTGTTTTCTTGTCCTTGGAGACCTAAGTTATTGTAATTTTAAGGAAACATATGTTAAGGATATAAAATAACTTCGGAAGTATTATTTTCTTTATATTCTCTAGGGTCACCTTGTGGTTGAATCCCTTCTTCCCATTAGGATGGAAAGTGCAAGATGATGTTATTCACCCTTGGATTTGATTGGACCCCGTGTTACTACTCTTCTCCCTAGCAACCTTGAGTGGTCCTTAGTGTTCCTTGTGCTCTCTTTATGGTTATGTCGAGCTTGAGTAAGAAATAGGATAAATAATCCCCATTGTGATTTAATGTATGGTGCTTAACTTGATATGTTAGTTGTTAGGGGAGATATATATATATATATATATATATGGTTGACTTCTTTAGATTTGGTTGTTTGGTGTGCTCGATTCTTAAAACAAAGTGCAAAAATCAGACTATAGGAAAACCTTGTGGTCTTGACTTCACTTGCATTACCATGAAAAGTTGATTGTACCCTCTCGAGTTATAGAAATGCTTTCCTTGATTAGTTCCTTGATTGTAAATGTTTTTCTGATTTAGGTGTCCTTGTTGATTAACCTCATCTTGTGTGATCTCAATTTGTGGGACCTTGTGTAGACTTGTTTCTCGTGCAAAATTGGTCATGGTTGATTTTTCTAGCCTTGTCTAAACAAACTATGAAAGCATAATTTAACCCTAGTGGAAACCTTAACTTTTGTTAATGTGGTATGTGTATCAGTGGGAAACTGTGTGGTCATCTCAAGTTTATGGAAAATTTTCCCTATAATTCCCTTACTGGGTGGTTGCTCTTGATGATCTTTTGGAACTCTTCTTGTTATATTTTTATGTGTTGTGTCTTGTTTGATAGCGTAAAGATACTCCTTAGATTCTTATGTTCATAGCCTTGCATGCTGAAAGTTTAGAACTCATCCCTTGCAATCTCCCTTCTTCTGCTGAATTATATTGGACCAAACTTGAGTTCTGTAGACCCACACTTGTTGAAGCAAAGCAATTCCAAAAAGGGCATGATCCTTTCTCTATTGTATTGTTTCCACATTGGTTCTTGTGACTTCTAAGAGGAAGTCGAGTCTAAGGGGAGGGGGATGTAGTGCCCACTTTCCTTCGACACTTTTATTCTGATCATGATACTGTAGACTCTATGATGGACATCCTTATAGTGTTGGATTTAGTATGATGATTAGACATTTGATCATGGATTATTCTTGATCTAGATTTGATTACAATGCAGGATGATTATTAGAGACACATTACATGTGGATGATGATATATTATTGGACATGGATGTTTAATGGAAGTTATTCAGACATGTGATTTTGGAGATTATGAGTAAACCTAGAAAAGGAAAATTATTTGATGATGATATAGTTGTCGATATAAATTGTAAATGATTTCGTTGATTTCCTTGGTGATTGTTGTGATTCATATATAGATGATTTTGTGATTTTGTTATATATTCATTTTGGACTTTCGATATGGCCATGAAGTGAAGGAGGTATTTGTTTTTGTAGATTTAAAATATCATAACAAACATTGAGGGATTGGAGACTAACCAAAGTGGAATTCTAGGTGAATTCGACAAGGTCACCATGACAACTTGTTTTGTGAGTGTGTTTTATTTTGTTAGAGATTACCATATGGGGATCATCTTTACATGTGACCATGGGTTTGTGTATTTTATTAATGTGGTAAAATTTTATTGTTGTATGTATTTTATCAGTAATGTATTCCTTCCTTTAATTTATTAAAGTTGTGGTAGATTAATGTGGAAATCTTATGATTAAAATTTAAATAAATCAAATGGGGATATGGGAAAATAATAATGGAAGTTGTTGGTTTGTGTAAGAGTATGTTTAAGTCTGTTTTGGAGTATGAAACACTCCACCTCCATGAAAAATTCGAAATTGTCCTTGGGAGCTGTTTTTGGAGGCTTGTGGGACAAGAAAAACTTGTCCCATACCTCTAAATTTAATATACCAACCATACTTATGGATGGAGATGTGATTTGTGACTTTTAAAATGCATTTTATTCATCATGTTGCTTGTTTTGGATTGCACTCTCTTACATTTCATTTAAATTGTTGTCCCTTGAGGTGTGGGCTCTTTTGAGTGTGCAAGTAACTTGTCATTTTTCACCCACCTCTTTATTGTGCTTGGGAGAATGGATTTTTGTCTTTTGTGTTTGAATTGGTGGATGTTTGGTGTGGCATCCTACATGGATCCACATCATCCTCTTCTCTCCCTCTTCTATTTAATTCAAACTCTCTTCTTGTTTTGGGGGTTGTTGAAACATTTTGCATGCTTCCTTGGGCACATTTTTCTTGTGATTGGAACTCTTACTTTGGAGAAGCTTTGGTGAAGATTGTTTCTTGGTTGTTGAACCTCTTTGCATTCATCCTTGGGGGCATTTTTTCTGTGATTAGAGCTCTTGTTGATTTGGAGGATATTGGAGAGCATTTGATACTTTGGCACTACTATTTTGGGACTGTATTTTTGACATTCAAAGCTTGTTGTGTGGAGAAAATCCTTCCATGGAGAGGTAGGAGTTTATTCCTTATTTTATTGTTGTTATTTTCTTGTTGATTTGTGTTTATAGATAATGTTTTATTAGTTTTGTTGGTTGGTTGGGTATATTTCATTAGGGAAGGTGTAGGAGAAGGCTATAGGGAATCCATGTGGGGGCATAAGGGAATGCCATGGGCATCAGAGTTTTGTGGAGGGAATTTTGGGTTTGGGATCAACCATGAAAAAAAAATAGCTTACATTTCTTACTTGTAGGGAGGGGCATAAGGGAAAATTTGTGGGGGCATAAGGAGGGGTTGGGAGGCATAAGGTTTATGGGATATGATATGTTATATTGGCGGTATGATTATAGGTGGATGCCCAAATTCTCAATTGGGAGGCATAAGTAGATTCCCCCATAGTCCTTGCTCCTTTGGCTTGCATGATCAAGCTTGAGTTGTGATTTGAATGTTTTCTATTACAGTTGTAAACTGTTGTTTTGTATTGAGTTATGTTTTATATTGACATGTGCATGTGTGAAAGAATGTTGTGTTATGGAAGCCAATTGTTGCCATGGGTTGAATTGCATCTAGTATTGTACTTTGGTTAGGGCTCAGGGGCCAATGATGAAGGAAGGATTCTCCTTTCATTGGATGTCTTGGTTGGGTGGAGAGCGTTGCCTTTCCCCCTCTTTGTTGTGATCAACTTGGAGAAAAGAGAAAATGAGCATGCTGCTATTCTGGAGCAATGGAAAAATATAGTTTGACAGTCCCTTGTGAATACCCTTTTAATTGTAATCCTTTCCCACTTTGAAGTGGATGATTTGTATAATTATTGTAAATGAGAAGTTGCTTGTATTGATGAGGAAAGATTGAAATTGAAATGTGAAATGTAGAGAGTTATATTCCATTCTCTGTTTTGAAAAGGAATGTGAAAAATGGTTATATGTATTGTATATTGTATTTTGAAGCTAAAAGAAAGAGATAAGTTGTAAAGTTGTTGTTGGAAGTCAATAAAGGAATGCCATACCTTCTCAAACTTGGATGACTATATTGAAATTGAACAGATTATTTTGAATTAAAATCTCTGTTGGAAAGAAGAATGCGTAGGAAGGAAGTATGTTGTTTTTGCATCCTTGGAATTATATTAAAATTGAAATCAGAACTTGTAATTTAACTTGGAAATGAATTTTTAGAATCAACTGAAGGTAATGGATTAGTTTAGGTATTAAATACCATACCTATAGGACAAAACTGATAAATAACTCCTTCAAATTTTTGAAAACTTTGTCTTCCAAACCGATTTTGGTATTGTGTATAATTTTAAACCGGCAAAAAGGAATGCAATCAAATTATATAGTTCAGACCTGCACTTAACAATCAACTTAAAAATGTTATAGATTAGTATGCTAAGACATTTAGGAATTCAAATTGACAAATAAATCTCAAGAAAATAATGTAACCATTGCTAATTTTAAAATGATCCCTCTAATGGTCATTTTTTTCACTTGTTGGAAAAATACAATTTTGAATCAATTAAACAAATTAAATTTCCAAAAACACCCTAAACCCTCCCTAGACCAGTCCTCCATTTCTGTTTGACATGTTGAGTGAAGGAGGAGATCTAATTTAACCAAATTGAGAAGTTGAAAATTGTCAGTTCACTAATTATAAGCCTGCAGATCCTTTTTGCAAAATTAACCCTTACAAACTTTTCAAAATGTAAAATTTATGTTTCTTATGCAAAGAGGTCATTGAGAGATTTCTAAAAATTCCTCATTTTTCCAAAATTGAGCTTCCTAGAAAAATTTATGGCACTTTGAAGTTGTTGTGCCTTGGCAAAAAAATTTGGGAAATTTTTCCGACGGCATCTGCAACCCAAGAATTTCCCGTCATTTTGGCCTTAGAAAATCTTTTGGAAAAATTTTGGTTCAGGAAAAATTTTCCATTTTCCTCCATGGTTTGCCCAAAGCCAATCAAAGGATGTCATGTGTCCTCTTGGAGCTATGGCAGAGGTGTAGTTTCTTTTCAACCCTTGACTTTTTAAAAAAATTGGAAAAATTCCATCTTAGCCCCTCCATCCTGCATAATGAGAAGGTGCCATGTGGCACCTTAGGGGTGGCAGCGGGGAGGAGGACCCCTTTAATTTCTTTGGTTTTTGGCCTTGAGAAAATTTCAATTTTGAATCAATTAAATAACCTTGATCTTGATCTTTAATTTAAACCCGACTCTTGTCTTGATCTGGTTGAAATTAATTACCTTAGGTATTTAATTGTTTTGGGTCCCTTAACCCTAAAATTTAATAAGGGAATACTTAGCTAAAATGTCAATGAAGTCAATAATTAAATTAATCCCTAGAGATATTTGATCTAGGGTGGACCTATTGCACTTGTTTCTCTATAATGAGAAATTATTAATTATTATAATGGGAAAAATTATCAGTTTAATTTAATTTTCTTCAAGACTTTGGTCGTTAACTCCTAATCAAAAAAATATTCCATAATTTTCTAGCTAAACCTAGGTTGTTCATAGGTCTCAAGTGGATTGTTTTACCGGGCATCACACTTGGTATCGAGAAGTGGTTCATAAGCTTGGACCATTGGGCACACTAGAAAACTTGAGACATGAGCGTAAACCTAGCACACTTTTAAATCTAAGAAAACAAACTTGTTTGAAAATTGAAGAAGAAATAAGTATGAAGAAATATTACATTACTCTGTTAATTTGAACTACCAGAATTAAAATCATAATAGAATAAAAAGTTATTTAAGTAGTTGTGTTTTCTTAGTTACATTTTGTCTAAACACAGGGTAACTAAGAATGTCGATTAAATTGAATTTGTGAACTTCTAGTATAATGGAAACTCGGTTCCATTTTGAAAATGTGTTGTTTTACAAGTCCTAAAACTTGATTTAATTGTATGATGCATTAAGCCCTTTGTTGAGACCCTTCCTTATTGGAGTTGTTGGAATGATGAGTTGTATGATTTGATCCTTATGGTTAGAAAGTAGTGGTTGTGTTTTGGGTCGGGAAGAGTTAATTTGCACTAACCGTTTTGGCACACCTAGTGGGACCTTAGAGGTATTCCACTTCATCTTTTGTAGGTTCATGTGTTCCTATGAATATTTCATCCTTTGGAGGCACCGGCAAACACATCTAGCAACTCCATCTAGTAAACAACCCATCTCTCGAAGTTCTGAGACCTTCCTTTTCATTCACTTTCATTAATTCTTCCTTCCATCTCTTCCATCTTCATTCATTCCATGAAGTTGTGCAATCATGAATTCATTTCCATTATGGAATTTTCATTCACAATAGTAGCAATATAATCCACCTCAACATCCTTCAAAACTCCTTCAAATCCGCATTTTGAGCAGATTCAAGATCAACATGCATACCCATATAAGCGTGATAATGCCAAAATCAGTTTGGCTATGGTTCTTTCCAAGAGTAGGGGTATGCATACAATGAAGACAATCATATGAAAGATGTTGTTCTATTGCAGAAAATCCAAAAATGGAGATTGGCATGGTGCAATCCAGGCTCAAGCATAAATGAAAGCATTTGGAGTCGGTTCACATAGCACCTTGTCCAAGGGTGGGACCTTTCCCAAGGCATTATAACCCTCAAGAGATACTTGACTTCATTGTTACAACAATACCATTGCTTGCAAAGTGGACTAACGGAATAGAGGTGTATGAGAGGAGTATTCAGCAACCTTTTCAATGAGTAAGCACACCATCTCATACTCTTTCTTTTCCTCTTTCTCAATCTGTATCATTTCAGCAGTGTCAAGCTTCAAGTTTCCCATCTGTTGTCCCAAATGTTAATTCCATTTCTCCATCTCCTAGTCTCCCATCCCACCTTAATTTCTCTACTCTTTTCCCTTCCAAATAGCCATTCCCTCCAAATAAACTAGAAGTTTCACCTCCCTCCCCACCACAAAAAAATGCAAAATTGGTTGAACTCCAACCTATTTCTCCTCTTGCATTCCTAGATCCATGTTGGGAAGATGAAAATTAGAAAACCAGTCAAGGAGAACAACAAGAAGAAGAGCCCAATAGAGAAGAAATAATAGAAAACTTGAAGAGTTGGGATTCCAAATTTGGGATAGCAAAAATCCCCTTGATGGTGAAGCCAAAAGAGGAAGTTGGAGTTGGGGAACAAGTGGTAAACAAGGCTGATTTTATAGCAGCAGTGAAGCAAGAAAAACAGCAGTTTGTTGGTGATGAGTTGGGTGTCCATGTTGGCACTTTTTTAAACAAAATGCTGATTCAATTTGCACTACAAAATCAATCATTGTGGAGGAAGAAAAACCAGATCCAAATCCCATTTTTGAGGAGAAAATGGATGAGATCAAGTCAGTTTTACAATGATAGAGAAGAAGGAAGCATTATTGATACATTTTTGCTTTCATTTGAAGGGGCTGATTTGATTGATGAAGCCATTGTGGAGGTGAACAAAACAGGTCCAAATTATGAGCAAGGGGCACAAAAATTTCATGTTTCTCTCCCACTTCATCTCTCCAAAATCTGTTTTTTGGATGAGTTCGAATTGACAAGTTTCATGTTTGAGAATGAAGTTGCACGTGGTGAAGAAAATGCAGATTTGGAGGTCACCATGTAAGAGAGAAAAGCTTTGTTGCAGTGGGACAATGAAGAGTTTGATTGTTTATTAGACTTAGAGGAATGTCTTAAGGAGGAGCTAGCTGAAATTATAACATTCTCTTCTCCACCATTCATTCTTCAACATCAAGATCCTGCTACCACAAAGAAGAGCATTGAAAAATAGTAACTGTGTGTTTTGTGATAGCTCATTGGAACCAAGTTTGGAAGATTTATATCTTCCATGAACTTCATGGGAAAAAGCAAGAGAAGAGCAAGAGATTTCCTTCATTTCTTCCACATCATCCATTCGGGAAGGTTCACAAGAAGACTCCATTTTGGAGTTGAATTTTAGAGAAATGGGCACATCCAAAGGATCAGACTATGCCCAACCAGGTACTTGGCTTCATTGAAGCCAAAGGAGAAACCAAAACTAGTCATGCCTACTTCAAGGCATGAGGATGAGCATCAAAGTAACAAGGGTCACCATCAATACCTCCAGGAGTCCAATGTAGGTTAGCTTGAGGAGGTATTTTCCATTAATGTTGATACCTTGATGATTTGGGTGGAGGACTGGCTTATGGTTAGTTTTTCACTCATCCAACCAGCCATGTTTAGTGCCAAATCAGTTGCATGGCTACCATTTTTAGGAAGGGAAGCTATTTCTCCCTGCCAATTACAGACTTTGTTTGAGCTCCCTTTGCTCTTGGTTAAAGTAGTGTAGGTAGGTTTTCTTTCAGTAGAAGAAGTTCTTTTGCACACTCTGCATGTTCCATTTGGAGCATGTATGATTTTCAGTTTTGTACATAGTTTTTGGTGTTGTTGTATTGCTCTTGCACAGTCCATTTTAGTGGAATTTTGGTGAAAAACAAATCTAAGTTTAGTGGGCTTCAAAGTGGCTCAAAGGGAAGTTTTCAATGTTCAGATCAGTTTACAAGTTACTACTCATGACTCCATGTGCAATGGATGCTTCAAGTCAGCTGATCACTTCATCTAGTAGGTAGATGACCCCTCTGAGTCACCAAAAGTGTTATCCAAAATAAGCCCATGCTTATTTTTGGCTAACTCCTCCTTTTCCTTTGCTGGCACTTAAATGAATTTTCAGCATGCTTCAGAACCCAAAATTTTATAGAAATGGCTTCATCAAATAGATAATTTTCTCACCTTTGTAGAAAGGTAAAGTTTTCCTCCTAACTCGTAAATTTTGCGTTACGGCCCAACAAATTTTTTCGGGAAATTTTCCCTTGATAGGCCCACATCTAATGAGAAGCTACTACATGGCAATAGAAGTCGGGCGGTGGAGGTAAGTTCGAAAATTTCCAAGAAGGTTGGTGGAGGTGCAAGGAAAATTTTGGCCTGGCTGACTGCGGAGGAAGATGGAGAAATTTGCAAAGGCCCACCGAGCAATAGGGATGTGACATGTTTCTAGTCAATGGCAAAGGTCATAGTGGTGGGAGGATTTCTTGAAATTTGCTAAAGTGGTCAAAAAGTGCCTGGGGAAAAATTTAAAACATGCCCTGCAAAGTAACTAGAGCCGACACGTGTCACGGGACAACGGAGCGGGGGGATTTGGGAAATTTTCCCAATGAAAAATCAAAGTGAAAAAGGTGAGGTTTGAGCCCACATTTCCATTAGCTAATGGGAAAGTGACATGTGGCAGTGGAGTGGTGGGGCATGGGGAATTTTGGGAAATTTTCCCAAATTCAAAAAAGGGGAAAATTTTCAAGTTTCGGCCCGCCAACCCGATTTTTGCCCCAGTTTTTCCCTAAATCTTTAGAGGGGCATATCTTTCAAACCAGAGCTCATTTTTTCTCAATTTTTGTGTTACTTGAAAGCTATTGAAATTCTCTACATGATGAAGGGTTCAATTTTGGATTTTGGTGAAGATTCATGGGAGAAAATTTGAAAAACACCTTTGGCATATGAAAAAGAGCAGAACCAACATTCAACCACCGGTTTTTAATGCAGTATGGCTTCAATTCTTCTCCAGCATGATCAAAAATCTTGGGGAATGAACTTTTAAGGGTACCCATGCCATTTTTATGAATCTTGTTGGTGGTTGAACCTTTATTTCAACTTTCCCATGTTTCTCCTTCCTGGACTATGTTTTTCATCGTCAAAAGCCATATTTGGCTCATTTGTAAAAGGTTGGATGTTCTTGCTTCTATAAGCTCTTATTTTCTCCTTAGTAGATGGATTTGAAGGAGTTTCAGACCTCCCATGGATATTGTAACACATTTTTTCCTCTTTTCCAATGGAACATATTGTATCAATTCTGGAACTGACAATACATGCTTTGTGATTGATTTTCCAATCCTCTCTTGCATTGGTTTGTTTCCTTCTAACCTTTCATTGTATTTCTAAAAATTTTGCATGTTTTTTGCTCTGCATCTTCATGATTTGTGTCTATATTTGCAAAGCAAGGAGTTCAGCACTCCTTTGGTGTATCACCTTTCTGTTTTTGCTTAGTTTTGTTTTCATTTCCTTATTTTCTCTCAACCCTGTATCCTTGGTAGTTTTAGAGTAGGAATTTTGAATCAGAACCTCTACAAAATTACATGCATATACCTAAACAGAGGAGTAAGAACCAGCTTCAATCTGGATATTTTTCTCACCTTGCAAGGTCCCACACCTTGGAGAAAACTCAATGTTGTGTATTCACACTAGATGAGTTTTCCTTAGAAAAGAAGATCCATAACTCATTTGGGGGTGTTGTGAATTTTCACTAATAGGATCACTACCCTAAAATGGAAGGTGATTCAATTTGAAACAACATTGCAGGGTCATGTGCATAGTTGGTACCTTAAGTATGACCCTCATCGAGATAGTGGTGGATTACACTTTGCTTTGAAAAACATCTTCCAAACATATTTCCATATCCTTGAGTTTGAGAAAAATATCATCAACACTCTGAAGGAAATCTAGTAAGGAATGGCAGAGAGTGTGTGGGAGTATGACACAAGGTTCAAAACTCTCTTGTCAAAACTATCCTATGACATTCACCCTTCTCAGCATGCTTAATAATTTCTTGGAGGATTGATAACACTATTTAGAAGAGAAGTGTTCCAAAAGACTTTCATAGACTGTGTGAGGCCTTGGAGGCTTGTCGTGTGCTTTGAGGTGGTTAATAGCATTGATATTGGTGTTATCCCTTTCCTGGAAGCTCAAATTTCTACAATAGCAAAGTATATAGAGAAAATATCCGTAAACTCGGCACATGAGGCTCATAGTGGTCTTTGGTACATAGATTGTGAAGTAGAATGGAATACAAAATATAGTTTCCCCCAAAAATTAGTATGCACCATGACAGCAAACTATGAAATCTGCCACGGGGACTATGATGCAAGTAGGTGTCCTCTACTATAATGCATGATCCATAAGAATGTGTCTTGCTATTGCAATATTTTTACCTCTACAACCCATGACACCAAGGATTGTAATTTTATTGACAAATTCATGATGCCATTGATCTCGGTGTTTTCCATACTAGCCTTGCAAGAAGTTCCAAGGATGATTATTTCGATATGAAGGATAAATGCATGGAGGAGCGTGTGAAAGAGGTTTATGCGAGAGGATTTTTTGGTCGTAGTAACCACAACAGAGGAATAATTGAGTTCCGTGTGGAACTTATTATAACCGTGGGTTGTGAGATCATTATAAATGTTAGTGTTCTGATCTATTGCAATGCTCATGGTGCGGAAAGAAACATAAGTACGAGGAGTTTCCTAAGTTGTTTTAACACATGAGCCAGAAACACCAAAAGGATAAAGGCATTGGGATGGTGAGCATAAATAAGGTTGACCCACAGTGGATGCCAAGAGTGGCGCATGAGTTAAGATTAGAATATGTACTTGGTGACGATGTGAGTGGATGTCATGTGCACCAAGGATATACAAAGGAAACTAACACTAGTTACAAGAGAAGAAGTGGTACATGGAAAGTATCTAGACCCTACTCATCAAAAAGAGGTATATCAAGAGACTATGGATGTGATTCAGAGTTTACAAGGAGAGATCTAGTGTCTGAAGGAGTATTCAAGGTAGTTGGAACAAAGGAATAATGTTGAGGCTCTGTAGAAGGATCTAGATGAGGTCATGGAAGTATGCAAGATGTTAAGGAAAGATAATATCATTCCCTTGCTAGGATAATGGTTATGGGAGAAGGTACCATGCACTGGAGGAGAGCGCGAGAGGAAAGTGTTACATGCTAATATTCCTCCCCATAGCCTTGACTATGAAAAAGAGATAACTTTGAATGTTGTTGTAGATGGATGGATTTTGAGCAATATTTTGATCGACATAGGTACAGAGGTCAATTTTTTCACCTTGGATGCATGGCATCAAATGGGAAGGCCCACACTACATCCATCCTTGAATGTGTTGTATATGGAGAACAAGACAAAATAAATTCCCATTGGTGTCTTGAAAGATGTAGTTATCACTATTTAAGGGCCCAAGTTCACTTTGGAGACTTCGACATCTTGGTGCTAGCTGAGGTGGATAACTTTCTAGCATTACCGGGTTCCCATAGTATTAAAAAAACAATGCCGACTTATGGTTTAACAAGGGGTATATTAGTTTCAAGAATAAGGAAGAACGGGTCATCATCCCTTTAATAGATGGTAAGTTAACACCCTATACTGAGCCCTTAGGAAAATAAGTCCTTGACAGAATCTATGTGCACTCTATTAGAGACCCTAAGGTAATTCATCCTATAGAAGGAATTATCTAGTTTGAAGATGCTCAATCTATGAGTGATACAACCAGCATAACATGTGATAATTGGGCGCATGGGACCTATGACTTAATTGGGCGATAGTTAAGAGGATCTGTAATAAAGGTGACAAAAGCACGCTTAGTCAAGTGCATGGGAAGGAAGAAGCTTCCAAGTTATTCTAGAGGAGCAAGCCCTGATGATTTCTTACAAGAGATGGAGGCTCAATGGAGAAATGAGGATGAAAGGAGAAGTATGCTTAGTTATAAATTTCTCGCGACTACTGATTGCATTGGTGGGTGACACATTACTAGAGTCTTCTAGAATGGTGCAAGGTAAGAATCACATTCTCTATTAGGTTTTCCAAAAGTAATGTGCCCACTATTATCCAAGACTACCATGGAAAATAACCCACCTCTTCCCATATCCAAGCATGTGAGAATGCCTGGATGGAAGGAACAAAATATTTACCACCTTTTTTATGGGTGCATAAGTTATATTCCACCTTACAATTCTATGCACGTGCATGGTACATTCACTCAAAGATGCATTGTCAAACAAGGAATTAGAAAGAGTTGACAACTAATCTCATTTAAGATTTTGAGTATCGAAGTACAAATCCATCAGTGGATAAGGTGTTGTAGGTGGTCAAGCACCTTATAATGGGAGATAGTGCTATGACAGAAGATAGGGTACTAGAGTTATTAGGTGAACCTAGTTTAGAGACACTTTTGATGAAGAAAAATCAGAGAGATATAGCTTGAGCATGTGTGCATTGAAAAAGAAAAAGGAAAAATGGTCTATGTGATAGATGGAGAAGAAATGGAGAGTCTAGATGTTAACCATTCTGTAAGTATGCGCAAAGTCATGGATAGTGTTGATGAGAAGGCACATGCCTACAATTATCCCTTGAAGAAAAATAAGGTTAACATTAGTTCTGAAGTAGAACCTAAGGAAGATATCATTGGGGATTATTGGTTGGAGAAAGAGGTTTCTAAGATCATTGACCTTTTGCATGAGTTTTAGGATTTGTTCCCACACGAGTACCATGAGCTCAAAGGCATTCACCACTCCTTGGGGGAAATGTGGATCAAGTTGAAGGAAGTTTCTTTCCTGGTTTGAAAGAGACCGTATCATATGAATCCAAACTTACTCGTATGGGTCAAGGAGGAGATAGACAAGATGATAGCATCACGCATCATTAAGGTTGTGGAGGAATCAAAATGGGTGATTCCAATGGTAATAAGTATTAAGAAGGATGGAAGGATAAGGATTTGTGTTAACTATGGGGACTTGAATGTAATGTGTGTCATTGACCCTTTTATAACCCCCTTCATTGAAGAAATTTTTGAATGAGTAGCTAGGTGCAAGTTCTATTCTTTTACGGATGGGTTCTCAAGGTATCACCAAGTTATAATTACAAAGGAAGACTAGGAGAAGACAAATTTTTCCTTTGAATGGAGGATTTTTTCCTACATGGTCATGCCTTTTGGGTTTAAGAATTTGCTTGATGTGTTCTTCGCATCATGGTACAAGTCTTCTAGGACTTCATCCATATATTTCTTTAGGACTTCCTAGATGATTGGACTATGTATAGGCTAGTAAAGACCATTGTGACGATTTGAGGTTGATTTTTGAGAGATGTCGATAGTTGATGATATCCCTCAACATCAAGAAATGTCTCTTTTGCTACTCCATTTAGAACCTTGTTGGGGAATATTATATGTAAGGAAGGCTTGCTAGTGGATCCCACCAAGGTTGCAGTTATTGTGAGATTGGGGAAGCCTACCAATTAGAGAATTTTGCACCGATTCCTGGGCATATGGGGTACTACAAGAAGTTTATTAAGGGGTATGTTGAGATCTACGAGCCCTTGGAAAAATTACTTTAAAACAAGAATACCTTTATTTGGGGAGAGGTGCGGTAGAAGGCATTTGACATATTAAAGGATAGGCTTTTCTTTGCACCCCCATATTATTTTTTTCTTCTTGGGATAAACATTTCAATGTTCCTTTTGTTGCCTTAAGGAAATCTATTGGATAAGTGCTAGCACAACCTAGTGAGGGATTGTTGATCACCTTCTTTGTTTTTCTAGTAGGAAGTTGACTTCAATAAAACAAAATTACACTACTACTGAGTGTGAGGCATTGTTAATGATCTACGTGCTACATAAGTTCAAGTAGTATCTACTAGAAACACCATTTATATTCTACATAGATCACATGGCACTGAATTATTTGGTAAATAATCCCATTTTGTAAGGGCGCATATGTCGTTGGGTCCTTTTGTTTCAATAATTTGAGTTTTTAGTTGTGGTAAAACTAGGAAAGAGTAATTCAGGACCTAATCATCTATCAAGAATTGACTTAGGGAGGATGTGTAGAGCATTGAGGATACCATGTCAAACATGTAATTGTTTAGGTTATGACATGCACCCTCTAACTTAGAGGATATTGTAGTGTTTCTTAAAATGGGTGTGGCACTGGAAGGAATGAAGGCTTTAGAAAGAAATCAGTTGGTTATATGTGTCATGCCTTACATTTTGATTAGTGGAGATTTGTACAAGTTAGGTTGTGATGAGGTTCTATGCTAATGCATGTTAGAACATGAGCACATTACAATTGTGGAGGAAATGCATGGTGGTATTTTGGTAGGATATTGTGCAAGGAATGCCACCGCATGGAAGATTTTAAAGGAGGTCTTTGGTGGGAAATTATCTACCAGGATTGTATTAAATTTTACAAGGCCTATGACCATTTCCAACACCTTGGAAAACCTAGAAGGAGGAATTAAATTCCCTTGTGATTGATAGCCAATGTTGAACCATTTGAAAAATGGGAAATTGACTTTGTGGGACTAATTTCACCGCCGCGTGAAGGACTGGCTCATGTTACGTCATCACTTGTATTGATTACTTGACAAGATGGGTAGAGGTAGTGCCTACAAAGTATTACATAGTAGTGATAGCAGTGATATTCTTATGGGAAAACATAATCAATAGATATGGATGTCTCATTGAGTTTAACTAGTGATAGGGGAACACATTTTCTAAATGAAATGGTCAGGATCTTATTGGAAGAGTTTATGGTGGCCCATCACAAGACTACCCCTTATCACCCTCAAGCGAATGGAACAGTTGAGGTGTTTAACAAGATACTAAGTCACACATTGACCAAAATTTGTGATGTTGGAAAGATAATACTGGGATGACAAGGTATCATCCATTCTATGGGAATACAAGAAAATCTACAAGAGGTTGAACAAGGCCACACCATTTCAATTGGTGTTTTGTGGTTGAACAAAATAGAATAAGAGGCTTAGATTAGAATGAAATCCAAATAAGTAGACATAGTTAGAACATAGGTGTTCTTACCTAGCTTAAGATACTATTAGGATAATATTTTTGTTTTTGGACTCCAAGTTCCTCCTTTGTCATAAAATATTTTGAATTTTGTTTACGTCTCGTAATGTCCTACCAAGATCAATCACCAAAGACCCAAGCACAAACATATAGCTAAATGAAAACACGTTCACATAAGACCAAGGAATTTCTAACATAAGAAGTTCATTCCACTATGTCCCTCAAACTACTGAATGTCAATTTACCATTCATTCTATGAAGAATATTTAAAACATTCCTTGGATCATTGAAATTGATCCAAGGATGAGTCAGAAATAGGAATAAGTCTTCAACTCTTAAAGCCAAATTACAACTTACCTTTCCAAAGTGAAAATGAATTCTTGAAAACCATACTATTTTAGTCTAATGATTTTAAGAATAAAATGATTTATCCATATCAAGCATGATCTTCAGTAGTCAAAAGAACACACCTTTATCAAGAAAAGCATATGTCAATGCTTGAAATGCAAATGAGTAATATAAAAATTGCTAAGGGTGTTACACTCAAAATAGGTTAAATGATAGGGGTGATCAGAGGTCAAATAAAGTTTGGGAGAGTGAATGGGGGTCTTGGAGACCTTAGGTATGCTCAGAAATACACAGTAGGTGAAAATAGGTGATTTGGTGATGTGGGTGAAGGGATATTTGGATTTACAAGAAAGTGGGTGATGAAGCAATAAGCATGCAAAGAATAGATTAATAACAGGAGTAATAAAGATTACTAACTAAAATAAACTATATTGATTAGGGTTGTATTTATTGTATTAAGGATCTAATGGCTAGGTGGTGGAAGTGGTTGATTGGAGAATACATGTATGGTCCTGTAGTGGTGCTTTCCCAAAGTGCTCCTATGAATGCAATGGCTCTCTGATTGATGTTGGTGATGGCTCTGGATGTTTGGATGCATAAAAGGATGCTTATCTCACTTGCATGTAGCTCTGAATCTCCTTTCTTCCTCTCGAACTATGCCAACACCGAAATAAGGATACCAAAGGGAATAAAAGGTGACCGAAAACAATTTTGAGTTGACCGACATTGGTTCATGGGTGATCGGCGTCGGTTAGGGTAGGATTCCCTAGGTTTACTAAAAATGGGAGATCCTGGCAATGATTTCTACCAGATCTCTCTATTCATCTAGGCAAGAGTAGGAGTTAACTTTTCTTATACGGGAAATGTGGTTAGAGGGAATGTAGGCTTTGATTTTTAGGGTTTAGTTAGTTATGGCAACATACTAAGAATAGACTTAGGGTGAGGTGGCTAGGTGAGGTGTATAGGTGAGGTGGTGGTGTGGGAATTATCTTAATTAGGATACTTAAATAATAAATATTGTGAGGACATGGATTAATTAAATTAAATTAAATTAATTAAATTAATATTAGTGTGGGATGTAAGGGGTCATGGTTAAGTAAGTGTGTTCAAGTTGATTATTTAACGAAGGGTTAAGGAGCATGTGACCTAATTTTGGTGTCTACATTTTACCCCTTTTTGTTGCGTAGCTTGTATTGTAAGTAACGCTAACAAAAATAAGGTGTGGGTGAAGGTGATCCCCCTCAAACTAGGAATTGATGAGGTAGAAGGTAGAATCGGTGAGTGGTTTGATAAAAGGTGAATGTGATGAAGAGAAAGGTGGGAAACGGGGGTAAGGGGATAAAAAGGTCTAATCAAGTAATCCGGGTAATGGGTCGGGGTCAAAGGTGGTAACAAGAAATGCACGTACACGTAAAAAATTACAAAATAGTACCGCATTGAAGAGAATGCAAACTCTAATTTTTCTAAGGTTTATAGGTTTATCTAAACAAGGTTAAGGTGATTCGGTATCCAAGGTATAGGATATGGTGCGAAAGCACTTCACAGTCAAGTGCGGGAATGTGTAGGTATGTTACAGTACACCAAAGGTTAGGTCAAGATAAATGGTCACCGCAAGAGGCAAGGTAAGGTCATTAGGTCAAATAAAATGGGTAACAGTTGTCGTAAGGTATAGCGAGCACATGAGTTCACACAGTCACTAGAAATCTTTCAGGTCCAAGTACCTAGGTCATGGCATGGGTAGGGCCAAGGTATGGGTAAAATAAAAAGTCCCAAAATGTAATTAAAGACAAGTATAGGTAAGGTAGGCATTAAGGTTGATTGCAATAAGGATGGGTAAGGTCGGATGGCGGTTGGGTTGGGTAAGTGGGGTCATCTATGGGGAATGGGAAAGAATGTGATAGGTAATTGATGCGATCGAAATAACTAGGGACAATCAAGGTAAGTTAATCATGGTTTGTGGGGGTAGGTGACCGATGTCACCTCGGTATAATCGACCGTGGTGAGCTAGGGCATAGGACCGATGTCAATTTTGGTGTAACCAAAGCATTGGTCGAGTTGACATGGATATATAAAAAGGAATATTTTTATAATACATATTCATTTGTACATTTTGGATTTTATGAAAATGACAGTGTTGAACGAGTTATGCTTTTTTAGGAGAAAAGGACAAGAGATGATATCCTACTGAGGTGGAGTGGTGTGGTTAGTTAGAGGAGCCAAGTAGATAGGTCCACGAGCACTGTAAATTTATTGTGATTGGGTGGAGAGTAGGAGGATTGGATTTGGTGAGTGGACATGGTAGAGGTGGTAGAGAGATTGGGTGGACCACTAGTGTAGTGGCCCAACGTGGCACCACAAAGATGGTAGTATGATGAGGTAAGTTTTGATATCGCTTATTATTTTTGAAGGTAGATTGGGTAGATAGGTTAGGGAGGGAAATTGGGTTTTTGGGGGGAAAAGGGAATTTGAATTGGGGAAGGAAAATTGGGTAGAATAGGAATGGGTAGAGGTGTGGTTAGGTGTACGAGGGGTGGGGAAGAGATGAGGGTAGAGGTAGGTAGGAATGTGGAGAAGAAGGTAGTGTTTTTAGGGAAAAGGGGTTTTTAATGTCGTGGTTTTTACATAACAAATGAAAAACATTGATAAAGGGGTGGTCAAGCATTGGTGGTGTCGAACCAGTACCGGTCATAGATAAATTGATTGATGTTAGTGTGGGATAGACCTTGGTCAGTTAGAAGTAACCAGTACCGGTCAACATGTGGGGAAAATGGGGCCAAAGAGCCCTATGATGGTTGGGTGAGGTAGAAAGTGGGCAAGGAAAATGTTGTTGATGAAAAAAAAAGCATGGGTAAGAGGGTGAAAGAGCTATGGTATGATCGATATCGGTGAGGGTTGGGGTGGGTAGATAGAATATGTGATAAGAAGGTAAGTTGTGAGGGGAAAAAGAGGGAGGGTAATAAATTAGGTGAGGTGTCATGAGTGGTTGTAAATATGATTAAGTTGTATTAATGTGATGTTTTGTTAGATGTAGTAAAGAGACCAACCGCTGATGTGAGATAGGTGCCACCCCTACTTGTGAAAGTTCAAGGAGGTGCGGCAACTAAGGATTAGAGACATGTTACCATGGTTGGCCTAATTGGGGTTAGGCGCTACCAAAGCATATAGTCCAGTAGCCTAGTTTACTGATTTGCCCTCATCAAAAGATGGTATTTGATGACCAACACATTCCATCTGCCAACGATTGAGATCACAATCACCCTAGAGGATGTGTATAGGATCCTATGGTTTCCTATAGTGGGGGTGTAGGTATGTTTGATCTCTTCAGAGGTGTTTGAGGAGTTGATGATGACAAAGTTTTTTGGGAAGGGGTTGGCAGAGATGTAGTTTCACAAAGTGTCGGTATGAGTTATGGAGAGATGTATTTGGCTTGTCCAGAGGAGACGAGGCTAGTTTTGTTGTTGATGGAGGCGTTTGCTAATTTTCAATGCCGATGCGAGAGGGTGGGATATTCCCATGATCAGCTGACGGGGTCCCGCATGATATGGTCATAGAACAAACCCATTTTGCATGGGCACCAACATTTCTAGTGTAGCTATACAGGAGCTATGGGCGTATGGGTAGCTTCGGAGAGGTTTAGTTTGTGTTGTACTTTCCTATTACATTGTTGGCCTTATGAGCACATTATGTGTGTACACCTAGTTTCTATGCCCTAGGCTAACACATTCGAGCCGGAGTTTTTTTGAGTGGGCTATAGGTAGTGGGTGCTAGTTATTAGAGAGCGTCGAGCGGGCAAGGGTGATGCACGATATCACCTACTATAGGTAGTTACTAGAGGGGTTGTCTAGTGTAGACATTATTTGGAGGCCCCATGTGGGTTATCCATCATATGGGTAGATGGTTGCAGAGCTAGATGGATTGTAGCTTCTCAGGTGGATAGAGGGGAGATGTGCCGAAGAGCACAAGATGATACTCGTAGACCAAGTTAGGTGATAGTTTAGGCTGTTGCAGGATATACCTCCACCCTTCCCTCAATACTGGGAGGGCTAACGTGGAGAGGCCATTTCCGTTTCCCGGTGAGCAGTGCCTACAGGGTAGGAGGAGCAAGTGGTAGACCACGAGATAGATACGAGACGGTGGTGGGTTACACATCTATGAGAAGTATTGCTTTGAGGCCAGTCAACTAGATTTCGCCACCATCAATGTTCGTAGGGACACCCTACAAGGGTAGATAGCCACATTGATTACACATCTAGGGATGGTGCAGGGGTAGTTGTGGTATAGAGGCATAGGTGGCCACTTTACAAGCACATGTGGTAAGTTTCTGAGCCCAAATAGCACAGGACAAGCACCTACACTGGTGGTGGTGGTGATGGGATACAAGTGGCCACCCTATAGGCATAAGTTATAGGTTTACGGGGCGATTGGTCACTACACGAGCATAGGTTATGACTCTTCGATACCATATACAGTAGGAGCGGGACAGTGGTCCCCTCATCACGAGCACAAGCACCGGGAAAAGGTTAAAGTCAAAGGCCGATGGGGCCACCATAGATAGTACCTGTAGCTAGATTGTGGGATGCCCTAGGTAAGACCAGGTATTATCAAGATATCTTGATGGCGACAGGGATAGATTTTCTATCCTATGGAGATTATAGGGCACAATAGGCCTCGAGTGAGAGGATCAAAGTTACAAACCCATAGTTTGGATATTACATGGGGCCGTGATCCCGAGATAGGGTCGTGGTGAGGCTACCAATTCATGGAGGCCAACTCTAGGTGCAGTACCAAGTAGGGACCTAGCCATGACCCATGATGGGTGGTGAGATGTGATAAGCTCATCATATAGGAGCCGAGGAGGAGGAGGAGACAGGGAGACAAATATGGAGGATATCTAGTAGGGTGGTGTCGATAGCCGTGTGGACCTCCATTTTGGTGTAGTTATTTTATTTTTGATATACACGAGCTGTGTGCTAATGATGGTGAGGTCATGTATATGAGAGTTTTGTATATTTTGATTATATATCAGCCTACGTGTCGAAGAGAGTGAGGATGTACATGAGGGTTTTTGAGATGTTTGTATTCATTTGTATTGGTGCACATATGTATGTAGACATAGAAATCATGATATATAGATGATGAAATTTATACTATTGATGGTGTGTTTGTTGTAATTTCCATTATTATTTGTGTATGTGATGGAAACTAGATGAATTTAAATATGATAGAGTCAGGGTTGTAGAAATGGATTGAGTCAGGTCACAGTCATAGATTGAGTCATGTCATAGGCATGGATTGAGTTAGGTTGTAGGCATGGATTGAGTCAGGTGGTAGGCATGGATTAAGTCAGGTTGAATTAGGTATGATGAAGTTTAGGTTGACTTAAGTATGGTTGAGTTAAGGTTGGTTGAGTTTAGGTTGGTTTAGGCACAATTGAGTTTTTAACTCATTAATTTGTGTAATTAATGATGATGTGGGTCATGTTAAGATGTTTTGTAGGAAAATGTATGATAATGGTAAAGAAATGGTAGACATAATGAAATGAGTGTAGGAGTGATGATGGTAAAGATGTGAAGCAATTGTTATCCTTTGGTTTAATTTCCAATTATTGATATAAAAGGAAACTAACTAGGGTAGAATGTGACTACAAAAGGGGTAGAGGGAATTGGTTAGGGTAGAGAGTGGTGAGGTAAACTCCAAGGGCCCCATGCCCTCGGGAGTGTTGCCTACATAGTCCTGGTGAAAAAGGGACCTCAAACCGATGTATTTCTCCCATAAACTAGGGAAGATTAGGGTGACATAGCATAATGGTTGGATAGGTATTAGGCATGGGTGATGTAGGTCATAGGCATGATTGAATTTAGGTTTTATGTATGGTTGATTGATTTTTAAATACATGTGCTAAGGATCTAGTCCTATATAGGATAATCAATAGGTAATGAGGAAGTAAAATGGTAAGAAGTGGTAAAAGAGATGCTTAATTGATAAGAACCCTGATGAGTCTATCATACCTTAGATGGGTTTATGAATGTAAGACCCTAGAGGCCTTGCATAATGGACTTTTTAAGGATGAAGAAAAGTCACAAGATCACAAAATGTTGCATTAGTGGTAAGTCCCTTGAGTAATGAGAAATTTAGGTGGAAAAGACAAGGAGATGAGAATTAGAGGCTTAGCGTAACTTAGTGTACAATGATGTGTTTTTCGGAAGAAGAAAACCTGAATCCAAAATAGGAAAGTGCATGATGAAAATTTCATCTTTTTCATGATTTGTTTATTTTTAATAGACTGATCAATGCGGGAAGTATATATGGGATGAATATATTATCTCCTTGAGGTCTTCATGAAGTTTATTGATGTAGGAAGCTTCTAAATATTTATTACATTTTTATAATGACCGTACATAGCTGTCCTTTGAGGGAGCATTCTATTGATAGTGGTAGAATATGAAGAAGAGATGTCCGTTTTGAGGGAGTCATCTTTTGCGGGAAGTTTTACTCAAGGATTTCTATCCCTTTTTTCTAAGATGTTTAAGTTATGGAAAAGATTATAGAGGATGATTAGGTTCCAGTTTTAGAAGACAAGATCGTAGTACACCAAAATTAGCTAGGAAAAAGGTTTTTGAGTGATGAATGACCATGGGATTCCATCTTGAAGAAGAAAAAAGTATCCATAAGAATCATGCTATGAGTAGTGCCGTGGTACTCATATTGAAGATGAGGCTAATAGGTGATGGATAATCACTTGATTCTTGATTAATCATGGATCCTCAAAATTGGGTAATAATGGAAAGAGAATAGCACTCAAGGGATGAGCGACCAATTGAAAAAAAGGGATATAGAACTTGACATTAACAATAAAATGATTGAATATGCAAGGCATTATGGGGCTCAGTTTAGGTTTACCTTCAAGTGAAGACAAATGATAAGCACCTAATCCATAAGCATGGGTGATGATATAGGGTCAAGCCAATTAGAGAAAAATTGTCCCATTTACGTTTCTCCTCTTTGGTTACATGTTGATTTTCCTTCAGGATGAGGTCACCAACTTAAAAGGTTCATTTGTGAACACATTTTTCATAGGCACGTTTGATATGTTTTGGTAGATTTGGAGATGGTCCACGGCATTGAGAGGGTATTCATCTAATAATTCAAGTTGTGCTAAATGATCCTGGTGACAGTCATCATCATGATTGAGCATGTCTTGGAGTGAGATGCTAAGGGATGGAATCTAGACTTCGAGAGGTAAGACAGGTCTCAAAGACTATATACCAAAGAAAAAGGGGTGGTAGTAGTCGAAGTGTGAATACTAGTGCAAGTAAGCCCATAAGGGAAAGGAATGTGTGTATGCCAATCCTTTCCAGGTATCATTGACCACCTTCATAATAATTTTTTTCAAGGTTTTATTGGTTGATTTTTCTTGATCCTTGGTTTACGGGAAATAAGGTTATGAGAAAAAGAGTTAGATTCCAAAAGCATCACATAATTTGCATAGGGTTTTGTTCTTGAATTGTTTTTGTTATCCATTATAATGTGGTGAGGGACATCAAAGTGATAGATGATGTGATGTTTAATGAATTCACATATTTTCTCGGCTTTGGTGGAAATGAGGGAATGGCTTCTACCCATTTAGTATTATATTCAAGTGGCGGTTATGATCCATTGGTGGCGTTGTGAAGAATGGGGTTAATCTCACCTACAAGATCCAAACCCCATTAAAAGAAAGGCCAAAGGTCTTGCGTGACCTATAAGGCATGACTAGGGGTGTGATGGATATTAGCATGTTGCTGGCATTTTATGCAACATTTGACATAATCACAACAATCACGTTTTAGTTTTGGCCAGTAATATCCTAGGCAAAGAATGCATTTTTGTGACAATGAGACCACTTAAGTGGCCTCCAAAAATTCCATCACAAACTTCCTTAATGGTGTAAGGAATTTTGGAATTGGTAAGGCATTGCAAGAGAATGCTATCAAAATTGTGTTATTACAGAAGACCACCACCCATGATAACATAACGGGAGACACTATTAAGAAAGGCACATTGTCCATTACAAGTGAGATTGGTGGGTAAAATGAAGAGGGAAAGATATTCTATGTTTTTATACCAAAGGTTACTCGAGTTAGGAGCAAGCGATTCGATAGAGTAAACTTCACAAGGTGAATTGGAGGGTGATTTTAGTCTTCGTATGGTGACAAAGATCTTAGAGTCAACAGCAAAGCGGGTATCCGAGAATCCAAGTAGGCCATGGTATCTACAAATTTATTGGTAGAAAGTGGAGTGGTTTAAAGGGCGTAATGATTGAAAGTGGTCAAAAGTATGTCCACATGATGCTTATACCTTTTAATTATCTCATTACAACACCGGTATATACCATTGAATTTTTATGACCAACCGAGAATCACCAAAGATGTTGATTGACTTAACATATAAGGCATAAACAGCCTGGATACCCAATATAAGTGCTTCGTATTTAGTGATATTATTTGTACAATCAAAATAAAGTTTGAAATACAAAGGAATAGCTTCACCATCAAGTGGAATTAGGATAACACCAGCCCTACCCCCATGCCGACACTTGGAACCATCGAAGAAGAGCGTCATTTGGTAAGTGGGTTCATCCGGGAAAGGGTAGCAATAGACTCATCTAGAAAGTCAAATTTGGAGGGCTGATCCCCAAAAATAGGTGCATTGGCCGGTTGGTCGAGATATCTTGGCCCTTGATGTATGAATTTGAGGTCGAGGTCAGCTAGAAGCATAAGCCATCGTGCGGCACATTGATTTTGAAATTTTTGGCATATATGTAGTGTTGCAGGTCCGTATTAGTATTTACAAAGGTTTTGTGGTTGAGTAGGTAATGACGGAGTTTGGTGGCGATGAAAGCTAAGGATAGGCAAAAAAATTTGATGTGGGTATATCTAGTTTCGTAGTCAAGAATGGTATGGCTTATGTAATAAACTTCTTTCTCCGGTGTTGGTCGTCGTGATGAGTAAGCATGACACCTAGAGAATGGTTAGTGGCGAAATGTATAGGTAGAAGGGCTGGTCATCCTTAGGAGGGATGAGCACTAGTGGTTGAAGGAGGTATTGTTTAAAGACCTTGAAGGCTTTATGACATTCATCATCCCATTTGAATGAAACATGTTTCTTGAGAAGATTATGAAATGGTTGACAATGGTCGAAAAGTGTGAGATAAAATGACCAATGGATTGTAACTTACCTTGTAGGCTATAAAGTTAATAAAGATTGGTGGGTGGCAAAATTTCAAGGATTGTCTTGACTTTAGTAGGATCAACTTCTATTCCACCCAAAGAAATGATGAAGCCTAGGAATTTCCCGAAAGTACTATAAAGACACATTTTTGGTTGAAGATGAACACAATATTTGATGAGGCGATCAAGGATGACTTTAAGAATAGATAGGCATTCGGTTTGATGTTTGGAGTTGGCAAGTAGATCATCTACATAATCCTCCAATATGTGATGCATGATGTCATAGAATATGTAATTCATGGCCCGCTAATATGTAACACCAACATTTTTAAGACAAAAGGGCATGACTCGAGAGCACAAAGTCCCCCAAGGGGTGATGAAGGTAGTCTTGTGTTGATCCTCGGGAGCTAGTAATATTTGATTGTATCCCGATAAACCATCCATGAGTGATAAAATTTCATGGCTAGCAATGAGATCAACTAGTTGGTCAATGCTTGTTAGTGGGAAATCATCTTTGGGACAGGAAAGGTTGAGGTCACAAAAATCTATGCAAATGTAGAGTCCCCCTGTTGCTTTCATGACAGGAATGATGTTAGAAATCCATTGGGGATAATCAATGTGTAGAATGAGGAAACCACGAGAAGAGCTTTCAAGCTCTTCTTTGACCGAGAAGAGCAATGCGAGGATGTATTTTCCACAGATTTTGTTTGATAGGGCTGGCATCAGGAATGGTCATGATATTGTGAACCATGATTTTAGGATCGATGCCAGGCATATCGGAATAGGACCAAGTGAATACGTCGATATGATCCTAAAGGAAAGAGGTGAAGGCTTCTTGTTTAGTAGCATCTAAGGATTAGCTGATCTTTAGAATGTGTGGGTCATCTTAGGTATTATTGTTGATTCGATGGTCAATTCATTCAAAGCATGGTTTGCATCTCGGAGGGTAATGACTCGATGAATATAAAGAGTCTTCTACACCAAGGTAGGTGAGGATGGACTCATTGTCCTAACATTAAATGATGTTAATTGAAAGCATATCATCATCGATCATGTCAGAGTTCTTTGGAATGGGAGAGAAGACAAAGCCTCACCATCACATTGATAGGTCGGTAGTCCCAGGGAAATGGTGTTTATGAAAAAAACTTAGGAGGTATAGATTCAAGATCTATGGACTTGTAGGTGAGGATGGTAAAGTGGGTGAATGAGAGGGGAAGATTCCTCACCATGAATAAAGTCGATGCACACCTTATTAGAAGATAGAGCATCAAATCCAATTCCACTATGGTCATTGTGTTTACGAGAGGTACAGGAGATGACAATGTGGTAGCCTTATTCATAAAAACCAAAGACAAATCCTTTCCACACTTTGGTGGAGGAAACTTTGAGTGAAACAAAGTGGTTAGTGAGTGAGTGTAGGTTGGTGAAAAATGGTTGGGTTTGGGGTGGAGGTTCGGGTTTATAGGTGGCCATATCAAGTCCCACGTATGTTAGATTGGTGCGAAGATGGGGAGGGCCATAGGGAAAACATCACCAATGTAAATGTCATAACCGAGGTAATCGCATAGATTCCCATATTTTTATGGGGTGAGGAAGGTATCAATATTGTATAGGTGGTATTCCCCTAGAGTTAGGTGTTGAAAAATACCTTCTAAGGGATCAGTAGTTAGTATGTGGGTAGTGGGTATAGATGGCTCACTAGATGAAGAGGAAGCAGAGGTTCTCACGGTGGAGGTCAGAATCTGCAGAGGGATAGTAAGGTTAGATGCAATGTGGAAGTAGTGGAAATTTTGGTAGATGGGCTTGTGGGTGGAGGTGAAGTGGTTTTGGTGGCAGATGCCTTGACTGGTATAAGCACATCATTGGGTCAATATAGCATGTTACAGGTCTTAAAAGGTGAGGGGTTAGCAAGGATGGTGTAATTATGTCCCTCGTGTTCAAATTTGAGGCATCTATGTAACATCGAAGGGACACAACCCATGGCATGAATCCAAGGTTAACCAAGCAAAAAGTTATATTGGAACTCTCCTTATTAAACATAGAAAATTTTTGGGGACAGCAGCAGCAACCTACACGGACATGGAGAACAACGATACCCAATGTAGAGGTTATGGCGTCATTGAAGGAATGCAACATAATGGAGTTATTATGCATGCACGGTTGGTAGGTATTTACATTTGGTCATATGTATGGGAGGAGATGATGTTAATGCTAGCACCACCATCAATCAAAATACATCGGATGCGTATATTATCGATAAAGACAGAGATGAGCAGATTGGGGTCGGGGGTCATCGGGATCGAAAGGAGAAATCTCTGTCTATAAAGCGAGGGTGGCCACTTGGCAAGTGGGTAAAGGTGTAAAGGATGGGGAGGACCTAGTGAGAGAGGATACATGGTGAGGGGTAATGATGGAGGCTACGGATGTGGGCTCATTTGGTAATACTTGATAGATTTAAGGACCTCTATAAGGGCTTGACAATGTGACTCTAAGGTCTAGAAGATGTCATACAAAGACATTTTGAACAGGATTGGTGTATTTTTTTAGCATTATACGATGTGTGGCCTTATCAAAAATGGGATATGTAGGACTACGAATGATGACTTTAAAAGTGCGGGTGTAGATGGTATATTGGGTACAATATTGGTTAATGGGCTAGTTTCTTTCTCCTTGCCCTTGTCTTTACGAGTAGGGTGGTAATGCTGATCATGTTAATCCGAGGAGAGTTGGATAGAGAGGGTGTGTCATGGAATGTATAGCGGTAAGAGGAAAAAACCCAAGTGGTGGGTATGACCCTTGTGAGATGAGGAGGGCACGGTTGCATTTGGGTGGTGGTTTGGCCAACTCTCTTATGTAAACCATGTTAATTTCAAATCTCGGGGATGGATCTAAGATTTGTGAGGGTGTAGGTGAGTAAAAATGAGGGAAGAATCATGGAAATTGGTGAAGGTGAAATAGGGTCCTTGTCAAGAAGATCATGATCGTTAAATTTTTCTTTAGGAGGACACAATTAGACAAGAGCGCATTTCAAAGCCTTATAGTTATATACATCGTGTCCTAGAACACGATGGTAGGAAAAAAATTTTGGTTTCATCAAGCCCTTTTGGTTTGGGTTTGAGTGGTTCATAAGGTCTAAGAGGTGGTAATGTGATGACAGAAGTTTCGAGGAGGTTGGTTAGGATTTTAGCATAATGGATCACAATGGGAGGTGAATGTGGGTTTAGGTATAGGTGTGGTTGACTGTGTAGGAAGATTCTTTACAAGAGGGGGAGTGGGTTGGGCTACTAGTTTGGTGTGTGGTGTGGTCTTAGGTGTTGGTCATATCTGCTTGGGTAGGGGCATGGTAGATGAACTAGCAATAGAATGTGTGGTTTGTTTAACTACCTTATTAGATGGTAGTAGATTTTTGGCTTTAGGTTGCACTTTCTTGGGTAAAGGAGATATGGGCACACGAGATGTAGAGGGAAAAGAGGGTGGTGGAAGAGGGTGGGTTACCCATGGGGGTAATTGGGGTGTTATGGAGGTAGGTGGAGTAAGTTGGGTAGGAGGTGTAAGTGAAAGAGAAGAAAGTGTTGTGGATAGTTAAGACGTTATTGACATAATTAGAGGTATGGGTGGTAAGAAGGTTACAGGTGAGGGCAGAGGTTTTATGGGTCACTCGAGTATATTAGAGATATGTGATGGGGAAATGGGTTGTTGCGCTCTTAGTTCTTGGTGGATGGGGTTTCTTGGTCGGGGTTGAGGGATGAGGTCCTAGGATGGACGAAAGGGGTGAAGGTGATAAGGGTGTGGTTGGAAAGGTTGGGGTATGAGATCTAGGAGATTGGCTCTTCTTTTTAGGGGCCAGTTAATTTTGGTGTTAGTTTTGGAAGACATAGCTAAATCTAATTTGATGGGTGGATGAGTATGGCTAGTTGTTGGTATGACCCCTAGGGTATTGATAGGTTTAGGAAAGGAAGATTATGTAAGCATGGGTTTGGGTGTAGACACATGTTGGGTTATGGGTAGAGGTGTGAGTTGAGTCATGGGTGGTGTTGTGGGAGATTTTGTGATAGTTGTGGTTGTGTTTGGTTTGGTTAGCTTGAAACACTTTTGGGTAGATAGTGGAGGTGTCGGCCGAGTGACAATTGCATTTATGTAAAAATAGGAAGGAGAATATGCCCCTAAAGTAAGTCTCTATCGACATAGTCCAAATAATCAGCCAAGTATGAGAATGGTACTATTGTAAGAGGAGCTGATGTGGACCGAGTGGAAATCCCGTAAAATGTGCTTGAGATATTTGGAAATGGCTAGCCTCAGACTTTGTGGGTAAGAGTGCCAAAAAAAGATCAATTGGATCTTAAAGATCTGATGGTGAATGGTCATCCACGGGCGGTAGTACATCTATAGTATCCTCCTGAACAGAGGAGAGGATGGGCTAGTTGAAGTGTGAACCTGCATCTTCTATGAGTAGGAGAGGTGTCATTGACAACTGCTCAAAATTTTGAGGGGTAAAAGGTGGTGTGCTGATTATAGGCTCTTTCATGGGTGAATGAGAAGATGAAGGGGATTCCTCTGTGGGTAGAGGATTAGATGAAATAGGACCTGGTGTAGGTATGGGAGCGCATTTTTAAGATTTCATCTATGGAAGGAATATGAGGCAATTGGGAAGATCTTTGGTGTGTTATTAAAAATAGTGTGGTCCTCAGATGATGGTGCTATCATTATTTGAGGTATCATCCCCTTGGTTGGAAGATGGGGCATAATTAGGGAATGACTTCTTGAGATGTGTAGGCTTTGGTTAGTGGGTGCATTCGGGATATCCAAGACTAAGTCTCTGTTTTCTATCATTTTTTGAAAGATGTTCTTGAAGGTAATGAATTTATTGCCATTGTGACCTTTGACCTGATGATATTTGTAAAAGTCGTGTTCCTTATACCACGTAGGCATGGGTCACTCAGGGTTGAAACTAGTTTGTAGTTTTATGGGTGGAAGGGTAATGACACCTGCGTTAACAAGATTTTCCAAAATGGAGGAGTAAGATTCTCCTAGGGAAGTGTACTTTCATTGTTCTCATCGAACCGGAAATATTATACGGGGGAGAAAGATTAGAAGGGGTTTGGATGGGTTTAATTGATGAGGGGGGCCAGATTTTAGAACTATGACATTCAAAGACCCTTTGGTATTTGAATAGTTGTTTTGAGATTTCGAAGACGAAGAAGTATCATTTGATTTGAATGTGATGTTCTTATCATGGAGTTGAATCTTCTTTTCTTCGATAGCACAAATTTCTAATTTTTCGTGCCATGGTGAATGCCTCATTGAAAGTGAAAATTTTTACACTGTAGGGTTGGTGAGAGATGTCTAGCACATGCCTAAGTAAATAGTTCTATCATCTTGGTTTGAGGTAATCAGCATGTGATCTAGTTTATGAGGCTACACCAACGAGTGACAAAGTTAGCGATAGACTCGTATAAATCATATTGTCGTGTGGAATAGAGATCAGTCATGGTAACCTTCTTAACAACTTTGATGGAGAAGAGATCTAGGAAGGCTTGGGCTACTTGATTAAATGAGTAAATGGAGTGTCTTGTAGTCCACTATACCAGTCCAATGTAGGTCTTGTCAAGGACATTGGGAAAGTCCTCAAAAGTAAAGCATCATTGTAGGCAATCAATTAACACCCATGTTTAAAGGACCGCAAATGTTATTGAGGATATTCTTTTCTATTGAAGTTATTGAATTTTACATCTCCCAATGTATGGGGTATGGTTGAATGGGAATGGATGGGTGAATATTCTCATTACAAATTTCATCATAGGTGAGGAAATTACATGAGCCGGAAATAGATGCTTCTAGTGTTTGCATATTTTCCGTCATCAACTTGATGAGGTCATTGGTAGGTTGTGATGGGGACATCTCTTGTGGTATAAGGTGGTAGATATTGAACCTGATAGGAGGTTGAGAATAAGGAACTCGACATGGAAGGAACATATCCGAGAATGAGGGATAGAAGAGAAAGGGGGTTGTTGATAATAGGTGTATATAGGTGGGGTTGTCGTCGCATGACGGTAGCGATTGAAGGGGCAATATTGTGGAATAGAGAGGACAAGATTTTGGAATGGAGTAGGGTTCGCTCACACCATGGGATGTTGTGTTGTAATGGGTATTTTTGTGACAATGGGTATAGATTGTGTTATGGTCTAGGTGGTGGATGAGGGGACAACAGATACGACATGTGCGATGGAAACCGCGATGCGGTGGTCATGGTAGGTATGGGTCCTAGCTATGAAACTACCGGGGGTGAAGTAGGTGAGGGTAATACTGAGTAGTAGGAATAAGGGCAAGGGGATTGATATCAACATGTCATATATCAATTGACCGAGAGGAGTCTCGGGTGGAAGAATGGGAAAGGTATGATTTTAAGGTCATGGGATTACGATAAAGGATTCATGCAAACTCCGTCACCGGTAGCAATGGTGATAGGTAAGGTTGGATCCATAAGTGATAGGATAGAAGGCGGTGAAGGACTAGGTGAGAGTGGTTAATGAATAGCATGGAATATGAGGAAGTTAGTCTTGCTAAGATTCACCACCATTTGAACAAGTCCGACACTGTAAGAGGCGTATCTGTAGATGACACATAAAACGGTAAAAATAGAGATTAATGGAGATGGGAGTTGAATTTGGTCAATGTTCGATTTTTAAAAACTAAGCACAAGAAATTGATGACGGTCGGTTAAGCTGGTGATGGTTCTGGGAAAACCAATGATGGTATGAATGAGTGGTGTGATTAAGACAACACCGATGATGGTTGTTGAAACTAGTACTAGTCAGCATGGAAGAAACCATCTAAAAATGAAGTGAGAATGTTAGATTTATCTTTATCGAGAGTGTGTATGATATAAAATATCAATAAAAGAGAAATATGATGATGCCATGAGGGAAAGAAACAGAACAAAAGTGGTAATGATAGCTATTCTAGGTAAAGTAACTAGAAATATAGAAGTGACAACTTTGGTTAGGGTTTAAATGACGATGGTCGAGATGTGAACTAACGATGGTCTCCGGACCGATGTCGGTGACTATGAAATGAGAAAGAAATAAATAAAATTGGTTTTGTGAATTAAATTAGATGAAGAATCAAAACCGAAGCTTGATAATGAGAAGATGGGGCCTGTAACACTCAGAGAAAGTCATAATACTCCAACCATGATGGTGGAGTGTGCGAGAAGAAGAAAAAATGGGGATTCATAATCTCACACCTCAAAACACAAGCCAAGAAGAACACTAAGAAAAAGCACAATCCTAATAGTGATTTTCTTATGTTTGTTTAGCTTATGCTATTTAGGACTAACTATGTGTATTTAGAACAAAAAAATTGGTTGGGAAGGCATCCTTCAAAGAAGGATATCTAAAAGGAGAGGTTTCGGTATGTTCGGCAAGGCGAGGCCATCCTCCGAGATGATGACTTGACAGAGGAAGCGAGCTAGAGAGTATCTACCAAATAGATTGTGTGATCACTAACAGATCTTCCCAGTGAGTTGTTGTGTAATAAATATGTGTATATTTTATTTTTGTAAGGTAAGACACAGAGAGAGAAAAATGTGATTTCTATGATTCTTTGTGCTAACCATCGATTGGGCATGATTTCCAGCATATAGGTTTCCCTTGGTCTTAATGTGAGTTAATAATGAAATAAGTCATAATGTAATGCAAGTGTTTTAAATCCAAATTGAAATATTATATTCGATGACACACAAAGATGAATAGGAGAGGAGTACGCTCTTTCACTAAATAGGAGATGAACAGCGAGTGAAAAAGGTGATTTGGTGATGTGGGTGAAGGGATTTTTGGATTTACAAGCAAGTAGGTGATGAAGTAATAAGCATGCAAAGAATAGATTAATAACATGGGAGTAATAAATATTACTACGAAATAAACTATACCGATTAGGGTTGTACTTACTCTATTAAGGATCTAATGGTGGGTGGCGGAAGTGGTTAATCATAGAATACGCATATGGTCCTATAGTGGTGCTTTCTGGAATACTCCCATGAATGCAATGACTCTCGATTTATCTTTGGTGATGTCTCTAAATGTCTGGATGTATAAAACGATGCTTATCTCACTTGCATGGAGCTCTGAATCACCTTTCTTGCTCTTAGAAATGTGCCAACCTCAAAATAAGGTTACCAAAGGGAATAAAAGGTAACCGACGATAGTTTCAAGTTGATCGGTGTTGGTTCAAGGGTGACTGGCATTGGTTAGGGTAGGATTCCCTAGGTTTACTAAAAAAGGGAGATCCTGCAAATGATTTCTACCATATCTCTCTATTCATCCGGGAAAGAGTGGGAATTACCTTTTCTTATGCGGTAATGTGGTTAGAGGGGATGTAGGCTTTAATTTTTAGGGTTTCATTAGTTATGGCAACATACTAATAATAGACTTAGGGTGAGGTGGCTAGGTGAGGTGTATAGGTGAGGTGGTGGTATGGGAATTGTCTTAATTAGGATAATTAAATAATAAATATTGTGAGGACATGGATTAATTTAATTAAACTAATTAAATTAATATACGTGTGGGGTGTAAGGGGCCATGGTTAAGTGAGTGTGTTCAAGTTGATTATTTAATGAAGGGTTAAGGAGAGTGTGACCTAATTTTGGTGTCTATAATCACCAAGTCGAGATTGCAAAGGAAGACCAAAGAAAGAAAAAGAATTCCACTAAATGGGGAATTTTTTCCTACACTGATTATGCCTTTTGGATTTAAGAATGCGCCTTCTATGTTCTTGCACATCGTGGTACAAGCATTTTAGGAATTCATCCATAAATTTCTTCAAGTTTACCTAGATGACTGGACTGTGTATGGATTGGTAAAAGACCATTGTGAAAATTTGAGGTTGATGTTTGAGAGATGTCGAAATTGAGGATATCCCTTAACATTAAGAAATGTTTCTTTTTCTCCATTTATAATCCTGTTATGACATATTATATGTAAATAAGGCTTAATAGTGGATCCCGCCATAGTTGTAGTTATTATGGGATTAAGGGAGCCTACTAGTTAAAGTGCAGTGCGTAGATTCCTTGGACATATGGGGTACTATAGGAAATTCATCAAGGGGTATGCCAAGATCGCCACGCCCTTGGAGCAATTTATAAAACACAAGAGTTCCTTTCATTGGTGAGAGGCTCAATAGAAGGAATTTGGCACTTTGAAGGATAGGCTTGTCAATGTGCCCATAGTATGCTTTCCATCTTGGGATAAGCCTTTAAATGTACATATTGATGCCTCAGAACAGCCATGGGAGAATTAATAGTATGACTGGTGTGGGGATTGTTGATCATCCCTTGTGTTTTGTCAAGTAGAAATTTTAGATGAGATGAAGGCTCTAGAGAGGAAGTAGTTGGAAATACATGTCACACCCTACATGTTGATTAGTGGAGATCTATATAAATTAGGACATGATGAGGTTTTGTACCAATGTGTATTGGAACATGAGTGCGGGCAAATTATGGAAGAGGCATATGGTGGAATTGTAGGAGGACACTATATAGGAAATGTAACCGCGTGGAAGATTCTACTAGTAGGGCTTTGGTGGGAAACCATCTACTAGGATTGTATTAAGTTTTGTAAGGCCTGTGACTATTTCCATTTCCTTGGAAAACCAAGAAAAATGGATGAAATTCCCTTATGAACAATAGCGAGTTTGAACCATTTGAAAAATGGGAAATTGACTTTGTAGGGCAGTTTCACCAACCACGCCAAGAAGATCTGGTTTGTGGTATATCATTGCTTGCAATGATTAATTGACACGATGGGAAGAGGTAGCACCTATGAAGGATTCTGACTATGCAGTGACAATTGTTATATTTCTATGGGAGAACATAATCGGTAAGGTACAGTTGTCCTTTGAGCTTGACTAGTGATAGGGGTACACATTTTCTCAACTAAACAGATTTAGGATTCTACTAGAAGAATTTATGGTAGCCCATCAAAATACTACCCCCTATTATCCAAAGTAAAATGGGCTACTTTGAGGCATTTAAAAAATACTAAGTAACACATTGACCAAGATCTATGACATCGAAAGATGAGATTGGAATAACAAGGTATCATTCATTCTATGGGCATATAGGACAACCTACAAGAGGTTAAATAAAGCCACACCATTTCATTTTGTGTTTATCATGGAGGTTGTTTTACTAGTTGAATTCATGTTACCATCATTGCGTATAGCACACATAGGAGGATTATCTAATGAAAAAAATTTGGAAGAGAGGATTGATAAGTTGATGTAGTTAGACGAGAAGCGATCACTTTCTAGATGGAGTCGAAATCAAAGAAAGCAAGATAAAAATCATGGCATGATCGTCACATCAAGAACAAATAGTTTAAGTTAGGTAGATGGTGTTTTGTATGCTTCCAAGTACCTACGCCATCCTGGGAAGTTGAAATTCCATTGGTTGGGCCCTTACATCATCTCATACATCCTTGATTCAGGAACTTTCTAATTACAAGTGCTAGATGGGATGAGATTACCAAGTCATTTCAATGGGAGTAGGCTAAAGCCCTACTATAAATAATTCTTCTTGGTGTTTGTAAATAAGGAATTATTGACAGTGAGCTTAGGATTTCCCTTTATTATTTTTCTTTTCTTGTGTTTCCCTCTCTCGTTTCTTATTTCAATTTGCACCTTGTGTGCTTTGGTAACCACATTATTTTCTAAATTTATGTATGCAGAGGACTACACATCTATTTTAGTGTGGGGTGGAGTAATGTAAAGTAAATTATAAGCCAGTAGTAAAATTTGAGTGGCCCAGTAGAAGGAAGTGCGTAAGATTGAGAAAGCACATGGGGAAATAGTGGATAATGAATTGTGGTGTCAAGAAGGTTGTAACAAATACCACGTACAAAGGATGAAGAGCATAGGAACAACATGAGGTAGGCAAGGGAAAAAATCAGGTAAAGGACAGAAGAAGTGCCTTGGAGCTGTAGATGCACACATAAGAGTATTCGGTCGATTGGATTTTGTGCACCGAGAAGGTTGTAGAAGGTTTTTTGCGTAGGATTGGGTGCGTGGGTAAGGGCACTTAAGGTTAGCCTAGTGGAAAAATCCACATTTAATGTTAAGTATGTTAGTAGGTGGTATAACATTTATTATGCTGGAGGAGAAAAAACTATAAATATGACATCGGGAAAGTCATTATTTTACCTTAGTATTACAAATTTGAAGCACTCTTGTGAACTAGGGCATCTAGAGATATTTTTGAAAAGGAAGAAGAATCATATAAATCTAAGTGTGTGACTAGGGTGGATCTACAAACTAGGAGGAAGGAGTACATGGGTGTAGGAATTTTTTTGAAGTGCATTGTCTTGTGGAAGGGTTTTCCTAGTTAGGGTTTGGAAGCTAGGGAATGGAGATAGAAGGAATTCTTCTAGGATTTGAATTTCAAGATTGAGAAAAATAGTAGAGAAGAGCAAGGAGATTTAAATTTTAACTCGATAAGAATAATGGCACCAAAGAAGAAGCTGTTTCACCAAATAAACATAAGGGCAAGGGAAAAGGAAAACAAACCACTACCATCACTAGCTCCAATGAGGAATGGTATGCGAAATACAATACCCAGATGGAGTGTTGTTGGGAAACGAATGGGTGTCACATTTGAGACAAATGGCCATGAGAAATTACAACCATTACATGAGCACTATAGAGAAATAAATGGTGTTGGAGCTGGTTCATCCAACTAACAAGAGGACACCAGATGGAATGCCAATATATAGCAACAAGGTGAAAGTAAAGTTGGAAAAGGTAGGGCTATTGCAACTATATGAGTTGCCTTATTTTGGCAAGCCCGAGTGGCTATATCAGTGGTTGATGTTGCACGTACATAAAGACCATTTCTACTTCTAGGCCAAAAGATGCACATAACACCCCAGTTTATATCCAAGTTCACTGGCCTAAATTGTGAAGGAGAATCCATAGATGACGATTTGAGTGATAAGGAGGCCATCAAGGAAATAGTAGTAGCTTATGACTACAAAAAGGTTTCATGATACTTTGACATCACATAAATTCTAGACCTTGTTATGAGGATGGACGCGCTTTTAGTCACTAAGCTTAATGATTAAGAAATATGGATGCAAGTGATGGGTGTCATTATTCACTTCATTTAATCAACTTCTTGTTGATGCCATATCAAACTAGGGGTGTGTCTAAATCTATATACAACAAGATTAATCCTATCGATCTAGTAGTTGACTGTAGTTTTTTTATTTTTTCTGGGATCTTTTCAATGTCTTAAGGACTTCTTGGTAAAACCTTATTTAAGTCACACTATGAAAACTTTTCTAGAAGTAAACACACCGAAAGCTTTGCTAAAAGGAAACATACTTACTTATGAAAGTAAACACACTTGTTGTTGGAAATAAACACATAGCTTAGAATGTTTTAAACATGATTGCAAGAGAAAATAAGAATCTATCTAGACACCTGCAGGAACAAGTACATAATAGAGTTTAACTAGAATAATTAAAGCAATACAAAATTAACGAGATCTAAATTATTTTCTCAAGAAATATAAATACCAAATAAATGAATATCCTATTCCTTAGGGAGTGGGCCCTTGCTCCTTCTCGAATCGGGATTTAACAACTCAAAATTCTCTTAAACAGAATGGCTATTTTACTTGATAGAACATTCGAGTATTACCAAACGTATTGGATTTGTGTACTTAGTCTCTTTTCCATTCTATATCTATTTCTTCTCCATATCTCTATCTACTGCAGGTCTACTTATATATACATTTACAATCATAGTTGTCTCTACGATTCTAATGAAATTTAATCATGCCTAGAATAGATGTTGAATCAGATTGGGCTGATCAAATAGTGTAAAATAGCTCTCTCGATCTTTGTTTAGATATCTTCTCATTATTTTCTAATTGAAAGGGTCATTGATGTAGAATCTCTAGATGTGGTTAAAATAAATAAACATCCATCAGTTCTGGAACTTTAGAGAAGTTCCAGAACCATAGGAAATTGTTAAAGATCAAAACCATGAGAGTTTTGAGTTATACCCAAGAGTTAGAAAGTAAGTCCAAAAATTTTGGAACTAAATACTGGATTTCCGAACTAAGTCTAAAAGTTCGGAACTAGATGATGAATTTTTAATGGAGTTTTGAAACTAACTTAGAATTTAGGAACTAATTTGTGTTGGAATAGATGCTACCAAAAACATACTAAATTCTACATACTTCATTTCTTCGATGATTAGATCCACATTATTACAAAATTGAATTTCAAACACACTCTTCATCGTAGAATTTGAGTTGTTAACATTAGAATCTCAATCAATCAAAAGATAGAAAATTACATCCTAACTCATATTAGATCAAAAAAAAATTACAAAATGAAATCAAACTTAATAAAATAGAAAATAAGATGAGATCATATATTATACATTAATCGGGCATATTTTGGCCTCATCGGACGATGAACAAGGCATGGTTGAATGTATGCGAGAAAATCTTAGAAGCGACCATCTATAACTTTTTACCTTTATTGCGGATGAGATCATAAGTAACCCGCGGGAAGGAACAAATATCTTATTCGGAAAAAAATTCCTCACCATCATCTTCTCAGAGATTGGAGTACCAGATGGGCGAAATTTTTTTTGTGAGTATCCAAAAGACAACCCCTCACCCGATAAAAGGTTTGAGAAGTATACCGTGAAACCATGACGGTTCTAACAAGGTTCACCTAGAGAATTGGTACAAATGAAAGTGTGATGTCTTCGAGGAAGAGTGGAGGATCTCAGAGAAGTTTCCCACCTTTGGTGGATGGAGAGGAAGAGTTTGTAGTTTATCAACATTTCTACATTAGCGAGTTTACATTAACAAATGGGACTAAGAACCCATGGTGCAGAGATACCCTTCTCCTTCACCACTCAATACTTCTAAGTAGGGGTCAACCGGTTCAAGGAGGCCAAAAGCATAAGGTTTGACCTTAGTAAGGAGGTCCGAGAACCACCACGCATTGTGCTAAAAGCTTGTATACCCTAAGAAGCATGAATATGTGGATAAGTATGTCTCTCACAATGTACAAATGATGAAGCCGATAACATTTCCGTTCGCAAGAAGGGCTACAACAAGGGTATATCTGTGCATAAGGCCTAAGTTTGAGAAAGGTGCTATCTAGAGAGTGATGTCTCCATTCCAGAAGACCCCATAGGTTAGAAAAATTTCATGCTTTGAAGAAGAGGGAAAGAGAAGAGGTGCAGGAGAAAAAGGCACCAAGTGTGCAAACCACACAATCAGCGGGCATGCCGAAAGTAGTCGTGAAGCCTAGAACTTACATGCGTAGAAAGAAGTCCCCAGTGAAGGAAAAAACCCTAGAAGAGGAGCCTCCGGAGCAAGAAGAACCCCTCATACATGAAGAGTCACCAACGAATATGGATCTTGTTAACGAAAAGGAGAAATAAGAATCTCCTATACTAGAATCACTTGTTAGGAAGAAGCAGAAGGTGGAAAGAGGAAGAATCGGAGGAAATAAAAATTTTAGAGCCCTACATTGGTGATGGGGATGATGACAATCCTGAAGGATGTCAAGACCATCTGGTATATGATATACATGACTCTGAGGAGGAGGAATATGAAGAGAAGAATGATGAGGAAGATGAAGAGGAGAATACTTATGAGGAGGAAGAAGAGGATCAAGGCAAGGGGTGAGAAAAGAAGTAAGCGAAAAAAACTTAGGCAACCCCAATCCTCACCAAGGAGTAAGTGGAAAAATTTACAAAGAGAGAAGTGATGGGAATCATTATGGATTTGGTGGATCAGGATTTGGAGTGGAGCACACATGAGATTTTAAAGAAAATAGAGGAAGAGAGCATTGGGAAATAATATGGTAGCATGGGTGGGAATCCCAATTTGGTAGTATGTTTCCCAAAGGCTATGCAAACATGAGGGAACCGCGTAGTGGTAGCACAAGGGAATGGAATGGGATACATTAATGATCCAAGCAAGGTACTACGTGTGCACTTCCAAAGCACTATATCAATGGAATAACTCTTGGCTTTGTGTTCCTTTAATGAAGAAGGCACATATCCACGAACCAAAAATATGTTATCTTGGGCATTTGAGTCTCACATGGATGAACCTAAGTTTAAAGTAAGTTAGGGAGTGTTGATGAAGGTGATAGAAATAAAAGGAGTTAATCCCTTGGTGAATGATCAATAATTATCAAATGAGAAGGTCTGTAATGTGCTCAACAAATTTTTAGTTGAAATTGATGCCAGTATGTTTAGAAGGAATGATAGAGTAAGATTCTGGAGGAGGAATTGGAGAAGAAAAATAAGGAGCTCATTGAGAAGAGCAAGGACTTGAAATAAGAAGAGATTATCAACACATAGTTAAGGTGTGAACTAAAAGAGGATAAGGTAAGGGTGCATGAGCTACATAAGAAAATTGAAATGATTATGGGTGTTATTATTTTAAAGCATCCTGACCTAGCTCCACCCAAGAAAAAATATGAATTAACCTTGCAGTGTCTATAGGATTTGACCTGCATCCTCATAATGGAAAGGTAGTCACTTTCCTTAGAGTCTAAAGAAGAAGTGCTAGCGTGCCAAGAGAAATAAGAACAAATGAACGTTTTTGAAATAATTGCTCGGTATGCCAAACTCCTTGCATAGTTAAAGGCTACTACACAAGTTGTTAAAGATTAATATTACAAATGCGCTGATAGAGATAGAGTAGAAAGCATCCTGATCACCACACATGAAATGGAACTCAAGGATTTTCAAGAAAAGAATAAGGGGAACAGGGAAGAAAGAGATAAAATCCTAGATGAGGAAGAAAATAATTTAGAAGCTATCAAGACCTTGTGAGGCTCAATCAAAAGCTAGCTGAAATAATTATACCCCCAAATCACCCACATGATGGATGCACTTGATGACTTGGGAAAATAATTGGAGAGTATTATTGAGACAATGAGTGCAAAGGGAAGAATTAAGCTTTGAGGATGTGAGTGACTTAGTCAAAGACCTCTGTCGAAGCGCAAAGTGAGGTTGATGCACAGGAAAATCTAGAGATAGAAATAGGAAGGATTTCCCTCTCCTCTTTCAAAAATAAGCATTTTCTTCATCATTTTCCTCATTATTTCATTCTTTATCCCACTATTCAGATCCCGCCATTATTTATTCGTTAAAGAGAAGTGTTTCTAAGGAAGGAGAACAGTGTAGTGTGGGGTGTTGTTAGGCCCCAAGATATTGGCTAAGTACAACAAGGCACATGGGCACGTGGGGCCTATTTGAAGAAGGGCATGCATGATAGGGTTCTAGTAGGGTTTAGTAGAACACATAGCACACGCATAATAAAAGAAGGTTTTTGTGACTTAGCCATATTTGGAGTTCCAGAAAACACATGAGGAAAGTGTGACCCATCTAGCATGTGAAGTGGATAAGGTGCCAACATGGCAGCTGTAGGATCAAGAATGGAATATTCCATGCATGTGATGGAAGGATCTAGAAAGACATCATTGTAAAGAGTGGAGAGATCAAATCAAAGGATCATGCTCCATGGGAGGACCACTTGGACACTTGGCAACCAATCTATTACCTCAAAAGGCATGGTGGTGAAGGAGAAAGCTATATATAGAGATGCGTAGGTAGTAGAAGAATATAGTGGTAGCATGGTGGAAGAGAGGTGAAGCTCTGCAGAAATATTATGGAGGATTATATGGGTTGGGATTAGAGAAAATATAGGAGTGATGGAATATTTAGAGGGATGGGTCTTTGTTTATCCTTGTAATATGAAGGACATAGTTTAGTTTTGATGCATGACCTTACTCTGTATTATTATATTGGTCTCATTATGGCATTAACTCGAATGTAATGTGGTTATGGAATTCATTAAAATGATTATAAGGTATCATTGAAATATATATATGTTGTTCATGAGGCATTAATCCTAGTATATTTCCTTGGTATTATGGATCATATTTGTATTATGTTTAATGTTTTCCTTATATCTTATAAATGAATGCATGGTTCTTTTCCATTCTTCTACACTTAAGTATATGTCATAGATGATGTATTCTCATAAGACTCATATAAAGGAGGGCCTCAGCACCCACATGTACCTCGGGTGATTTCCCAACACCCGTTGGGTGATAGCTAGTGCACATAGAGATTAGATTATTTTTCTAAGGGTATAAAAATGACTAGAAGTGTGCGAGAAAACACAATCTTTGGGCGCTCAGGAGTCGGGCACCAAGCCAAGAACCTACGCATGCAAGAAGAAGTATCCCATTAAGAAGAAGGAGAAGACACTTGAGGAAGAGGTGCTAGAACAAGAAGAGTCACCCGAAGGGAATCACCTGTGAGGAAGAGGAAGAATCCCCAACTAGGAATAAATAGAAGGTATCGAGCAAGGAAAACTTAGAGGAGATGGAAATCTTAGAGGCTTATAGGGGAAAGAAGGATGATGATGAGGATGAATAATTTCATAATCATCCCATGTATGATATACATAATTTGAAGAAGAAGGAAATGAAGAGAATAATGGAGATGAGGAGGATGCCCAAGGAAAGGGGGTTAGTAAGGAGGTGAACACTAAGGATCAGAGGACCCCCAACCTCACCAAGGAGTAGGTAGAAGAGGCTGTAGAGAGAGAAGTAGCGGGAATAATCAAGAAGTTAGTAGAGAAAGAGGTGGAGTAGAGCACGGATGAGATACTCAAGGAAATAGAAGACGAGAGCATTGGAAAGGAGTATGGAAGCATGGGAGGGGATCCCAACCTAGCGGTGAGATTTCTAAAGGGCGTGCACATAGGAGGGAAGAGTATGGTTGTAGCACAAGGGTAGGGAATGGGTTATATCAATGATCCAAACAAAGTGCTACGTGTGCACTTCCAAAGCACTATGTTAATAGAATAACTCCTGATGATGTCTTCATTTGATGAGGAAGGCATGTACCTATGAACCAAGAAGATTTTATCTCGGAATTTAAGTCCCACATTGATGAGAATGAATTAGAAGTAAGCCAAGGGGTGTTTATGAAGATGTCAGAGGAAAAAGGGATAAACCTGCTAGTAAATGCTCGAAATTATCTGATGAATAAGTCTGTAATGCACTCAATAAGGTTTCAGTGGAAGTTGAGGCAAGAATTTTTGGAAGGAATGACCAGGTGAGATTCCTAGAAGGGGAATTGGAGAAGAAAAAGGAGGATCTAGTTGAAAATAACAAGGACCTAAAGCAAGAAGAGTTGATCAGCACAGCTAAGGTGTGAGCTATGAGAGGAGAAGAAAAAGGTGTGAGAGGTCTACAAGAAGGTAGAAATGATTACAAATGCTATTATCTTAAAGCATCCAGACCTAGCACTTTGCTCAAGTAGAAATATGAATCGACCTTGCAGTGCTTGGAATATTTAACTCACATCCTTACAATGGAAAGGCAAGACACTCTCCTTAGAGTTAGAAAAAGAGGAACTGGCATGCTAAGAGGAGGAGAAGCTTAAGGTTGTGGAGGTAGTTTCCCAATACACCAAACTCCTCGCCACTGTAAAATCTTCCATGTAGGTAGCTGAAGCTTCTTGCGACAATTACGTTGATATAGATTGAGTAACAAACATCCTAGTTGTTATGCATGAGGCAATGCTAAAGTATTTTCAGGAGAAAAATAACGGTAATAGAGAAGAGTGGGATAAGATCCTAGCCGAGGTGGAAAATAAGTCAGAATCTATCGAGACCTTGTGGGGCTAGATTAAAAACCCACTAAAGGAGTTATATCCCTAGATCACCCATAGGATGGATGCACTCGATGAATTTGGAAAACAACTAGAAGGGATCATTGATACAATGGGTGCCAAGGGGATGAGATGAGTTTCAATGAGGTAAGTGCTCTAGTGGGTGACCTACTCCAGGAAGTGCAAAATGAAGTAGATGCCTAGGAGAAGATTGAGGTAGATATAAGGAAGGATTTCCCACTCCTCCTTTAGCAATAAACATATTCTTCTTCTTTCCTCCATTCTTTAATTCTTCCATTCTTCATTCCTTCATTCTTTGTTCCAACTATTTAGAGTCCCGCCATTCTTTATTCTTTGAAGGAAGGATGTTTCCAAGGATGGAGAACAAGCTTAGTGTGGGGTGATGTTGGGCCTCATAATATTGACTAAGTCTCTAAGGGAGAATGCACGTGCATGACCAATATGAAGAAGGGAACACATGAAAATCATGCAGGACAAGGGTTTTAGAAGGGTTTAGTAGAAACCATAGTGTGCGTACAAGGAAAAGAAAAGGGTTTCAGGACTTATCCATATTTGGCATTCTAAGAAGCACACAAGGAAAGCATGACCTGACCAAGCATGTGGAGTGGATAAGGTGTCATCCTGGTGACTTGGTGACCAAGAAAGGAATATTCCATGCGATGGAAGGATCCAGAAAGACATCATTACAAAAAGTGGAGAGCTCGGATCAGAGTAAGCATGCTCCATTAGAGGACCACATGGACACTTGGCAAGTGATCTACTCCTGAAGGAAGGCATGGCAGTGGATGTTAAAGCTATATATAGAGATGCTCGGGTAGAAGAAAGGGGCGCACTATCAAGGGAGAGAAGAGGGATCAATATAGAGGGAATGAAGGGTGAAGCTCTGTAAAAATAATAGGAGGTTCCACAGGGTTGGGGTTCTCATTAAGAGGATTGTAGGAGTGATAGCATACTTAGGGGGATGGGTCTATGAAAAATTTTGTAATATGGAAAGCATAACTAGGGCTTTTGATGCATAAGTCTTATCTCGCATTTATCAATATGGCTACTAAACTATGATCAATATGGCTCGGTGAATGTAATGTGGCTACTAAACTATGATCAATATGAATATATGGTTATGTTCTAAGAATATAATGTTCATGGATGTAAACCCTAGTGTCATTTCTTTATGTTATGGATCAGATATGTTATCTGTATGATGTTTCTTTTGATTCTGAATGAATGTATTGATATAATAACTCATCCTAGGCTCTTAGAATGAATGCATGGTCCTTTACCTTTTTGCATCTAATTTTCTGTCCTTAAGAAATGTATTCTCACAAAACTCACATAAAGGAGGGGGTGCCCACTTGTGCCTTAGGTGAGCACCCAGCACCTATTGGGTGATAGGTTGGCGTACATGGGATTAGAAGGTCATTCTAAGGGCATAAAAATGACTATAGGGTCCACTTGTGTTAGCTCGTGAAATGAGATGAGTTTAATCAAGTATACAATATTTAAAGGGCTCTGTCACTCCAATCATAACCTCACCGGTTGTCACAAAGGGAAGAGAATGGACTTGTGTTGATTGATCAATGTTGAGTTGGAATGTATCGAATCTATAAATTCCACAAATGACCAAAATGTGGGGTCCGAGTTTTACAAACAAGGAAAAATGAATACATCAATGGATTAATTAAAGGAGGTTCACCAACAATGCAAGCAAGTGGAGTTAGCTCAAAGGTCAAGTCATGAACATTGGAGGGAGTGATTTCAAACTTCAAACTAGAGCTAATAAAGTCATTTGATGTGCCAAAAGTAAGTGTCTTGGATCAAGCAATTGGACTCTCCCTCAAGTTCGTCTATGACAGGGAAAAGTTGGCATAAGAAGGAGTTTCAGGAAAGGATTTTTGGGACTCATCGAGGAGACAAATTCTAACTCACCAAGTCATTTCAACGATTAGTAAGAAATTCGTGGACCCAACAATACTGAGAACTCTCTCAATGTCAAAGAGCCATATTTCAAGCATCTAGAGTCTATTTCTAGAAAAATCATAGTAAACTAGAATGTAGAAGATAGAGCTTTGACTTGGAATCATGATGAAGGCAAGAAAATGATATTTTGGGGTTTTTAAAAAAACCCCAAAATTACAAAGTTCTAGTATTCGAAATGTCATAGTTTGATCCTTGCTTGTCTGTTTCTCACAAATAGCTAGTCATCGAATTGTGAAGAGAATCTCTCCAACATGGAATCATCAATTTTTGGGATTTTGGAGGTTATTTACCTCTAAAATCTGAGAACATTAAACAATTCCCCTGGGTAGGTGAGGGTCATTAATGAAGGTAGGTAACACAATATGGCCATCATCGGTCTACAGGAGCTAGACTAGACCTCAAGTGCAATCATAGCTAGTTTCTTGAAGCACAAGGAAAAGACATTAATTGAGTTGAGATTTGTAAGATCTTCAAGAACTCATTGCAAATTAAACAATGGATTTTTATGGGTTTTGTGGTAATTTCGAGGATTTCCTCTCTCTCTCTCTCTCCTCTCATCAAAATTCCTCCATAAATATTATAAGGGGTTGCACAAATAAATTTTTTAATCACCTTTCTTCTCCCCTTGACCCATTTCTTCTTAAGGCTTCAAACCTTCCTCTCAATATCTATAATGGCTTCATGCCTCTTTCTACTATAGCAATGTATTGTGTATATTCATATAGAGCAATAATATTATGTCTGTGTTTATCTATTTAACCTCTCATGGTTTATCATATTCATCTTACCTTTCATTTTACTTGATTAATTTGTGCATTTCCTTGGTTATTACATGATTTTTGTGTGTTGTGCTCATTCGAGAATGATGTATTGGATGTAATTTAGTTTGTGGTGCAGGTCCACCCATTCTAGGTTCATCTCTTTCATTGTTTTGTAGGCTAGGGGAAGTGATCAACACTCCTTCTCTTCATGTATCACCACTTTAGTGTAGGATTTACTTTCATGTATTTCCTCTATCCATGTCCCCTTGAAGGAATTAGTTTAGGGTTTTGTAGTAGTTTGGCCTACATTGTGAGTAGTTGTGGCGGGTAAGTTAAGAGTAAGAACCGGCCTTCTCCAAAGATTTGTATGATTTTCAAGGTCCCACACTTCACGACAACTCCATGTTGTGTAATCATGTTGAATTCCCCATCTCAAAATGGGAAATTTGGGGGTGTTGTGATTTTATATCAACAGTTAAGACACACCCAGTGGGAACACTTTGAGAAGTCAATTTTTCATTTTTAAAATTTATTTTCTACTGCAGACCAAGAACACATTCAATCTAAAGTTTGAAACAAATCATTTTTAGAGGTTTTTTTGCATTTCGGAGTTCATAAGTTGTAGAATTTGGATTTCGGAGGTTTCCACTACAGGGTCAAAGTTTGAAATCATTTTTGGAGGGCTAAAGATGTGCAAAATGAGCTCAAAATTCACAAGACGACAGATCGGGGCCTAAGATTCAAAAGGGTATCCTTAGATTTTTAGAATTTTGGGGTTTTCCAAATTTCAAGATTTTGGAGGTTTTCCATTTTTAGAACTTCCCAAATTTTGGGTTTCAAGATTTTATTTTTTGAGAGGTTTTGAAATTTTAGGCTTTTAAACTTCAGGAGCTATGACAATTTTAGATTTCTGGGTTTCTTCATTTTAGATTTTGGACTTTTGTGTATTTTGGGTTTCAGAGTTTCAACCACTTCAGATTTTATAGGTTTCAAGAAATGACAGTTCTAAAATTCAACCCCACATCATTTGTTTGGGATCTAAGGTGTGCATATAGTTATCCATTTCATTTCATCAAATTTTTCTACACTTGGTGGAATTTTAGTCTTGAAACACACACACAAAGCCCAATCTGGTGATTTCATGTGGGTAACAAACCCCTTTCTCTGAGTAGAATACTTTGCATTTCTTCACCCACTATTTCCATCCATTTTTCTCTCTTCCATATCTTTCATTTTTCTTCCATTTCATGAAGTCTTACAATCATGGCTTCATTCACCTCTTGGGATTCACATCTAGAACAACAACAATATCAATACAACCCTCCTCCACATTTGCAACATTCATTTTCAAGGTACTACCAACCATCTTTGGATCTATATTATGATGGTGATCAACAATATGCATACTCATATGAGCAAGAGCAATATGCAGACCAATTTGGTTACATGTCAGACTATGTAGTTGTTGGAGAATAGGAGTATGCAAATTATGGAGGATATCATACACCTAAGGATTATGAGTTATAGCTAAAAGTGTAGAAGTTGGAGTCAAGGATGGAGTATCAAAGGGCTATGTCTCAAATACAAACATGTAAGATTGGTTTTAAGACCCCTTGTCCATGGGTAGGTCCTATTCCAAACTACTACAACCCACAGGAGAAGCTTGACTTTATTGTTGAAATTTTTCAAGGCTCATAGAGTGGATCCAAGAGATATGAGCTTTTGTAGACAATGTCATTCAATTTCTTTAATGAGAAACCCTTACATTGCCATCCCACAATACTCTCTCCACTCCCCAACTCGCACCATTTCAGCTAGAGCCTCGATTCCCAAGTTTCCCATATGTTGCCCCCATTGTGGATTCCCATTCTTCATCTTCTACTCTCTCACCTGACCTCAGTTTCTCTTCCCTTTTCCCTTCCAAACCCAAGTCCCCTCCATAGGAAAAAATTTGTAAACCCCTTCCATCATCTCCACCACCAACAAAAAAAAAACTAGTTGAGGCACCACCCACCACTCCTCTCACTTCCCCAAATCCATGTGGGAATGAAATACAAAAAACCAGTCAAGAGGAGCAACAAGGAGAAGAGCCAAATAAAGAACAAATGACAAAAATTTGGTGATCTTGGCTCTAAAATTTGGAATCAAGAAAATCCCTCTACTGGTCAAACCTTCGGAGGAGGCTAAGGATGAAGAAGAGTAGGTGGTGAAGGATGATTTAGTTTTAGTAGAATTTGATCCAAAATAGGTTGAATAATATCAACAATCAGAGTTTTGAGAGTGTAGTGTCCACGATGGCACCCTATTTACAGAGATTGTTGGTCAATCATCATTTGTAAAATTAATACGAAGTAAAGAGAAATAACTCGAATCCAAAAGAAGAGGATCACATTCTTGTTGTGGAGGAAGATCAAATAGGCCCAGAGGATTCAAACACATGGAAAGTCATGCAAGAAGCTCCAAGTTATTTCCCCACTTCATCCTCTCCAAATTTTTATTTTAGAGAGAAGTTTGAGCTCTCAAATTTTTTATTTGAGGATGAGGAGCCTCATGGTGAACAAATTGCAAACCCAAAAGACACCATGGAAGTGAGCGAGATAATTTTGGGGGTTCTACAAGAAGAATAAATCATAGAGAGCTTCTTACTCTCTTGTAATAATGAGAATACAAATTTCCCTCTCCCTTCACTTCCGTTTGAAAATGGATTGTTTGATGAATCTATTATGGGGAAGATTCTTGAAGGCCCTATTATTAATAACAACCCTCATGAGCAAAGTAGCATTCAATATCTTGTAGCAAGTCATCAATAGTTCCATTGGAGGCCACAAGTGATTTTGAGGAGTTACATGTTAATGAGGAGTCTCACATTGCCACCGAGGGAAAAGAGCATGAGGAAATCAATTCTTCCATACCATCCACCAAGGTGATACATTAGTTTTTCTGTAGATGTGCAAAGAGAGGAAATTTCATATAAATACACTCACCATTTCTAGGAAATTCTTCATAAAGATTTTCTTATTGAAATTAAAACTTAGAGAAACATGCACATCCAGCGCAGTGTAGGCCATGCCCCATCAGGTATCTAGCTTATTTAGATCTAAAACCAGAGTTTCCATAACCATTCATATTCACTTATAAACATGATGACAAGATTTACAATACCAAGGATCAACTACATCAACAGCAAAGTGCCTCCAAGAGCCCTAGTTGAATCATTACGAATAGGTGTTTGTTTGGTTTTTGGGTGATACCTTGTGATATGGGTGAGAATTATTTCCTATTATAGTTTCTCATTCATAAGCACAACCATGTCCAATGTCAAATCATCATCATGGCGACAAGTTGTAAAGCGTGAAGCTACTTTGCACTACCAATATCGGGGTTTGTTCGAGAACCTTTATGCTTTCTATTAGTGTAGGGTAAGAGTAGGATTTGTTTTCAACATCACAAGTGCTCTTACAAACTCTGCATGTCTACTTAAGCATGTATGATCTTCTATTTTTTTACATAGTTTTTATTCGTAGTGCTCCAAAGATAGTACATGGTGTTTTAATAGGGCTCCCATATGCAAAAGAATTTCATACTTGTGGGAAACATTTTAATATCTCAAAAGAAAACAAATGCGAGCAACAAAAGTTAGGTAAAGGATAGGTTTTGGTAAATTTTTTGAATTTTTGAGTCCTTAAGGCTAATTTCAAGTGAGATTCTAGTACCCACACCAAGTCGAGCATCCTCCAACATCATGTTGAAGATTGAAACTTTTAGAAGAAAGAGAAAGATCAAATTTAATATAGTTCCATGATGTGAAAATTTGAAATTTGTCTTTTTCAAGATCTCACGTAGCATGTGATACACACCAAGAAATCATCAGTTGTGTGCTTCATACTTGGAAGAATTAAGTTTCATAACAATCTATCTCGAGTCTCATAGAATAGGGTTATAAAGAGGAACAAGTGGAAATCTTCAATCGGGGCAATTTTTAACTTTCACAAATCTTATTTTTAAGATTCTCTTATGAATATTGAGGGTGCAAGAAGCAAACCAGCTTTAGTAGTGTGCACACAGTCTCTAGGTTTCAAATTCATCATATTCAGGTTTAGTTATAGGAATTTATTGACTTCTTTCCTAATGGACATGCTAAGGCTTATGGTATAATAAACATCTACTAGGTAGACGTCCCCATGCAAGTCTCCAAATTGTTAACTAATTTATTCCCCCGAAAAAATTAGTCAACCAGGCCCACATTTGGTTAAACAAATAAAAATGCGTAGAAGCATGTCAAACCTAAAAAATTCTCCATACTCAGCCCTTATCAGGCCTCAGGCATGTGAAAATTCCCAAGAATCCAAAACGTGGACCACAGGGTTGAAATTTGCATTTTGGGTCTTATAGGCCAACCAAGAAAAATAAATAGCTCATTGAGCTACTCGGAAAGCTTGGTAGACACAAGAGGAGGTAGGTGTTTACATAGTTCATCGAGCTAGAAGAGTATGGAGGTAGCGAGTGGAAAATGTGACTCACCAAGTAGCTTGAAGAACTACTCGAGAGAGATGAGTTGGGTTTATGATGAATGAAGTATGAGCCAAGATGGCTCAATGCAAAGAATGGATCCATGGTCAAGGTGTTCAACATGGTTGGATGACTCGAAATAACTCCATGGGAAGTCGAGTGTCTTGTAGATTGGGTGAGCTATGGAGGATAGCTCGGTGGATGAATCATCTAGAGAAGGTGAGGCAAATCAGCATCGACACTAGACGAAATGAGAAACAACTACAAGTTGAGCTTGTACAAATGATCTCATCTTGAGTTGTGGAGGATTTCACACCAATGTAGCTTAGTCAATAGCTCGATGAGCTCATGACACAATGTAGTGATTGGGATCAGCCTATGAACTAGGCCAACACGAGAAAATTATAGGTGCAGCTTGGCTTAAAATTAGAAACCTTGAAACATTAGGGAGCCACGAGGTAGAACTCGAGAGAAATGAATAGATCTGCCTAACAAGCCATGCGAGAAGGGTGAGTAAATGCATGGAATTCACTATTGTATTTGAGCCATAAATATAAAGGTAGTTAGAAAGTAATCCAAAGGGATTGGAATTTAGATTAATCGCCATCGGTCCCATAATGCAAGGATGGAGCCTAAGAGCTAAAATGATCCTATTTTGATAAGGCCGAGTTAAGCCAACAAGGGCTCGCATTAGGAATTTTTTCAAGAGAATGAAATGTGAGCTTATACTCGGCTAAGGAAGGAAACAAATGAATTTGGCATGACGGTTATGGTGGCAAGACCAAACTCAATGCTTAACTCATAGAAGTGAATAAGGAAAAATGACATCACTGGGAGGATGAAGGGCTCGGGCTGGAAAATGATGGAGTCGGTCATCGGTAAAGGATGAAATCAGCCAAGAAATGAGTTGTAGCACAAGCCACTAGGTAAGACCAACTTGGATGAATTGGTGAAAATCCTTGGGTTAATGTGTCGACATAGCTCAAGGTCCAAGAGAAGACTAATACATAGTGGTAAGGAACTCATAGGATAAGCGAGGTGTGGAGCTTAGTTAATGTGGGGACAACAATTAATTGAAGGAAGAAATAAATAACTCACCTTACTAACATAGGTGGTGTTGGAAAGAAAGTGAGGATCCAAGTTCATGGGAGCTCAACATGAACTTAGTCCCATGTCAATAGGTGGGAAAAGACAGAGGCACCAATCACGGACTAGAATGGGTTATAGAAAAGGAGATGGCCCAACATCAACATATCCCAATGCATTGAGCTATTCCTAGGCCGTATTACACTCAAAATCCTAAAATAACTCATGTCATCGAGTTCCAGAGCCAAACAAAACACCGGAAGCAACAAAAGCGTATGAGGACTCAACCCATAGGAAGAATCCCACAGCAAAGATATCTAGCTATAAGGTTGAGGGGAGTTTAGCTCAAAGGATCATTGAGACATGGCACCAGGAATGTAAGCTCCTAAATTGTCCATGAAGATAGAAGTGAGCTCCTCAAGATAATGAATGGACTTGGCACATAAATTTGAAATGGAGCAAGAAGGGTTATGCATGGTAGAGGAATTTAAAGGAATGAGCTTGCCTAAATATAAATGATTTCGGGCTTTCAATGAATTCAGTTTTGAGAACCATCTTGGGTGGGATGGTATCATGCAATTCCAATGCTAGAAGCCTGAAATTCCAAAAATTCATACTTTCGAGTTTTCGGGGTTCATATTTTTAGCTCATCTAGGTCAAGTGAACAAAGTGTCACAAGCCCAAAAGAGAAAAATTCGAATCCCAAAGTCCAAATTTTTGCTTCAGGATTTCGGACTTGAGAGAAATAAACAAGGGTAGCTCAATGAATAGTTCCTAAGTTCTTAAAATCATAACATCTGAAATTTTGAAAAATGATATGCCCAAAAGAGGTTCGAAGTGAATAAGGTGAGGGACCACATGTATTAGCTCATGCAAAGAGCCAAGTTGCCTTAAGTAGATGATTTTGAAGGGCTCAGTCACTCTAATGAAAATCTTGTCGAGATGTCACAAATGGAAGAGAATGAACTCGTGTTGATTGATCAATATCAAGTTGGGATATATCGAGTCTACAAAGTCCACCAATGACCAAAATTTGGGGTTTGAGTTCATCGGCCAAGGAAAGATGAAGACATTGGTAGATTAATTCAAGGAGGCTCACCAACAATGCAAGTAGGTGGAGCTAGCTCAAAGGTCGAGCCCGAATGTTGGGGAGTGATTTCAAACTTCAAACTAGAGCTAACAAATTCATTCGATGTGCCAAAAATAAGTGGCTCGAATCAAGCACTTGGACTCTCCCTCGATTTTCTCTATGACAGGCCGAGATGGCATAATCGGGAGTTACGGGAAAGGATTTTGGGACTCTCCAGGAGACAAATTTTAACTCACCAAGCCATTTCAAAGATCAACGAGCAGTTCATAGACCCAATAATGTAATACTCTCTCATAGTCAAAGAGCCATATTTCAAGCATCTGGACTGTTCTTAGAAAAATCATAGTCAACTAGAAGGTACAAGAGATAGATTCAGCTCGATATCATGATAAAGGAAAGAAAATGAGATTTTTAGGGGGTTTTTTAAAAACCCCAAAGTTATAGAGTCCCAAAACTCGAAATGTCATAGTTTTAGCCTCGGTTGTTCATTTCGCAAACAACCAAATCACGGAATCATGAAGAGAATATCTCCAGTATAGAATCATCAGATTTCAGGATTTTGAAGGTTCTAGACCTCTAAAATTTGAGAATAGTGAACATTTTCCCTGGGTAGGTGAGGGTCATTAATGAAGGTAGGTAAAAAGATATTGTTATCATGAGTCTACAAGAGCTATACTAGACCTCGGGTATAATCACAAACTAGTTTCTTGAAATACAAGGCAAAGAAATTAATGGAGTGGAGATTTTGAAGATCTTCAAGCACTTATTACAAATTAAACAATGGATTTGTATGGGTTTTGGGGTAATTTTAGGATTTTCTCTCTCTCTCTCTCCTCTCATCAAAATTCCTCTATAAATATTGTAAGGGTTACATAAACAAATTTTTGATCACCTTTCTTCTCCCAAGCACCCCATTTTTTTAGGTCTTCAAGACTTCTTTTCAAGACCTGTAATGGCTTTATGCCTCTTTCTACTACAGCAATGTATTGTGTATATTCATATGGAGAAATAATATTATGTCTATGTTGATCTCTTTAACCTCTCATGGTTTATTTTCTTCATCTTACCTTTCATTGTGCTTGCTTAATCTATGCATTTCCTTGGTTATTACATGATTTTTGTGTGTTTTTCTCATTTGGGAATGATGTATTGGATGTAATTTAGTTTGTGGTGTAGGTCCACATGTTCTAGGTTCATCTCTTTCATTGTTTTTTAGGTTACGGTAAGTGATCAAGCACTCCTTCTCTTGGTATATCACCGCTTTAGTGTAGGATTTACTTTTATGCATTTCCTATATCCTTATCCCATTGGAAGCATTATTTTAAGGTTTATCGTAGTTTGGCCTACACTTGGAGTAGTTGTGGTAGGTAAGTTAGGAGTAGTTATGCATCCTAGAATTTATTATGAACAACCCTAGCACATTGGCACATCACTCAACACTGTGCTCGGGAAAATTTTAGTGGTGAATATTCGTAATATGGCGAATATTCCATTTTTGAAAATTTTGAAAAGGTGAATTTTTTTGGCACGGGTCAGTGACCTGTTCACCTAAAAATTACACTTTAATTTTTTTAGGGTCACTTCGCCTACCCTTGAAAAATATCCCCTATATAAACCTAGATTATTCGCCAGGTAGAACACTTCTACTTCACATTTTTCAACAATATGATATATCCCGTATTATAGACGCATGACAAGGGGGTAAGTTATTGACGTGCGACAAGGAGGGTTTGCAGACAAGGAGATACTGCAGATATTGACGCATAGTAGACGCATGACAAAGAGTTTGTTGATGAGTGACATGGAGATTTTTTTGATGAGCAAGAAGAGGGCAGAGGCTGCAGACGTGCGACAGGATATTTGTTGTCACGCGTCAAAAAAATGCATTGACGCGCATCAACAGACCTCATTGACGCATGTCAACAGACCTCATTGACGCGCGTCAATAACCTTGTTGACACGCGTCAAAGAGGTCTATTGATGCATGTCAATGAGGGTTATTTGTTGACGCGTGACCTTGACGGATAGTTGATGCGTGACAAGGAGGTACAACATAGATATTGATGCATAGCAGACGCATGACAAAGAGTTTGTTGATGCGCGACATGGAGATTTTTTGATGAGAAATCAGAGGTCGGAGGCTGCAGATGCGCGACAAGAGATTTTTCTTGTCCGCGTCAAAAAAATGCATTGACACGCGTCAACAGACCTCGATGTGGCGTCAAAAACTATAATGACGCACGCCACCGAGGTCTGTTGGCGTGCATCACGAGGATGCTTTCAACAACACCCTCGGTGACGACGTCAAGTCGGACCTCGATGGCGCACATCATTACAGTTGTTGACATGTGTCACTAAGGTCTATTGACGCGCGTCAATGCATTTTTTTTTACGTGTGATAGAAAAATCTCCCATCGCACGTCTATAGCCTTTTGACAATTAGGTGAAATTTTTTTGACCCCAAAAAAATTTCCTTAGGTGAAGGGGATATTTTTATTCTCAGGTCTCTTAAAATGAACCCTGCTGGTGAGAACTCACCCAAAGCTTTCCCCAAAAAACTAAACATAAACATTCCATAATGCATAAACATGATCTAGAACTCGAGAGAATCATTAGCTAATAATAACTATAATAAGATTAACCATACAAAAACATATTCAATTATGTCTAACACCATTATCCAACAAATATACTCCATTGCATTAAACATTGTAAAAAATATAAGCTTCTTACACTATAAAGTATCTCCATAAGTCATGTGCGCATCAAAACCAACAACATGGCTCTCTAATAATTCACTTTGCCCATTAAACTACACAATTCAATTACATATTTATAGAGGTGGGGACTTTCCCTTCACCACCCATACACTTCTCATAATAGTTTTCATGCTGATAATAGCCATGTGCCTTTACAATAACATGCACAACATGCAAGTGTTTTAATAATAGATGTCATATAGTTAACTCTAAGAATAAATCCTATTATTAGCTTAAACTATGCATGGAGACTATCAACCGCTTGTTCCTAAAATACCATTGGATGTAATGCAAGTCTTCATATCTATGTGTTTTCAACAAGTTATCTCCAAAAATATCCCTTAACCATAAAACAACTAAGTCTTGAGCTAGGGTGCTTCAATACTATTATAGCTCCACGTGCTTCCAATGCCCTATCTTCACACACCCAATACTTAGAATATTTTTGGTTGCTCAACATTACCCCACACTAAAGTACATTTGCCACCTGGAAATGGGAATTCTTTCTGATGTCACCAATGATAAATAATAAGTAATGAAAGAATGAAAATAATGAACCAAACTCTATATAAAATAATGATGTTTATTCTGCAGCACCCTCTTCTTCAACTGGAAGGATTAGTTCTAGATATTCATTCTTGATCTCAGCCTCCAAGGTCTTCCAGTCACTCAAAAGCATTCCTCATTTTCTCTAGAATATCAGTGGCTATGTCATCTAATTCATCCTTAGATATTTTTCATTTCTCATTTTTTAGTATCCAAACAACATTGGTGATACCTGACAGCATTCCCTCCATGAGGTCCATATTATGCGCTACGAGCTTTCCAATCTTGTTAATCCTTTCCTTGTTTGGATCCTTAGATGTAGTGAGGGCTTCACACTTTTGTTTTACCAGTGCCAACCTTTTTGTGTGCCCAAGTGTTTCATCCTTCATCACCTTCATAACTTCATTATCCTCTTCTAGAGTTTTGGTCCTTATTATGGTGTCTAGCACCACACATAAATTAAGAACTTGATCGAATCTCTTTAGCTTATCCTTCAATGTTAAGAGTAATGCCTCATATACTAAAAAAATTTGATCAATAGTGCCCCTTGCTCTTTCTACTTCTTCCTTTGCATCTTTTTAATTGGGAGGCACATTGGTCCATCCAAAAGTAGGAGAACTGTTGCACATAGATAGTGCAACTCAGACTTTAAGTTGTGAGGCACCTTATCCTGAAACTAAGGCCTCTATAGAAAAATCTCATCTGTAATCTACTCTGCCATCATTTTTTACCTTTGTGGGCCTTTACTACTACATTATCGTGCTCTTGAGTAAGGCACTTGATTTATGTGTCCTTGTCCTTTTTATCCTCCACTAGCACCTAGATTTTTGTTTCCTTATCCATATTTATATGTGCTACTTCTATGGACACCTTAATCAAAGCATTTCTCACCTGCTCATCTGAAAAATGAGTTGGCTTGGTGGTCATATGGTGTGTATGAGGCTCCTTTCTCATCTTATTTTAAATACACACCTCCTCGTAGACATTAAAACCAGGCTCATCCATGTGATTTTGCATGCCCTAAGATAGCTACTTGCAAGTGTGTGTATTGGCCATTTCAGGGTCCATCCAATCCCATCCATACAACTATTTTTTCGTAATGTACTCTGGAAATGGGTTCTAATAATTTGTGAAGGGTCATTCATATAACCCAAGTCTTGAGTACCTACACTTCTTCTTCTTCTTCTTCATGTGCACCTACATGCTTGCCAACATCCTCATGTGCTGATGTGTCTTCTTCTTGTTGTTTAGCTATGCCCGCACTTATTTAAGGAAGCACCTTCAACCACTGGTTGACTTCCTCCTCATCTTTCCCTTCTTCCTACATGGGGTGCATGAGGACTTTTGTATCTCCACCAGCGTTGCTTTCTCCTTCACCAGAGATATCTTCTTGAATACTCATGTTGGGGTCTATAGTCTCATAGACTATGCACTCACCCATCTCTTCATCATCCTATATCTCCACACTGGGGGTGGCCTCAACTCTATCTCCACTCATTCTTGGAGCTTCCTCCTCTACTTCCTACGTGCTTGGTTGTGGGGATTCCCCTCACTATTTTGTATAGGGATATACTTCCTGTTCTTTTCTCTTCTCCTTCTCTTCATCCTTTATCGAGTCATGCGCGGTGATTTCCTTATTAGTTGAAGTTCCAGCACCAGTATCTCCTGAAGCATGCCTCTTCCTTAGAATCCTTCTTGTATGCACAAGTCTAGTGTTGTCTTCAAGTTCCTCTTGTTCTAGGATGTTTTGAAGTCTTGTATGTACTGGGTCCTCTTGATTCAGGGGCACATATGCAACATTCCTTGAAGTCCCCATTGTTTGCTTCTTCTTAGGAGGTCCTGGAAGATCCATATCCATGCCCTTCACCATTTTTCATCCTTGAACCTTGGTCTGAGGTATATGTAGATGCATTATGGTTCAATCTTCCCTACAACCAAACTCTCTAGCATGATGTCCATAGTATCAGACTCCATAGTTTTGACATATGCCTCCTTACCTAGCCATACATATGTTTTGTGCAGAATGTGAATGAATCTATGTGTCCACTTTTTTTTGTCAAACTGGAGCTAACATGCGTGTCATGAAATCTATTTATAGAGTCCTTGAAATACCTTTTGGTAAATTCAAAGGAAACTTACACCATGGATCTTCTCTCTAGACTTCATGTGGAAGCGCCCCAGGATGAAATGTTGGTAGACTACAAATTCAGCCTCCCCATTCAACACCTTGGGTAACTCATGTGGAATGTGCCATTCTCCCTCAAATGCCCTGCGTAATCTCTGAAACCACTTTTCCAAGAACTCTTTATATGTGTTGGAAACAGACCCATGTAATGTGTACTTGGCATATATCTTTTTCTGGGGACTTGTTCTCCAATGGAAACTCCCATATATTTTCCCTAGGACCATCTAGTACCCCAACTTCACTGAACACAATTAATAACAAAATTACACCCCAAGTTATCTTCTCACCTTTTTTTCTTAGATGTGTGCCTCATTCACCAAGTTCTCTGCAATGTAACCAGTGATATTGTAGTAGGTCTTGTTGGCCATTTTGTGTGCTATATGTAACCAACGCATGTTTACCTCATTCCATCACTCAGTGGCCCCTATTTTACTCCCTACTAACCATGTTGCTACTCTGGTGGCCATGTTTGCAATATTAGTGACCTTGAAATCTCAGCCCCCCTTCTTATACTTTATATAGGGATGTTGTGGCATCAATTCCCTCATCATCTGTTAAGTCTCCTAATTTCTAAACCCGTGTCACGCAAGCCCGTATTACTTCCAATCAATTTAGTAGTTATCCTCATTCTCCTACCCATGAAATAGAAATAATCTTCATGGACCCATGACATTAGCCACTAGTATAATTGCTCATGCTTTCCAAAGTAGGAAACTTAAGATCTACATTATGCCCATGCTTCAAGTAGTTTCTTCACCGAGGCATCCAAAACCCTAGTGTCATCCTGCCAGTTGCCAGTTAGCCTTTTAGAGACTTTTCACAATGTCCTTCATACATTTTATAGTGCGGTGGTTAATCTCTACAACCCTACACTGAGTAATATTTTTTTCCATGGCCACCCTTCAATGACCTTCTAGATAAAACATTTCCACTAGCCACTCCTCTACTAGGTCATCAACCTCCTTCTCTACTACTAGAGATTTTTGTGGTGCCATTGCCTCTTTTGATTCTATAAATGCGTCAAAACCCTAGCTATGTAAAACAAAACCCTATTCACCCTTCCATCGTGCACATGCACCACTCCTTAAATCCTTTCATGCCTAGGTACTCAACACCGTGCTTCACAATGTGACATATTTACTCAATCTGAGAATGCTCTTCATCTCTATCTCTTCTTCGCACTTCACAATTTCTTCTCAAGTTTGCAAGGTAGCAAATGACATTGAGAATGCCAACTTTAAACCAAGTTTTCAAAAATTCCCTTCATTAATTTCTCCACCTACCACCATACATGACATTAATTTCTCTTGAGTGCGTTTGTGCCTCATTATCCCATGCTTCAATGTCTCGCGCCTCAAACTCTTTCGCCTTCATAATTTCTGGCATGCCACTACTTATCCATCACAGATCTCCTCTACCCACACTTCCTTAAGCTGAAGTAGTTTATCCAATGTGACCCAACATACGTAGTCTCTAATGTCGCAACCTCCCTTGATTTATACTAAGTGCCCAATGCCTTACACATGGTCTTAATTTTTTTAGCAATTCTTTGGAAGTTCTCATGAATTTTGAAACCTTTCTCCTTTTATTCCTCTTATGGTTACCTGTGAGTTTATTTCTTTTCCATACCTTCTTTATCCACCCCACACTAAGGGTATGTGTAGTCCTCTCTGCATATATAAACACTTTAGATTGTGATCAACTTTTGGGTGTCAAACACGCTTATTACACAAAACACTAAACTAAATTGACAAAGCATAGTGACGAAGAAGGAAATACATTAAATGAAATATAGTAAAGGAAATCTAATCTAAATGGAAATACTACCTTATTACAAACACCAAGAAGGCTTATTTATAGTAGGGCTTCAACCTACTCCCATTGAAGTAATTAGGTAACCGTGTTCCATCAAGTGCCTCTAACTGGAAAGTGCCTGATTCAAGTATGTGAGTGATAACATACGGTCCCAACCAATGCACCTTAAGCTTTCTGGGTGGTGCACAAAAACTTTGAATCATAAAGAAGTACCATCTTCCTAACCTCAAGATTCTTTTCTCTGATGTGTTCTATCATGCCATGCCTTTTGCCTAGCCTTTTCCTGCTTCTAACTCCAACGTTCTATGTGCATGCCTCTCATCTAACTATATTAACTTTTCAATTATTTCTTCCAATGCTTTCTCATCAGCTAGACCTCCCATGCATGCAATATGCAAAGAAGGTAACATGAATTCCATGGGAAGAACTGCTTCTGTGCCAAACACCAACTAAAAGGGTGTGGCCTTATTCAACCTTTTGTAGGTTGTTCTATATGCCCAAAGTACAACAAAAACTTTATCATCCCAATATTTCCTTCCAACATCACAAATTTTTGTCAAGGTCTGGCTCAATATCTTGTTGAAGGCCTCAAGTAGTCCCATTTTCTTGAGGGTGATAAGGTGTAGTCTTGTGGTGTGTGACCATAAATTCATCCAATAATATCCTGATTGTCTCATTCAAGAAGTGTGTGCCCCTATCACTTGTCAGACTCAATGACATCCATACCTAGTAAGAATATTTTCCCATAAGAACCTTGTTGTTGTAGCCCATTGTACAATCCTTTATAGGTGTTGCTTCTTCCCACCTTGTAAGATAATATATACAAGTGATGATGTAGCATGATCTAGTTCTACGCATGCTGTAGGGAAATAGGACCCACAAAGTCTATTGCCCATTTTTCAAATGGCTATACACTATTAATAGGCCTCAAAGGCATTTCAACTATTTTCCCAAGTTTTCCAAGGTGCTAAAAATGATCACACACCTTACAATACTCTTTACAATCCTTGTACAGGGTCTCCCACCATAAACCAATAAATAGAATCTTGTGCATGGTGGCATCACCTACATAGTGCCCACTGTAATACCTTGATTGTCTCATTCAAGAAGTGTGTACCCCTATACTTGTTAGACTCATGAGACATCCAAACCGAGTAATAATATTTTCCCATAATAACCTTTTTATTGTAGCCACTATAAAATCCTTTGATGTCTTTCTTCTTCTTCCCACCATATGATAATATGTACAAGTGGTGGTTTAGCATGATCCATCTCTACGCACAACCTGGGGAAATAGGACCCACAAAGTCTATTACCCATTTTTCAAATAGATTTACACTAGTAATAGGCCTCAAAGGCATTTCATCTATTTTCCCAAGTTTTCCAAGGTGCTAAAGTGATCACATGCCTTATAATACTCTTTACAATCCTTGTATAGGGTCTCCCACCATAAACCAATGAGTAGAATCTTGTTGCACGGTGGTGTCACCTACATAGTCCCCACCTATAATACCACCATGAGCCTCTTTTATGATGTCCATGTGCACTCATGTTCCAAGTACACACCATGGTAATACTTCATCTCGCCTAGTTTTTATAAGTCACCATTGATCAACATGAAAGGTGTGACGTGAATTGCAATTTTTTTCTTCTTTAAGGCTTTCATTCCTTCTAGCATCATACTTGTGTGTAAAAAGACAAAAATATCCTCCAATTTTAAAGGTGTGCATGGTTTAACCTGTACAAATGTGCATCTAGCATTGTATCTTTAATTTTTATGTGTCCTCTCTTGATTGAATTCTTGATAAGTGGTCTGGGCCATAATTACTTTTACTTGGTTTTACCATGACTGTAAAGTCAAACTCTTGGAATAATAGAACCCATCGACATATGTGCCCCTGTAAAATGGCTTATTTACCAAGTATTTCAATGCCATGTGATCTGTATAAAACACAAAATGTGTTGCTAAGCAAGTATTATCTAAACTTATATGCAGCGCATAGATCATCGACAAGGCCTCGCACTCTGTAGTTGTATAATTTTTTTTTGCAGAGTCAACTTTCTACTAAAAATAGATAGGATGATCTATAATACCTTCTCTAGGATGAGCTAACACTACCAATGGCCATGCCAAGAGGCATCCACATGTATGTGAAAAGGTTGGTTCCATGAGGGAAAGCATAGAATAGGTGTCATAGTAAGCCTCTCCTTCAACACTTCAAATGCACGTTATTACGGTTCTCCCCAATAGAATGTCCCTTTTCCTTTTAGTAACTCCTCCAAGGGTGTGGAAATATTCACATATCCTTTGATAAATTTTTTAATAATACCTGTGTGGCCCAAGAATCTATGCACCTCACTCTAATTAGTAGGCTCCTCTAGGCCTATGATAACTACAACCTTAGCTGGATCTACTAAAAACCCTCCTTGCAGATGATATGCCCTAGCAGAGTTCCAAAAGGTGTAGCAAATATGCACTTCTTGATGTTTAAGGAGATGCTTAACTATCTGCATCTTTCAAACATTAAGTGCAAGTTGTCACAATGATCCTTGACAAGCCCATATATTGTCCAATCATCTAAGTAAACCTGCAAGAATTTGTGAATAAAATCCTAGAATGCTTGAACAACTATGCGTGAAAATATATGCATGCGCATTCTTTAGTCCAAAGGGCATCACTGTGTATGTAAAACTTCCCATTCAGTGGTGAAATTTTTTTCTCTTGATCCTTCATTTGTAATTATTACCTGATGATACCCAAAGAATCCATTTGTAAAAGAGTAAATTTTGTGCCCTACAATGCCTTCTAATATTTCCTCGGTGAAAGGAATAGGAAAAGGATCAATCACACATGCAAGCATTCAGCTCCCTGTAGTCCACACAAATCCTAATCTGACCATATTTATTTATACTGATTACCATGGGGCTAACCCACTTTGATTCTTCTAGGGGCTTAATGATGTTAGATTTCAACATCTTGTCAATTTCTTCTTTAAATTTTACGTGTAGGTTAGGGTTCATCCTGTAAGGTCTCTTCCTGACTAGGCATGCACCTTCCTTTAGCTTAATCTTCATCTCACCCAAAGATTCATGCACTCCCTTTAACTCATGGTAGCCCCTAGGAAATAAGTCTGGAAATCACGTAGTAACTCAATTATCTTACCACTTCAGAATCAGACCAATAATCCCCAATTATGGCCTCCTTAGGTTCAACATCCATGCCAATGTTCACTTTCTTGGTCTTCATAGGTTCATGATAGGCACACCTTCTTATATCACCATTATCTAAAACCTCGCATACCTTTAAATGATCAATGTCAAATTTTCTACTTCTTCATCATTCACTATGTAGACCATATTTCCTTTCTCCTTCTCAAGGAAAGTGTGCTTAAGTAGTTGGCATCGGTCTCATCTACTTCATCAAAATGTGCTCCTAGGTCTGCCTCACCAAATAACTCCTGAATGAGTTCTTCATCCTTTGCACTATCTCCCATAGTCAATGCACTCCATAACCCGTAATGCCTCTTTCACCGGAGGTTTAGTGGAGAAGTAGTCAAAAATTTTGGATCATTCCTGTAGTCAAGTCTTGCCAATTTCTAGTCTCCTATGCAGTTCCACATAAATGTACCAAGTTCATGTGCAGCCACATAAAGTGAAATAAAGTTTTTGCACCCATAGTGAAGGTGGTAAAGCTTCCTACCCCTCTGTCTAGAGTCTCTCACACTATTGAATGTGGTGCTAAACAAGATGATTACCATGATATATGTAGATTTGAGTAGGTGCACATTGCTCCTGAGAAACCGGGTTTTTTAGAGCAATTCTCACTTCATTCCATTCTATGAGATTATCCATGTGAACCATCCACCAAGCATGTTTTTGTCCTTGCAGGTATATACTAACATATTTCTTATGTCCACTTGATCCTTCCATTATTCCTCCATGGCACGTAGGAATACCATAGGGTCTCCTTCTCCAAAGTGTACCGGGGTATAGATTTGTTACCTATCCTCCTAATACAATGAGGTTTTCCTCTCACATGCAGATGCACTTCTTACTTCACACCCAACCATCTCATAAGTTCATGTGCCCAATTATCACAAGAAATACTTGTAGTATCACTAATAGACTATGCATCTTCCCACTGGAGGATTCCTTCCTTAGATGGCTCAAGTACTTTCGGATCTGAATGGCATGCACATAAATTTGTTCAGGTCTTCCTCACTCAAGGTTCAACATAAGGTGCAGATTTCCCATCTATCAAAGGGATAATAACTCATGTTCTTCCTTGTTCTCAAAACTTATATACCCCTTTTTGAACTGTAGATCAACATTATTTGCATAACACCAAGGGCACCCAAGTAGAGATGGGAAGTTCTGTATTTTTCAAGTGCTAAAACCTCAAAGTCCCCAAGTGAACTTGGCCCCTTATATAGTAATGGATGCATCCTTTAAAACTCCTATTGAGAGTGGCCTTAGTTTGATTTTCCATAAATAATACATTAGAGGATGGTTGTAATGGAGGTCTTCCCATCTGCACCCATGCATCTAAAGTAAGCACATTAACTTTCACACTGTGTCAATCAATATATTGCTCAAAATCCACCCATCCACAACAACATTCAGAGTGATCTCCTTGTCATAATCCAAGCTATGAGGGGGAGATTAGCATGTAGGATCTGCCATCCATTCTCAATACCTATGTGTGGAGTGTTTCCCTTTAACCAATTCCCTAGTAATGGAATAATATTCTCCTAGCACAACATCTTGCATACCTCTTTCAAATCATCAACATCTGACTGGACCGTCTTTGTTGCCTTATTTTGTTCTACTTTCATGATTGTTCCTTTAAACATTGTATTTCACCCTGAATATTTTTGAGCACCTCCATGGTCTCCTGATAAACCTCCTTTTGATGTGTAGGATCTGGGTATATTACATGTAAAACCTCCTCCTTAGTAATGGTAGGCTTTTATTACAATGTTTCTCTGGCATGCATAGCTTCAACACATGTAGTAATTTTCACATGTACTACCTCAGGTTCTAGTGCCAACTTTGGCATCCATTGATTTTCCATTGCATTTGAATTCTAACCATCCCTACCCTTTATTTTCATTTTATGTTACTTGCTAAGATGCTCATATAAGTTTAGGAACTCCTCATAGTTATGATTCTTTCCACAAAAAGAACAAGTAATATTCTTGAGGGCATTCATTCCTGTAGTGGTAGGAGATCCACACGTATAACATGTTCCCTGAGGAAACTCACCTCATCCACCATGATAGCCTCAAGCCCTTGAATCCACCATGGTATCCTTGACCTCTACCATGACCTCCTTCAAAGTTCCCTTCATTTTGATCGTAGTGCCCTTGAGTGTGATCATGATCATGGTTCTCACTTTTACCTTTAGAGTTATCTAATACTCCTATATATTCATACACCAATATCAATGGCATCATGGATCGATCAATCAACCTACAATCTTTGGTATTGTGAGTCGTGGATGGAAAAATTTACAAGTAGCAAGATACATTTTTCCTTATCATGTGTTGTAACAATGGGAAATGGCTTACATCATGGTCTAAATGACATATCTTGTAGTCTAACAATAATGAACACACTAACCTATGGGGAAAACTATCCTTAGTGTGCCCCTCAACTTCACAATATGTACACCAAATCCCAGTGCATGTCTCTCGTGTGTTGAATTTTGATAGTTTCTCTAACTACTTTTCCATAGCTGAAATATGAGCTTCTAGGAATGGGCTCACTCTAGTGTCTGTCTATACTTCTACAATGCCTCAAATGCGTGCAACACTACTTCAAGCACTTGCGTGGATCCGTATATGTCTTATGTGACAACACCCTCCTAAAAGGTGTGATCAAGCCCCGAAAAACCACATGTGCATGTTGGCTTGCATGGATATCATACGAAATTTTAGACAAAAGTGTTTTAAAATGGGCATCATATTCCAAACACTCTCAATAGTGCCCTGCTTAATATCCTTGAGTGTGCTTATACTCTTCTACTCAAACTAGGGATATAAAATTCCTTAAGGAAAGCATCCCATAATGTTGTATAATCTACGCAAGTCTGATCAAGGTCAAACTTTATGTACCAACTATGTGTGCACGTCCCTGCAATGTAGTTGTGAACTAACTTACCTTGTTCTCAGAATTCATGATCCCTTTTTGCATGCCACAATATCTCACACATGTGCACATGCTCTAGCAGCATCCTCTATTCCCCTATACTCTAGAAGATGAAGTGAAATCTCCATGTAAATATTATGGGGTTGGTGAGGACCATGCCCACCAGATCCAGAACCCCTGTGTTACCTCTGCCTCTAGACCCACCAGATCCACCAAAACTAGAGCCACCTATGCCCCCTGATCCTCCACCTATATCAAAAAGTGAACCAGAGGATGTATTACCCTGTGTCCCAATAGTGGTACTAAACTGAACTCCTACAGTCTATGAGGTGGTACTACTCCAGAAGTGAGTCCAAAATTTTGTGCACACTTGAGTTTGTGCCGAAGAACATGCACTAAAAGGTACCTCCAAATAACAAGGAAGACATCTACCCAGCCATAGATGTACTTTCTATTTATTCACTCATGTTATTCTACTACCCAAACTAGCTTACTGACTACTGGTTATACTAGAAACTAGAAAACCAAGCAGCAAGGGCTAGGTTTCTAGGTAGATTCAGATGTGCACTGCGGCCCATGTCATCTCTCTCTGGTGCAACTCTCATAAGAGGCGATGAGGGTTCTCTATCATGCTTACCCAAATGGGGGAGTTCTAAATGCTCTAGCTCCATGCCCTCTATGTGAGTTCCAAATCCTTCATGAGCCATCTCTCTCCTCAACGCCATCCATTCTGCAATCTCATGTTTTTTCCCTAACTCCCTCTCATGTGCCTCATTATACTTAATCCACCTTTCTTCTCTTTTCCTCTCTGCCACTAGGTCCGCCATCCTTCACCAAACTGTTCTGCCCCCATGCGTGGTGGGGTTTAGCTAGCCATTGGCTTCTCTTCCAAATTTAGGGTTACCATTAAGATTTTAATCACTAGTGGAATGCCTTGTAGTAGGTTCCCCTGGGATAACATAAAAACTGGAACTCAACTACCTCTGGGAAAGAATAAGTGGAAATTGAGTACTCCAAAATATAGCTATTCAGAACACCATGGAACCAAGTATCCATAATGCGTGCGTCCAAATCAAATCAACATCATAAGAGGGCCTAAAATTCTTCCTGCATCTAGATAAGTGTGTGAAACCTCCAATTCCTTTTAGACACATAAGCAACTAGCCACTCATATAACTCTATGGAAAGATAGCAAAGAAACTCTCATATAAACAGTCATACAATTTCTTCTCCACCCACATGCACGTCAAACTCAGATCTAGTGTTGAAATCTTGAGCGTATTCTTCTTCCATATCTATTATCCACTCCTCAACACTTGATAGGGTCAACCGGTACGTCTTCATCATGAAACATCCTGAAAACAGCTGAAAAAGAGGTCCCAACAAATGGAACCAATGATGCAACCTAGAATTTACTATGAATAACCTAAGCATGTTGGCACATCACTCAGCCTGAGCTGAGTACTCACCAAAGCATGCAAAGGTACCAGGTCCCTCTTTAGATTTACTTGTATAGGATGTTAGTGAGATGATGTTTAAACATATTAGATTCATAACTAAACATAAACATTCCATCAGTGCATAAACCAGATCTAGATCTCAGAGAATCATGAACTAAACAATAACTATAATAAGATTAACCATACAAGAACCAGATTAGTTATGTCTAACACCATTATCCAACCAATATACTCCATTTCATTAAACACTGTAAAACACAGAAGCTTCTTACACTATAAAGTATCTCCATGAGTCATGTGTGCATCAAAACCAGCAACATGACTCTATAATAATTCACGCCCACTAAACTACATAGTTCAATTACATATTTATAGAGGTGGGGACTTTCCCTTCACCACCCATGCACTTCTCAAAATAGGTCGCATGTTGATAATAGCCATGCACCTTTACAATAGCATGCACAACATGCAAGTGTTCTAATAATAGATGTCTTATAGTTAACTCTAAGAAGAAATCCTATTATTATCTTAAACTATGCATGGTGCTTATCATCACTTGTTCCCAAAATACCATTACATGTAGCAGCAAGTCTTCATATCTATGTGTGCTCCACACACTATCTCCAAAAATATCCCTTAACCACAAAACAACTAAGTCCTGAGCTTGGGTGCTTCAATACTATTATATCTCCACGCACTTCCAGTGCCCTATCTTCACGTGCCCAATACTTAGTATTGTATAGGTATACAACAACATAGGCTTATCTTGTATAGGCGGCATGAGTATCGGTGGGGATGACATGTATTCTTTCAATTTTGTAAAGTCATCTTGATATTCTTGTGTCCATTTGAATTGGGCATCCTTCTTAAGTAGTTGGTTGAATTGATGAATAGATTGTATTTTTCCTTTTAGTCCCCTTATTTGTCAAAGGTTCTTAGGAGGTAGAATTTCTACTATACCTTTGACCTTGGTAGGTCCACTTCAATTCCTCTTCGTGAGACAATGAATCCTAGAAGTTTTCCTAAGTGACACCAATGACACATTTTTTTAGATTAAGGTGAACCTTGTATTCCTTTAGTCACTAGAATATACACCTAATAAATACTAGATGATCCACTCTAGTCTTTAATTTAACAATAATATCATCGACATAATCCTCCATTACTTCATGAAGAAGGTCATGGAAAATAATAGTCATGGCATGTTGATAAGTTGACTAGCGTTTTTAAGGAAAAAATGCATGACCTTGTAACAAAATGTCCCCATGGGGTTGTGAAAGTTGTCTTATGTTGGTCTTCTTTAGAAATTTGAATTTTGTTATACCACGAAAATTCATCCATAAGGGATAACATCTCATAGCCCGCGTAAGAATCAAAGATGATGTCAATATTAGGAAAAGGAAGTCATCCTTGGGACATACCTTGTTAATATCACAAAAATCTGTATAAATACATATTCAGAGGTCTTCTTTACAACTAGTACCATATTATATATCCACTCTAAGTAGTTGATGGACCATATGAAATCTGCATCCAATAATTTTTTTAGTTTGTCCCAAACAAGCAATGCAACCTTGGGATGCATTTTACGTATTTTTTCTTTATAGGTTTAGCTTCGGGTGTACCACAAGGTGATGAACCACAAGAGAGGGATCAAGGCCTAGCATATCTTTGTAATACCAAGTGAATACATCCTGAAACTTGATTGGAAGTGTTATGAAGCATTTGATTTCAATTTATGAAAAACTAGCTTTTTGGTTGTATTAGTGGTTGTTGGTCTTCGGCCCAATGTTGATGGTTGTCATATCCTCTACCAATAGTTTAGAAGTGTCATTATCTTGAAATTATGTTGTAGGCTTGTGTATATTTTCCTATATTTATGGATCCAAATCTCCTCTTTCTAACACTTCTAAAATGTTTTTACTAGGACATGTGTCCTTTTCTTTCGTTTATTTTTCTTTTCATTTTTTTCTTCTCGCATAGCTCCTCGAGAGGTTTTCACTATGTGAGATATAATTTGTATTTTTCTATGTTTAATTTATTTTTCTTTAGGATTGGAGATTGTAATTTATTTACCAAAGTAGGTAGTAGCATCAAGTTTTATATCAAAACCCTTCTTGTGATCTAACAAGGGAAAAGGGTCCTGAGCCCCAAGGAACTCTTGGATGGCCTCATCATTTTGAAAGAGGTCCATGGAAATATGAAACTATTGGTCCTGATCAATGAGGGAAGGATAAACAACATCAAGGGTTTGAATGGATAATTATTCAAGGAAAAGTGTAGTTTCACCTAAGTCTTCAAAGAGGCTATGCATGGAACCGGTCTCAACTTCAGAATTTGAGTCCTTGTCACTAGTTTATACATCCAATACAATTGGAATCTTCTCATATGTCTCATATCCTAGACCATATGTGTAAATATTAGACTTGATATTCATAGGTTCAAGAACACCATTTCCTTGTGGGCCAATGCCTCTTCCTTTCCAGTTCACATTTTTCATCATTCTATGGGCCTTGGTGTAATCAGTAGATTCATATAATTCTTCCATATTTTCTTTATATAGCCAAGAACTGTCAAAGATTGGAATATTTTCATCTTCTATATATCCATATCATCTCTAAAGAATGTTTTGAGATAGTAATATGGAGGTTCTCATAGATGAGGAGCATTAGGATGCCCATAGCTGCAAGTCAATAATGGGATTTTTCATACAAGAAACACAATGTCAAGTGTGTACTCACCTAAGACTTTATGGGATAATGTAACCTCAGGTGTTGCCTTAGATATATATGCTTCGAGGAAGACATGGAGGAATGAGGAATAACCTCGGGTGATGCCTTAGATTTAGATTCGAAGAAGAAGACTTGGAAGCATGAGGACGCAATAGTATTTTAGGGTCAATATGGTTGGTAAAAATAGGGGGACCACTAGATTCAATTTTTCTATGAGTAGATAGACAATAATTTTATTTTTGTACCTTGCTTCAAAACATTACAGTATTCAAAGGGGTTAGTATCATCATGCAAGGTGAAATATCTACCATTATGTGGAAACTTTATGCATTGATAGAAGGTGGAAGGAACTTTTTGCATCGCATGTATCCAAGATCTACCTAGAAGAAGGTTATATGACATTTCTGCATCAAGGACATGACATACAGTGTCAAGGATTTGTGGTCCTACTTGTATGGGAAGAGTGATGGTACCACAAGACTGGTGCTCAATATTATCATAACCATGAATGGTAATGATATTAGCATCTAATTCATATATTTTATGACCAAGGCAATGGATCATTTTTATAGAGCAGATGTTAAGAGCCACTCCATTGTTAATAAGAACTCTCTTGACCTTATGGTCTATAACATAGGCTTCAATGTACAAGGAGTTATTATTAATTAGATTTGGGTTCAACATATCTTGAGGAACAAAAGATAGGATAGGAGTTTTAGGTGTAAGGTTTGCGATCATAGCCTAAAATTGTTGAACATTGAGAGTATGAGGAACACGTGATTCATTTAGAGAATGAGTGAGAATATCCTGAAATCTAGGTGACTCTTTTAATAGTTCCATTAGAGAGATATGCACTAGCATGGTTGTTAATTATTGAATGAAGTCATACCGACTAGGAGTGGGATATTTGGCATTAGAGTTATACTTTTGATTCAAAGGAGCTATTAGTTTGGACGTTTGAGGTTTTACTGAAGACATAGATGGTTAGTTTACCATGGGAACCCACATATTACTTTAGCATGTGGTCACAACATTACTCAAAGGTTTGTATTTAATGGTCACCATTATAGAAGGTACTTCCTTGATAAATGAGATAATTTAAATGAAATCGAGTTATTGTAAGAAGAACCTTTGTCATTATTTTTACTATCACCACCATTTTTGGGAAATGGGTTTGAGAACACCTTAATATTTTAATTGGGTGTATTATTTGATGATGGTTATTAAATAGTGATATCTCCACTATCAATGATATCTTGGATAAAGTAGCATAGGTGAAAGCATCAATCATTTGGGTGACCATCAATGCGATGAAAATCACAATAAGTATCGTCTTAATACCAAGTGGGCTTCGATTCTCCCTCAACCCAAGGTTTGGTTATAGGATAATTAACCATGTTTGCATTGAAAATTTATTGGAGGACACTTGAGAGATGGTCTTCCAAAGGATTGAAATGACATTGCTTAGAATCATGAGAAGAGGAAACCTCTTTGTTAGAAACAACAAGAGGTTGTTTACCTTTGTTTGGTCTAGTTTGAGTGTTTTGGACGTTGTGGACATTGTGGTTTTCCATAACACCATCATTGACCATATTATGATTGTGGTTAACATGTTTGGATTTATCTTGGTGAGAGCTATAAGGATGGTTACTATGTTTCCCATTATCCTTTAAATGGGGTTAGATCAAACCTTTTGTGACAAGGGATTTTTCAATCTACGGTCCTTTCTCAATAACTTCTTCAAAAGTATTAGGGCAATGCATTTTCATGTGAAAGGATAGCTCACTTTTGAGGTTAGGTACAAAGATGCTCACAAGTTTTTTTCTTAGGTATGGAGCATGGGAAGAGACTAGTGATCCCACACCATCTTTATAGGAATTATGTAAAGGTTTCATTTATTTTTGTTTGGCATTACACAAATCCATCATTTTGATTTTAGATTCTACGTTGAATGAGAAATTTTAACAAACTTCTCTCGAGAGGTCTACGAAATTTTATATAGATCCCTTAGGGAGGTGTAGAAACCAGTCTAAGGTTTATCCACCTAGACTTCATGAAAAGAGATGTATTAAGAAGACATCACTATATTCCACCTCTTGACAATCCATATATAACTCCTTGATATGTTCTCTAGGATAATTCTTTCCCTTGTATATGTCGAATTTTGGCATCTCAAAAGATTTGAGAAAGCGGATGCGCAAAATGTCCTTATCTCTAAGGGGTAAAGACACAATTCTTCAAATTTGAATCATTTACATTGATGTTTCATACCCGAGATGGTGTCCTTCATCATTTTCCATTCTTGGGGAAATGGTGAATTATTCTGCAAGAAAGATAAGGAATCATCACTCGTATATTTGTTGTTATCTTTGGTGTGTGCGGTATGACT